>JALAZF010000044.1:20535000-21151738 GCA_022829125.1 Lathyrus tuberosus
GATCCCTTGATCTTGCTTCCTAGCTTCGATCAATCAACAACTCTCTATTGCTTCACAGCTTCTAGAGAGGACAGAAAATTCAACACCTATTCAAACCTAGAATAGTGTGATTACAAGTACTCTAAACAAACCTTAGACTCTAAGCCTCCAGCTCTTGATCTTCAATCTGTTTTCTGTACCTTCTTCCTTGGTCTTGTGCGCTTTATATAGCTCCTTGAATTTGGATTGGATTTGTCACAATATTTGATCCGATTTGTTAATTAAAAACTGAATCTTTTAAAACAGATTTTATCCCCAAAATCTTTTTAAATCTTCCACCTTTTAATTCTCCAACAAACCTGCAATCAAATCTCCCATGTAACAGAAAATATCTACCCCAAGATATTCTCATCCAACGAGTCAACACTCTCCACAATTCCAGCTAATACGCGACCCTAATAACAACAAGCCCATGCTGTCATTAGCTTCAGTTCTGCAGGTCTGATGTTACAACATCACCTATGTGACATCAGACATCCACTTCAGCAACTAGCAACCTTAACACAGCCCGGTGTTAAGTGCAATGTTATGACATCAAGCCCATGACATCAAACATAGTTAACCTTCACAACTTAGTACAACCCAGTACTAAGACTCAATGCTGCAACATCAACACCATGACATCAGCATTGAACACCTTGTTGTTTTACCAAAATTCCAGCCAATCCAGGAACTTACAATCTCCCCCTTTGGCTAATTTTGGCTAAAACAATCTCTGCATCTTCAGAGACTTCAGCAGCGGAATATCTTCAATATTTTGAAACTTTAACTTGCAGCAGTTTGACAATCTTCGTATAGTCTCCATTACTTGATCTGCTGTAGCACCATCTTCATTATTGACAACAGCCAATTGGTGCTCCCCCTCAAAAACTTGAACCAGCATCACAGCTGTTCAGTAGCTCACAATGTGTAGCACATCTCCCCCTTGATGTCTGCTTTGCTGCACTCTGCACTCTTCAATGCTATGAATACTTCACTAGCAGCTCCACAACTATGCTGTCTATACTCCCCCTCCACAGCTGCATCATTACTTTTCAACTAAACACCTTTTATTTTTATTCTTTTAGCAGCAACTACTCTTCTCCTCATGGAAATTTTTAACTCTCCCCCTTTTTAGCCATAATTAGACAATTATCCCAATAAGGTTAGTCCTAAACTAGCCCTCATTGTTAGCCTCACAGTCAGCAAATAGGCAAAACAAATCATAGAACAAAAATAGGTGCAAAAAACAGCACAATATTCAAATTACACAGGCAAGCACATTAAGTGCAAAACAACAAAACAAGAAAACTAAACTACTAACTACCAAAAACAACAAGGTAGTAAGCTAGTCTTCATCAAAGCTGAGCTCCTCACTTTCTCCTTTATCACCAGGTCCTTTATCATCCTTGCTAGTGTTGACTGCTCCACCTTCCTTTGCTGCCATTTTCAGAGTCATGACAAGTCTTTCAAATTTTTGTTTCCTTTCAGTACTAACTTTGATGACTTCATCCAACTCCTTGCAAGCCTCTTCCAGTTCTGAAATTAACCCTGTCTTGGCTGACTGCTGTTGTGATGTTGAAGCAGATGTCTTGACATTGTTAGAAACATGTTTCACTTCAAACAATTTGGAATGGACTGACAAGGCAGGCTTCCTTGTGCAAGCTATATCCCAATGCTGTAGAATTCCAGGCTGTTGAGATAAGATAATCCCACAAATGAGAGAGGGAAAAGCAATTGGTATCTTCATAGTAGCAGCATGCTTAACAGTGTAATCAAAGATGTAGGAGCCATAGTCAATTCTTTGCTTTGTCCCTACAGCATAGATTATCTTCCCCAATTCAACCGAAATTGTGGTCTTGTGCCCAGTAGGAACCCAGTTGACAGCACCAATTCTGTGCAGAATGGCATATTTGACACTCAACAACCTGGTTTGCAGCTTTCCATCTTCTAGCCAAACTTTTACCTGACCACCAGTGATTTCTTTACATATCACATTGTTGGAGACTTCCAATTCTTCACATTCTTCCTCACTTCTTCCTAAGTAGCCATTGATCACTTTAGGAGAGAACCATACACATTTTCCTCTGATGGTAACTCTTCTGAAGGCTCGACTCTTGCTGTTGTTTATAGATTCAGAGATATTACCTATGAATTCTCTGACCAGCCCATCATAACAATTGGTTAACCCCGTCACAGTCCTTCGCAGACCAGCACACTCAATGAGGTCAATAATTTCAGTGTCTTCTGCAGCTACCTCTCTTTCCAGTGCAATCTTTCTTTGAGGCACATAATTCCACATGGCTCCATAGTGATTCTGCACTTGATTATCAGTTGGGTCGATGTCTTGAGCATCGCTCTCAGACTCAGACTCTTTACTGATTCTCCTCTTTTTGCCCTCCTTGTCAACTTTGCTCCACGATTTTGGAGAATCTTTACTTGAGGCCCTTTTCTTGTCCTTCCTTCTTCCAATTTTCTCATCACCAGATGAGTCCTCAATCTCAATGACCTCGACCTGGTCCTTCTCTTTACCCTTGTGACTAGCTTCCCTAGGGGATGATGTTCTGACATTACCATTGACATCAGGATCTTTACCCTCATCCTTTTGAAGATCTTTGTCCTCTTGAGTGGCGACCTTCTCAGCAGCCATTTGCCTTAGAGGGACATAAATCCCTTTTACGCGTATCCCCTTCTCCAGGATTTTGGTGGTAAGCTGTTCCAACTCCAAGTCTACATTAAACTTCTCTTCAACAGCTTGGGATGATGATGTCCTGCCTTCAGTTTTATTCGTAGGGGAGGGTTTAGGGTTATCTGACTCGGAAGGAGCACCAGAACCGTGTTCATCATTGCCTAGGTCGTTTTCGGAGGGAACCCTAGTTCGTGCCGGTTCAGAGTTCTTGGAAGACATCATTCCTTTGAAACAGACCAGGTTTCGAACAAAACTCTCTATGTTGTTGAGATTTAGGAAGATGAGGCGTTGTGATGAGATGGTTTTGGAAGGTCTTGATGTGATATTAATATGGTAAGGCCCCTGATTTTGGTTCCAATTACTAAAGTTTTCCCTCCACGAAACCTTTCCTTTTAAAAATTTAAAATGATTCACCCTAGAGCTCATTAGCTCAGTTTGACCTTTCAGTATCCCTTCATACTTGATGTCACAACCTAATGTTAAAGCATCAGTCTTGTCATCCACAGTGGGGCTAACCCTTATGGGTATCCAAGAATAACAATTGTTTCTGGTTCTGACTCCTTTCATGACCACTTCATCCTTCTCACTTGTCACCAGACACTCATCCTTTGAGTAGCAGACTTTGCACCCTTCATCACATAGCTGACTTATGCTGATCAGATTAGCATCCAACCCTTGGACAAGCATCACACTATCAAGAGTGAGTCCATCAAGATTTTTCACTCTTCCAACTCCCTCTACAACTCCTTCTTCTCCATTACCAAAGACAACCTTGTTAGCATGCCCAGACATGATCTCCACCAAATACTCCTTGGATCCAGTCATGTGCTTTGAACATCCACTGTCAAAGTACCAAGTTCCTTCTTCTGCTTCTTTGTCAGACAACTGAGCCAATAAGCACTTCCCCTTCTCCTTAGGTACCTATTGTTTAACAACTTTGGGCTTGTGCTTTCTCCCTCTGTTTTGAGGCTGAGGGTATCCATGCAGCTTGTAACAAGAGTACTGCATGTGTCCATACCTTCCACAATAGAAACATCTGATTCTATCATCTCTGAAGTGGTTAAACCTTCTTCCACCTTAATGATAAAGTTGTGGCTGCCACTCATAATGTTGTCTTCTCCTTCCAGAGTTAGCTTGTCTTCTATTGTGCTGATGTCTTTTACCATAGGTAGACTGTCTCCTAAACTGACGATCCTGTCTTCTAGGCTGTCTCCCATGGTGATGAGGCTTCCTCCTCCTATAATTGTAAGATACAGCATTGTTGAAACCAGATCCATACCAGTTTTCCTAATGTTGAGACATCTGCTCTGACATGTTCTGTTTGTACCTTGCAGCCTTCATGCTCTTATGATATTGGGGAGGCATATACTGTCTAGCACCTTGAGGCTGCTTTCTCTTCTGATTATGACCAGTCTTCTTCTCAATCTTCTTAGGTTGTGAAACATCAGCTTCCTTGGGAGTAAGATTCTGCCTCTTTGGCTGATGTTGAGGCACAGTTTGTGACTCTTCCTTCTTTAGACCTGAAGTACTTGCTTCTGAGGTACCTTTGTCTTCGGCCACATATCCTATCCCAGCTTTGTTTCCAGCAACTTTTTCTGACTGGAGTATCTTGTCAAGAGTGGCTGTACCACTGTTCAACATTCTAACAGCTTTAGTCATATGCTCAAGATGAGCTTTGACACATAGGACTTCTTTCTCTAATTCAGCTTTATCATCCTCAAGCTGAGCTATCTGTTGCTTGTGGCACTTGTTTTCTTGACAGACTTCAGCACTCTTAAAACACAGCTCTCTGTAGGTTGAAGCTAGCTCATCATAAGTGACTTCTCCATCACTATCATCATCAGATTCAACAATTCCTGTCAAAGCTGTAACATGCTTTGCTGACTCACTTTCACTTTCACTGTCAGAGTCAGACCAGGAAATTATCAAGCCCTTATTCTGCTTCTTCAAGAATGTGGGACACTCTTTCTTGACATGTCCATACCCTTCACATTCAAAGCACTAAACACCTTTATCTTGGACAGTCTTCTCTTCATCTTTCTCTTTTGACTTGCTGATGTCAGAGGAGATGTTCTTGACATTAGGCCTCTAGTTATAGTTCATCTTCTTGAACACTTTGTTGAATTGCCTTCCCAACATAACTATAGCCTGAGGCAGATCCTCCTGGGACTCATCATCTTTAGCTGCTGCAGGAGTGGAGACTAAGGCTATACTCTTGGGCTTCTTTTCTGGTTCTTCCTCATTCAGCCCAAGTTCAAATGTTTGAAGAGATCCAATAAGCTCATCAACTCTCATCTTGCTGATGTCTTGAGATTCTTCAATGGCTGTTACCTTCATCTTATACTTCTTAGGGAGGGACCTAAGAATCTTTCTTACCAGCTTCTCTTCTGTCATCTTCTCACCAAGAGCACTGGATGCATTTGACAGCTCAAGAACACTCATGTGGAAGTCATGAATAGTTTCCTCTTCCTTCATCTTCAAGCTTTCAAACTTAGATGTTAAAAGCTGAAGTCTTGACATCTTCACTCTAGATGTACCTTCATGAGTAGCCTTCAAAATATCCCAAGCAGCCTTAGCAGTTTCACATGAGTTGATCAGCCTGAATATGTTCTTGTCAACCCCATTGAAGATAGCATTTAGGGCTTTTGAATTCCCAAGGGCAAACTCATCTTCTTCCTTGGACCATTCTTCTTCAGGCTTTCGCTTAGAGGTGCCTTCTTTATCCTTGCCAGCATCATCTTTTTCACACACAACAGGAGCTTCCCACTCTTTAATGACATCCTTCCAAGCTCTGCTGTCTAATGACTTTAAAAAGGTAGTCATTCTAGGCTTCCAATACTCATAGTTTGAGCCATCCAATATAGGGGGTCTGTTGACAAATCCTCCAACCTCTTTGTCCATCTTTCACCAGAAAGTAACTTCCCTAGATCTCACCCAGAGACAGACAGGATGACTGCTCTGATACCAATTGAAATTCTGGTACCAGACGTGTGATGTTAAGGTGCGATGTCACAATAACACACTCTGCAATAATGGACAGAATAAGCAACAGGAAAACACAAGGAATTATTCACCCAGTTCGGTCTAACTACCTACGTCTGGGGGCTACCAAGCCAGGGATGAAATTCACTACTTGTAGATATAATTTACAGACTCAACACACCAGTTGACAATCTCCTAAACTTATACTCTACTAGTGACTTTCTACCTAAGAAACCACTTAGATATGAGAACACTACTCAATCCCCTAAAACACTCAAAGAACAACCTCTTTGAGATCCCTTGATCTTGCTTCCTAGCTTCGATCAATCAACAACTCTCTATTGCTTCACAGCTTCTAGAGAGGACAGAAAATTCAACACCTATTCAAACCTAGAATAGTGTGATTACAAGTACTCTAAACAAACCCTAGACTCTAAGCCTCCAGCTCTTGATCTTCAATCTGTTTTCTGTACCTTCTTCCTTGGTCTTGTGCGCTTTATATAGCTCCTTGAATTTGGATTGGATTTGTCACAATATTTGATCCGATTTGTTAATTAAAAACTGAATCTTTTAAAACAGATTTTATCCCCAAAATCTTTTTAAATCTTCCACCTTTTAATTCTCCAACAAACCTGCAATCAAATCTCCCATGTAACAGAAAATATCTACCCCAAGATATTCTCATCCAACGAGTCAACACTCTCCACAATTCCAGCTAATACGCGACCCTAATAACAACAAGCCCATGCTGTCATTAGCTTCAGTTCTGCAGGTCTGATGTTACAACATCACCTATGTGACATCAGACATCCATTTCAGCAACTAGCAACCTTAACACAGCCCGGTGTTAAGTGCAATGTTATGACATCAAGCCCATGACATCAAACATAGTTAACCTTCACAACTTAGTACAGCCCAGTACTAAGACTCAATGCTGCATCATCAACACCATGACATCAGCATTGAACACCTTGTTGTTTTACCAAAATTCCAGCCAATCCAGGAACTTACAAAAAGAAATACAATACGAAAAGTAGACATTACAATAGTAATCAGATGATTTTGATCTTTAATTGTTAGCACTCATGAAGAATCTCCCTCCTCCAGATCACTTGATCGCATGAAACTCTAACGTAAAATTGTTCGTAAAAGCAAAAGTGTCTCTTCTCCTTCCAAAAACTAGTCTAAATAGTCACAATTCACTCAGATCGATTGGAAATACCCAAAGCGCCCCCACAACTTAATATATAGAGAAAACATGAAAAAATTCAGGAAATCAGCGTCAATGTTGACATGGGCCGTGTCAGCCAACACTGCCGACCGTGTCAGCTTGCTGGATTTTATAACCGAAATTGTTTCGATCATAACTTTTGATCCGTAAGTCTGTTTTGGCCCCCGTTCGAAGCGTCAGAAAGCTAATAAAGAGAACTAAAACATAGTATAGATAAGAAACTTGGTTGCCCAATATTTTTCCATGTTTTTTGAATTTTAGGTCCAGGCATCCTCTGCTTCCTTCCAAAAACTCTTCTAAATTCCCGGAACTTCCATTTTCTTCGCACGAGTCCTTTGGGCTTTTCCACTCAGACCTGAAACCATCGAAAACTACCAAACCAAAGCATAAAATGCAATATAATTGAAATAAAACAATAAACCATAAAATATGAGAATAAAATATGACAAGTAAAATTGACTTGAAAAACAATGACAATACAAAACAAAGTGCTACCGATTTCGCGGATTCATGCCGAATAATTGATGAAAACTAGTAGAAATGGTGACTGATCACAACCCCAAACTTATCTCATTGCTTGTCCTCAAGTAATGCTCGAGACAGTAGAAAGGTCACCCCCCAAATTAATCAAAATTTTCTTACCACAACACCGCTGAGATCTTTCGCGACTATCTTTCCACTTTTCTTTCAACATTTCCTTCTTACTTGAATTTTGACGGTCCACTACACTTCCACATCAAAGTACCTCTTTACCTGTCAGCTTTTCACACTCTCACCAAATCTCTCGGGTTACACTGTTTACACTCAATAATCATAGCATGCAAAGTCAACTCATAAGCTTGAACAACATCCATTTTCATCTCACACGCACACAACACACACTTTTTGAGGGCTTTTATGGTTGTAACGGGGCTTCGGGACAAGGTGGGATAAACAAACAAAATGAAAAAACGATTGGTTTTTAGCTCAGACTCAGTGTCGTCATTCTAATCAATATGGTATTTGTTCTATTTCACAATCAAGGGTATCAGACACCATTTTACTAGGATTCTTTAGTTTACACTCAATTGTTTCTTTGAGCTTACTTTTTGACTTCTTCAAACTAAATCTTCCTCTAGGTAAGTGCTTTATTCTACTTCTCTTTTTTTCTTCTTTCTTTTCTCTTTTTTTTTCTTTTTCAAAACTTTTCTTTCTTTCTTTTTTTTTTCTTTTTGCATTTACCTAGTTCTTAAAGGTATCCCAACCCCAAACTTAGAATTTTTCACAGATCAAAAATCAACAACACTTATCTGAGCAGGGTGAAGGAGTGTTTGGGCTCATGGTTTAATTATGAGATTAATAAACAAACAAAAGGAAGAAGGTTCGAGGGGGTTAACGAAGGATAACATAAAAGGGTAGGCTGGAAAGGCTCAGGGTTAAAAACAAACAAGTGCCTCAGTGTGTATATGTGTGCATTGAAATTCCAATAGACGAGTATGCAAACTAAGAGTGACAGAGACATGCCTGACGAACTCTCATGATGATAAGGTGTTTGGCCTTTTATGATCCTCACCTTGTTTGGCATATTGACAAATTCCAAGGTACCTCTAGTGTAATGTCGCTTCATTTCCGTCTCAGGTGCACAGTACTCCCGTATCAGTCCAGTGTTGGAAAGTCGCGTCCAATCATCCACCTCAGCAGTACCAACTTTTGGGGGTTTCCTGGAGAACAAGTATGGGTTGTGCCTTTTCATCCACTAACTATAAGTCTCCTCATTCATCCGACATGAATACCTTCAATCTGTAACACACGAAAACAAAACACACCAACCAAAATAAAAATAAACGGTCCATAAATGAAATAACAGAAATAAAAACACTGAAAGCAATAAAACCCCCCACTCTTGAACTAAACATTGACCTCAATGTTTTAGAACAAGCTAGAGAGGGGAACTCACATAGCCTCACTGCGGAGGGGAAAAGTTATAAAAAACTGAATATCACGCCTGCCTGACACGGGCCGTGTCCGGTGACACGGGCGGCCGTGTCAAGCCACTGTCCCGTTTCAAAATTATATAATTCAAAATACATCTTCAGTAGAGCTGACACAGGCCGTGTCAGCTGACACGGGCGGCCGTGTCAGTCTATTGGAATCCAACTTTTCTTCACTTTTTTCATGAATTTTCTCGCCCTCCTGACACAGGCCGTGTCCGGTGACACGGGCGGCCGTGTCAGGCCCCTATTTTTCACATTTTTTCCGTATTTCTGACGTTTTCTTCGTTTTTTTCCTCTCTTTGTTTCCTCCGCTCTACTAGTGCAGCAACTGTGAGTACCTAACAAAACAAAATAGACAAACAAACAAAAACAAAATGATTAGCAATAAAACGCGTGGGTTGCCTCCCACGAAGCGCTTCGTTTAACGTCGCATGGCTCAACGGGTTACTCCCCAATGCTATGGGGGATGCTTCAGCTTATGCGTTTTGTCGCTTGACCTTTCCACAACAGAGTACCAGTCAGATTCAGGAATAAGAGCTACATTGTGATTCAACTCACATCCAACTTCCACATTCTTCCTTTGATGTTTTTTTCTCTTCTTTCTTTGATGTTTCTTTCTCTTATTGACTTCTTGAATGGATTTTGGAGTCTTGCTAGGTGCAATAGATGACTCAGATGCTGCAACCTGATGGATTATTCCAGAGACTTTTTCAAGAAGTGGTTTTGAGCTTTTTCTTTTTCCCACTGTTTGGATCATTCCAACTGCGGGGTGAATACTTTCCTCTTGACCTTGCTTCTCGAGTTCCAACTTTCAAGGTTACTTCTTCCTCAAAATATTTCAAGGTTAAAGTACCAGCCTCAATATCCACACTGCACCGAATAGTCATCAAGAATGGTCGACCCAGTATGATAGTCGTCTTCTCGTCCTCAGGTAGATCAATGATCTCAAAGTCTACTGGATAGGTGAAGTTATCAATAGTCACGAGCACGTCTTTTGTTAAGCCGTATAACCGCTTGGTTGTGAGGTCAGCAAACTTCATATTTGTTCCCGTTTCACTTATTTTCTTTATACCCAGCTTTTTGAAAATTGAGAGGGGAATGATACTCATGCTAGCACCCGAATCAATCAAGACTCTCTTAAAAGTTCTGTCCTTTATGGTACAGGGGATTGATACAGAACCAGGATCTTTCCGTTTGATTGGAATTCTCCTACCTTGTGATTCCCCACTACTTTCCTCGATTAGACTCTTTATCTCCTCTCTACTAGGTTTCTTTTTCCCAATGACCTCCTTCATGAATTTCTTATATAGAGGAATTTGTTTAAGTGCTTCAAAGAAGGGATATTAATCTCTAACTTTTTTACCAATGAGTTGAATTTCTCAAAATCTTTTTCTGGTGTCTCCTTCTTTGTCACTCTTAAGGGGTACGATAACTTGATCTTAGGTTTGACCGCTTCTTTTATTTTCTCTTCGGTTGGCCTAGCTTCTTCTTCTGCAACTTCCCGGCTCCTTGTGGTAACAACATTGACATTCTCATGACTCTTCAGATTTGGTATTGTGGCGCTTGGGAGGGCGCCTGGTGCTTGAGAATTTACAACTTGTTGAGCTATCTGACCCAATTGAACCTCCAGATTCTTTATGGAGGTTATGGTATTCCTATAGCTATTCCAGGTCTCTTCCTGAAATTGCATGTTATGAGCTACCATCTTCTCAATGGCAATCTCCCATTGTGCTTTTTGGGGGGGCTGTTGCTGCTGTGGGTATTGGTATTGATTATGATCTTTCGAGGAGAAGTTAGGATGATTCTTCCATCCCGGATTATAAGTTTGAGCGTAGGGGTTATTCCGTTTTAGGAATTTTATCTCCTCAATTTGTTGCGGAGTCGCAGCACAATGTGTAGTATAATGGGGTCCACTACAGATCTCACAAATCATGGGTTGACCAGTTTGAACTTGTGCCACACTTTGAGTACCCACATTCATAGCCTTTAACCTTCTTTCAACTTCTGCTGCAATCCGATCTTCCACCTTCACAACCTAATTATTCAACTTCAAGTCAATCACACCCTCAGATTTACTCACACTTCGATCATATAACTCCAAATGTTCGTTGGCTGCAATAGCTTCAATAATTTTCTTGATACCAGTCGCGGTGGTGAAGTTGAATGATCCACCAGCAGTTGTATCAATAAGTTGCTTGGTTTTCATTCGGAGGCCATTGACGAACACCTGCATCTGCTCAGTTTGATCTATGTTGTGAGTCGGACAGGCTACCAAAACCTTCTGGAACCTCTTGTATGCGTCTCCAAGAGATTCTTCGTCCTTCTGTTTAAAGTTCATAATATCATATCTTTTTCGGATATAAACAGAGGCCGGAAAATACTCATTCAGAAATGCCTTCTCCATCTCTTCCCAAGTGGTAATACTCCCAGCAAGTAACGAGTAGAACCACTCTTCAGCCTCTTCTGCCAGAGTGAAAGGAAACATTCTTAACTTCTTTGCTTCCTCTGTGTACCCCTCAATCTTGAGAGTGGTGCTCATAGTCAGAAATCTTTGCAGATGTTTGTTGGCATCTTCATTAACCTTTCCGGTGAAAGGTCTCCTCTCAAGTTGAGTGATGGTGCTAGGATGCAGCTGGAAATTCGGCACATTCACTGGTTGGTTCACAATGGTCAACCTACCAGCCGGTGCATTTGTCCCACTGTAATCGCCCATAAGTCTCTCTGTTGGTCGATTTCCAACCATAATCACAGTATCTCTGTCCGCCTCTGACCCTATTTCTGAACCTGAATCTGATTGTTCTGGGTGAACATAAACTTTTTCTTCTTCTGGTGTTTGGACTGACGGTTCTGCTTCTGAAGCTGCCAGTCTTGCTTGTCTACGCCTTGCGTGTAAAGTTCTTTTGATTTCTGCGTCAAAATTAAAATTTGCTGAGGGTTCTCCTCGCACAAAAATGTTAGACGCAGATTAGTAGTAACAGTAATAATCCAAAAGTAAAAAAAAAATAATCAGAAAAATAAAATTTTAGTCACAAAGTGACAAAATTTCAATTGAATTAACAAACGAACTTATAATTTGGCAATCCCCGACAACGGCGCCAAAAACTTGATCGGAAAAATAGCAAGTGTATTATTTTTACCGATGTAGTAATAGTTGGGGTTATCCCCAGAATCGATCTCTCGAGGACTGCGTGTAATTATAAGTGCATATGCTATTTCAATTAAACAAAAATGCCTTTAGGGTTTGTTTGTTTTGAAAATTATAATAACAATTAAGAAAATAAGCAGAATGAATAAAATGACTTAAGCAAATATGAGAAGCTATGCTAGGAGAAGTGTATAAATTGCTCTGCAATAAACCCAATTATTATTCAAAGAGACATGCCTCAAACCTTAGCTTACCCAATCTTATTAGTGTTTTCCTTAATTCCTTAACAGAAAAACCTTTGATATTCTCTCTTGACCCTAATTCCTTAGCAATCTCAGAATAACATCAAGCAATAGTTCTGACAAGATTTTTAAAGGTTATTGCAGGGTATCCTCATTCCTAAGCAATATCTACCGCAATATTATTTTACAAAAGCATTAGGGTGGTTTGTCCGACCTAATCCTAATCGTGAATCAAATTCAATTGGTCTGATCGAAAAAACAATAAGAACATTGCAAAATAAAAGCTTAAAGGAAAAAGGCATAATCTCATAGAATGATTCAAAATAGGTTCATTACATTGCAATTTAGGGACACCCCCCTAGCATTGGGGGGTTTAGTTATTCATAATATTAAAAAGAAATACAATACGAAAAGTAGACATTACAATAGTAATTGGATGATTTTGATCTTCAATTGTTAGCACTCATGAAGAATCTCCCTCCTCCAGACCACTTGATCGCATGAAACTCTAACGTAAAATTGTTCGTAAAAGAAAAAGTGTCTCTTCTCCTTCCGAAAACTAGTCTAAATAGTCACAATTCACTCAGATAGATTCGAAATACCCAAAGCGCCCCCACAACTTAATATATAGAGAAAATATGAAAAAATTCAGGAAATCAGCGTCAATGCTGACACGGGGCGTGTCGGCCAACACTGCCGGCCGTGTCAGCTTGCTGGATTTTATAACCGAAATTGTTTCGATCATAACTTTTGATCCGTAAGTCTGTTTTGGTCCCCGTTCGAAGCGTCAGAAAACTAATGAAGAGAACTACAACATAGTACAGATAAGAAACTTGGTTGCCCAATATTTTTCCATGTTTGTTGAATTTTAAGTCCAGGCATCCTCTGCTTTCTTCCAAAACTCTTCTAAATTCCCGGAACTTCCATTTTCTTCGCACGAGTCCTTTGAGGTTTTCCACTCAGACCTGAAACCATCGAAAACTACCAAACCAAAGCATAAAATGAAATATAATTGAAATAAAACAACAAATAATAAAATGTGAGAATAAAATTGACAAGTAAAATTGACTTGAAAAACAATGACAATACAAAACAAAGTGCTACCGATTTCGCGGATTCATGCCGAATAATTGACGAAAACTAGTAGAAATGGTGATCGATCAAAGACCAAGACTTAGGACTGAATATGCATAACCTATTTTGTAACACTTTTGTAAAGTAGAAAATAAGGTTTAGGGTTTTAAGAGTCGTAGGCTTTCTTGTAAGTCTCCCTCTGTATCGATTTGATACATTGTTGAAGACATAGGTACTTGTACAAATTCTAAAACCCGTAGGTAATGAATCGTGTATTGTTCTTGGATGAAGCTTTTAAGCAATTCCAAGTTAACTTATTAGTCAAGAATGCTTGACTGGACTTTGTATTGAAATGGGTGTCTTTCAAGTAGGATGATACAATTATTATGACTATAACTGTTAGATAATCATAGGTTGTGATTTAGGGAGTGAGATGAGTTTCTCTTATCTAGGATGAAGTTCTTAGATAAAGTTTTCATTGGGTAGTGTCATACCCCAAATTTTACTCTCAGATTCTTTGATCTTTTGCATATCATTTTAAGTCAATCATCTTGCATAAAACCCAATTTATCAGCTGAAATAAACTTGTTGGATTTACAGCCGAATCGGTCAAACTAAAAGTCAACAGTGCGAAAAAATTAATGGACGGAGAATTTTAAATCGAGCCTGCAGACGTCATCGATATTAATCTACGTTCCACGTAGTTTAATTTGGCGTGCTCATTTAAATTTTTCGGCCACTTTTCGGTCGTATTTCTGGACGGTTTAAGCTGTTTTAGCAGGTAAAATTTATTTCAATTTGACCGAACGCTGTATTTTTCCAGTACGTATATTTTGCGCTGATCATTTTGGTGTGTTCAGTTTATTATTTTTTTAAGTACTTCGATTTCGGTTCGATTTATCGTTTTTAATCGATTTTTATTATAGTTAATTATTCTTTATTATTTAATCAGATTTTATTTATTATTTTCTTTTTTTTAGAGTATTAAAATAATCCATTTATTCATTTATCATTTCCCTCATTTTTACATTTGAATTTTGTTCTGTACTGTTAGCAGTGAGATTTTGCTCTGCTGCTCTTGTATCACTTTGCACTTCTGGTGCATTTAATAAATATCCTTTGGCTGTTCAAAAAAAAACTTAGCAAAGAAGTTTTCAAAAGCCTTTTTTTCCTTTTCATATTTTAGTGGTCTAACCTGTACACACTGCGCATAAAGAGACCATAGGTGCCATGCATATGTAAGACCCCACCCTCATTATCTCCCTCTCTCCACAAAGTGACAAAAATCACACATTACTTTTTCATTTTTTTCTCTTCCATCAGTGCATACGACGTAGTACCATATATTCACCACCACCCACATTTTCTTTCATAAAGCAGCTACAATACAATACTTCAACTTCATTATTTTTCCACCCATCATAACACCCACCGTCCCACCTTCATGCTTCAACAAATACATACCACTCTCTTTTGTTCACCATCATTTTCATTATTTTGTTAAAAGCCATAACACACGCTCCCTTCATCATTCAAACAAAAAATCACAACACTCATAACCAATCCTACCTCTCATCACCTTGACACCACAAGTAACCATCATCATTTTTATTAAAGAAACAACCTTCCTTTTCGTTACCTTTCACCAAAACACCCAGCGAACCTACTGCTCCTGCTCAAACCGCACATACGCCCTTCATTTTTCAGTGCCTCTCACAAGACCACTTGCCATAAAACAACTTCCACTACATGTTACAATTCACAACAACAACAACTGGACTCGTTTCATCAATTTCACTTTGTTCTGTCGGTTTCGAACTCACGGGATTTGTTTTCTATTTTGTTTGGGTGCTGGCCGTTTTCGTGCAGGTTTAAGTTTGATTTCTGAGTGCGATCGGAACACTGCGAAACACGACGGTTTGAAGAACTTCGTGAAGATGTGTTGTTGCTGGTATTAAGTCTCGTCGACCATACGATTTCGGTAACAAGTTGATTTGAATTGCTTCAATATTGCATCATTCATTGTTTCGATTATTATTATGCACATATGCTTGCGATTCGATCTTAATGTGTCATGATTCTTGCATTTTTGTTCTTGGAAATGATTTATGAAATATATAAGCATGGAGTTTATTCTGTTTTGATTATTTTGATTAAGTTGTTAGTTTTTTTATCCTTCGTTTCTGAGTTGTGTTGCTGTTATAATTAAGATAATTTGGCTGCTTTGTTGCTGAAATAATGTCTATCTGCATTTTCAAGAGATGAATGAAGGATAATGTTTTAGATTTTGCAGAGTGTTTTACCGTGTTTTTACATTGAGAGAGATGAGCCGTCTGTTCATATTTATTTGACCTTTTATTACTTGTATTGTTATTATAATTCAAGTGACATTTAATTTATTCATTAATCAATTTTCATGGCATTTATTTTTTCATTTAATTCAATTTTAACAAAAGAAGGAATACAATGATGCACGTGTGGAAAATTAGAAAGAGGAGAATGAAGTCTAAACCATTTTTTGGTTCTATTTTTCATGGAAATTAATGTTGTTATTTTCATTGGAGATTTTGTTTTTGAATTGGTCAAATTCTCAAATTTTAAAGGAGGTTGTGTTTAATTGTTGTGTACCATTAGTAAATGAAGAGTGATTGGAGCGCCTCATTTTTTTTCCTATGCTTTTATTTATTATTATTTTTTTCTTTGTTATTTAAATTAGTTAAATTAGAAATTAGTTTAGTTAGTTTTTTTTTTAAAATTAATTTTGTTTAATTAGAATTTATTTATTTAGTTTTAATTAGATTTTAGTTTAACTAAATTTTTGGTTTAATTAGGTTTTATTTTTAATTCTTGATTTGATCTTGACAATTCATATTTTCATTTTAGTCAATTCCTGATGTTCAATCTGTGAGTTTAATTCTTTTTGCTTTTTACTGTGATTAGTCCCTAATTCATGATACTCATTTTTGAGTTTAATTCTTTTGACTGTGATTAATCCTGGATCTGTGATACCTACTCTTTATTGATTTATCTGTTTATCTCATTCCAAAGGAAAATGGTCATTCCCGGTTGACTGCCACGTCATTTAGGATAGCCTTGTCCATCATTCTCTTATCTCACGCCACCGTGCGATCGAGACTTGCCTTCCCTTTTAACCTAACCTTAGATTTAGAATCTCCGTGCTCCATTTAGGTGTTCCGCCGTGGACACTTCATTCACCGTTTTACCTAGCCTTAGGTTTGGAGTCGCTGCACTCCACGTAGGTGTCTTGCCGTCAGACCCTACTTTCCCTTGAAACCTTGACCACAGTCAAGAGTTCCTCATCCCCATTGAGGGGAACTACGATCGCTCTGATTTCTCAAGTTTACCTTGAGAATACGTAGGCATAGGATTGCGAGATCCTAGCGAGCCACCTTTTTGTTTTTCTACCTTTTTCTTTTCCACCTTTTTCTCTACCATCCGATGCCTTCTCGGATTCCACGTTTTCTTTCTACACCCTTTTTCCCCGTATTGAGGGGAACTACGAATGCTCTGATTCCATTCCCGTCAGGATACGTAGGCACGAGATGCGATGTCTTGGTGAGCATATTTAGTGTATATATCCCTAGGTCTTTCTTTACCTTAGCACACTTCCCTTAGCAAGCAAACTTTAGCATAACACAAATACTAACAAGAGGTTCCCGTAGAGTACTACGGATACTTAGGGTGCTAATACCTTCCCTTAGTATAAATAACCCCCGAACCTTAGATCTCTAGCTGTGTTCCTACATAGCGCACTTTGGGTTTTTCGGTCTTTACCCTTTCCTTTGGATAAATCAAAGCTCGGTGGTGAATTTTATGTTTTGTGATTCAAGTTAATTCAATAGCTTGATATCCGATTCTCACCGCAACATGTAGTGATAGGTAAACCAGAGGTTGTTTACTGTAAATCAGTGGTTGTTTACATAAAACTATACTACTGATAGTGGATTCTTCTTCCTGGCTTGGTATGCCCCCAGATGTAGGTGATTTGGACCGAACTGGGTTATCATATTCTAAGTTGTTTATCATTCTGCAATTTACAGTTCAGTTTTGATTAACTTGTTGTAACAGATGTCGAAACATCTGTTTTACTGCTGTTGCTGATATTCTGAATATCAGTTTGTTGATCTAATTTTGTTTTAAAGATGTGCAGAGAACAATGTCTTGACATGTGTTAGGACATCTGTTATCTGCTATGCCAGAATTTTAAACGTTTTGAAATGGAAATCGGGTGTGGGTCAAGAGGAACCTAACATGGATGGAACTTGGGCGGTCTGCCCATTCTTTCCTTGGGCTTACTTCATTTTTCCATCAGCCCACTTCTTCAAATCTTTTTCTTTGTTTTCTAATCTCTTTATTTTCTTTTAATCAATTTTTTATCCTTTTCTTTTTGTAAAAAGACATCTTTTAATTTAGAAATCTATTAATTATGTTTTCTTATATTAATTTTAATTAAATAGCGATTATTAGATTTAATTTGTTTTAATTATTTAGCTTATGATTATTTTCTTATTTGAAATATCATCTTATTTGTTTTTATATTTTGTTAGAATTATTGGAAATTATTTAGGTTAATTAATTTATTTGTTAAATAATGTTAAATATATAAAAAAACTTCAAAACATTTTCTTATTTATTTTTGGGAATTAATCTTTTGAGATTTATGTGTAGAATTTATTTGGTAAGGTTTTATTTTCGATTACTACGATTTTTAATTCCTTCAACGTCTAACTTTGTGAGTGTGTAACTTAGATTATTTTTGCTTGATCTTACGATTTCGATTCTTGCATTGACTATCTTTTTCTCGTTATTCTGTGCATATCATTATTCGTCTAACTCATGCATCTTTCAATTCTATTTTGCGATTGTTACTTTCATGCTTTAGGCTTGTTTATCTTATTATTTCCTTTTGACTTCTGAATTGTGCCTTGATTATTTATTTGCATGTGTATTCACATGTTCCCTTAGGATCTCCTAGCTCGACTTAATTTTCGATTAAGCTCAAGGTAGGATAGATTTAGGCTCTTAACCTTTGTATGACAACATTTAGGATTTTGTCTCCCTTAGATTTTCCTTTCTGTTCTCATCCATCTCCTCTTAATCCCAAAATTCCAATGGAAAGAATTCTCAGTTGACTGCCATGTCATGTTTAGGATAGCTTAGCCTAACTTATTCCTTCTTTACCTCCCCTTTTATCCTAGCCTTATGATTAGAGTCGCCGTACTCTATGTAAGTGTCTTGTCATAGACACTTCCTTTCCCTTTTATCCTAGCCTTAGGATTAGAGTCACTGCACTCTATGTAAGTGTCCTTCCATGAATATTTACCTTCCTTTTAACCTAGCCTTAGGTTTGAGTTTCTTAACTTTATGTAAGTGTCTTGCAATGGGAACTTACCTTCCCCCCTTGGAACCTTGACCACATTCAAGAGTTCTTCACCCTTAGTGAGGTGAACTACGAATGCTTTGATTCCATCATAGTCAGGATACGTAGGCACGAGATGCGATGTCTTGGCGAGCATACTTTGTATATACCTTAGTTCTTTCCCTTAGCACATTTTCCTTAGTAAGCAAACTTTAGCATAACACAAATACTAACAAGAGGTTCCTATAGAGTACTACAGATACTTAGGATGCTAGCACCTTCCCTAGGTATAATCAACCCCCGAACCTTAGATTCTCTTAGCTTTGTTGTTACATAGCACACTTAGAGTTTTCTTCGATCTTTACCCCTTCCTTTGGATAAATCAAAGCTCGGTGGTGAACTTCATGATTTGTGATTCAAGTTAATTAATAGCTTGATATCCGATTCTCACTGCAACAAAGGCCCAATATCCCAAGAGGCCTCAAGGCGCTAAGAAGGGTCCATTGGACTCTCAGTCAACCACTGTTGACTAAAGGAGTCAGCTTGGACTATCAGATCATGAGATCTGACACGGTCAACATATCTGAAGGGTGGAAAAACAAGCAGGAACACAATATCACCATGGGATTGCAACGCCTAGGATCTGGCAAGAACACATGTCTGATGACAAGTATCCATGGTGGAGACACTTGATACCACCACGTCGGGCCAGCCAACCAACAACAACTAAAGCCTTTGACCAAAATAATAAAAGCAAAAAATAAAGAAAATCAGCATCATATCAAACGAGCCTTTTCTCTCTCATCTTACGTAACAACAAAGCACTCTACAAATCAGGTCCATTAGAGCAACCAAACATGTCGGAGAAGACGGTGGCACGCAGTGGCCACCGCCTTCTTCTTCGGCGAGACCAACTCAAAACCAAAAACACTTAACGCTGCCCCCTCAAACTCCTTGGAGATTATGAATCCTAGCTTGTTTCACCTAAATCAAAGCTAAACAACGGGATCGGGGGTCCAGAATCCCTAAATCCACCTCAAATAAAAACGCCTAAATTCGACAATAATACAGCTACTATCAGCGATACAAGTGCATAAGAAGAAAAGTTCAAGCAATACTCATAAAAATATCAAGCCTCAAGTCTTCAAGAAATGTTCAGACACAGTGAAGATTTAAAGAGAAAAAGGATTACCATGTTGTTCAGGTAAAAAGCTTGCTTTTGCTTCCTTCAATCTTCGTTTCAGCTTTAGTTCCTGTTGCACCCCAAAATTTGCCCTCCTTACTTTATTACTAACTGGCTTATGTTTCATTGCATTTTTGCAATATCATGTGTGCATATCATTGGTTCTTAGCATGGGGTCAAGGTGCCTGAGGCAGTTCCTCAGAGGGTCAAGCAAGAGTCCTGATATTGTGCAAGAGAGCTCAAGTGGATCACTTTCTCCTAACCAGTGCATAAATTAGGGTTTTGAGATTCTTGGGTTTATTGCTCCAATGGGCAAGCTCCTTGGGTTTTTATCATCACCAAATGGCATATCTTATCTTTGTTGGAGAGGATACACATCATATTCAGAGGAATTTGGATTTGGAGACTGTGTTATTTCCTCCTAGACTGAGGGTACCAAAACTAGGGTTTGCTATAGAGTCAGTTTATTTCTGATTTTTTGGGCAAGACTTGATTCCATGGTATTCCTTGGGTTCCTAAGTATCTAGGGATGGAAGATTGTCCATCAGTTTGATTCAGGAGAGATTTAATTGGCCAATGGATTGGAAATCAAGTGAATTGGGTAAAAGTCAACAGTGAGAGGAGAAGTCAACTATGGAATTTTGAGGTTCTCTCCAAGGTTTTCAAGGTCTCACATCCTCATATGGTCTTCAAGATTCAAGTTTCATGCCATTTATCAAGAATCAGGAGTTGGTGCAAAAGTTGCTAAATATGGAAATGACCTATAATTTGAAAGTTTCCTTTTTGGGCAAGTTCCTGCACTGCATTCAACTTGACTTTTCATCATCAAAGAAGCTTCAAATGAATTTTTGTCCAACAAGAAAGTTGAATATATTTTTCTCCTCTTTCCAACAAGTACTAGTGGGTCCCCATATCATTTGTGAAACTCAACTTATGATCAAAAGAAGGCAAAGTGGTTTTTAGGGTTTCATTTTCACAACTTTTGGATTTTGGGACATATGGACCCATAATCAATTCCATTGCTTCAAGGTACTTTTTAACATCAAAGGACAATTCATAAAGGTCATTTTGGGCCTTTGAATCAAGTGAGTCCATGGTGTATCCTTCACTTATTCTCCATTATTCAAAATTGCCAAATTATTAAAAACTCATGAATCAAATGGTTTTAAGGCCCAAATCAAACTCAGGTGTAATTAGCAATTCAAACATGGGTGATCCATCATGAAATGTTTGAATATCCATGCATGGGAGGAGGTGTATCTAACATTATGTGATTTTCTAAAATTGCCCAAAACTTACTAGACAAGGAATTACCAAGGCCCAATTCATTATCAGTGAAAAACCCTAGTCTATTTAAACCCATTCATGCACTGGTTAGGGTTTCATCACGTGACATTTGGAGGAGTGGAGAACTTGAACCCTAAAGCATCTCACATTCATATCTCTCAATCTACAAGGAGTTGTTAAGAAATTCTTCCACAAACTTCTTCCTTGTGATCAATAGAGTGCAAACCATCCCCCATTCGCAGCCAAAAGCAAGGATTAGAGTTGCACCATCTCAGGTTGGTGGATTTTTTCATGATCATAAAACTTAAATTTTAAACGTGCATAATGTTGTGTGATGTCCATGGATCATGCTGATATAATTTGTTTTGAATATGGTTGTGTATGTTGGTTGTTTTATGAATTTTAAGTTTGTAGCCCTAACCGTTTTCCCTTCGTTTTTTATTATACACTAATTGTTTGCAAATTTGGATTGGATATTCGTAATCCTCACGAAATTCTGGACAGAATGGTATAGTTGTTTGCAGTTTCTGGAAATTTTTTTGTCGCAGGCAGCCGTGGGTGGTGGCCGGAGCTAGGGCTCCGACGACCGGTGAAGGGTTTTGAGGTAGAAGACGGAATCTCCACCGTCCATTGTTTGATCCAACCGTCCTCATGCTGCCACGCGTGTGGAAGTTTATTTTTTTTCTGATTTTAATTTAATAATTACATGTATATTACCCCACCATAGCCACCGTGTTCCACCAATCATTTTTTCTTATTTCGTTTACTTTTAGTTTGTGTTGACTAACCCTGAAGCGTTAATCTAATCACACGGTCCTTATCACGCCAGCAAATTAAAAAACCCATGTGCCTGGCACATGGGAGTGTATTGTGTGCTGACCAATCGTGCGCGCGCGTGTGTATCATAACTACGGTGTGCATTTGATCTCAACCACTAATCATGATTACATTCTGTTTAGGTTGACCGATTGGTGAACGTTAGATTGATCAGACGATGAGTATGGATCCTGACCATTGACTAAGTCCACCGTTGACGTCCTACCGAGTCTGTCTTTGTCTCCCCTTCCCCGCCTTAGTACAACCATGGATGATAGGATAACTCACCCTTAGATTAGACAACAAGCGTGGATCCCATCGAGTACGATGGACGCGTGGGGTGCTAGCACCTTCCCCTCGCGTAACCGACTCCCGAACCCAGGTTATGGTTGCGATGACCATTCCTTTCCCTCTTCCTCAAGTTTATGCGGTGTTCCCTTTCCCTCTCTTGGGATAAATTTACACGGCTGACGACTCTGTTTTTCCGCGCTACTCTCGCGTTTGTACCTGGATGAAAATCCTGGGAGCGACAGTTCCTCTTCTTCTCCTTTTCGTATGTTGCTTGGGTGTTACTTTGTGGATGATTGATGCTATAAGGTTTGAGGTTTTAGTTCAGACTTACTTGAGCTTCAATGAGAAGCTCAATAAGATCTTAGGAAGATGAACTCTTAGTGTGAGGGTTTAGAAATATTCTTGCAGAGTTTTGGTAGCGTAGAATTCCCCTTTTGCTTGTGAATGAAACAATTTATATATAGGCTGAGATTTTTTCATATACGTGTGAGATTTTGTTGAATTATTTTTTAGGCTCGTGTGAATGATTGTTTGGAAATGATGAGCTGTCCTTTTTGAGGATTAAATCTGTTAGACACTCCTCAAGGAATCCCTGATTTTGTCGAGTTTTTAGGGTAGTGGAATTGAGGTCTGAGCATTGTAAATGGAAAGATAATTTTGTTGCTTCTTTCGTGCTTGTACGTCCTTTTTGAATGTTTTGATTTTGCTGTTGTTGAATTTGTTTAGAAATGTAATGGTATGTATGCTGAATGTATCTGTGTGATGTATGTGTGTATACGACGAGTACCAATAAGGGTTTTTTGATGTGGATTTTTTCCTTTTTTCTTGCAGAAGAATATCATGTGATGAGGATGGATTGTTTACCGCTTTCATTTGCCTTTTGCTCATGGGATGGCTTGGGAAATTTGATGAACAAGTAAAAGAGATAGCGCTCAAGGACCTGCAAGTTAAAACCAGCTTTTCTCTCTTTGTTGATATTTTGTAACTTGATCAAATATTGTGTAATATTTCTTTTTCATAGATGTATTTTTAATGGAATGTAAAGTAATAAAAACAAACTTATTTTATGCCATTTTGTAAAGTTAAGTGGAATAATTCTAAAAGAAAAATTCATTCTAGATCAATTTTTTTGTTATAATGCATACTAGGTGGTGACAAAAATAGTTAAATGTAGAAAGTACCAAGCAAAATTTAAGTCCAACCTTCTCATATATATATATTTTTGAATGTACTAAAACAACCTAAAAATAATGCACAAGTATCCTAACTTAATCTAAAACAAATTTTAAGTCCCATGACACTCCTACCTTTGACTAGTGACATCACTAAAGACTAAGAATACCATACGAAATAAAGCTAAAAAGAAACAAGGTCAAAGATCAATGAATGATTTTGACCTCTCCTTCTATGTAAGGCAATGGTCAATAATACAGATGGAAATAAAGGACTAGTGTAGGAATGCATAAAAATAGGTAACCAATAATCAACAAATCAAAGTTATGTAGATGATTATTCCTAAACCGATTACCACACATGACCAGATGAAAATTAGTTTAACAAGAAAAACAAATGCAATACAAATTAAAGGTAGGACAAATTTTGGGTATGACAATAGGTTAAGAGATGGTTCATTTTATGAAATAATCCACAGACAAAATAAATGACCTAATCGATTAGCTATCAATTAGGTAAATGCAATAATTGATTATTGAAGGGAAACCGCGATCCAAAACGCAATGGAAATTAAAAATTTTCCTTTAGTGATCCTTACGAATGGGCATGACCAATGATAGAAACGGTTACCTCTAGTGGTGATTAACAATTTTGATGTAGATCCGGATGAATGATCATGAGCGTTGAATGAAGAACAATGCCTCTACTCAGTCCACACGAACAGAGTGCCTTCAATCTCAGTGCTAGCTGCTACGAATGAAGACTTTGAGTGTGAGTGTGTGTGTGTGTGTGTGTGTGTGTGAGAGAGAGAGAGAGAGAGAAATACAATCAGGATTTCACCAACTAAATTTCATCAAGTTCAGAAAGCTTCTACACAAGGGTTGCATTTATAGAACCACTTGTGTAGCCTGCAAGCTAAAAAGTCCAACTTAAGTGCACCATATAATAATAATAATAATAATAATAATAATAATAATAATAATAATAATAATAATAATAATATAATAACCATTATTATAATAAAATTATTTTATTATTATTATTATTATTATATTTAATAACTATAATAATAATAATAATAATAATAATAATAATAATAATAACTATTATTATTATATTATACGATGTTTCATATTTCACTTAAGTACACCGTACCTTACGGTGCTCCATAATTCTCTCAAGTACACCATACCATACAGTGTTCCTTATTTATTCTATCTCTCATCAATTTGTCCTTATGTGTGTGACCCTGTAGGTTCTCGTGACGTTGTCAATTATATTAAATCATATATTTAATATAATAAATAGTTAGCGGTATCTAGCAACACATCACTACTACCTAAGTCACTAAAATTTCATGTGATATAACAAAACCTTTTTCGTGATAATATTATTGTGTGTAATTACCCTTTTGCCCTTATGTCTGTATTGAACACAAGGCATATATGTGTCATCCTTGTCCAATTCAATATTGGGTCTTGAGACATTCATCTTGTTACGCATGATGGGAAAATTCCATCTAGATCACTCATGTCCCTTAACATTCTTTGTGGAGTAGCCATCAACTGTCTTTATGGTCATGCAGTTATGGACAATGTTTGATTAGCAATAAAGTACTCGACTCTACATCTAGGGTCCATAGTGGTTTCAGGTCGAAGTATGGTATACACCACTATCACCATGAGAGTAACTTATGACACTTTGCATAACATTCTATGTAGTACTTTCATAGCGGGTCAATTTAGTATAAACATTACTCCTAATATTCATACCTATGTTAAGACTTGATAACTCCTTATCCATGATCCATGAGATGTGATCATCAGTTTATCTATATAATAGTTTTAATGCTTTAAGGTTATCCCACTTCACAGTAAAGCTCGACTACGGATACTTTAAGAATAATTTTCTTATGTTTAATGGGATCTCATGATTAAGTCACGCTTAATATTTCAATAAACAGACTAGCTATTCTAGGGACTTTATTATTTTGGAAAAACAAACATAATAAAGAAATGTCTTTTATTATTAATAAATAATTTGATACAAGTACAAAATGTATTGGCCTCTAGGGCTTAATCGATTATGGACTTGATTCTCCCTCATTTAATTGATTAGGTATTTGATCTAATCGATAAGAAAGTTAAAAAACTTGTCATAATCAATTTGATAGTTCCCAATTCATCTGGCTATGCTCCCAAAATAGTTTTAATGATTTTATTTGAAAAATGAGGCTTCAAAAATACTTTTAAGTCTGTGTGTTTTAGACATACTACTTCCAAAAATGCCCTTGTGTCTTTACATTACACTGATCACTCATATGGACATGATCATGCGAGCTTTCACACTTTCTCTCTTTCAAACTCTAAAACTTTAAGTCTTTTGTCCAGATATATCCATCATATAAGTACTTCACTTGATTCTTCTTGTGGATGATGCTTGAGATATCTTCAAGTCAGACATCATCATCAGCGAGCTGCAAAGATATCACTAGTGATCATAAACCCTAATTTTTTGCTTGATTAGGAGGAATTGCTATTGGGGTTGGTTTAAAATATACATATTGAAGAAGTCCCAAATCGCTTAGTTTTGTGAATGAAGAGAGAGAGTCCAAAGTTATATATAGGATACAAGTTCTTTGAAGTCCTACATCGTTTAGTTTTGTGAAGGAAGAGGAAGTCCAAGGCTATATATAGGATTCAAGCTCTTCATTCCAAGACGCACCAGTCAAAAGAACTTTAAGCTTGTATTTGAATTTCTTTGTTCTCTTACACTATAGTATTAGAGTGTTGTGAGATGTAGTTAAATATTTTCTTTGGAGGGTGTGAGTGTACTTGGGGCCTGAGTTAGTTGAGGGTGTGTTATGTGTTGTAACCATGTTCACATAGTGTTATTCTCTGGTTGTCTATTGACAATGATCGTGGTTTTTTCTCTAGTTTTAGAGCTTCCACGTTAATCTCTTGTTTTATTATTGTGTTCCTCTTTTTTCTCTATGCTTTGTTTTTTCCTAATGAATGGTATCAGAACCCTGGTTTGGTGGGGTATAAATTTTCTTAGTATGCTCTGTGGTTACAGTTTTGGTTGATCTTCCAAATCAGAAAAGAAATTTTATACTCTGTGTTGGTTGAGAAAATTTTGTTTTGCTGCAGGAAAGATTTTGGTTGCAATGTCAAGTTTTTCAGGTGAAGTGAAAATTGACTTAGAGAAATTTGATGGAAGAATTAATTTTGCCTTGTAGAAAATTCAAGTAAAAGATGTTTTGATAAAATTAGGATTACACAAGGCATTTAATGGAAACATTTCCAACATGGACAACGAGAAGTGGGGAGAACTAGATTTGAGAGCTTAGAGTATAATCCACATGTCTTTGGCTAAGAATATTCTTGTGAATGTTCTAGGTACGTCGTCAACCAAAGAGCTTCAGGAGAAACTTGAAGGTCTATATCAAGGATAAGGTATATTAAATCGTTTATTGTTGAAGGAGCAATTTCATAGCTTGCATATGGATGAACATATGAAAATATTTGATCATCTAAGTGTTCTAAATGATATTGTTTCTGAATTTGAAACTATTGGAGTTAAAATTGATGATGAAGATAAAGCTTTGATACTCATATAGTCTCTTCCACATTCCTATAAGCATATTAAACCTGTTTTAATATACGGGAATGAAACTTTGAACTTTTAAGAAGTTGTTAGTAAGATTATTTCGGAATAAATAAGAATGAAGGGCGAGGAGAATACTTCATCAAAATCATTGTTGGTTTCTAGAGGAAGGTCGTATGTGAAGAAAAACAATGAAACGGGTGTGGGATGTTGGAAATGTGAAAAGCTTGGTCATATAAGTATAATTTCTCTTAATGGGAAAACATTAGAGAAGGGCTTTGAGTCAAATACTAGAAATGTCTCTCTCGGTGTGAGAGAGGATGATCTTCTCTAAAAATTTAGAAGTGTGTCCTCATGACATTTCGGCTGTCATGGAAAAGGACGAGTTATTGCTAGCAGATTAACACATGGGCATTGATGCAAAGTGTGTTGTGAAATTATGTCGATGGTTGAAGAGCTTCCCACTAACATGGAAGTTGCACCATAAACTTTCAACCTGTTTTTTGACATGTGAAAATTCTTGAAATGGGTTACCTTCAAGTGAAGTTTACTATTCTTTAGGTGGAAAATGATAGTTTTTTAAAACTATGATTGTCAGTGAAGACAACGTGAAAATTACTGGAGTGGTGTAGCTTTAAGTGACTATACTCTTTATGGTGGAGCATGATTGTCGATGAAGTCAATGAAAACTTATGTATTATTTTCAATCAAGATGGAGATTGTTGGGGTTGGTTGAAAATATACATGTTGAAGAAGTCCCACATTGATTAGTTTTGTGAATGAAGAGAGAGTCTAAGCCTATATATAGGATACAAGTTCTTTAAAGTCCCACATCGTTTAATTTTGTGAAGGAAGAGGAAAACCAAAGTTATATATAAGATTCAAGTTCTTCATTCCAAGACGCACCAGTCAAAAGCACTTTAAGCTTGTATTTGACTTTCTTAGTTCTCTTATACTCTTGTATTAGAGTGTTGTGAGATGTATTTAAATATTTGTTTTGGAGGGTGTGAGTGTATTGGGGGCCTGGGTTAGTTAAGGGTATATTATGTGTTGTAATAATTTTCAAATAGTGTTATTCTCTGGTTATCTATTGACAACCGTCGTAGTTTTTTCTCTGATTTTGATCTTCTGTAATACCCCATAAGTTATATTACTCTGGATAATATTAGTATGATCAACCGGGTTCCGGTTTACTCTGAGAATTTAGTGGATAAAACAATTCGAGTAAACTGATGAGCTTAGAGCAGATCAAATTAATATTATCTGACTCTGAGGTTTTAATTATTAGAGCTTTAGAGACTATTTGGATAATTAGTAGTGTTACTAATTAATGATCTTTTACTATATCATTTCCTTTCCACCCTTTTTCCACACTTGGAAGCAAAGAAAGAAAAAGATAGAAAGAAGTTAGAGTGAAGGAAGAGGAAAGGAAGGAAAAAGAGGAGAAAAACCTAGAAGAGAGAAAGATCAAGATCATCATCCATTCTTCATCAAATCAACTCATCTTCATCATCATCATCTTCTAACTAAGGTGGGTTCTAAATAGATGCTTTAGTTGTAGAACTTCTTGAGTTTTAGAGTTAGGTTTGATATTGGGAGAAAACGAGTAATCTTGCTAAAATCATGAATCTAATGGTTGGAAATCGATATAAATTGCGTAGTATAATCGTATTATGCATATAATTATGAATGATGCTTGGTTTGGTTGTTTGGAAATGTTTTGGTTGGAGAAAGATGGATTTTGAACCATGGAAAAACGCAGCAGAAATTATGCTCCTAGTGTAGAGCGTCGGGCGGTGCTCAGAGCGCCGGGCGACGCGAAGCGTGCGACCCTGCTCTGCCGGGCGATGGTCAAGAGGCGCGGCAAGGAATACTTCTGTATCTTTTGAGTTTTGGTGGAGGGGATTTACGCCCCTGCTTCGCTGGGCGAAGTGGAGGCGAGGGGCCACCGCCAGGCGATATTTGGAGCGCCGGGCGCTCCTGGGACTTTCTAAATGTTTTCTTTTCTTTTAAATTCCATAACTTTTGACTCGTTCATCCTATTTAAATGTTCTTGGTTCCGATATAAAGTTGTGAAAATAATCTATATGATTAAGGTGAAGAATGTCAGTTTTATTGCCCGATTAAATAATCGGAGAAAATCCAAAGTGGTATAACTTATGTTTAAATTATTACATGTAATTCTAATGTGCAATTGTAATATGTTTTGCCTAATATTGATGTTGAACACGATTGAGAGTAAATGCATGTTAAAATATGGAATAGTTAGAGTGAGGAATATTACCATGAACTATGTTAGAACCTAGTAACGACTAGGAAATTGTGGAATAACATAACGACGACGCTCGTGCAAGAGAGGCCGAGGCGTGCGTCTATTACCAAATGGTATGGAAGGATTTACACTAGTATGGATCACGTTTAATTGTGTTTATTTGAGAAAATACAAAGAGGTCTTAAGGCGAATGTGGCCTTGTGATTGTCAAATACAATCGTGTTGTGTTTATGATCACATAATCGTTTCACTTGAGATGCGGTTTCATGAGTCTCGAGCTCCTCTGAAACGTATGCATAATTACTTGGCAGATTTGATTCCCGCGTGTAGTACGAATGAAGCCTATATGGTAAAGAGACTTGCGATGGTTAACAGACCATGAGAAGTGACAGGTAACGGTTAACAGGCTGATGATCCTGAATCCATTTCGTATGCCAAGTAACTACAAGGATCCATGACTCGGGTCGACTTCTAGACGTAGAAGCGGACGGGAAAAGGGGATGCCTTGGTAAGGTTATCGATTAGTGATATTGTGAGTTAACAAGACTCATGAACATGGATCCATATAGTGTGTGTGTGAGTACTCAAGGTCACTTCCCTTCCCTTTTGACCTGAGTTAGGTGTGATAAAACCTTGTATAGCCGAGAGGACCTATAAGATAGGGAACTCACTGAGATTTGATGTATCTCACCCCACGTTGTTGATTATATTACAGGCACTGCAGGTTCGGCGAAGGGTAAGGATAAGGTTGTTTGACTTTTCTTACAATCTTAGCTTTTTGGGATGGCAAGGCTACCGTTGTGGAGTTTTTGAGATCGTCGTCGATCTAGTTCTTAGTATTTGTCTTTGGAACATCTTGTATATGTATTATGCCATAGTCTTTTTGTATTAGGTATTTTTGGGGCATGTATATGTATAATGTGTTTACTCTGGACTTGTATATTTCAGTACCAAACGTGGTATTCATCTATAATATATGCTTTGATGTATGTATTTATATATGGGTGTTACATCTTCCACGTTAATCTCTTGTGTTGTTGTTATGTTCCTCTTTTTTTCTATATGCATTGCTTAGCTTGACAACCATCTTGTGCATCTTTGACTGCTTTAATCATTCCTTGTCTTCATGCGTAGTTAGTAACATGTGTTGTCATCATCAAAACTAAGACATCATTAGGGATATATAGATATTTCCCATCTATGAACTTTGACCACTTCTTGATTATACCTGCAAGCACATAATTTCACAATATATACTTCAATAATAGAGCCGGCCACATTGAGTTTGACTTTTAATCTCGTACCACGTAGCAAATGACTCATTTCTTTGATATAAGACACGTGTGTTTAACCAATCAGAGACTTTATGAGTCAATCCTGATCACATTAGATGATGTGGCGAGTTGGTGAAGTCCTTTTTACAAGATAAGCCACTAATAAAACACAACAAATAATATCAAAACAAATTTAAATTATAACTAAGGGTCTAACTTTTAAAATTAAAATAAATTATAATCAGATCCTGTAACATAATCAAATGACACATGTAGAGAAATTTGAAACCTCAATTTGGTGATGGTATGCACACAAGTTTGAAAGGAAATTTGGAAAAAATAATAATCAATATTAAAAGCTCTGCTGATTTGAGCAAATTTTTGGAAGAACAGAATGTCAAAAGGTATGTTTAAACATGAAGAAGTCTGATGAAAGAAGACTGGTCAGATATGATGTCCTAACGAATGTCTCGACATCTTGAGCTGATATTGTAGAATGTTTCTAAATCTGTTGCAAGATTTAAGGAGCAATCAGAACATGGATCAAGGAAGAAATAAACAGAAGATTCGAAGCCCAAGGAAACAGAAGATTATAAAAGAAGACCTAGGCTTAGAACTGGGATGGAGGGACAAATACCGTTTGTAACCTAGTTCTCTTGTGTAAATATAAGGGTTTAGGGTTTTGAGAGTCGTTGGCTCTCTAGGCTTTGTAAGCCTTCCTGTGTATCGTCTGATGCATTGTGATAGGCATAGGTATCACACAGATCCAGAAGCCTTTAGGTAATGGATTGTGTATTGTTCTTGGATGAAACTTTTAAGCAAATTCAAGTTAGCGTGTTGGTCAAGAATGCTTGACAGAGTTCTGTATTGACAGGGATGATGTAGATATCACAGTTTGTGATTAAGGGAAGTGAGTGGTGATTCTCCTATCAAAGAGGGTGTTCTTTGATAAGGATTACATTGGGTAGAGATTAGGACATAAAGTTGTAAATGGGGGAGTTTAGCTTTATAATAATTCGACAGATAGTGGAGTCTTATTCCTAGATTGATATCCCCCAGATGTAGGCGAATTGCACCGAACTGGGTTAACAATTGTTGTGTCTTTTATCATTCTGCAGATTTACATATTCTGTTATTGGTATTGATAAACATGTTGGATCAGATGTCGTAATATCTGTGATTTTGCAGTTTCTGATATTCAAGGTATCAGTCTGCAGTTCTGTTCCTTGTTTAAATGTTTATGCAGAACAATGTCTTGACATATGTTAGGACATCTGCTATCTGCAAGGCCAGAATTTCAAATATGATTATTATAAAACTCAAAATATCATAAATAATTTAGATAAAAATCCCAAAACATTGCTCCAAAAATATTACCTTTTTTTTTATCAAAACTAAAATGAAAAAATAAACCTTTAACAAAAGTCAAAATATAGCATCTTTATGAGAATAAAATGCCAATAACTCGTATTTACTGTGAAAGAAAGTAGTTTTGAAGTAATATAGACAATATTAATTAAAATATAAATAATAAAAATTATGTTAAAAACAACAGTATTTTAAAACAATTTTTATTTATAAAACTTGAAGTAGGACATAAATAACCTCCTTCCAAATTAAAAATAATCATAAATATTTTTTAACACAAAATTTATGATACATGCAAATAACATCGCATAAAGTTAGGATCAAAATTCTTCGGTGTTTAAATATGTCACAAATAATTATTTATTTATTAAAATATTAGAAATAGTTATTTGATAATATTAGAATCGTTCAAAACTTTATGATTTCCACCGATATAAAAATCAAGAACATAACTCTAAAAATAATTCTTATAAGTCGATATAGCATCAACTTGTATCCTTAAACCCATATCCTAATACAATTATTAGAATGAAGGCGGAAGCGTACCTGAATTTGCCATTGAAGTCGTTGAAGGTTTCGGGTATGTTATCTTCCGATTTGTAGAGTTTCTTAGGGTTCCTTGAATCTCCTCTGATGGGGATGAAGAGAGAAAACTTCATAAACCTTATTTTGTTCGTACTCTACAAATGGGGACCGCAACCCATTTAAATAACCCTAAGGTTATTTCTTAGTTTTCAATATTCTAATTTGCCCCCTCATTAAATTAGATATTGACTTACGGTATCTACATAATAACCTGACCTTTCGTGACATTTATGCTTTTAGCCATAAACTTAATATTATATTAATTAGACTCCTTTAAGTCTTGACTAATTAAAATAATGACACTAACACCTTAAATGTTACATTTGTGAACTAAAATTCTAACAATTTCCCACTGGTCACATATGTAACTTTACACATGTGTTATACTTTATGAGCTCAAAATTTATTATTATATTATTTAAACATATCCAAAGTATCTCGTCCATTAGTCATGCCAATATGCAGAATCAATGTGATTTTCGTTATATGAATCATAACTAAACCCATCAATGATCACCGATATTGACACAACTAAGTGACATCGATCCATCATGAAATGTGTAGCATGAAAATCACATGAAGTTGGTCTGTATATGTCAATTTTCAACTGGTCCTACTTTACTTTAGTGAGATCATTTAATAACTTTATTGTACAAAATATAAATTATTGAATATCAAACTTTATTAATTGGAAAATATACAAAATCATAATATGCATACATAATACCAAACACAGAACATAAAATTCATTATCGACTAACACCCATTAAACCAAAGACTCCTCTAACGATAAAACACTCATGCGAGCAGTGTGCTCATGAAAGAACTTGGGTGGAAGACCTTTTGTAATACGATCTGCTATCATGGAGTTTGTCCGCAAGTGTTCTATGGAAATCTGTCCACTTTGTACCCTTTCCTTAAAAACTAAGAACTTGATGTCAATATGTTTTGACTTAGTCGAGCTCCTATTATTGTTGGAATACAGGACAGATGATTTGTTGTCACAATATACCTTAAGTGTCTTTTCAATTCCTTTAACAATTCGCAGCCCAGTGACAAGATTCTTTAGCCAAATCCCATGGTTGGATGCCTCATAACATGCTATAAACTTTGCTGCCATGATGGATGAAGCCATAAGAGTTTGCTTAGCACTGCGCCAAGAAACTGCACCACCAGCCAACATGTAAATATAGCCTGAAGCGGATCTTTTACTTTCTTGGCATCCAGCAAAATCTGAGTCAGAGTATCCAGTGATCTCTAACTGGTCTGACCTCCTATATGTGAGCATATAGTCTTTTGTTCTCTTTAAATACCTCATAACCTTTTTTGCTGCTTTCCAATGATCCATTCTTGGATTGCTCAAATATCTTCCTAATATCCCAACTATGAACGCAATATCCAGACGCATGCATACTTGGGCATACATCAAGCTCCCTACTGCTGACGAATAAGGAATCTTTTGCATTTCTTGAATTTATAAGTTTCCTTTTGGGCACTGACTGAGACTGAATTTGTCTCCCTTAGCAATTGGAGTATCTCCTGATTTACATTCCTGCATGTCAAACCTTTTAAGTACCTTTTTGATATAGTTCCTTTGTGATAATCCAAGAATACCACGAGATCGGTCTTGATGTATCTGAATTCCTAATACAAATGAGGCATCACCAAGATCTTTCATTTCAAAATTTCGTGATAGAAATTTCTTAGTTTTGTGCATCATTCATATATCATTTATGGCAAGCAGTATGTCATCTACATACAAGACCAAGAAAATGTACTTGCTCTCACTGAATTTGTGATACACACAATCTTCAACAACATTCACCTCAAAACCAAATGAGAGAATTACTTCGTGAAACTTGTGATACCACTAACGAGACGCCTGCTTTAGTCCATAAATGGATTTTGTCAATTTGCAAACCATATTCTTTGAGCCTCCTGACATAAAATTTTCTGGTTGCATCATATAGATTGTTTCATCAACGTTGCCATTGAGGAAAGTTGTCTTGACATCCATTTAATAGAGTTCCAAATCATAATGTGCAACAAGAGCCATGATTGTCCTAAAAGAGTCTTTCGATGAAACTGGAGAGAAAGTCTCTTTAAAGTCAATCCTTTCCGTTTGAGTATAGCCCTTAGCCACAAGACGAGCCTTATACCTCTCCACATTACTGTTAGAATCCCTTTTGGTCTTAAAAATCCATTTGCAACAAATGGGTTTCACACCTTCTGGTAATAGGACAAGTTCCCAAACTTTTTTGTCTTGCATGGACTTATACTCCTCCTTCATTGCTTCAATCCACTTTTCCGAGTTGGAATCCTGCATGACTTGATGGAAGTTGATTGGATCATCTTCCAGCATACCATTATTTTCCTCATGTTCTTGGAGAAAGACTATGTAATCATTCAGAATAGCATTTCTCCTTTCTCTAGTGGATCTCCTCAAAGGTATTGGTTCTTATAACACTTGTTCTTAAGGATTTTGAGTTTGTTATTCATGAATTACCAAATCATCTTGAGTTTGAGGAATTGTAACAATATCTTGTGCAGGTTCCGTACTTGCTTGATCAAAAGCAGCTATATGAATTGGTTCTGGAATTTTTATCGATTATTCCTCTAAGACAAAGTCTCTAACCTTATTCTTCCCCGCAAGCTCAATATCCTCAAAGAATGTGGTTGTTCCAGTCTCAAAAATTGAATTTAATTTGGGATCATAAAATTTGTAGCCCCTAGATCTTTTAGAATAACCAATAAAGTAGCTCCTCACTGTTCGGGAGTCCAATTTCTTTTCATTTGGCCTATAAGGCCTTGCCTCAGCTGGACATCCCCACACATGAAATTTTTTGAGACTAATAAGGTGTTTTGGCAGCTGCTTTTGTTGGTACTCTATTTAGAATATAATCTGCAGTCTTTAGTGTCTCTCCCCAAAGTGACTATGGCAAGGTAGAATGACAAATCATACTCCTTACCATATCTTTAAGAGTCTGATTTCTTCTTTCACCAAAACCGTTAATGCTAGGAGATCCTGGCATGGTGTATTGTGGGACAATTCCACATTCCTCTAGGTATTTGGCCAAAGGCCCTTGACGTTGTTCACCTGAACCGTCATATCTACCATAATATTCACCGTCACGGTCGGATTTGACTTTCTTAATTCTTTTGTCAAGTTGATTCTCAACTTCAGCCTTAAACGATTTGAACACATCCAATGACTGAGACTTTTCATGTATAAGAAATATGTATGCATATCTAGAATAATCGTCTATGAATGATATAAAATATTGTTGACCATTCCCAGAAGGTGTCGGAAATGGTCCACAAATGTCTGTATGTATCAATTCTAAGACATATGTAGCTCTATATGCACCAAATTTCTTTGTTTTGGTCTGTTTTCCTTTAACGCATTCAACACAAACATCAAAGTTTGTGAAGTCAATGGAATCCAAAATTCCATCTTACATTAGTCGCTCAACTCTATTTTTAGAGATGTGACCTAGGCGTTTATGCCATAATGCCCCTGAATTGTTATCCTCAATTTTACGCTTAGTACCACGTGATTCCACATTCAAGGATTCGCCATAGGTAGCTATTGTGTCAAGCAAATATAGATTATCATGACCCATAAGTGAACCAGTCCCAACAATATTTGAATTGAAAGACTGCTTGAACATATTGTTTTCAAATGAACAAAAATAACCTGATTTGTCTAAATAAAAAACTGAAATCAAATTCTGTCTAAATGATGGAACCACAAAAGTGTCTTTCAAATCCAAATAAAATCTGGTACACATTAATAATCTAAAATGCCCTATAACTTCCACCTCCACCAACTTGTTATCTCCAACATAGATGTATCTTTCAACATCATTTGGCTTCCGGTAGTTCAGATAACCCCTCATTGAAACACTGATGTTAGTAGTTACACCAGAGTCTAACCACCAAGTGTTTCCAGATACTAAAGCTAAATTGACCTCAGAACAAACCAAGCCATGACTCATGGGATTGTAGCGATCCCACTTCTCATAATCTTTCCTCTGTTCAGAGGTACCAAATTCCATAGGAGAAAGAGGTTGCCTCATCCTTAACGCAAAGTCAAGATCCATGCAGCCAAGAAAAATTTCCATGTTCTCATTCCAATCCTTAAAATCTATCTCATTCAGGACCTGAACCTTATTCATATTAGTAGATATTGAAGCAATTGTAGTTGAAAAAGGAACAAAAAGCAAACATTTTAAATATACTCACATAAATAAAAACCGAATCATCAATGTTGTTCAAATAAATTCATAACCCGCCTCAGGATACCCAGTGCACCACCAATATCAAGTCTTTGGACAATAATATCGACTGCTAGTGATAATCTTGTCGTAATGATCAAACATTGATAATAAAACATGTCGAATAATAAACCCCTCTTTTGATTGATTTATTATTCACATGTAGGATCTCATAATTATCACATGTTTACCATCGCAGGCGCGTATGAGAACCGGTCAACCACCAATGTCCTTTGGGTTAATTGATACTCGCATGGACAAACACACACACAAACCATAAAAATAGTTAACATTTTTCATAAGCAATTGTTATAAAAGAGGTCACTTTGGCGACTTTTTCATTTCAACTACTTACCTAAAAAATGTTAAATTAATGTATAAAAATACATTCCGTAGCCAAATTCGAACAAAATTGAACCAAAGAAAAATTGAAATTAAATCCAAATCAAAAACACCAATGCATTTTATTGTACTGTTACGAAATTATGCTAAGTTTAATTTCAAAATATAAAATCACATATATTATTTATAATAAATAATATAAAAAAACATATAATTATTTTAAACAAAAAAAAAATTATAATGCAATTATTAAAAAGAAAATTGAACCTTATTTTTATCCTTATACACCGCATAGAAAGACTTGGAGAAAAATTCAACAAAACTATGAACAGTTTCATTACGAAATGAAGATGGAACCATATCGTCAGTTTTATTACCTTTAGTTGCAGAAGTGTTAGTTGTTAGGTACAACAACTCTATATATATCAGTATCCTTTGATATGCATCTAAGTGCAATTTACATAAGAAATATTTATTTGATCAAAAATATAATATTTAATAATGGTTAGAATATAAACAGCAGAAAACAGAGAGATAGGGATGAATTTAGTCGTCCAGCAGAATGACTATTATTTGGAGATTATAAGTGGCAAAGAGTATTCTAGTCAAAACCAAAAAAAGACACTATTATAATAATAACAAAAGAGTGTAAGAGAAAACAAAGTTTTCGTATAAGAGCAAATAAAATTGACGATAAATTCAACCTGACATTTAATTTCAGATTCAAGATTTTGAGCACAAAAATTTTGTAAGATCAAAATGGATTTCAATTTTAGAACCCTAAAAAAACCTCATAAACACAACATATATTGATTTATACAATTGGAAGATCAAAGGATCCTAAATAACCCAAAAATAAATTGAATCAGATATGGGTGACTCTGATACCACTTGTTAGATCCATTCAAAACCTTATGATTTCTATCGATATAGAAATCAAGAACAGAGCTTTTCTTGTGCAGCTTAGGTGGAAGGCAAAGAAGGTCCCCTTCCGGGGGGCTCGAGCCATCAGTGAGATACCACTCTGGAACAACTAGAATTCTAACCTTGTGCCAAGACAGACCAATGAACAGTCTCAGGTAGACAATTTCTATGGGGCGTAGGCCTCCCAAAAGGTAACGGAGGCATGCAAAGGTTTCCTCGGGCCAGACGAAGATTGGCCCTCGAGTGCAAAAGAAGAAGGGAGCTTGACTACAAGACCCACCCGTCGAGCAAGGATGAAAGTCGGCCTTAGTGATCCGACGGTGCCGAGTGGAAGGGTCATCGCTCAACGGATAAAAGTTACTCTAGGGATAACAGACTGATCTTCCCCAAGAGCTCACATTGACGGGAAGGTTTGGCACCTTGATGTCGGCTCTTCGCCATCTGGAGCTGTAGTAGGTTCCAAGGGTTGGGTTGTTCGCCTATTAAAGCGGTACGTGAACTGGGTTCAGAACGCCGTGAGACAGTTTGGTCCATATCCGGTGTGGGTGTTAGAGCATTGAGAGGACTTTTCCCTAGTACGAGAGGACCGGGAAGGACACACCTCTGGTGTGCCAGTTATCGTGCCAACGGTAAACGCTGGGTAGCCAAGTGCGGAGTGGATAACTGCTTAAAGCATCTAAGTAGTAAGCCCACCCTAAGATGAGTGCTCTCCTATTCCAACTTCCCCAGATCCTCTGCAAAAGGTGGGTTCTCTGCCCCTACGGGGACGAAGCAAAATAATTTTTGAGAATTCAAGGTCACGGCGAGACAAACCGTTTTTCATTAACGATAGGTGTCAAGTGGAAGTGCAGTAATGTATGCAGCTGAGTCATCCTAACATACCGATAAACTTGAACCTTGTTCCTACATGACCTGGTCAATTCGATCAGGCACTCCCCATTAATTTATATTGTTCAACTCTTTGACAACATGAAAAAACCAAAACCTTTGTCCCCCACACCTTGAATAGATAGGGATGGAAGGGCAGAGGCCTTTAGTGTCCTCTCCAGTCAAGAATTAGGACCTCACACTCACAATGAAAAGTAAATATGCTTTTATCTCATGTCTTTGTTTCGTTTATGGTTCGATATTCTGGTGTCCTAGGCGTAGAGGAACCACACCAATCCATCCCAAACTTGGTGGTTAAACTCTACTGCGGTGATGATACTATAGGGGAGGCCCTGCGGAAAAATAGCTCGGCGCCAGGATGATAAAAAGCCTAACAATTTTCATTCTTATTCTCTTTTCTAAAATAATTCTTATAAGTCGATATAGCATCAACTTGTATCCCTTAAACCCATTTCCGAATACAATTATGAGAATGAAGGCGAAAGCGTACCTGAATTTTCCATTGAAGTCATTGAAAGTTCCGGGTATGTAATCTTCCGATTTGTAGAGTTCTTTAGGGTTCCTTGAATCTCATCTGATGGGGATGAAGATAGAAAATCTCATAAACCTTATTTTATTCGTACTCTACAAATGGGGACCATAACCAATTTAAATAACCCTAGGGTTATTTCTTAGTTTTCAATATTCTAATTTGTTCTCTCATCAAATTAGATATTGACTTACGCTATCTACACAATATCCTGACTTTTCATGACATTTATGCTTTTAGCCAAAAACTTAATATTATATTAATTAGATTCCTTTAAGTCTTGACTAATTAAAATAATGACACTAACACCTTAAATGTTACATTTGTGACCAAAAATTCTAACAGATAACCTATTCACTTAGGCAGGACACTATATTTAAATTATGTATAAGGTCCCTACAAATATCCCAACTTTAAAATTTGGTCCCTCCAAAATTTTCCTTCAAACAATGGTCCTCTGAAAGTTTTCCGTCCCTAACTTTAGTCCCTCCCGTTAGTTTCCACTAACGGTGGCTTATGTGGCATGCCATGTGGAAATTTTTTGATGACGTGGCTTACACGTGGCAAAAAATGCTGACATGTATGCCACGTGTCAATTGTTTCAAGTTTAATTTTTTTAATATTAATATTATATTTAAACCCAGAAATGGTAGCTAATCTGCAGCTACTTCCTAGCTAATTCCTAGCTAATCTCTAGCTAATTAGAACACACCATTTTTGTAGCTAATATCTCATCCCTTAACTAGTGAAGAATATAAATTTGGAAAGTATTTATGAAACAAAGTGCACTTGTGTTAACTGAAGAACGATGAAATGTTTCCCCATCAACATCCTCAACTTTATTTAATATAAAAAATGGTGTTGATTACACTAAAACAATAGCCATAGCATGAAACAATAGCCATAGAAAATGAAGGGAAAAATCCTAATTGTATTAGTGTCACAGTTTATCACAGAAACCAGAGGGAAAATGTGAATCAATAGTGTCAACAATGAACCGTGTGTATAACATAATCTATCACCTTAAATTCACACAGGAACAACCATCTTAAATGCACACCACACTAGATCAATTATTTCTTCTAAACCAAATAAAGTTCATTCATTAACCAATATCAAAAGTGATGCATACTACCACAAAAAAATGAATATACATCAAACCATTCTAACATTCTATCTATTACCATAAGATTAACAAAAATTTAACAAACCTTTCAAGGAGCAAGCAAGTCCCACCCTGGCCTAAAGCCTGTAGCACAAACTACTGCTTCGGTGTCATCACCAATAGCTTCAGTAACATCAACTCTCACCTGCACACAAACTCACTCATATAAAGTTATTTTGTTAATAAATCTTCATTAGTTTGTTAATATATTCAAACAAACGCATTATAGTTTAGAAGGAATTTATTTTTACCATACTTTTATTGCTTATAAAAATAATAAACTGTAGTTGCTTTTATTGCTTGTATTGCTTTTATTACTTTTATTTTTACCATACTTTTAATACACTTCCAGTGACATACCAACAAACTGTAGTTGCTTATAACCATAGCCCCCACATATTTTAAAATAGATTATATGTGGGGGCTATGGTTATAGTGAGTGAAACATGCTTTGTTTTTTCAGTGCTTCTGATTGGAGATATGCTGCTGAGCAGTTTGTGAAGACGCTTCCAGATAAAGTTATTGTGCATCGTAAGCATTCCCAATTCTTTCATAAATATAGCTGCTACATTTGTTGTGCATAAGAGTATTGTTGATACCTTATTAGAATTTGAAATGCACCATATCACTGAAACGTTATATTTTTTTGGCTGGGTTTGTGATCTGTGTCATTTGTTGGATTACAAATGGATAGTATTGTTGTTTGGCTGAACTCTCTCCATCTTTCTGTGTCACTTAGATGATATAAAACATCTTTCTCAAACAGAAATGTTACTTATCACATAAATTTATCAACTATTTTTGTTTTGTATTAATGTATTTCTCAAAATATAAAATCATCCATTGCATTTTACTCGACAATTTATGGACAGGCAGTGAATGGCATTCTTCAAGATTGACGTTTGCTGGTGTTGACACCATGGGTGAGAGGCTAGCTGAAGAGGTACTTTGGTAATATGCATAAGGATAGTTTGGAAATCTATCATTTATTTTTGCATTGATGGTCTCGGCTATGTGTTTATAGAATAATTTGTGTGCAGTTCTTGTTGGATAGAAATTAGCTATGAATTAGCTACAAAAATTGTGTGTTTAAATTAGCTAGAGATTAGTTAGAGATTAGCTAGGAAGTAGCTGCAGATTAGCTACAATTTCTGGGTTCAAATATGAAATTAATATAAAAAAAATAAAATTGAAACAATTGCCACGTGGCATACATGTCATCAATTGTTGCCACGTTGACATTGCCACATGTAAGCCACGTCATCAAAAAATTTCCACATGGCATGCCACATAAGCCACCGTTAGTGGAAACTAATGGGAGGGACTAAAGTTAGGGACGGAAAACTTTCAGAGGATCATTGTTTGAAGGAAAATTTTGGAGGGACCAAACCTTAAAGCTGGGATATTTGTAGGGATCTTATACATATTTAACCCTTAATTTTAATTAAAAATATTCAAACTCAAATTAACAATTGAATCGAAAACTCATTTCAAACGGTTTAAAATTGAAATAATTTATAGGGTTAAATATGTATAAGGTCCCTGAAAATAACCCAACATTCAAGTTTGGTCCCTATAAATATTTTCTTCAAGGTTTGGTCCTCCTAAAGTTTTCCGTTTCTAATTGTAGTCCGTCCCGTTAGTTTTCACTAACGGAGGATGACCTGGCATGCCACATGTGTAACCATTCCTTGCCAACTGTGTTTTATTTCATTGACTAGTCAGAAATGTTTATATGTTTGATTTATTCTACTCTCCTCCTTGAACATTCACGACGTAATCCCTAAAACCCCAAATCTTCATAATCTCTCCATCTTCTTTGTCATGTGTTCAACCTTCCTATCTTCTCCAAAAAAACATCGGGGTTTCGACACGTCGTCGATTTCAAACTAACAAAACTCAACCCTAATTTTTAATTCAAATCCGCGATTGTGTACCTTGGAAGAGCCTCAGCATGGCGGTTTCGACACGGCTTCAGAGGTACTTTTCTTTTTTTATCAATTCTGTGTTGATGTGTGTAGTTGGTGGATGGATCAATGATAGATTTGGTTCCCTTCCAAAAGTTATTCGATCTAGTATCTCATATTGCTTACTCTATAGATTGATGGACGGAGTATACTTGTTTGAAGGAGTGTCAAAAGACCTAATTTTTCAATTGGTAATGTTTTCTTTTTGCTTATCTTCTGATTTCGTTTAACAAAGCCTGAGATTGTATATGCAATTAAACTCCCATCTGCAATCTATTGAGTATATATATTGAAATTTGAAGGTCACAGAGATGAAGGCGGAGTATATTCCTCCAAAGCAAGATGTGGTTATGGATGACGAAGCTCCATCAGACTTTTATCTCTTTATCACTGGTGGTGCAGTAAGAATACTATCCTCTTGTGAAGATATATTTCTAATTAAAGCTGCTTTATAGGCCATTCATTTCTACAGTATCTTGTTCTATAATGCAAACTGAACCTTTTTTTCTTTCTTTCTGACTAGATATCAGTACATTACATCCAAAACAACTCATCAGTACATTACACCAGAATTGTATCACCAGATTGTATGTCATTTGTATCACTTAAATGAAGCACGTAAACATATCAGAGGATCTTCCTTTGCTGGAACAATAGTGCTTGGCTGATATCTAATCTTTTTTTTCATACTGCATTGTTGCTGTTTTTCAAACTGTTGAGTAAATTTTCTCATGGGATTTATTTCTACCATTGCGTCATAGTTACATGTAACTATGATTGAAATACAATGTAAGAAACTATGGAAGACTCATGACAAATTTGACTTTGTCCTCTTCAGATTCTGGATTAATGTTTCTGTAGTGTATGCATAATTTTATCAGATTCTGCTATATGATATTGACTATAGATTAATGTCTAATTATTGATAAAATATGAAAGGCAAGTTACATTATTACATATATGCATCTCTTAACTTTTCTACTTTGACTCCCCTGCTTAACTTCAGAAGCAAGTCAAACTTAATATGGTCTTTAATGACCTGCATTTTTAGCAGAAAAATGTTGACCGAGTAAGAGCATGAATACCAGATCAGACACTAAATATTTTTTTGGAGTACCACTAAGTTAGCATGAATACCAGATCAGTAACATTTGTGCAACCATTCCTTAGGGTACAAAGTTGAGGACAAGTAAAACAAGATATCAGTTTTGGTTCTACTCAATTTTTTGGTTATATGCTTTACAATGGTCATTCAAAGCCATTTCAAAACACGTTTTTGATGCTAGTGAATTTAATATTGATGTCTATTTGTTAGTTTTTCAGGTATAAATATGAATTTCCTTTCCTTGAAACAAACGGTGTAGTGATTGTAGATGACAACCGTGTAGGACCACTCTACAAGCATATTTTTCCACCGGTGTTGGCTCCATGGCTTTCATTCGTTGGGTTGCCTTGGAAGGTTGTTCCTTTGTCAGGGTTCTTCATCATCATCGCCTCAAAATCAACTTGAATATGTTTGATTCTTTAGTGTCATATTAACACGCTCATGGAATTGATGGCAGGTTGCTCCCTTCCCCTTGTTTGAACTGCAGAGCAAGTGGATAGCTGGAGTTTTATTGAATCGCATTACCCTTCACAACACTGCTGATTTTAAAGGAGGATCTCAACCTGGTTATGCCCTGCAATTGCAAGAGGAGTTGCATTGGTTTGAAGGATGTGATGGATGTTGTGGCACTTGCAAGTTCATTGGCCTCAGTGGTTATGTTCCTGTCAATCCTCACAATACCTTGTGAGTTGTGGGATTTTAGGAGGTCTCTGCCTAGGAAACTAATGGCAGGTTTTGCATTCTTGTTCTTTTCAATGGCCACAATCATTTTGGTGTTTAGTGCAACCATTAATCATGAAGCATCAAGAAGTTCATTGAAACAACTCACAGCTCTTTTGCGTCTTGGATCAAGAAATGCTAGATATAGTGCAGCAAGAGCACTTCATGAATTCTTTGATGCCAACGCTATCAGAGTTTCAGAATTAGCTAAACAGGCCATTCAATTTATGGGGATAGCATAGTGCCTTACAAGCACTTGTAAATATATTATGAGAGTAGATACTAGTATATATCTTTTGTATGTAGTCATAAATATTTGTATATATATGTTTGTCTCATCTTTCTCTCTAAATGTGTTTTTGATTCTTTTATCTTCCTTTTTTATGGTTTGAAGCTTTAGTTGTGATTTTCAAGTTTCAATATCACGTTTTGATCATTGATAAAACATTTTATGGCATAAAAATAGAATGAAATTAATGTTGTCTTTCAACTACTCTTCACCTACTCTAGTTACAACCAAGGGGTGGCAATTGGATCTATTAAGGTTTACGCATATACCCTTGTGTTCTTATGCCAATATATTCACTGAAAATTTTACCTCATACTTCTACGTTTATCTTTATATCCCTATATTTTATAAAAAATATCAATTTTATCTTTGTATATGTTTAACTAATTTGTTATTCTATTTTTTAAATATTTTTTAAATTTTATTTTGCATATTGAAAGTCATTTGGTATGCAAAAGAATTTCGGTATACAAAATAAAAGTTAAAAAATGTTTTAGAAAATGACTACCGAAACTCTTTTGTAAAATCTTTCGGTACACAAAAATTGATTACCGGAACTCTTTTACAAAGTCTTCTGATACACAAAATTAAAGTTAAAAAAATATTCCAAAAAATGACTACAGAAACTCGTTTGCAAAAGTTTTCCGGTATACAAAAATTGACTACCATAATTCTTTTTTAAAGTCTTTCGATACATAAAAAACAGTTTAAAAAATGACTATTGGAACTCATTTGTAAAGTCTTCCGGTACACAAAAATTGACTACCGAAACTCTTTTACAAAGTCTTCCTGTACACAAAAAATAAATTAAAAAACGACTACTAGAACTTTTTTACAAAGTCTTCTTATACGCAAAATAAAATTTTAAAAATATTTAAAAAATAAAATAATAAATTACTTCAAAATATATAAAGACAAAATTGGTATTTTTTATAAAATGTAGGGTATAGGTATAAAAGTATGGGTATGAGGTAAAATTTTCATCTTCACTTTATATATAGTTAGGATCCAGTTTTAAATGTTATTTTATTTTTATTTTTTGCACATATTAAAAAAATAATAAATTTTATTATTTTTTAAATATAATTATTTTTTTATTTATGATACCTTTAATATTTATTAATTTTTTTAATTTTTTTCTCTTTAGTGAATTATTAAAGGCAATTTTGACAAAACAACAATAACTATTTCTTAAACTTTGTAAAAGACATTTAAAGAAAATATTTTTTTTACACAAAAATAACATTTAAAAAGCAAAGCAGGAGTATGAAATTAATGTTGTCTTTCAACTACTCTTCACCTACTCTAGTTACAAGCAGGGATGACAATTGGTTCTATTAAGGCAAAATTCATCTGATCCATCCATCAAAAAATCTATCTAATTCAGCCACCACATAAAAAGTAAGTTAATGGATTGGATTAAATCCATTCATTTATATGCATGGATTGGTTCAATACATCCAACATATTTTAAGGATCTAATGGATTATTTTTATTTCCGTTAGTTTTATTTTTTTAAAAATAATTAAATTAAAATATCGATTTTTTGAAAAATACAAAAAAGTCGAATTTTTCCAAAAAATAAACCGACTTTTTTTTCCGTAAAATATGATTTTAAAAAAAAAAATAAAAATATACATTTCTTTTTAAAATAAATAAAAAAATTGGATGGATGGATATCCATCCATTAAAAATATGTTAATGGATGAATTAGATTGATTTTATTCTTAATGGATGGATTGGATTGGATAATTTTAAGAAAATTTTAGTGGATTGTTAATGGACTAATGGATTGTTTTGATCCATCCATTAACAATCCAATCCATATCTATCCGATTCATCCATTTTGTCATCCCTAGTTACAATCTCACTTCACATTAAATAATAAATAAATGAGTCTTTTAACCTCTCCTCACCAACTCTACAAATACAAACTACCTTCAAACTCCCTTTGACATTATAAAATCTCAATTTGACAACTCTTCATCTATAAACTTCTTTCAACCTCTGTTCTACACACATAAGCTCCCATATTTTTTGTCTCTCAATCCACTACCTTCTCATTTCAAATTTTATAAATCTTGAACGGGATTTCTTCTCTCTATTTTTTTATGAGCTACCAAAATTTTCTCTATTTGTATTTCTTTTACATAAATTACTTTCTTTTTAACCATTGATGATAACCCATGTAATTATTTACACAAATGCATGATGCATATTCCAACCATATCTTGAAAATGTGTTTTACGGCCATGGTTGTGAGCTTCAATTTCTATTTAACTAATTGGTCGGATGAGATTGAAAGAAATTTAAAGGCCATATTTCATGGATTGTGAACATAATTTCCAAATATATAGATATACAACACATATGGTGTAGCCTCTCATTTCATAAATATTTTAAATTTATTTTAGATTTATATTGAGTTTTTTTAATTGCTAGATTTTGATTGAGTGTTTTTTTTTTGTGTGGGTATAGTTTAGAGTGATATATCTAACTTTGTCCTTCACAAAAAATCTCGAGATGGCATTGAAAAAAATCAATTAAAAAAATATATCAAAGTATTTAAATTTTTAAGTGGACCATCATCTAAAATTTGTACTTTTTTTTCTTATATGAATTTTTTTGTCTACCATGACAATCCATTCTTCTGACTAAAGTATTTTGTACTAAAATTAAGGATTATTTGAAATTTTACCAAAATTTAAATGAGATATTTTAATTATGGGGAATGCTTCAACATATCCATTCATTTTTATGTAGGTGTGTTTTAGCAACATGTCTCGTAAGGTGTATTTAATGAATTTTTAGTTATTAATTGCTAACAAATTTCTTCTGAAAAATTAATAGGTGTATTATAGTTAATAGCTAAAGGAGATGCTAACTTACACCCACTTATTTTTTAGAATGAGTGTTTTAGTAACATGCATCTTAGGGTGTATTTAACCATTTTTTAGTTAAAACTTAAACACACCTTCATAAAAATAAGTAGGTGTGTTGTAGCATTCCCCTTTAATTATTTTATCAAATTTTTTAAAGAATTAAGATTTTTATAAAGACAAAATGTATTTTAGTATCCAACAATATTATGAAATAACATTTGTGTTTGTCGGTATTTGTAGATTATTTTTTGATGCTATTAGAATAATTGTGAAATAATTGTGAATCTTCAATCTCTTACATTCAATTTACTTTTTGGTTTTCAATCTATATTAATGTCTTTAAACATTTTCATGATAAGAATTGGGTTGAATATTGCTAAGAAGAAAGAATGTTATGCAGTAGTTATAAGCCGATCTAGAAATTATATGTAATGGGGCTAAGAAATAATATATGTATTTTAATTTTAAAAATTTACGAATTTTATAAAATACATAGCTTTAATGACAAAATATTTAAAATACATAAAAAATTATAATTATTCTTTTAAAACTTTTATCTTATAAAAATATTCAATTTATCATTGTTAACATTATCAAATATTATCAAATATGTTTATGTAATTATATATTTATGTAAGACAAAAAAAACTACAATAATTTTTTTTACTCAAGAAAGGACAATATTTTATTGAAACATAATCAATACACTAGTCACCCAAGGATTAGGCTTGAAATCATATTCTGATCTCTATTATCAAATCCAATCCTCCTATGAAAAAGAAGTCATGGTTCTGATTTCATATGCATTCGAGCTTTCTTCCTTGCTCTTGGCGGAATAATCTTAGGCAAAGCAAAGAACCGACTTGACGTGCCACGAATCTTCTAGAAAGAGAGGGGTGGGGTTTGGTTTCTCTCGCTTTCTCTTTTCCTCCCAAAGTTCTATCCTTATAAGTTTTATACACAAGGCAAGAGCCTTTGGGTATTCTTTTCTTCGGATGATAACGGTATGACCAAAAGGGCGAGACCCAGCAGTATTGATGTCTAGGACCGGGTGGAAGGAGCCATCTCCATATTCTTTAGTGACACGAACTGACCTCAAAATTCTATAGAAGGTATTCTTCGTTTCCACTCTATTGGTATTGGTCAACCATCCACGTACGTCTTCAAAATCCATAATCCAACCATCATCCTCTTCAAATCCACAATTAGAAGTAAATTATCCGCCTTTTAAAATCCATAATCCAACCATCGTCCTTTTCAAATCCACATCAGAACTATCTTGATAGCGTTGATTATCACCAGACTCAGTCACAAAAGGTTATTATATTTTTTCGATTCTGAATTATTTTTATCAAAACCTTCTTATTAAATATTACTACGAGTTGAGAAAAATGTATTAATAATTAATCTTTTTAATAATTAAGAACAATCACTTTCTTTAATATTGATCCAAGTAAAATATTATTATCAATAAATATTTAAATTTCTTAATTCATTTTGCTAACAAAATTTATAAAAATATTAAATACCTTTTTAAAAAACATCAAAACAAATTATTTATATAAAATAGTAATAGTAATTGTTGAGGAGAAATGGAAGATAAAATTAAATTGATAAAAAACCATATTTTTAAATATTAGTATTGAATGAATGAATTAGTAGGAAAAAAAATTGATGTTGAACTTGATAAGAAGTAAATGAGAAGAAAAAAAAAAAAATCATTTATGCTAGTAAGAGACGAAGAATGTTCAACAAGAAATTAAAATAATGATATAAAATTAAAAGGTAGTGAATGAAGATTTTGAAGTAATGATTTAAAACTTAAAACTGTAATGAGTGGATAAATACAAATTGCTAAATTAGTTATTTATATGGAACTAAAAATTTATATATACTAATATTAATAATAGATTTGAAGTATATCTCATGCTTCCTTTTATATATATATATATATATATATATATATATATATATATATATATATATATATATATATATATATATATATATATAGAGAGAGAGAGAGAGAGAGAGAGAGAGAGAGAGAGAGAGAGAGAGAGAGAGAGAGAGAGAGAGAGAGAGAGAGAGAGAGAGAGAGAGAGAGAGAGAGAGAGAGAGAGAGAGAGAGAGAGAGGTTTGATCGAGTTTGTTCATTTTTAAAATTAAGAAAGATTTAATTTGAATAAGTTTTAGAAAGATCGATCATGTATTTTCAAGATTTACTTAAGATTTGAAATCAACTATTATTAAAGATTGATTTCAAGATTTACTTAAGATTTAAAATCAACTATTATTGAAGATTGATTATATAATTTGAAATCTACTATTATTAATGATATTGTTGTAGTTTTGTTGAAAAATTGTTGTTTTTGAGTTGTTAATGTTATTGTTAATATTGTTTAGTTGTTTTAATACCCAAAGTTATGAAAATTTATATATTGTAATTTAGTTGTTGTTATTCTGTTTGAGTTTGAGATTGAGATTATGTTTTTATGATTCTTTGTGCATGTCTCATCTTGTTCTGTCAAGTTGAGTTTAGTTTATATAATATCGACTGTTTGTTTCACTAACCCTTCTTTGAACATATAACCTATTAAATTGATTTGAGAAATAATCATATGAAAAATGTGTTGTATTTAAAACTTATCTTACAATGATTAATGATTTTCTATCATTCTGCAACTCATCATTTATCTCTGCTCTTTTAGAGTTAAAATCTCTCCAATACTTCTAGTTTTGACTCAACTTTCTTTCATATTTGTTCATTTTTCAAAGCATCAAATTTTATGCTTTCGAGAATGAATTAACAGAAAAGGAAGTGTTGAATGAAGAACTTGAAACATTGAAGAGATTTTAACCATTAAAGAGCGTGATATGAATGACGAGTTATAGGATGCTCAAAAATCATTGATTAGTGTAAGTTGTTCTTCAAATATAAAACAATTGTTCATATATTTATTTTCCTAACCAATTTTGAGAAGTTATATGTTTAGTTAGATTTTAGTGAAATAAGTAATCCATATTAGATTTAATAAAAGCAATCGTGTTTTACATGTCGATTGAATGTCAAAATCGAGGTGAAAGATATTTTCACCATTTAAAATTTTGAAAAACGATCTCCCATGAATCAAAGTCATGGCCTTTAGATATTACCCGTCAGTTTAGTAAAAACCAAGAGGTAAAATGGCGCATTTTTATGATGCCTTTCATTAACTCACTTGTGTAACCGGGGTTAAATTCTCTTGGTGCCCAAGGTTAAATGTGTTTTTTTTGTAGTAGTGTTTGTTGTTATTTAATGAGAGGTTCTACCTTTGTGAAGACATAGACCTCAAGAGAAAATATCAACTCTATAGGTGAGTTTCAGTTGAGTTTGTATATTTGTATTTGTATTTTGTGCACTCTATTTGAGGGCATCAATAATAATTCATCTGAATAGAGTATTGAGTTGTACTAGAGTTTTATCTTTTATATTTGTAACTAAATAAACACTAGGGAGAGTGCTTGAGTGAAAATGAGAGGTGTCTCAGATTCAGAGGGAGCCCTGATAAAAACTTCACGAGTAGTATTAAGAAAGAGGAACTGAACGTTGTGAGTTCAGATAAGACGAATTGTACTCTGACCGTTATGAGTAAATTTTCTTTAAGGGGAGACTGGGTCGAAACTTCATGGGTAGTATTAAAAAAGTAAAACTGAACATGGTGAGTTCAGATAAGACAAAATTGTACTTTTGACTATTAAGAGTAAATTTTCATTCATTTGGTTAGTGTCCTCCAAAAGTAGGTGAATTCACACTAAATTGGGTTAACAATTCTTGTGTTATTTAGTTTATGCATTTGTCATTCCTGTTACACATATGTATTGTCATACACATTGTTTCATCACTGTTTTTGACATCTGGTCGTCAGTAGAACAAAATTTCAATTGACATCAGAGCAGACACTCTATTATATTTCTGTGTGTTCTAGTTTTCTTATTCTATTCAAGATGGAGAATGCCAAATAAGGATGATCAATTAATCGACCAGAGATTCTATATGGTACTAAGAATCCTCTAAAGATTGTAGCTGAAGAAAATTCTGAAGTTTGTGAAGACCAAGTATAATATGATACTGAAGAAAATCCCATAGAATCTTTTACCATACTTTCTAAGATCTTCAAAAAGGTCATGAGAAGACTAGACATGAGATTTGAGAATAATATCTCTACCAATGTCAAAGAAAACTAACAACAGAATTTTGAGTGTGGTAACTTTTAGTGTAAAGGAAAAGATGAAGAAAGTGAATCTGGTCAAACAAACAATATTGTGACTTTCAATACTCACATCAAAGACATAAAGGGTGTTAGATAGACTGACGAGTCATTCAATTTAAGGAGTACATATGTTAATCCTATTCAAAAAATAGACAACCACATCACCAATTTATAGAATAAACATGTTTGTTATTGATGTGGTTACATTCGAATGTATTGTTATAACTTGTATGGTAGACAGCCGCATCACCAACAAATGTATCCCTAGTGGAATGAGAAGTCTGAAATGCACCATCAACAAGTTTGGCGTGCCAAGCCTAATGTTCTGGTTCATATTGTTTGTACCTCCCTCAATGTATATTCTCTTGAAGATTGGTTTTTTGACAGTGGTTACTCTAGACACATGAGAATAGAAATAAATTATTCTAAATACGATTTGGTGATGATGCTAAAGGAAAATTTATTGGAAAAGGGAAGTTAGCATATTCAGGTCTTTATTTCCTTGACGATGTTTTACTAGTTGATGGCGCCACTACTAATCTTATTAGCATCAATCAACTTTGTAATCAAGATTTATGTGTCAAGTTGGATAATGTGGAATGCACAATTAAAAAAAAAAACAAGATACTCAACATTTGAAAGGATCCCGATCTTCAAAAAATTGTCACATGTTGTCATCTTCTAAGAAAAATCAACCTCAAACTTGTCATATATCTAACAAAATTGAAGAAGTTAAAATTTATGGTGACTATCTAGTTGGAAAAGAAAAACCAAGATTTTACACAAGAATGTTCAACACCTTACCATTACCCGTGTTCCCGAATTACTTCAAATGAATCTTATAGGAACCATGCAAAATTGAAACATGTCTTTGTCTATGATAATAACTACTCCATATACACGTATAATACTTTCCATTGGTTTCCTTCTTTTATTTGTGAACTTTTGATTATTAAAAAATATGATGTTGTATTTGTTGAAAATGAAATTGGTGTTGCTCCTAGTCAGTTAAATTTCAATTATAAATTGTTTGCAGAAATCATGTTCCAGACCATGTTGTTCCCAATATTCCATATTTTTATATTATTGTTTGCATAGAGTTGTAGATGAATTCTACTGTTGAATCCAAATTACATAGCTTTTGTTTCTAATAATCATGATGCGTCAGATAACTTTTGTATAGATGTTATGACCAGAAGCTATTGAAATTGATACTTTGACCATGATAAACTAGCAATGGTATAGTTCTAGTTGTCTTGCATTGAAGAGATATTTCAATCTTGCTAAAGCATCAACTGCCAATGGATCTGTAGTTTGGAACAGTAAACAAACTATTCCAATTTCTTTTTCTTCACTGGAAAATTTATTCGCTACACAAAATGGCACATAACACTATATATCAACTGCCAATGCAATTTCTTTGTCTTGCATTGAAGAGGTTTAATTCTTGTTTTTAAACCTCTCGGGAGAGAGAGAGAGCGAGAGAGAGAGAGAGAGAGACGTTATGATTGCATTAACCTAGGATGAGAATGCATCATATACATTTATACAAGAGTTACAATGTGATTGGGAAACAAAATAACCAAGTAAAATAACATAAAAGTACAAAAATCGGGCTTGTAACAAGCTACACCATTTGGTTAATCGGTTACACCTGACATGAACAAACTAAATCCTTTCAGTGGTAACCGGTTAACACAATAGGTTAACCGGTTATAGCAACGAAAACACCACTTCTATACTGTTTAGATGAGCTTCTGACCTTGCTATAACCGGTTACAACACTTGAATAACTTTCAACACACCACCTTAATTCAATTGTTGCAAGTCTTCCATGCTTATATTCATCTTCAACCTTTTGAATACATCATTTGTGACTCCCATAGTCAACACTTGGTCCTCACTTCTACAATATCCCAATCGTAACCTTCATTCACTAACAAGTTCCCTCAAGTAGTGAAACCTCATCTCGATATACTTGCTCCTCCCATGTTTAATTGGGTTCTTAGCAAGATTAATCGCATAAACATTGTCAACTAGGAGTGTGACAACCTCACCCTCACGGTTGTCCAGCTCCTCCAATAGGTTCATAAGCCACATGGCTTAACACTCACATAAAGAAGTAACAATGTACTCGACCTCACAAGATGAGAGTGCAACTACCGGTTCCTTCTTCGAAAATGTACTCGACATCACAAGATGAGAGTGAAACCCCTTTGCCTTGTTGACCTTCTAACATTTCCTTCATTTCGGGCTTCGACAACAGGCTGTTCTACACTTCCCCTTTCTTCAGAACTGAAAATTTTAAAGCTATAATCGATTATAGCTTTATGGTAACCGGTTAATGCCTGTATGTAACCCCTTAACGTCTGCTGGTAATCGGTTACACCCTGCTGCACTTGCTTGAATTCATCGACTACGACATCCCTACTGATCACGATCCTCCTGTTTACAGCATCGAACAGTTTGTAACCACCGGTAGAGTGATATCTAACAAGTATCATCACTTCTCCTTTATCATCCAACTTTTTTCTAAGTTGTCCCGGAACATGTCGGTATGCAACGAAACCAAACACCCTCAAATGGTTCAGATTCGGTTTGAATCCCGATCATGCTTCCTCCAGTGTTACATTCTCAAGCTTCTTTGTATGGCACCTATTCAACAAATAGGCAGTTGTAGATACCACTTCTCCCTATATCTCTTTCGACAAGTTCTTCCCCTTTAACATGTTTCTCATGATGTTCATGATCGATTGATTCTTCCTTTCAATAAAACCATTTTGTTGTGGTGTGTAGGGCGGTACTACCTCATGTACAATCCCTTCTTGATCACAAAACCTCCCAAAGTCATTTGAGACATATTCACCTCCACCATCTATTTTGAGCACTTTGAGCTTGTGACCATTTTGCCTCTCAACCATGGACTTGAACTTCTTGAACACTTCAAATACCTCATCCTTTTTGTTGATTAGGTATTTCCATAGCTTTATACTATGATCGTCGATAAATGTGACAAAACACCTATTGCCACAAATAGAATCTACTTGCATTGACCCACACACATCTGAATACACCACCTTAAGGTGATTCTTGGTTCTACGGTCTCCATCCTTGCTGAATTTAACCTTATGTATCTTCGCTTGCACACATTCTTCACAAATTTTAGCTGGTATGTTGATCAATGGCAGCCCCGTTACGATTCTGTTCTTTTGTAAGTCTTTGAGATCCCTAAAGTTAAGATGCCCAAGACGATAGTGCCACATCTACTCTTCACGACTTGCTACAGTAGCAAGACATCTATATCCATAACCTCCAACTCAACCTTGAAGGTTCTATTAGCATCCATAGACGCTTTAAGGATCTAAACCCCATTTGCGTCCATAACGCACAATCCCTTGTTTTTCATGTGAATCTTGTAACCCTTCTCAAGCAATTGGCCAATACTTAGAAGGTTACATTTGATTCATGTAATGTAAAAGACATTTTTGATCAAGGAATATCTACCATATTAATATTTTTATATAATTTTAATAATAATTCTTTACGGTACATATTTTATGGTACATCTTTAGCAAATGGACTCAAATCTCATACATTAAATGGAGAGGCATTTTATGGTATATATTTAACAAATGAGACATAATGTTACATGCAAATTAGAAACAAATAATACAAGCACGATAAATCAAATTACAAACACACATTGAACAAATAATTGACAAAACATCAAAATATTGATATCGACTACAATGTAATTCCAATCTCCCCCTTTTTGATATATGGTATGCTAGGTAGGGGTGTTCGCGGTGCGGTTTGGGCGGTTTTGATGCTAGAAATCATCCGAACCGCAAGAGAAAAAAACATGCGGTTTGGTTTGGTTCGGTTTGCTTTTAAAAAAAATCCGAACCAAACCAAACCAAACCAATGCGATTTGGATTGATTCGGTTGGTTCGGTTTTTTACAATATTTTTGTTTAGTGATATTTACATATATAGAGAACAACATAACTTTGTGTTTAGTCATTCATACATTACCAAATAATAGCAAAACTCATCATATTTAGACAAAAAGTTCTCATTCAATATACAAAAATAAAGTTAAACAAAAGTGGAAAAAAATAGAAGCATAAAACAATATCAAAAATATTATAATAAAATAGAAAATTAGAGGAGAAGAGAGATTATATAAGATGAAAAAGAAAGAACATAAGAGATGTGAAATTAGAGAAGAAAGGTGCGATAAAAACATAATTAGAAGAGAAAATAGTAACATAAAAATGAGAAGATGAAAAAGAAAGAACATGTGAGATGACAGATTAGTGTAGAAGAGGTGAGATGTATATGATAAAGAAGATGAGAAGAATACCCAATACTATTAGGAGAGATTTGAGAAGATTAAAACTGAAAAGTTAAGTGTGAATAAGATAAAATATTTCGTAATTATAAGGTTAAGATATAATGGGTTTGAGTTTTGAGTTAGATGTGGGATAAGTAAAGTTTGGGATATAACATAATGCGGTTTGGTTTGGTTTAGTTCGGTTTGCAAAATACAAACCGCAAACCAAACCGAACCGTGCGATTTTGTTAAAAGATGACCGAACAAATCCGAACCAAATGCGGTTTTTTTGCGGTTTCGGTTTGGTTTGCGGTTTTCTATTGGGTTGGTTCGGTTTTGAACACCCCTAATGCTAGGCTATGGGAGGTTGGATGGGAAAGGATCAGGGGTAGGGTCAAAACAAGATCAAGGTCAAAACCAAAACCCGTAAGAGACTCAATGGCTTCCTTGATGCTTGCAACAAAGGAACCATCTAGTCTTCTCTAGTAACCATTCGTCCTTCCCTCTCTCTAGCTTACGCAACTTCAACATCAAGATGCAGAATTATGTGTTCGTCTCTTATATGAACCAAAGTATGAGTTCGATCAACATAAATGTCCAGATAGGCCTTTACAATAGGAGGCAATGCATCTGAAGTAGCAACAGGTCGAGCAGATGAAATGGCGGTAGCATAGGGTCTTCCAATAACATAACCTTCCGGAGCATCATCATTTGGAACAAACTTCGCATCATATGAAATTCCATATACATCCCAATAGTATCGACCTTCTCCTTATAACATCTCATCAATTTGATAGCAAATGAGTCAAACACCTTAGGACCTTTGAATATTTCATCAGTAACATGACGAATGTTGCCGGCGTCAAGGAGATACTGCATAAAAGAAGTGTAGAAAATAGGATGCTTCGGAGTATTTCTGCAAATATCCATTTGATCTAGAATGAATTTCACCCAATTGACTTCTTGTTTCATAATTAAAAGCCACGTGAGGTATAGGTGAAGCTCATCAACTCTATCCTATTCGCTATGTTTCCTGCACATTACTCTAATAACCACCGAGTGAAATATCAGTATTGCACACTTCAATTGACTAATGTGGAAGTTAATAGAGTCAAGAGTACCCTTCAAAAAATTCTTGCAAAGTCTGTTAACAAATTGAGCACGGTCAAAATTGGGGAAATTGGATAAGCAAACTTCCATTCCCTTGTTCTCAAGTCCAAACACGATCTTAAAACCTTCAAAAGTTAACTTAATCAATTTTCTGACAAATTGATAGTAAATACCTGTTAAAGAGATCTCAGCCCGACAATATAAGGCTTTAAAATGATTAGGATTAAATTTTCTGTGGAAACCAATAAAATTCAATAAATTATGATCTTCAAATCGTTTAAGAAAATCAATGTTGATTTTCCTTTCAGCAGTCTTGTCTACATAATACTCATGTTCGATAGATTTATTGAGAAAGTGAGAGACACACGAAGATTCACCTTCAAACATAAAGTAGTTATATTTATGATGTGAGTGTTTTCTTCAGGAATATAGGTAGGATCAGTAGGATGAGGGACTCTTGAAGATTTTGAAGCACTACTAGGGGCAAAAAGTCTTGGCTCAAGGGGATTTCACTACTAAAAAATACACCTATCGTAACATGTTATTACCTCGGCTATTAAATCAACCGAAGAAATAACTCTTATTTAGGCGCCTATATTTTTTTATTTTATTAAAAGACTTTTCACTACAATCCATACAAATAACCATGGTGATATGTTAAGGCCTTATAGGCTTTGAATCCTAGACCCAACTTTTTTCCATTTTTCTATAAAAAAGGATGTGTCCCTTAATTTCTATAATTAACTAAAAATTAAAATACTCTTCACCACAGTCATTTCTAATAACTATAGTGAAAAGTGGCATTCCGAAACTTAGGGATGGCAAACGGGCATGCCTGCCCCGCAAATGCCCGCAAAAAAATGGGGCGGGGCGGGGCGGTCATAGTTGAGGATGCGGACCTAAAACCTAGGCCCACCCTGCAAAAAAAGTGAGGGCGGGGCGGGGAAAGCCCGCGGACACTGCACCTTTTAAGCCTAAAAATACAAAATTTTATGTGAATGCTCGTGCCCGCAAAAGCCCGCGAAGAAAATGGGGCGGGGCGGGACGGACACATTAGAGGATGAGGGCCTAATTCCTTGGCCCACCCCGCACTAAAGTGCGGGTAAAACGGGCATGCCCAACGGGCCGGGCCCGTTTTGCCACCCCTATCGAAACTCAATAGAGTTTATTTTTTACAGAGTTAAGTTTTTAAAGAAAGTCACAATTTTTACAATCTCAGATACGTTTTGTTTGCAATATATTCATTCATTTATCTTATACCTTGAAAATTTTGGCACTAAAGATCAATGTTAAGATTCAAGCTTATCGTTTACTTGATAAAGTGAATCTTAACATTAATCTTTAAACCCAGTTTTTTAATGTACAATATTAACTTTTGAAGAATGAAATATGCATGTTGAAAACAAAATGACATAGGTTTAAGAAATTGGTTAATGACTCGCTTGTTCAATTTTATAGTAAAATTTGTAAATTGTTTCACCACGGTTATAACTGTCAACCATTGTAATATTTTCTCTAAAATTAATATGTTTCACTATGGTTGATCTTTTCAACCGTGGTGAAATGTGTTTCTTTAAAATTAAAACATAACATGTTTAGTGTGTTTCCTTCATAACACAAGTTCCCAGGCGAATGAACAAACGAAAGCAATAGCAAATGAACAGACGAAAGTGAGTCCAAATCCAAACTTCATCGCCATTCTTGGAATCAATGAGTGGAAGGACCAATCTTCAAGAAGCATTTTTACGTTCTTTATTTCTTAACATCTTTCTCTTCTTCCAGTTATGATATGTTCTCTATTTCATCACCTTCATTACCATTCATATTGAGTTTTAGGTTTTTGTGATGGTAAATGTTATATGTTGTTGTAATTGTGTCATGTTGAGATTGTTTTTATGTTGTTGAAAATGTTATATGTTGTTGTGATTGAGTGATATTGAGATTTTTTTTCATTCTTATTGTGTTATTTTATTGTTAAATTTTGTTTTGTTAACTGATTCTACAAGATTTTAATATAAATTTCATAATTCATATGGATAATAGTTGGATGAAAGCTGATAGATTAGGTCCAGTGTATGAGAAAGAAGTTCATGAGTTCCTTGAATATGCGGAACAAAATCTTCCCAACAATAATTTAATCTTTTATTATCTTTGTGGTATATGTGGGAATATAAAAAAAAAATTAAAGAAATAAATATTCTACCACATATGTTGTGATGGTATTTGTAAAAATTATACAATATGGGTGTGGCATGGTGAAGTAGATAAACAATAAACTCCAACGTCACAAAGACATGAAGTTGATGAAGATATGGATGATCGAATAGAAGATATGTTCCGTGATACTTTATGTAGTGATAAGGATGTGCCTTTATATAAGGGGTGCACAAGTTTTACACGGTTATATGTGGTGTTAAAATTGTTTAATCTGAAGGCAAAAAGTGGGTTGGACGGATAAAAGTTTCACATAATTTCTTGATTTGCTGAAACAAATGCTACCAGAAGATAACAATTTGTCGAGTAAAGAAGAACTTGTGTCCAATGGGTTTGGAGTATATCAAAATACATGCATCCCGTAATGATTGCATATTATACATGTAAGAGTATAAAAAATTGGATTAATATCCGAAATATGGTGAGTCGCGCTATAAGGTGAAGGATAACGGTGGTGATGACTATGATGATATTAGCAAGAAGCGTCTTCCTGATAAAGTGTTATGGCACTTGCCAATAATTCCAAGGTTCAAGAGAATTTTTGCTAATGTGAATGACGAAAATAATATTAGATGGCATGCAGATGAAAGAAAATGTGATGGAAAAATTTGCCATATAACTGATTCTTTGCAATGGAAGAAAATTGTTTCATTGTTTCTGGATTTTGGCCTTGAGCCAAGAAACCTTAGGCTTAGGCTTGCCATATATGGAATGAACCCCTTGGCATTCTCAGTACTAACCATACTTCGTGACATATTATTCACACTATTTATAACATATCTCATTGGTTGTGCATGAAGTGCAAGTATATGTTGTTATCTATGATGATTTCAGGACCAAAATGACATGGAAATGAAATATATATTTATCTAAGTGCATTAATTGAAGATTTAATACTTTTGTGGGAGGAAGGCGTTGATGTTGATGATGTGTATGCAGGTGAAAAGTTTAAGATGTGTGCCATGTTATTTTTCACAACCAATAAATTTCCTACATATGGTAATTTGGTTGGATATAGTGTCAAGGGACATAAAATGTTCCCTATATGTGAATCTAATAATTTTTTTCACCAACTTCCGTTTGGAAAAAAGATTGTTAATGTAAGTTCTGTGGTTTTTGGATTGGCTACATTTTGGTAAAACAACATGTTGTTAGCAAGATGTTAAACCAGATGTTCTGCCATGACAGTCAGACATCATGTTCAGCATGATGTTGTGACATGTTCCAGGACATGTTATACCAGATAGCTAGGGCAGTTTATTTTGGTATTTTTAGTGTGATTTTTTAGTGTGTTCTAGTTCACACACGTGCGTTTTTCATAGGAGTATTTTGTGGGATTTTCTGTTATGACAGATTCTATTACTTTTCATAAAAAGGATCATTGAGCCTTTTTAGGAAAGTTTGTATTTTTCTTCTATTATTGTGCATGATGATTTGCAGCCAGTTTAAACGCATTGCTGCTATTTGTGCGCCTCAAGAAGCCCAAGTCCAGTAGGTCTAAAGGCTATTTAAAGTGAAGACAAAACCCTATTGATGTAGAGAACAGCACGTGAAGATTTTGGGAAATAAGGATTAGCCGTGTTTTGGTTGGTCTTTAGGGTTTAGTGTTTATTAATTATATGTCACTCATGTATCTTCTGATGCATTGAGGTTGACTGATTGTTCATTGTCCATTGTCCACTCTAAAGCTTTTAAGCAAGAGAGTATTGTTCTTCATTGAAGCTTTTAATAAAAATCAAATATTATCTTGGAAGTGTGATACTTCTATTTGTTGGTTATTGTTGAATTGTCACTGGGATTGTGACTAATTAGAAAGTGAGAGAGGGATCTCATATCTAGAGGGTGTCTAGGTAGAATTTGCACAAGGTATGGATTTGGCGAGAAGTTGTAAACGGGGGAGTTTAGCTTTGAACTAATACTATCATAGTGAATTTCCTTCCTGGCTTGGTAGCCCCCTGACGTAGGTGAGTTGCACCAAACTGGGTTAACAATTCTGGTGTTTATTTTATTGTTCTTTCTTTTATTTTTTTGCATCTTGTGTGATCAAGTTGTTGTGACATCTGTCTCGACATCTGGTATCTGCGTGCCAGAATTTCAGTTTACCTTGGGCATTAGAAATTTCTAAAACCTAATAATCCTTATTATAGATTGCAAAAGGCTTTTGACGGAGAGCATAGGTTTGATATTGCTCCTAAACCTTTAACCTGGGATGAAGTTTATAAGCGAAAAAAGAACACCTTATTGTTTTCTTTGGAAAGAAAAAAATGGATCATTGATAGAAATATTTGGAGAAAGAGATTGGTGTTCTTTGATATTCCATATTGGTCTAGCCTCGATGTAAGACATTATCTTGATGTGATGCATATGGAGAAAATGTGTGTGATAGTTTGATTGGAACACTTATAAACATTTTAGGCAAGTCTAAAGATAGTAAGAATTCTCGTCTAGATATGATGGCGTTGGGCATATGACAACAGTTGGCTCAAGATGAATTAGGAAAAAGAACTTATTTGCCTCTGACATATCATACTTTATCTAAAAAGGAAAATAAAAGTTTTTTAGTGTTTTCATGGTATTAAATTTTCCCAAGGTTGCTCATCAAACATCAAAAAACTTGTATCGTTGAAAGATATCAAGTTAATTGGCTTAATCTCTCATGATTGTCATGTCTTAATGCAACAACTTCTACCAGTGGCTATCTGTGGCATCTTACCAAAAAATGTAATGGTAACTATAGCCACATTGTGCTTATTATTTAATGTTATATGTAATAAAGTTATTGATTTCAAAAAATTAGATGAATTAGAAGATGAGGTTGTAATAATATTTTGTCAATTGCAGATGTATTTTCCTCCATCATTTTTTTGACATTATGGTTCACTTAATTGTTCATCTATTAAGAGAAATCAGATTTTATGGTCCAGTTTATTTAAAGTGGATGTATCCAATAGAGCGATACATGAAGATCTTTATAGGATATACAAAGAACTATTACCGACAGGAAGCATCGATCTTAGAAAGGTACATTATAGAAGAAGCTGTTGAGTTCTGTTCAAACTCATTGTGTAAGCATAGTCTATAGGAATTCCAAACTCTCATCATGCTAACAAATATGGAGGTAGAGGTACTCAAGGTTTAATTTTATGTCAAAGCCTCAAGATACTATTCTCCAAGCACATTTTTATATATCGAATAATGTTGATGAAGTTCAACCTTACATATCTACTCACAAAAGACTTATTAAGGTAAAATGTCTCAGAATGAGTGACAAGTGGTTGTTGAAAGAGCATAACAAGAATTTTATAAGTTGGTTTAATGAAATGATTTCTAATTATGGTAGTTGAAATTATGTTCCTCAGGGGACAGATGTCGAACGTGATGCCCTAGACAACTGGTTTGACAAGTTATACCAGAATCACCATAATTAACATAAATTTAATTGTACAAGATGATGGATCATAAAAGCAATAAAAACATAATAATTGGTAAACTACTTCGATGCAATAACACCTACATCAAGAGGGTTGGCTTCCAACCCAAGAAAGGAAATTCAGTATTAGTAGCTTAATACAATTAGTCTTATATGAACTAATAAACCCTGTGTTGTGTAATGTCTCTTCGTAACACTACCCAATGACTCTTTATTTAGGACTCCCCCTAAATATGAGATCCCATCTCACTTTCTCTCAATCAATAAACCATAGTGATAAACTTCAATTCATAATGTTAAATGTTGATTTAAAGCTTAACTAGACAAACCTACAACTACGCCAAGTTATTGATACATATTGTGGTGTACATGCAGCAATAATAAGGACTCAAATAAACCCTAGAGCTCTAATATATTTAATGTATTATTTGCTTTGCAATGTAGGTTTTGAGCTCCTTATATAAAAAAAACTATTTTGGGCTTTTCTCCTTGGATGTTTGATTTAATTTCGTCCATAATCTTTGAACAATCTGTTGGATAAGATTTGTGCCATAAATATCTCCAACAAAAAGATATGATTTGGTTTGTTTCAAATAAAAATTTAAATCAAATTTAAATCTGATTTGGTCTTCACAACTTCCCAAAAAAACATATAATTATATTTCTAAATAAAAGTAATAAAATCTAACTAAATCTTCAACAAAAAATTTGTCCAAAAACGCAGCAATCTGGCGTGTTGAGCAAGGCCCAGATGTCGTACCCATATTTTGTGACATTGCGCACAACATATATCCCTTCTGCACTAGAAAATCATCTTGAAGCAGCTTGGAAACCTTGAACCCTCTCCATGTTGTTTTTCAAAATGCAGCTAATCCAAAAGGAACAACAATCTCCCCTTTGGAAAATTGTGGCAAAATAACTTTTCAAGATAGATAACACTTATTCAATCAAAACAGGTGACATTCAGCAGAAGACTATCGGTGCATAAAATTTCATCAGCACCAACCATCATCAGAGTTGTAGCATATTAGTGTAAAACCAGTAGCATTCATCACATATGCATGCCACACAAAACAACATTTCAAAATCAATCAGACAGACATATAATCATTCACAACTTAGTCATGCATGATACTTAGTCAACTCATAGTTAGTATCATATCATCTTCCAAACTAATGATTATTAGCATACAATCATTCACATACTTAGTCATGCATAACACAAATAATTAGTAGTTGATATCAGGATATGCGAAATACTGCTAACACAAAGGCTCACTTCAAAAGGGCCAGATGTCTTGCCCGATGCTCGAGCATGTGAGCACATTATTAGTACTTACTAAGATGGTCTGTATTAAACAAATACTTGTTACCTCAACAACCATACTACCCCCCTTTTTTCCATAATTTGGCAAAGGGTTAGTACACCAAGATAACACCCACAGGTCAGTCATGCATAGGTTAGTATGTTAGCACATACACACCCATAACATGAGTAGAACGACATAATAGCATTAGATTCAAATGTTGAAGAAGTTGAAAGAGATGATGTGCATGTTATTCGTAACCACCATGAAGAAGGCATATGGGAAAGTTAACAAGTAAATATTTTTTTATTTTTTATTCATAATTTATTATATTTTGTAATTTCTAAGGTTATTTACTAACAAGTATTATTATTCGAAATTATAGGTATTTAAAGTTAATACACCAAAAGACAAGACACATTCCTCACATTATAGATATTATTTGATGTAATGATGTGTAAATTGCATGTTATTTTATGCCATTTTGGTTTTGATGTAATACAATTTTTGGTTTTTAATATTTGCCAAATATGAGTATGGTTTAGAAATGGTTTGTGTTGCTGCTTCTGGTCTATTTATGATTCATTAAAATACAAGTTAAAAATATGTGAATTTTGTAAAATCCAAAAACTTATATTTTAAGAAAAAAATTATTTCACCATAGTTGGTTTTTCAATCGTGGTTAAATGTAGTGTGTTATCCAGATAAATAAATGCCAAAATGGCGTTGTTGGGTATCATACCCACGGACTTTTAGTTTTTCACTACGGTTGTTTATTATAACTATGGTGATATGTAGTGTGCTTTTTATTTTATTAACACGACCAATAACCCGTGGTGGTAAGTACGACACTTACTACCACATGCTACTTTACCACGTACCATCAACTGTTGTTATACGTCAATTTCAACCATTATGAAATGTGTAATTTGTAGTAGTGTTTGGAGGCTTGCATTTTGGTTCATATTTCTTTGGGAACCTTTGGATGCTATGCAGTCGACTTTGTCTTACCTTGTTTCTTCTCAAATAAACCTTGGTGGTTGTCCATTGATGGTGATTTGAGAAGGTGGGATGGAGATTAAAGAAGGATATGGGTTTTGGAGAGATGTTGGATACAATGGGAGAATAAGAAACTAAGCTTTGAAATGTAATGAGAAAATAATTTAAAATGTAATGGGAAGATAAATAATGGGATGAGATATAATAATAAAGTGAATATAATGATGATATGGGAAAACTAAAATACACACATAAAACCTAAAATTGAAGCACTCTGATTTTGAGCTAGATCTTTATAATTCGAATCAGGAATAAAGGCCCTTGGTGTTTGATTCAAGTCATACAACTTTATGATTCGAATCAAGGTCACAAGGAAATTTTGTTTCACCCTCTTTCTTCCTGTTGAAACTTCTTCTGACTTCTTCTTCTGCTTGATATCACAACATTAGTTTCACCCTCTTTCTTCCTATTGAAAATATTGGAAGACTTCTTAGCATGGTCTTTGTTGGAGCTTGAACTACCAGCATTACTTGACATTTTTCCACTTTTCAAACCCACTTCGACCTTCACACCTACATCAACAATATCAGAAAAATTGGCAGTCACATTTCCAACCATTCTTTCGTAAAACTCAGAACGAACAGTGTTGACAAACCAATCAGCCAATTCTTTTTCAGCCAAAGGAGGTTCTACTTGCGAAGTAGTCTCTCTCCATCTCTGAGCGTATTCTTTGAACGACTCAGAGTTCTTCTGGGACATACTTATCAATTGCCTTCGGTCGGGAGCCAAGTCCATGTTGTACTTGTAATGCTTGATAAACGCATCGAGACTGATCCAGACTTAAATACCACTTCGACGAAGCACCCTTCAAACTGTCTTAGAAATAGTGAATCATTATCAACATGAGCGACCATTTTTCGATAATACATGATTAGATGGCTCTTTGGGCATGTAGCTCCTTTATAGTGATCAAAGCTAGGAGTTTTGAACTTCGAAGGGATAACGAAACCAGATACAAGACACACTTATCTGGAAGCAGCACCAAAGACTTGATCTCCTTCCATTTCTCTTAACCTCTTATCAATGATTTCCACATTTTCTCTGAGTCTCTCATGAGGTTCATTCCCATCTTCTGGCATGTCAGGGACATCATATACTGGTTGATTCTCATTGAAGTATGGTTGCACACGGGTGTGCACAGCAGCTGGTGTAAAAGTTGGAGTCACCTTAGGGGCTTCAGTAACCAAAGGAACAACTTGTTGGACCTGTTGAACAATGGGGATTGCAGCAGGGGGTGGCACAAAACCTGGTGGAATACCGTATGGAGGTACACTTGCTGTAGTAACAATGGCTGACTGAGGTTCCACAACTGCATTTACAATCTCAGAGACAACAGTGGGCTGAGTATCCATCTTTGCGCGTATAACCTGTAGCATCTCCATAATCTGTCCTACGTTCCCTCGTAAGTCTTCTAACTCATTGCTGACACGATCAAGCTCTTGATTATGTTCCGTCACCCTTCTATGAGCTTGAGCTCTGGTGTTGTATGGGTGCAGAGGATTCAGGGTGAAAGAACTGAAGACGAGGCAACGAAATGAGCAAAATGCGAAGGGAAAATGCACATGCAATGAATGCAAAACAATGCAATGGTTTCAAGGAACTCAACAGCAAGTTACAAACATTTTGGAAAAACTGAAAAAAGTTTCATTTTAAATCCATGATCTATACTGATAAACGATTGAATTCCTTGAAACCAAAGGATTATTCATGGATGCATGAATGTATGGATGAATGAATGCATAAACACAAGTATACACATATTCACATATATGCTTACGAGCAATCAAGAGGCCTAGGTTTGAAGATCACGAGCATGGAGTCATGGTCTACCCATCCCAAAGGTGTGTACTATGGGTTTTTGTATCTGCAGAACAAGGGTTCTAAGAAGTTCCCAGAGTCAACAACCAATCTTTCGGATATTATCGATTTCCCAAATAACTTGGTAGTCAATAATATTCTCAAGAGAGTCTTGTCCGAGTGTAGTATCACGTATCAACTATTTTGGGAATCGACTCCCTCATAGCCATCGCACTACATCCTAAAAAGGCCAAGTGGAGTTAAAGGTAACTACGGTTCTCAGTCTCATGGGCTCCTAGGTCGAAAATAATATCGTCTTCACGAATAAACTCATTAAACAATATTAAGTCCAAGAGGGCCTCAACTGAGTGGTGATTTCTCAATTCAACTTCTTCGGGAATCAACTTCCTCAAAGTCTCCTCGAATGTATCACCTTCCTATCATAATTGCACTCAAGTCCGGGTGTAGGACTTATCTCATCACACACAGCAGTAACCCAAACAGATACCAAGCACAACAGATATACAAATATAAAAGCAAGTAAGCAAGTAGATAACAAAAATAAAAACAAATTAGGGGAAACCCTCGAAAACGTCCCTAGTGAAGTCGTCATTTCTGTTGCGGTGAGAATCGGATGTCAAGCTATTAATTAACTTGAATTGAAAATCTTTAAATATTCACCACCGGTCTTTGATTTATCCAAATGAAAGGTTAAAGATCGAAAAAAACCTAATAAGAGATCTAAGGTTAGGGGGTTGGTTACGTCTAGGAAAGGTATTAGCATCCTAAACATGTGTAGTATTCTACAGGAACCTCTTGTTAGTATTTGTGTTATGTATTGCTCGCTTGCTAAGGGATATGTATTAAGGGAAAGACCTAGTAGTTAGTTTTTAAGTATGCTCGCCAAGACATCGCATCTCGTGCCTACGTATCCTGACGAGAATGGAATCAGAGCATTCGTAGTTCCCCTTGCAAAGGGCGAGGAACTTATGACTGTGGTCAAGGTTCTAGGGGGGAGGTAAGTACCTATGGCTAGATACTTATATGGAGTGCGGCGACTCAAAAGTTATGGTTAAGTTAAAAGAAGTAAGTGTTCATGGCAGAACACTTACATGGAGTGCGGTGACTCTGATTCCTAAGGCTAGGATAAAGGGAAAGAAAGGTCTACGGCGAGACATAGAGCACGACGTCTCTATTCCTAAGGCTAGGATTAAAAGGGGAGGACTTAAAATTTTCATAGGTATGACATGGAAGTCAATAGGGGAACCTTTCCTTTGGAATTAAGAGAACAAACAACTTGTAACAACAAGAAACCAAGGAATGAAGCTTGAAGCCTCAAGATAACAATCGTGCATGAATGACAACAATTAACAAGGATACCTCAAGAACTAAACTCAAATCTCTAAGAATGAAATCAAACCCTAAACAGTTATTTAATATTCAAACGAAATTGAAGACCAAGATCAAACTCATATAGCACCGACATGGAAAATGAACAACCGACCAACTAAATACAAATATTCATGACCATGTATTTTAAATTTTTTATTATTAATATGAATTAAACGACATTTTTTTATTAGAATTAAATGGAAAGGGAGAATTTACTATCAACCTATTAAAAGTAGATGGCATACATTGCCTCATTTGCCCTTCCATAAAAAATGTATTACACTACATTATGGATAAATTGGTAATTAACAAATGTCTCAATTAATTTCCAATCATCTCTTTATTAACATGTCAAGTGTCAATCTTCTTTATCCATTCATTCTCTCTCTCTCTCTCTCTCTCTCTCTCTCTCTCTCTCTCTCTCTCTCTCTCTCTCTCTCTCTCTCTCTCTTCATTCAAATTTTAAATCTTTCTCATATTTCTTTTTCCCACACTTTCTCACTTTTATTTTAATTTTTTCTTTATTTATTTATTATCACTAAAAATATAAGTAATCTATTTTTTAATTTTAATAAAATAACACTATATATTTATCTCACGGGTCACTATCAACACAATATCTATTTTATTTTAATCAACCATTATCTTAATAAGAGACAAAATCTTTATTTTTAATTTTTTTTTCTTTTTTCATCTCACGATTCTTTTTTTTTTTTATATATATAATTATTTAATACAATTAAATTTATATGATTATTATTTATTTTACAATTAAGTAAATTATTTTGAATTTTGCATTTGTATCTAAAAATAATTTTGTTATCTCACAGGTCATTATCGCATCAAAATTCTCTTTTTTGTATTTCTTTATCTCACGAGTCTTTTTTTTCTTTTCTTTTTGCATCATTATTTATTGAAATTGTATAATCATTTTTCATTTTACAATTAAATAACTAATTTCAATTTTATATCTGTATATAAATACATTTTATATTGTATCAAATGAATTTTTTATTTCACAGGTCACTATAAACACAATACATATTTTATTTTAATTTAAAAGATAAAATCCTTATTTTTAAATATTAAATATTCTTTTTTTTTCATCTCACGAGTCCCTTTTTTTCTTTATATTTTAATTTAATTGAATTTACATAATCATTGTTCATTTTAAAATTAATAACTAATTTCAAATTTGTTCTGGACTGGACCAATGGCTAGACATGGCCCAATCCGCTTCTGCTCCAGAGCGGCCCAAATTGCCTAAGTCCAATCCATAGAGGGGCAAAAGTTACCTTTCTACCCCTCCAACCGGGCAAGGAATGCAACGTTCCTCCCCGAAATTACTGCCCATCACGCACGGCTTCACTGCTCCCCGAACAGCTATGGGCAGGTGCCCGGAACCACGCCTATGCCTGACATAACAGCTAGTTTTGGGCACCCTGCCCGACATAACGGCTAGTTTGGGTAGTTACATATTCTTTGGGGAAAACGGTTATTTCGCCCCGAAAATAGGACCGTTGGTCACGCGTCGGGGGCTCTATATAAACCCTCTCGCTTGAGAGGGTCAGATATCCAATATTCACCCTAAGAATTCATACTTTGTACTTGCCCCTTTTCTCTGACCCTTTCTTACTTGAGCGTCGGAGTACCTTGCAGGTACACCCCCTTCTCTCCATACGACCAGCATCCCTAACGCACTTGGCGGCCCGATTTTACAGGATCTGATCCAGCCTTCACGATCAGTGGCGCCGTCTGTGGGAAATCTGTTCTCCCCATCTTTCTTTCCTCAGAAACCGAAGATCAAAACAATTCTCAAACATCATCGCGATCATGGCCTCCCAATATCGCACCAAGGATGCTCTCCAAACCACCATCCTCCCCGTCAACAAATCTGACGTTGACGGCCAGTCATCTCTCCTCGGAGATTCCCGTTTCCTCAGGGACAGAGCCACTGCTTCTCCTTCCCCTACCCCTGCTGATCGCAACAACGATCAACCTTCACTTGACGTCCAGCCCGTTCCTGTTCCGCCCAACGCCGACCCGGCCGTGGCAGCCCTCCTGGAGGCAATCAACAAAACCAACACCCTGATCCTGCAGCAAAACGAGAGGATCGGGGCATTAGAAGAGTCCCACCGCCCAAGATCTCCTCTTACGCGGAGGAACCAGCGACGATCAAGAAGCCCGCAGCCACGGAGAGAAATCGACCGAAGACTGCGCCAAGAGCCTGATCCTCGCGCAGCCCAGAAGCGCGACCAGATCTCCCCGCGTGACCAGCACGCTCACGACCACAAGAGGACTCGAAGGAACGAGCAATCTCCACCGAGCAAATCTAAAGGACGGGCCCGCTCACCTTCTCCTCAAAGGAACCGCTCACCTTCTCCTCGAAGGAACCCCCACCGCGAGCATCCCGTTCGGTCCCCATCATACACCAGCTCTAGCAGCGACGACGAGCCTCGCGGCCCGTTGTCCCAGGATATCTTGGCTACCCATCTCTCAAAAGGCTTGGAGAAACCCCCATCACTTGGCACGTACGACGGGACCACTGACCCCGACGAGCACATCGATGCGCTGTTAGACTACCGCGGCGTACGGGGCGCCATCAAATGCAGACTGTTTGTGACGCCCCCAATCTATACCCCAAAACAGTTAAAGCAATAAAAGAAAAATTCAAAATTTCGTCAGAGTATATCTAAAAACACGGCATAGGCCGAATGGGTCACATCAATAGAAAGCAAAATACAGATAACATACAACACCTGCTCATAAAGATATGCAACGGTGGGGTAGCAATCAAACAGAGGAAACTCAGTTCCTTACACCCACTTTTCAGAAATTAGAATAAAAGCGGAAAATCTAAAATCTGAATAACATATATACATATATCATATAAAAAGTCTGTCATACATCAAGTTATACACGTACAATTCCAAAAGATATCATCACATATACAAAATAATCACAAACGGCCACCCTAGCTACCCGGTGTCACATATCAGAGCCGACCGACAAAAGAATGAAGACGCAAAGCTTCACAAAAAGAATACCTCCAACAACTCTAATCTGCAATGCCTCATAGAGCATTATAAAACAGCAGAAGGGTGAGAAAAACAACCATAATATACTTGCGTAAAATTATATATTAACACAAAAATACTCAAGTAGGCATATTCTCACCACCATTGCACAACAATCAAACATAACACAATACGGTACAATTTTCACGTATCAAATACCACTGCACTTTAATCATTCACAATTCAATTACACATATTCCATCTCATCAATCACAATCACAAATCCATGCACAATTAATTCATGATTTATGCAAATGCACAGAGACCGACACAACGACTCTATGCACATGCTATGCGGTACCGACTTCCAATGTCTCATCATCAGTTCACTCAGGAACTACTGGAACCATCGCTCGTTACTGAGGATCGCTCAATAACTCCCCTCCGGGCCTACGATGTTCACCCGTCGCTTTAGGTCTCCACTTGAGCACACGACGTTATGGATTGCTTTAGGTCTCCACATGAGCACACAATCCGATCGCTTTAGGTCCCCACATAGGCACACGATCGTCTATAACCATCGCTTTAGGTCCTCACATAGGCACACGATGTTATAGCGGATTCCCTCTGGAACCAAACCGTCACTCAGGACGTCACAACAATGCATATCATGATGCTTGGCATACAAATGACTCATGACAATCCAATGCATACATATATACAACCATGTGAACCATTTTAACATCAATAATCATGCATTGAAAATCAATTCAAACAATGCATTCATCATTAACCACAAATCACAACAACAAACATATTATCATATGCATTCACACAAATTCACATCAATTACACCAAACGACAACGAACTCTTTCACAATTAACATGCATTTACATTTAATTTAAACAATGCATTTATTTGCCAAAAGGCCACAATTCACAATAATTTCCACAATCTAGGATTCACGCCATAAGGCTACCCACAACACATCGTATAACAGTATACATAAGCTATACGTTATATAACAAAAGCATATTGCACGATAACACCTCACTCGCACGCATTCACGACGGTAAAAATTAACACAACAATACGGTTTCAATTTTCTGCTATAATTGAACCATATACAGACCTCAAAACTATTTTTCCTAGAAAGAACATCTCGTTAGCTTTCCAACGTTCGAACGGGGGTCAAAACCGACTTACGGTTCAAGAGTTATGAATTTTTGAAGTTTTGCAAAAACCAGGATTTTTCTGCTAACAGCCCTACGGGTTCATGCAATTTCGTCCAAAAATCCGACCGATTCAATTATTTTCTTCGAAACAAACACATACTCATTCATACCAAACATATAGTAGTGATTTGGAACCATTAAACGTGAATTCTACGACTTTCGATTTCACTCCGAATCTTAAACTCTCAATTCTCCAAAAATGCAAAAACTTACAAACTCAATCAAATTCGATAAAACAAGCATACTCGATCACGGCCTAACATTACTCGACACATCTACACAATTTATTCCGACTTTCGTCCGTAAAAACATCGGTTTCTATCGATTTTTACCGTTTCGATCTAAAAGTGAAAACTATGGAAAACAAGCAAACATTCCAAGAAAACATACATAATCATACACAAGTATAAGATAATCGAGTTTCACACCCTTACCCGATTAATTCGCGTTTGAAAAGTCGGTTGAATCGGTTCCTAAATCCACAAGTTTTTCCTCTTTTTTTCTTCTTTTTCCTCTTCTCTTTCTCTTCTCCTTTTCTTTTTCTTCTTTCTTTCTCTCTTTTCTTACTAATTTTCTATTTTTATAACAAATCAAAATATCTAACCCCAAAAAGACCAAAATACCCCTCAGCTCAAATATCTCCCAAACGCTCTCAAAATGCGATAAAACATAAACATACCGATGAAATATATTTCGAGAAATAAAAGTTGAAAAGAAATTATAATTTATTGCAAAATTTTACCTATCAGAGAAATTATCCAATTAACAAGTAAAACTCATTTAATTTACACAATTCAAAAAAAAGGCCAAAAACTCACTAACTTCCACCAGTTGAACTCAAGTGCAAAACGTGACATAACCAAAAATAACACTAACTTTCACCAGTGGAACTCAAGTGCAAAACGTGACATAACCAAAAATAACACTAACTTCCACCAGTGGATATTAGTTCAAAATGTGATACATTTATGCCACAAAACTCTCAATGCCCAAACATGATGCATTAACATGAAACACAATAAATCACACAATTCACAAAATTTCACATAAATGGAATAATTAAATACGGTTAAATAAATCGGGGCGTTACAACTGTTCCCGACCACGCTCCGAAAGGGAGCGATGACATGGTACAAGCAACTGCCCGAGGAGTCCATTACCTCGTGGAGACAGCTGGGCAGGATGTTCTCGAGGCACTTCACAGCATGTGGATAAATCAAAATACTGCCGTTTCCATAAAAGTCACGGCCATACTACGGAGGACTGCATGCATCTGAAGGATGCCATTGAAATACTGATCAGGGACGGGCACCTGAAACAATTCGCGAAGAAGAAGGACACTCCTCGGCAGGACGCCCAGGAGTCGAAGAAGATAGAGGAGGAAGTGCCCTCCTCGGAAGACGCCAACATACAGGTCGCTATGTCCATATCGCGACCGGAGGACTTCTACGTCCCAGACGGGCTCAGCGCCCCTGCTTATTTCGCGGCCCACAGCCCATGGGAGACTTTTCCCTTCGCCATGGTCATCTCTGGCGGGGGCTTCAACAAAGTCACTATAGGCTCCGTGAAACGCAAGTTCGAGCATCTGATCAACACGAGCTCCAATAAAGTGACCACGCTCGATCAGGCCCAAAAGGGCTCCGTTCCCATCTCCTTCTACCAGGAAGAGCTCCTCGGCGGATCCCCGAACTCGAGCATAGCTTTGCTCGTTAGAGCCCGAATGGCGAACTTCGACGTTCGCAGAATCCTAGTCGCCTAGGGCAGCTCGGTCAACATCATGTACTCCCGGCTGTTCTCAACGCTTCAGCTGGACGAATCGTACGTTACCCCCTATGTAGGGTCCGATTTGCAGGGATTCAACGGATCAGTGACCAAGCCGTGGGGCTAAGTCGAACTGATCATAACTTTTGGATCAGCTGAGACGGCCAGATCTTTCAAGGTGCAATTTATGGTAATCGACTGCCCGTCGCTATACCAGTGCATTTTCAGGAGGCCAACCCTGGCCGAGTTGGTAGCGGTGCCCTCAATAGTCCACCTGAAGATGAAGTATTATACTTCGAAAGGAATGGTCGCCACCCTGCACGGCGACATTGAAGCTGCACGACGGTGCTTCGAAGCAGCTACAAAGGGGATCAACGCCATTGCATCCAAGCCTAAAGCGTCGAGCAAGCCAGCGTTGCCAAGCAGCTCCGAGGAGGCCAAGCCTCCGCCCCAGGTCGAATCCATCGACCTCGACAGTCGCTTCCTCGAGGAGGACCAACCAGAAGAATGAGCAACTTCGGCCAACCCGTCCACATCGTCCAGCGGCAGCTCCCATCTGATGCGCCCCATCCCAGATGGCAACTTCGAGATCGTTCTGTTCGGCGAAGACCCCCAGTGGGGAGTAAAGATTGGAGCAGACCTGCCCGACATTGCGAGGAAGAAGCTCAAAGCATGCCTCCGAGAGAATGCCGACCTCTTCGCATGGAGCGCCGCTGAAATGCCCGGCTTGGATCCGTCTGTCGCCTGTCACCAGCTGACAATTGACCCAGCCGTCAAGGCCGTAGCACAACGTAGGAGAAAGCAGTCTCCGGAGAAGACGGAGGCTCCTAAAAAAGCTGTAAAGGACCTCCTCGAGGCCAAATTTATTTCGGAAGCCAAGTACACCACTTGGCTATCCAACATTGTATTAGTTAAAAAATCTAATGGAAAATGGCGCATGTGCATTGATTATACCGATCTCAATAAGGTATGCCCGAAGGATGCCTACCCCCTCCCCAATATTGATAAAGTTGTTGATAATTCCACTGGTTTTAAACTTTTATCGTTCATAGACGCCTACTCGGGCTATAATCAAATTCCGATGGCAATGTCCGACAAAAAATATACAACCTTCATGACCGAATCGGGCAACTATTACTACAACGTAATGCCCTTCGGCCTGAAGAACGTCGGAGCAACGTACCAACAAATGATGAACAAGGTATTCTGGGGAGAAATAGGCGACATGCTCGAAGTCTACATAGACGACATGATCGTGAAATCCCACGAGGAAACCGATCATACTGCCCACTTGAGAAAGGTCTTCGAACAGGCCAGGAAATACAAAATGCGTCTTAATCCGGAGAAGTGCACGTTCGGCGTCCGGGCAGGCAAATTCCTCAGCGTCTACTTAATGGAACGAGGAATCGAGGCCAATCCCGATAAATGCCGGGCATTCTCCGAGTTTCCTACGCCCAAGTCCAAAAAATCCATCCAGTCCCTCAACGGGATGCTCACATCACTATCTCGTTTCGTGGCTAATTCCGCCCAGCACGCCCTACCATTCTTCAAACTCCTCCGCAAGGAGGCGGCATTTGAATGGACGGAGGAGTGTGACAAGGCCCTTATCCATTTGAATGGTCGTTAGAATTGTCCGAATTCGACATCCAATACGAAAGCAGAAAAACCCTCAAGGCCTAAGCTCTGGCCGACTTCGTCGCGGAAATGACATTCGCAGACTCCTCTGCGAGCGAAGCGCACAAATGGACCATTTTCGTTGACGGCGCCTCGAGCTCGGCAGGGAGCGGCGCGGGCATCATACTGGAGAGCAACGAAGGAATCATTGTTGAAGTTTCACTCACCCTGTCCTTCCCAACCTCCAATAACCAGGCTGAATACGAGGCCTTCCTCCCGGGGCTACGCCTTGCCAAGGACCAGGGCGTAGAAGAAGTCGTCATTTGCACGGATTCACAACTCGTGGCCCTTCAGGTCCGGGGAGAATACCAAGCCAAAAACGACAACTTGACTGAATACTTGGCCCTGGTCAAGAAGGAAATGGCGAAGTTCACAACAGTGGAAGTGAAACACGTTCCCCACGAATATAACGTGCGAGCAGACGTGCTATCCAAACTAGCCAGCACGAAGAAGAAAGGCGGAAACAAATCCGTCTTACAGGAAGTACTTCCTCGACCCAGTATCGAGAAGGCCTCCCTGACACTCGACGTACAGGTGATCGACGATAACAACTGCTGGATGACCCCAGTCTACAACTATCTCGCCAAAGACGAACTTCCGTCCGACCCTAAGGAGGCCAACATAATCAAGAGAAAAGCATGCTCTTATGTCTTGGTCGAAGATAAACTCTACAAGCGGGGATTCTCCATTCCGCTGCTCAAATGTGTCGAGGAGGAAATGGTCGCGCACATCCTACGCGAAATCCACGAGGGAATCAACGCCCAACATCTCGGCGGAAGGTCCCTTGCTCGAAAGGCTCTTTGGGCAGGCTACTATTGGCCGACCATGCAAAACGACGCGAAAGAACACGTGAAGAAATGCGATAAATGCCAACGGCACGGGGACATGCACCTGGCTCCGCCTAACGAGCTCAAGGCTATGTCCTCCCCGTGGCCATTCGCCTGATGGGGCCTAGACATCCTAGGACCCTTCGTGGTAGGGTCAAGTCAAAACTAGAGGTGGCAATTTGATCCATTAAGGCAAAATCCATCCAATCCATCCATAAAAAAATCCATCCAATCCATCCACCACATAAAAAGTAAGTTAATGGATTGGATTAAATCCATCCATTTATATGCATGGATTGGTTCAATCCATCCAACGTATTTTAAAGATCCAATGAATTATTTTTATCTCCGTTAGATTTATTTTTTAAAAAAAATTAAAAATAGATTTTTTTTTAAAAAGAATTAATTTTTTTCAAAAAAAAACCAAATTTTTTTTCAAAAAAAAACGACTTTTTTTCGAAAAAAAAACCGATTTTTTTTCTGAAAAAAAAAACCGACTTTTTTCTGGGAAAAAAACCGACTTTTATTCCGAAAAAAAACCGACTTTTTTTTCCGAAAACAAAAACCGACTTTTTTTCCCGAAAAAAAACCGACTTTTTTTTTCGAAAAAAAAAAACAATTTTTTTTCAAAAAAAAATTGACTTTTTTTTGAAAAAAAACTGACTTTTTTTCCGAAATAAAACCGACTTTTTTTTCGAAAAAAAAATGACTTTTTTTCCGAAAAAAAAACCGATTTTTTTTTCGAAAAAAAAACCGACTTTTTTTTTGAAAGAAAAACCGACGTTTTTTTCCGAAAAAAAAACTGATTTTTTTTTTTCGAAAAAATACCAGTTTTTTTTTTCCGAAAATAAAAACCGACTTTTTTTCCCAAATAAAAAAACTTATTTTTTTTAAAATAAAAAAAAAAATTGGATGGATGGATATCCATCCATTAAAAATATGTTAATAGATGAATTTGATGGATTTTATTCTTAACGGATGGATCAGATTGAATAATTTTAAGAAAATTTTAGTGGATTGTTAATGGACTAATAGATTGTTTTAATCCATCCATTAACCATCCAATCCATATCCATCCAATCCATCCATTTTGCCACCCTAGTCAAAACAAGTACCTAATAGTGGGCGTAGACTATTTCACAAAATGGATAGAAGCGGAAGCTCTAGCCAAAATAACTGCCCTCAATATCCTGCGTTTCTACAAACGAAACATCCTTGCATGTTTCGGTATCCCCCAAGCGATAGTAACAGACAATGGGACGCAATTCACAGACAGAAAGTTCCAAGACTTCGTTGCCCAACTTGGCACGAAGTAGCACTTCGCATCCGTCGAGCACCCTCAAACAAACGGGCAGGCTGAAGCAGTCAACCGAGTCATCCTTCGAGCCCTCAAGCGAAGGCTGGACGAAACAAAAAAGGCATGGGTTGAGGAACTGTACAGCGTACTATGGGCCTACCGCACAACTCTACACTCAACGACCGGGGAAACACCTTTCCGTCTAGCATACGGGACAAAGGCTGTAATCCCCGTCGAAGTTCACGTGCCTTCTAGGCGGATAAAATCGCCCCTAGACGAGGAGATGAACGATGAGTCACTGCGAGATGAACTCGACCTCGTCGAGGAAATCCGAACCGGGGCAGCCCTCCGCGAAGCCTCACTGAAAAAAAAAATTACCATCAGGCACAACGCCAAGGTGATACGGCGAGAGTTCGACGTGGGAAGCCTTGTTCTAAGAAGAAACCACAAGGACTCTCGCGAAGGCAAACTAGCAGCCAACTGGGAAGGACCCTATCGCGTCCAAGCAAAAATGGAAAATGGGGCCTACTACCTAGAACATCTCATTGGGGAAGAACTTGCTCGACCATAGAACGCTGAAAAGCTAAAACAATACTACAGCTAAATTCTTGGTTCGACCCTTCGTAACGACGAACGTCAGCTACCAACCACTATGCGCGTCTAGGTACAAGCGTCGCATACGAATAAAGCAGAACCTCGCTCAGTAACGAGCCGGGTAACTGCTCGACAGCGGTCCTCGATCGAGCATCGCTGTCATCAAAGTACCACGACTGGCAGAACCCCAGCTCGCGATGGGAGGTTCACGCCGCGAACTCAGGCCTCAAACGCTACCTGAGCTCCGCACCCCGCCAAGATATTCCCCGGCCGTTCGACCAGTTCCCCTCACTGTCGAACACATCTACAATGAGCAATCCCCCTAAAATATTTGCGCAAGTCAAATACTCCCAATCACGGGCAGATATACATTTACAACGAGCATGAGTACAATACTTAGCAAAAAATAAAAGCAAGTAAAATCATGCAAATGGCAGAATCAAACGTGTAATAATTTAACATAATAAGTGGCCGCAAGGGCCACGATTGTACCAAATTACATGAAACGGGGGCCACGCCCCCCAAAAATAACTTACAAGCAATTACACGGCACACAGGCCGGACAGATTACAACAACATCAAATATACAAACTCGTCACTCGTCCGCATGCTCGGCTGGCTCTGGCTGAGATCCCTGGTCCTCTATGGGCTGATCCTCGGGGGGTAACGTCAAGGAGATCGTCGGGCATGACAATACGACCATCCTCAACATACGCCAGGTAGTGAGTACCCTCGACAGAAAAATTGAGCTCAGGGTTCACCACCCGCAGTAGAGCCATGGCGTTCCCAAAAGACTCCTCCGCGACGACAATGCCATCATCCTCGGCCGTCAGCAAACGGGCAACCAGCTTGGATCTCGTCTTCAACGCCTTCACATCCTCCAGCTCATCATCGCCCGGGGCATTGGCTGCCTTCAGCCGCTGGATCAACTCCTCGGCAGAGTTCTTCTCCGCCGCCAGCGTCGAATTCTCCTCCTTCAAACGAGCTACCTCTTCCTCAGCTTTGTTCTGAGCATCGTCGGCACCCTTAGCTTCTTCCTTGAGGGACGCCATGGTAGCACGGGCAGCAGTAAGTTCGGCCTCAATCGCCGAATCCCCTTCGGCGTACACAGCTGCCATCTCCAACATCCTGACCAAGGCAGAAGCATCCTGGGCCACCAACGCCCTTTTGCTCGGGCGATCCATACTTTCCAAGCGAAGAGACTCTGCCCGAGGCACAATCATAGAGTTCCCCTTGAAGAACTTCCGATCATGGATGCAAGGAGGAAGCTCGAACTTCCCCTTCTCCGATGCCCGAGTAAGGTCCACAGCATCATTAAACCTTTGCCGCTTGGATCGACCGGTCAAAGGAAGAGGAGACCCCCGGGGAGCAGGAGTAGGAGAAGAAGAGGTCCCCACAGGAGGCTGCACGGGAGGAGGAACACGGGCACCAGCAAACCGAGACTTCGGAGGGGCTGCCCCGGCCTTGTTCCTCGCAAGAGCATTCCTCACAACTCTGTTGTGGGCCTGAGGCATCTCACCTGCACAAACAAAATACGAGCATGTTAGATACGAGGAAAAGAAATGACGCGAACAAAATCTAAATAACTAAGACTACCAAGCAGTTTCTCGGCATCCTCGGGAGTCTTGCACTCCAGCAGTGCCCTAATATTGATGAATCGATGCTCAACCCTCTGGCTCCCGTCCTCCTCGAAGATCGGACTACCCTTGCTCGTCCAGCATTCAGCAAGCCGGAAGGAGTTGACCTACTTCACTAGCACCTCGTACGCCGCGGCGTCCTACCCGTGTAGCTCGCCTAGTTGGAAGACGTAGTCACTGGGCTTCTTGGCAAAATGATCTGGTGCCCAATGGATGGGGAACTTATAGATTCTCCGCTTGATAAACCTCCCTTCCTCGTCGCGCAGGTCATTCCCGTTGTTGCGGTGAAAATCGGATAACAAATTATTAATTAATTTGCATCAGTTTCTTTTACAACCGACTTTGATTTATCCAAAGGAAAGGTTCAAGATCGTTAGAAAAACCTAAAGGGAAAGATCTAAGGTTCGGGGGTTGGTTACGTCTAGGGAAGGTATTAGCACCCTAAACGTCTGTAGTACTCTACGGGAGCCTCTTGTTAAATGTTATGTTATGTTTGCTAAAGGTTCTATGCTAAAGGTTGAAAACCCTAGGGGTTAGTATCTAAGTATACTCGATAAAGCATCACACTTTACGCCTACGTATCCTCGGGAATAGAATCAGAGTATGCGTAGTTCTACTTCTACTGAATTATTGACTATGGTCAATATTCAGAGGGGAAATAAGTACAAGCTCATTGTAGAGTTTAAGAACTCTCTAAGTCTAGTTGTAATGGACCTATGTTGAAGTTTAGTTAGGAGGGGAAAGTGATAAATTCATTATGATGAATATCACTAAGAGTTGAAGAACTCTTCCTAAAGCTAGTTATGATTTCTATGGCTCTGATGAGACCAAGAAATAAAGTTTCTTCCTAAGAGGTTGCTTAGGTTAAAGTGGGGGGCTATGACTTTAAGAGTCAATGCTAATCACCTTCCTTTGGAATGGGGGAAAAACAGTTGATAAATAAACAATAAATAAGACATGATATAATAGATAACAACATAAGCATGAGGATGACAATATGTTCATGACAAAGATATGAATAGGATGAACATGATTAAAAGAGTACATCAATATGCTTCAATCTTTAGGAAGACAAACATATAGAATGATATAAAAGAACAGAACAATATGCTTCAATCTTTAGGAAGACAAACATATATAATGATATTAAGTATGACATTTAAAGTAGAATAATGATCATATTAATGTCAAATATATAATAAACAACAATGTTTTCGGTGAGGGCAAATAAAAAAATGAATTGAGAGCCATGCCTTACTAAAATGAGGAATAAAAGTCAAGATTAAAGCCAAAATTAGTTAAAACAAATTCTAGCTAAAACTTAATTAAATTTTGATAGAAATAAAAAAACAAATACGCTAAATTCTAAATGAAAAAGTTTAACTAAATTAAATTCTAATTGAAATTAGTAAAGTTAAATTAAAAGAACTAAAGTAAATTGTATTCTAAATTAAATCTAAATTACTAAAGTTCAATTAAACTATACTAATTCATTAAATTAAAAAAAAGTAATTGATTGAAAAAGTAATAAAAGGGATTAAAGGTGTAACAAGAAAAACTGATCAGAGGCCCAGACCAAGTGATGGCTAGTAAGGTGGGTCGCGGGTTGGGAGAGCGGGTCGAAGTAAGAACCGGGTTGGCTGATGGATTGAAAAAGAAACAAAACCCTAACTTCAATTAGCCAAAGTTCAGTGACCAATCTCCCAAAATGCTCTCTCCCTCACGAAGCGCTCTCTCTCTTCTCGCGAGACTCACTCTCAGTTTCGAAGCAATAAACCTCTCAAACTCTCGCATTCGCATCTTTCTCCTCAAACGAACACGCCGTCAAACTCGTCTCCCTCTTCCTCTCACGCGAACAACAACACAACAAAAGGGGTTCTCTCATTTTCTCACCGGCGATATGAACAGGGTGACGCACAAATTAAAGGGAAAGCAAACAAACATCTATTGCAAAACAAGGGTAGAGCAAAAGGATTACCGGCCGGAGTTCGTCCGACGCGACTTCGACGACGACTTTGACAGCGCCTTCGTGAAAGCAGATGCGCCCCTCTTCTATAACTCCTCTTCTCCTTTAATCTGAATGTGTGTGCTTTCTTTGTTTGAAAAGATTGATTTGTGAACGAGCTCTGTTTTCATTCTGTTCTCGATTTGAACTTCCCCTGTGTACGTGTGAACTTCTTGTGGTTCTCGGTTTCCCTTCGAATTTGAGTGAATCTGTTTGCTTGAAACTGATTTTGAATGGTGTTTAAACGAGATTGTTTTGTGTTGGTGGTTTTGACAGAGAGTGTTGGTTTCGGTTTACAGGTTTTGTGTTGCTCTGTGCTGGTTTGAGGTGATGGTAAATCGAATGAGAGTTTGTATGAGTTTATGTGGTGTTGAGTAATGGTTGAAGATTGTGGTGAAAGCTGATGAAGGTTCTGAGTGTGGTGCCGTTTCTAGAGGTAGTGTTCTACCTGTTGTTGTTATTGTTGATAGGTGAGTTTGCGAGGTAATGGAGGTTTGATTTGGAGTTGTAGGATTGGAAACCGGGGGCGAAGGTTGTGGTTGATGTTTGATTAGGTTCTTTCGTTTGGATTGAAGTAAAAGATGGTGCGGCCAAGAAAGAGGTTGAAGAAGGGCGTGTGTGGTTCACGGTTCGAGTTTGTTCATCGTCGGTTTTCTGAGGCTGTTTGAAGAGCAAGGTTTTTTTTTTGTAGTTGTTTTTGGTTTGTTGAAGGAGGTGGGTTTTTGAGACTGGGGTGAAGTGGTTTTCGGTCCCCCTCTTTCTGCGAATCCCTCTTCTATTTATAATGGTTCTTTTAATTTCAAAACTTGTTTGGGAATTTGTCCGTTGATAAAACGTTATTTTCATGTGCAGGTTGATATTGTTGGGATTGCAGAGTACGGTTTGTGCAGCTTGTTCGCAGGTTTACGTTTTGGTGTTTTGGTGAAAGTAGCAGGCTACGTTGCGGCATGGTAGCAGAGTTTTGTTTTTAGCAGCTGTATTGTGTTAGCGAAAGGAAATGTGGTGTAGTGTAGGCTGGACTATGTAGCAGTGCAGGTTTACGTTGAGGTTGCAGAGGCTTTTGGTACGGTTTTTGGATAGTAGCAGTAATTGGAGCACATGAACCAAGTCTTGTAGTGTAAACTTGTTTTTTTGTATAATTGTTGTAACGTGGTGGGCCTAAGAAATGGGTTGAAAAGTCAACACCCATAAGCTTGATCCTCATTGGTTGTTGGTTGATGAAATTACCCAATAATGAAACATAAATAAGACGCGGTGGACCAATAAGGTTCTTAATGAAAAGTGTTTTAGTTTTCTTTTAAATTTGAAATTCCAATATGACAAATAATAGAATGATAAAAATTAGTTAACCTTAATTTAAATTAGTTAGAAAAAGTAAACTAAATTAAAAAAAACTAATTAATTAAACTAAATTTTCTTAGAAAAGTTAAAATTAAACATTAAATTGAGTTTGGAAATTAAGCTAACAAAAAACAATTTAAATATAAATTAAATAAAGAAGACCATATTGAAATTAAATTAAATTAAAGACAGATAAAGATGTTAAAATAAATATTAAGTTAAATAAATAAGATATCAACTAGCAGAAAAAATGAGGGTAAAATTTGGGGTGCAACAGTTGCCCCTATTTAAATATCTTCACCTGATGACATGAGAGATGAAGATCCTCATGGAATCAAAAGTGAAAGATATTTAAATACAGATAACTGACAATTGTACCCTCAGATGCACACATGCAATGCAGCAAACATGATGCCAAGAAGATGCAAGAAAATGCAGACACAACAAGACACCAAGGGGCACACAGGAAGCAAAAAGATCACAGAGCTTCACTGGGGAAGGACGAAGGTTAGTGTCCATGAGAAACACCTCACTAGGGATACAAGCTAACCAACAAAAGAGACCCGCCGGGGAGACTCCAAAGAAACACTGAGGGAAAGACCACAAACAATCTTCACCGGGGAAAGATCCGGGGAGATAGACTACTGGGGACAAAACAAACCCACGTTCTTCCTGGGCATGAAACCAGAAAGAAGAACCTGATCACTAGGGATCAGTTAAAAGGACAGACAACCAAGCAAAGACTTCCTGGGGATCTTATGTTGAAGAGTTCCAGATGGGATCTTCAAGAAAAGCCAGGAAGACAGAGACAAACTCTACGCACCAGATAGGGGTCTTAAGGGTTGAAGAATTTTGTTCCAAGAAAAGCTTAGCTTAAAGCAAGTTTTCAAAAGAATCCAAGGTAAAGGGTTCAATGCACGACACGATTCGAACAAGAACGGTTTTAAGACCAGAAGACAATGCTTGACGCGATTCAAACAAAGTCCAAGTTCAAGTTTGACACGATTCAAACGAGAACAGCTTTAAAACAAAAGGCAGTGTCCGACACGATTCGAACAAAGACTCTGTTCAGGTTTGACACGATTCAAACGAGAACAAGTTTTAAAGCACAAGACAATGCTTGACACGATTCAAACAAACTCCAAGTTCAAGTCTGACATGATTCAAACGAGAACAAATTTTAAAGAGAATGTTTGACACGATTCAAACAAGGTCCAAGTTCAGGTCTGACACGATTCAAACGAGAACAAATTTTAAAGACAATGTTTGACATGATTCAAACAAGGTCCAAGTTCAGGTCTGACACGATTCAAACGAGAACAAGTTTTAAAGACAATGTTTGACATGATTCAAACAAGGTCCAAGTTTAGGTCTGACACGATTCAAACGAGAACAAGTTTTAAAAAACTTTAAACTTCTTGGGGAACAACAAAAGATTTTAAAGATTCCAATCTGGCACGCTAAGGTTAAGACCGAACAAGCGCGACACAAGGCAAACCGAGAATGTCTTTACTTCACTGGGGAAATAAAGACAGGCACCAACAAAAGACCACAAGCGAAACAAAGCACAAGGATGCAAAGATGTTAGGGTATGGTGCATATGTTTAGCTATATGCTAGAAACAACGGGAACGACGCAAAACAGGAAAGAAGAAAGGAAAGCATAAGCCAACACCCTGAAACCCAAACGTCAAGGATAACCGGAGCACTCTTCTTTTCATTGGAGATGGCAAATCCGAGCCAAAGATACAGTACAACTAATTCTTCCTGTACCAACTTGATTCCATAAAACATCTTGATGCTAGAGTAAAACTTAGTTTATCTTTGTGTTTTCTTGAAACTTCCGCTTCCAAGAATCAGACTAATAACAACTCTAGTGACTAAGAATTTTGTCGTCTAACAGCTGACTTCTCTGGGGACTCCTGCATAAAGAGCTGGGGTCTGGTACTCAAATAAGAGTTGGTTGAGATAACGAAATCTGCTTCATGAGGAAAACCGGTTGGAGCCAGAAAGGTAACCTCATTGGAGATAGAATAAAGGTATCTAGAATGATTGATCATCAAGGCTAGATGCAACTAGATGACATTCTAGAAAGGATCCGCAATGAAGGTTGAACCGAAAAACGGTCTTCACTGGGAAAAAATATCCAAAGTGATGGAACAACAGGCTTAAGTATGACCGGTTGGCGCTTTGTGTAACACCCCCTTTTCTATACCCCCAAATAATCACATAATCATTTAGGCACATATTAAAAATTTCGTCAGAGTATAATTATAAACATGGTATAAAAGAGGTATGTCACATCAATTATGAAATTAAAACATACAACACCTGCTCATCACATTGATATGCAACAGTGGGGTAACTTTGTAACAGAGGAACTTTGTCGTTACACCCACATTTCAATATTTAGAATAAAAGCGAAAAATCTAAACATTGAACCACATTCAAACATATATATATACAGAGATATATACTTCACCAACATAATTCATGTTTACATCAACATTTATCCACAAGATACATGTACAAATGTATCACAAAAGAATAACATACAACCTAGCTACCCGATGCTACATATCAGAGCCAACCGACCAAAAGAATGAAGACACGCTCCACAAAAAGACCTCCAGCATACCTACTCTGCAATGCCTCATAGAGCATTATAAAACAGCAGAAGGGTGAGAAATATTATCATAATAACAATGCATATAATTATATATATAAACATAAAAATACACATATTCCACATTCTCACCCCAATCCATCACAATTTCCTCCATATACATTACAAGGTATATCCACATATCAACCAATGCATATTCATCATGCATACTTTCACAATTACCAATCATTCTACATAAACATACACAATTATGTTTACTCAACAACACATCATTATAAATATGATAAATGCAAATCATAGAGACCGACTCACGACTCTATGCAAATGCAATGCGGTACCGACTCAATCATCTCAAGTTCACTCAGGAACTTCTGCTGGAACCATCGCTCGTTACCAAAGTAACTCCCCGCCGGGCCTACGATGTTCAGCCATTGCTCACACCCCACATGGGCACACAATGTTTATGGATCGCTCACACCCCACCTGGGCACACGACCTGATCGCTCACACCCCACATGCGGGCACACGATCTGATTGCTCACACCTCACCTAGGCACACAATCCGATTGCTCACACCTCACATAGGCACACAATCGTTCGTAACCATCGCTCACACCTCACATAGGCACACGATGTTACCACGGATTCTCATTAGAATCGCTCAACACAAGAATGTATTTCATGATGCCTCACATGCAAAATGACACAAAACATTCTTGAAATGCATACATATTCACAATATATTCATGCATTCATCTCATACAATCACATACAATCTATATACATTCACATCAATGCACTATTGTATGATTCACGTTCAAATACACCATCAAAACGGTAAAAGTCGCTAAATAGCACTATTCCCGACTTTCCGACATAATAAAATCAGCCAACAATTTCCACACCATCATAATCATAAAGTATAGCTCAATAGCTTTCCAACGATATAAAGAACGCCTAAATCGGAGTTACGGTTCGAAAATTATGAATTTTGTAAAAAAAAGAAATTATTTTTCAAAAACAGAACAACCGCCCGGCGAAGCATGCTCACCGCCCGGCGAAACGTGCTTCGCCTCTGCTTCGCCCGGCGAAGCACAGGCGACACCAAATCCCCAAAATAATTCAAAGAGGCAGAAGCTTGGCACCTCTGCGCCTCTCGAACCGCCCGGCGAAAAGGATGCATCGCCTGGCGCTCAGGACCTTTCGCCCGGCGCTCAGCACCAGAAGCAGAAAAATTCTGCTGCGTGAACACTGTTCCACACCTCCAATTTTTCCCATTTTCTTCCCCAAATCATTTCCAACAGCAAAACAATTACTAGCAGTGGTTCATACACACATATAGATCACACAACACAATTTATATCGATTTCTATCCGCGAGAACATCGATTTCTACCATTTTCTACACAAATGGGTTTAGTTCCAAAACTCATGAAAATCAACAAAATCAACAATACAATCATACATAATCATACACATTGCTAAGATAACAACATTTCACACCCTTACCCGGATTCCAACTTGCTATGTGATTGATCTTGATGAATTTTCCTAGTTTTCCTCTTTTCCTCTTCTTTTCTCTTCCTCCTCTTTCTTTCTCTTCTTCTTTTCTCTAATTCCCTTTTCTTACTATTTTTCCTTTCTATCTCTTTTCTTTCTATTTCTTTCTTTTCTATTTCTTTCTCTCATTTTCCAAACAATCAATTAATTCATTTTTCTCACCGATTCTAATTCCACTTAATTTCTAATTTATCATTAATTGAGAAAAGTCTAAAATACTCTCCATTATAATTTCCCCAAAACTCTCAAAATGGTAAAATAACATTTAACACACCAAATTCACAATTAAAATAATTTATCATCCAATTAAAATAAAAGACTCCACATAATTGGGAAATAATCAAAATCGGGGCGTTACAACTCTCCCCCACTTTAGAAATTTTCGTCCTCGAAAATAATACCTGATTCAAACAACTCCGGATACGACTCTCGCATCCTACTCACTAGCTCCCAAGTCATATCGCCTTCCGCAGCGCCTCCCCACGCTACTTTCACAAGCACAATATCCTTGCCTCTTAGCTTCTTAACTTCACGATCTAGAATCCTAATCGGTAAAGCTTCAACCGTAAGGTTATCTCTCACTTCAATCTCGTCCATAGGAATAACATGTGACGGATCCGGAACATACTTCCGAAGTTGCGAAACATGGAATACATCATGCAAATTGGAAAGATTCGGAGGCAACGCCACACGGTAAGCCACAGCACCAACTCGTGCAGAAATCTGATACGGACCAATAAAACGAGAAGTCAACTTCTTTGATTTCAAAGCACGACCCACACCCGTAATCGGCGTAACTCTCAAAAACACATGGTCGCCCTCTTGAAACTCAAGATCTTTTCTCCTCTTGTCATGATAACTCTTTTGTCTACTTTGAGAAGCTTTCATCTTTTCACGAATAAACTTCACTTTCTCCGTCGTTTGTTGTACCATCTCCGGTCCAACCACTGTCCTCTCACCTGTTTCATGCCAACACAAAGGTGTTCGACATCGCCGACCATATAAAGCCTCAAATGGTGCCATACCTATACTCGAATGAAAACTGTTATTGTAAGTGAACTCAATCAACGCCAAATAACTATCCCAAGCACCACCTTGTTCGAGCACACAAGCACGCAACAAATCCTCCAACGATTGAATTGTCCTCTCGGTTTGACCATCCATTTGCGGATGATAAGCCGAACTCAATCTTAGCTTAGAACCCAAAGCCTTTTGTAAACTTTCCCAAAACCTCAATGTGAATCTAGGATCTCTATCCGATACAATACTCTTAGGAACCCCATGCAACTTCACAACCACAAGAACATAAATCTCGGCTAACCTCTCCAAAGGATAACTAATATCAATTGGAATGAAGTGAGCAGATTTAGTAAGCCTATCAACAATTACCCAAATAGCATTATGGCCTCTTTGCGTATTCGGCAATCCCGTAACAAAATCCATCGATATACTATCCCATTTCCATTCCGGAATATCCAACGGTTGCAAAAATCCACTAGGTTTTTGATGTTCCACCTTAGACTTTTGACAAGTTAAGCATGCATACACAAATTGAGCAACATCTCTCTTTAATCTAGACCACCAAAAGATTTTCTTCAAATCTTGATACATTTTATTCGCTCCCGGATGAATACTTAAGTTACTTCGGTGCCCTTCTTCCAATATCATCTTTTTCAACTCTACATCATCGGGAATACAAATACGACCACGGAATCTCAAAACTCCAAAATTATCAACCTTGAAATCCCCATTCTCATTCAACATCAAATCAACGAATTTCAAGTCCAACTTTTGCTTTTCACCTACTGTTGCAAGAAAATCATTCGTAACATGTAGCATACCAAGTTTCACACTTCTCGACGTCATTTCACAAATTAAACTCAAGTCTCTAAAATTCTCCAAAAGTTCCCACTCTCTCGCCATCAATGCGGACATATGTAACGACTTCCGACTCAAAGCATCGGCCACCACGTTTGCCTTACCCGGATGGTAATTCAAACCAAAATCATAATCCTTCAAAAGCTCTAACCACCTTCTTTGTCTCATGTTCAATTCTTTTTGATCAAATAAATATTTCAAGCTCTTGTGATCGCTAAAAACTTCAAATCTCGCTCCATAAAGATAATGCCTCCAAATTTTCAAAACGAACACCACGGCCGCCAATTCCAAGTCATGCGTAGGATAATTCTTTTCATGTACTCTCAATTGTCTTGAAGCATACGCCACAACTGTTCCATCTTGCATCAAAACACCACCTAAACCAACCAATGAAGCATCACAATACACAACAAATGGTTCTGTAGGATTTGGCAAAATCAAGATCGGAGCCGTTGTCAACCTTCTTTTTAACTCATTGAAACTCTCTTCACAATGAATATCCCAAACGAAAGTCTTTTCCTTACAAGTTAATTGCGTTAACGGAAGTGCCAACTTTGAAAATCCCTCAATAAACCTCCGATAATAACCCGCCAATCCTAAAAAGCTTCGAATCTCCGTAACCGATCTAGGAGCCTTCCATTGCGTCACCACATCAATCTTGGATGGATCAACACTAATACCACTACCGGAAATAACATGTCCGAGGAAACTTACTTCTGACAACCAAAATTCACATTTTGACAACTTAGCATACAATTGTTTCTTTTTCAAGATTTGCAACACAATTCTCAAATGCTCTTCATGCTCCTCTTGAGACTTAGAATAAATCACAATATCATCGATGAACACAACCACAAAACGATCTAACTGTTCATGAAAGATACGATTCATGTATTCCATGAACACACCCGGCGCATTAGAAACCCCGAATGGCATCACGAAATATTCGTAATGGCCATACCGTGTCCTAAAGGCCGTCTTTTGAATATCCTCTTCTTTCACACGAATCTGGTGATATCCCGATCTCAAATCAATCTTGCTAAAAACACGCGCACCAACCAATTGGTCCATCAAATCATCGATCCTTGGAAGCGGATACTTGTTCTTAATTGTCACCTTGTTCAATTGTCGATAATCAATGCACAACCGCATACTTCCATCCTTTTTCTTTACCAACAATACCGGAGCACCCCACGGAGAAACACTTGGTCTTACAAATCTCTTGCCCAATAAGTCATTCAATTGCCTCTTTAATTCTACCAACTCCGATGCCGACATACGATACGGTGCCATCGAAATCGGTCTCGTACCCAGAACTAGATCAATAGAAAACTCAACTTCTCTCTCCGGCGGTACATCCTTAATATCCTCAGGAAACACCTCAGGAAAATCACAAACAACAGGAAACACATCAAGTGACACTTGACCATCCACAGACAATGATGCAAACAACCCGAACAATTGAGCTTCGTCCGCTAAAAGTTTCTTCAATTCTTTAGTGGATAGGACACTCTCATCTTCATCATCTTCCAAAGAAGGAAACCTTACTAACTTGTGATAGCAATCTATATGAACTCGATTAAATCGCAACCAGTTCATACCCAAGATTACGTCTAAACCTTCCAACGGCAAACACAATAAATCCATCTCGAAGTCTTTACCATAAATGGTCAAAGGACAACTCACACAAACCAAAGAAGTAGTTACTGACCCCATCACTGGAGTATCAATAACCATCTTACCATCCATCACTGACAACACAAGATTCAAACGCTTCGTGCACTCAGACGAAACAAACGAATGAGTCGCTCCCGTATCAATAATAGCAACTAAAGGCGTACTATTAATAAAGCATGTACCTTTAATCAAACGGTCTGCACTAGTAGTTTGAGTCCCTGCCAATGCAAACACCTTTCCGCCCGCTTGAGCTTGTTTCGGTTTAGTACACTTAGTACTAATGTGACCAACTTCTCCACAATTATAGCACTTCACCATATTCCTTCTACAATCTATAGCAGCATGCCCAGTACCTCCACAATTAGAACATTTCACCACTGGCTTCCCACACTCAAATGATTTATGACCTATTTCCCCACACTTATAACACTTAATGGGACCCGAACCTCTTCCTCCAGATCTCTTCTCAAAATTTCCCCTATGCTTGCCCTTATCAACAGGTGTCACATAAGGTCCACTTCTAACTTGTTGTTTTCCCCTCCTCTCATTCAAACTTTTGTAATGTGTAGAACGAGCCCTGCTATCTTCCTCGAAGATTCTACAACATTCCGTCAAATCCGAAAACCTTCTTATCCTTTGATATCCCACAGCCTGTTTAATCTCAGGACGCAAACCATTCTCATATTTAATACACTTTGAGAACTCAGCAGTGATTGCAGCATAGTGAGGATGGAATTGAACCAACTCCACGAACTTAGCAGTATAGTCCACCACGGGCATACTACCTTGTTTCAATTCAAGGAACTCTATCTCCTTCTTCCCTTTCACACTTTCAGGGTAATATTTCCTTAAAAACTCAGTACGAAATAAATCCCAAGTTACCTCTTCATCATCCACCTCAAGAATTTGACGCATACCGACCCACCAATCGTCGGCTTCTTCCTTCAGCATGTGAGACCCAAGCCTCACCTTATTCTCCTCTGCACAGTCCATGACTCTGAAGATCCATTCAATCTCTTTTAACCAAAGTTGAGCACCATCGGGATCAAATCTTCCTTTGAAAACCGGTGGTTGATTCTTCCTGAACTCGTCGTTAGCATTCACATTCGGCGCACCTTGCACCGCCCTAGCCATTGCTTCCAAAGCAGCAGCCATCGCATTGTCATTTCTACCAGCCATATTCTAATCATTCCCAAAAATAACAACAAAGTTAAACAACAATTCAAACAATACGATAACAAGACAGACACAACGGACTCAACTCTGGCTCTGATACCACTTAATGTAACACCCCCTTTTCTATACCCCCAAATAATCACATAATCATTTAGGCACATATTAAAAATTTCGTCAGAGTATAATTATAAACATGGTATAAAAGAGGTATGTCACATCAATTATGAAATTAAAACATACAACACCTGCTCATCACATTGATATGCAACAGTGGGGTAACTTTGCAACAGAGGAACTTTGTCCTTACACCCACATTTCAATATTTAGAATAAAAGCGAAAAATCTAAACATTGAACCACATTCAAACATATATATATATACAGAGATATATACTTCACCAACATAATTCATGTTTACATCAACATTTATCCACAAGATACATGTACAAATGTATCACAAAAGAATAACATACAACCTAGCTACCCGGTGCTACATATCAGAGCCAACCGACCAAAAGAATGAAGACACGCTCCACAAAAATACCTCCAGCATACCTACTCTGCAATGCCTCATAGAGCATTATAAAACAGCAGAAGGGTGAGAAATATTATCATAATAACAATGCATATAATTATATATATAAACATAAAAATACACATATTCCACATTCTCACCCCAATCCATCACAATTTCCTCCATATACATTACAAGGTATATCCACATATCAACCAATGCATATTCATCATGCATACTTTCACAATTACCAATCATTCTACATAAACATACACAATTATGTTTACTCAACAACACATCATTATAAATATGATAAATGCAAATCATAGAGACCGACTCACGACTCTATGCAAATGCAATACGGTACCGACTCAATCATCTCAAGTTCACTCAGGAACTTCTGCTGGAACCATCGCTCGTTACCAAAGTAACTCCCCGTCAGGCCTACGATGTTCACCCATTGCTCACACCCCACATGGGCACACAATGTTTATGGATCGCTCACACCCCACCTGGGCACACGACCCGATCGCTCACACCCCACATGCGGGCACACGATCTGATTGCTCACACCTCACCTAGGCACACAATCCGATTGCTCACACCTCACATAGGCACACAATCGTTCGTAACCATCGCTCACACCTCACATAGGCACACGATGTTACCACGGATTCTCATTAGAATCGCTCAACACAAGAATGTATTTCATGATGCCTCACATGCAAAATGACACAAAACATTCTTGAAATGCATACATATTCACAATATATTCATGCATTCATCTCATACAATCACATACAATCTATATACATTCACATCAATGCACTATTGTATGATTCACGTTCAAATACACCATCAAAACGGTAAAAGTCGCTAAATAGCACTATTCCCGACTTTCTGACATAATAAAATCGGCCAACAGTTTCCACACCATCATAATCATAAAGTATAGCTCAATAGCTTTCCAACGATATAAAGAACGCCTAAATCGGAGTTACGGTTCGAAAATTATGAATTTTGTAAAAAAAAGAAATTATTTTTCAAAAACAGAACAACCGCCCGGCGAAGCATGCTCACCGCCCGGCGAAACGTGCTTCGCCCGGCGAAGCACAGGCGACACCAAATCCCCAAAATAATTCGAAGAGGCAGAAGCTTGGCACCTCTGCGCCTCTCGAACCGCCCGGCGAAAAGTATGCATCGCCCGGCGCTTAGGACCTTTCGCCCGGTGCTCAGCACCAGAAGCAGAAAAATTCTGCTGCGTGAACACTGTTCCACACCTCCAATTTTTCCCATTTTCTTCCCCAAATCATTTCCAACAGTAAAACAATTACTAGCAGTGGTTCATACACACATATAGATCATACAACACAATTTATATCGATTTCTATCCGCGAGAACATCGATTTCTACCATTTTCTACACAAATGGGTTTAGTTCCAAAACTCATGAAAATCAACAAAATCAACAATACAATCATACATAATCATACACATTGCTAAGATAACAACATTTCACACCCTTACCCGGATTCCAACTTGCTATGTGATTGATCTTGATGAATTTTCCTAGTTTTCCTCTTTTCCTCTTCTTTTCTCTTCCTCCTCTTTCTTTCTCTTCTTCTTTTCTCTAATTCCCTTTTCTTACTATTTTTCCTTTCTATCTCTTTTCTTTCTATTTCTTTCTTTTCTATTTCTTTCTTTCATTTTCCAAACAATCAATTAATTCATTTTTCCCACCGATTCTAATTCCACTTAATTTCTAATTTATCATTAATTGAGAAAAGTCTAAAATACTCTCCATTCTAATTTCCCCAAAACTCTCAAAACGGTAAAATAACATTTAACACACCAAATTCACAATTAAAATAATTTATCATCCAATTAAAATAAAAGACTCCACATAATTGGGAAATAATCAAAATCGGGGCGTTACACTTTGGAAAAAAGAAGAACCTTATTGGAGATTGAACCAAGAAATGGGCTCCAATAAAGTATCTAGGATGATTGATCATCAAGTCTAACGTGACTAAATGACATCCTAGAAACACCTCTAAAGTGATGGAACAACAAGTTCAAGTATGACCGATTGGCGCTTTAGAAGTAACCTTGTTGGAGATAGAACCAAGAAATGGGCTCCAACAAAGTATCTAGAATGATTGATCATCGAGGCTAAACTCGACTAGATGACATTCTAGAAAATATCCGCAATGAAGGTTGAACCGAAAAACGGTCTTCACTGGGAAAAGATATCCAAAGTGATGGAACAACAGGTTCAAGCATGACCGGTTGGTACTTTGGAAAAAGAAAAACCTTATTGGACATAGAACCAAGAAATGGACCCCAATAAAGGTATAGAGTCTGATAGGTTAGTACCGCAGTTGCATAACTGAAGATAAGGCTTCCTGGCGGATACCCAATTACGGTTGCGAAGAGTTTGAATAGTACCAGAGGTAGATAAACTGGTTATAAGAGACTACCAAGCTTCTTCAAGAGATTGTTGCTTCAAAGATATGTTGATATCACAACAATGTTGGAGAAATAATTGCGTCTTCAATGAGGATCTTGTAAAAGATGCTTCTGCGAGACATAGTGCAAAATAAATGCACGTGCGAAGATAGATTAAAAACCACACCTGCCCGGGACCAAAGTTCAATCTAGGAACAAACTAGAAAGAAACGGTCAAACAAGACTCCAATTGAGGAAAAAACTCAAATGGGAATTTATCTTATCCACATGTGGAAAAGATAACTGAACTAACCATCATCCACGAGGATAAAACTCTGTGGGGAATTCAGAAAAGAATGGGCACTTTATGCCTAGGGCTGACTTTCTATTGGAGTGAATAGACAAACCCAGTCACTTGGGGAGAAATGCCAAAGTGAACAAAGATAGGAAAACACCAGAAAAGGAAGCAGAAATGCAAAAATGCTAAGATGCATATGAGTGCTTATGCCATGATTACGCTTATGCTGACAAAACAGACAAGAAGCGAAACTGGAGACGAAGAAAATGTCTCGACAAGGATACCCAGCCAAACTAAAAGGGTTGGACTAATACTGGTGAATGAAGAAGAATCAACAACTTCACTGGTGGAAAAAGCATTCTTCTTGAGGTATAACATCATGAGTATTGCCATCATGAGCTTGCTCTCTTTGTTGGTGGAGAATCCATAGGGGATTGTCAAGATTAGCTGAAGTAACAGCTAATCGGGGAGCTTGCAAAGGATATCACAAGAACACAATATATTCTGCATCATACTGGAATAATGATCATCTTCAAATCTTGTCTGCCCCAGACTATATGGTTTGTCAGAAGATGATAACAAGAGGATTTTATAGAAGAATTGGCATACAAGGTGTTCCAATATCTTCAAACTCTTGGAGAGATCTTGGCATAACTGCCCCAGATTAGGGGATGAATAATCAAAAGAATTTTACGGAAGAAATGAAATGCCCGTTACTTCAATATCTTCCAACTTGAACAATCAAAAGAATTTTACGGAAGGATTGAAATACCAGATACTTCAATATCTTCTAACTTGAATAATCAAAAGAATTTTTACGGAAGAAATGAAATACCAGATGATTCAAAATCTTCCAACTTGAATAATCAAAAGAATTTTTACAGAAGAAATGAAATACCAGATGATTCAATATCTTCCAACTTGAATAATCAAAAGAATTTTTACGGAAGACTTGAAATACTAGATGCTTCAAAATCTTCCAACTTTTGAATCTTGACGTAGCTGTTTCTGTTCAGTTATACTCGAGATACTCCAACCGTAGTAGAAATTACTGGGGAACGGATTTGCCCCTACTGATGGGTTACTGAAGTCAAAACCTGTCATAAGATGATCTCAAGAATATTTGCCCCAATATTCTGAATTGCAGCGTTCTGCCTCCGATTCACCAACTTCTTGGGATGATGGATTGGCAAACCCTCACACTTGATTGCCCCTGACTGAGTCAAATTTCCCCTATCAATTTCAAATCCTTGACTGACCGCGTTTGTTGGGATTCCTTGATATCGAATGGTATTGCAAACAAGTGTTCTTCATTAAAATTGGCAAAATTTAATGCAAAGGTTTAATGCAAAGTTTGAAAACAAAGCCTTGATAAAACGCACAGTGAAATGATTAAATAGTAAAAAACAAAGGTGGGTCTAGTCATTAAGGAAGTGACCAACACACGTGAGATACAAAGATTATTAGGAGTCAGGTTACTCAACCTTGCTGTAGTATGCTTTTTCAAAACAACCTTACCTCAATTAGGTCTTTTAAGGGTCGTAATGTGGTATGGTTCATGGTTTATGAAACAAAGGATAACGACTCAAATCCTATGCTCAGTTAACTCAAGATATACGTTCAAATCTCCAAAAGTAGGAAATCACTTGATTTGAAAGCTGACTGGCGCCTTATGTGAAACGCTCGTGTTTGAATGCATAACCGAGTTAAACTGAGAACTACCCTGCCCCAGGGTTGAGTTTAAGGGTTTTTTGTGTGTAAGGAAAGAAAACTCCTACTTCTAGGCTCGAAGGGGTTGACAAGGGATTGTCATCCTTCCTTCTCCAATGTTTAGGAAATGTGAAACAATGCCTTACATTCTTGGCGAAGTTAATTTGAAAGTATACCACAGCAATTATGAACATGAGGTTTTCATCATTCTCCCTAACCTTTGCTTAAACAAACAGCTGAAAAAGAGAGTGAAAAAGATATATATTTGTGAACACAAGAATATATGAGCGAAACGAATGGACGTAACCAAAAGATGCATAAATATTTCATTAATCTTGCCAATTTGAAAAGACAACAAAGCTCATAAGCAAGTACAAATTCAAAGTGCAAAGGAAATACAATCAAAATGCTGAAACATCCATAATGATTGCCAGCTTTAGGGAATCAAATGCAGAAAATCAAAGAGGAGTTCAATCACAGTCCATCTTTGTCTTGATACATCCTCCACATCATTACTTATCTCATGAGCGGGTAAGGATTGTTCTTGATAATAGGCTGGGAGTCGTCGAAAGACAAAATGTTTCTCTCCACTAAGTCTTTCACAATATGCTTCAATGCAAAACAACCTTCTAAATGGTGGCCTGGTGCACCTTCATGGAATGCACAATGAGCATTGGGATTTTAAGAAGGTGGAAGCGGATCAGGAGGTGGGCCTGATGACCTTGTAGTTATTAATCCTTGTTGCACCAAAACAGGATACAATGCTGTATACGTCATAGGAATGAGAGGAATCGGAGGCCTTCCACCCTTTCTTTTGCCTGACATAGTCTGACGAGAAATTTGAGTCGGTCGTGGATAAGGAGGAGCGTTGGGCGCTCGTTGATACACTGGTGGTTGAGGAACTGGCTGATAAACAGAAGCTTGACTGTTGAATGTTGGCGCAATGGTGGCCACATAAGGTTGCTGAACAGGATAACACTGCTGTTCCTGCTGACGTTTCCAGTACTGATTCTTCCTCTTTTTGTTTGTCATCACTGCACTGGTTTCTCCTTCCCTTTTAAAGGATTTCTTGTCATCGTCGCTCGAACTATCAGCTTTCTTGGTCATTTTTCCACTCTTCAGACCAAGCTCTACTTTAATCCCCACAGCTACAATATCGGAAAAACTAGCAGACACGCTACTGATCATCCTTTCGTAGAATTCTGGTCTCACCGTGTCGATGAACCAATTAGTTAACTCTTTTTCAGATAAAGGTGGCTCTACTTGTGAAGCCAACTCCCTCCATCTTTGTGCATACTCTTTGAACGATTCAGTGTTCTTCTGAGTCATGGTCAATAGCTGCCTACGATCAGGTGCCAAGTCCAAGTTATACTTATAGTGCTTTATGAAGACATCCATAACATCTTGAAAACATTTAATCTGAGACTGGTCTAAGCTTAAATACCATTTTGCGGCAGCGCCCTTCAGGCTGTCCTGGAAACAATGGATCATCAACTTATCGTTATCCATATAGGCCGCCATCCTTCGGAGATACATGACCAAGTGTGCTTTAGGGCACGTAGCACCAGAGTACAATTCAAAGCTAGGTAATTTGAATTTTGGTGGAATTACTAAGCCAGTGACCAGACACATATCCTTAAGGTCAGAGCTGAAGACATCATCTCCCTCCATGGCCTTTAGCTTTCTCTGCATAATCTCCATATTGGCTCTTAATTTCTCATTACTGTCATCCCCTTCCATGGATCTGTTATCATTAATAAAATGGTGCTGATTCCAAAAAATGGGTTGAAGCTGGGTCTGAACCACAGGTGGAGTGTAAGTTGGAATAGCTTGTTGGTTCTCACCAAACAAAGGTGCAGCTTGTTGTGTGGACTGAGGAGCTGTGGCCCGTATAAACTCAAATGGCATCCCTAAAGTAGAGTCCACAATAGGTATGACTGGCGGCTCAACAGTTGTAGCGATGACTTCTGAGACTACAGTAGCCTGTGTATCCATTTTTGCTCGTATAACATGCAAAACCTCCATGATCTGCCCCATTCCTCCTCGGAGCTCACTCAATTCATTGTTGACTCTGTCTATTTCACAATACTGTTCAGACATCTTTGTCGAGTTTGGCTCGGGTGACGATTCAAGGACGATTCTGAAGGGAAAACGGCGACATAAGACGAAGACAGAGAGGAAGTACACATGCTATGACATGATGTAAATGAGATGCTAATGCAAGCCAAATGGTTTCAAGGAACTTAAAGGCAAGTTGCAAACTTTTGGAAAATTGAAGAGTATTTGTTTTTAAAATCTTTGATCTCTATTGATCTTTTGAAAAGGAAATAAACATTTGAGTTTCTCGAAACCAAAGGGCTAGGAATGCTTGAATGTAGAGATGCACAAAGCACACGAGCACAAACATATGTACACACAGCAAAACAAACAAACCCTAGGTTCGTAGGTTTCATGAATGGAGCCATGGTCTACCCATCCCAAAGGTATGTACTACTGGTTTTCACCTGCCGAACAAGGTTCTAAATAGTTCCCAGAGTCTACAATCCATCTTTCGGATTTTAAGGATTTCCCAGATGACTTGGTAGTCGATAAAATTCTCAAGAGGATCTCGTTTAAGTGTAGTATCGCGTGACAACTAAGTCAGAAATAGACTCCATCATGGTCTCCGCACTACATCTAAAAAGGCCAAGTGGTGTTTGGTAACTACGGTTCTCAATATCATGGGCTCCTAGGTCGAGAGTAGCACGCTTTCACGAATAGGATCGTTCAACATAACTAGACTCTCGAGAGGGCCTCAACTGAGTGATGGTGTTCTCAATTCAACTTTTTCAGGAATCGACTCCCTCAAAGCCTCCTTGAATATACCATAGTCCTATAATAAGTGTACGCTCAAATACGGGTATAGGATTTATCTCACTCAAAGGTATTAACCCAAATCAAACAGGATAATCAAAACATAGAACAGATATACAAGCAGATATGACATATAGGCAATCATACAAGTAGATAAGCAAACATGAATAACATAAAACAAGATAGGCTTAACCCTCTTAGGAAATGACCAGCAATAGGTCTAACTCTCCCCAGTGAAGTCGCCATTTCTGTTGCGGTGAAAATCGGATAACAAATTATTAATTAATTTGCATCAGTTTCTTTTACAACCGACTTTGATTTATCCAAAGGAAAGGTTCAAGATCGTTAGAAAAACCTAAAGGGAAAGATCTAAGGTTCGGGGGTTGGTTACGTCTAGGGAAGGTATTAGCACCCTAAACGTTCGTAGTACTCTACGGGAGCCTCTTGTTAAATGTTATGCTATGTTTGCTAAAGGTTCTATGCTAAAGGTTGAAAACCCTAGGGGTTAGTATCTAAGTATACTCGATAAAGCATCGCACTTTACGCCTACGTATCCTCGGGAATAGAATCAGAGTATGCGTACTTCTACTTCTACTGAATTATTGACTATGGCCAATATTCAGAGGGGAAATGAGTACAAGCTCATTGTAGAGTTTAAGAACTCTCTAAGTCTAGTTGTAATGGACCTATGTTGAAGTTTAGTTAGGAGGGGAAAGTGATAAATTCATTATGATGAATATCACTAAGAGTTGAAGAACTCTTCCTAAAGCTAGTTATGATTTCTATGGCTCTGATGAGACCAAGAAATAAAGTTTCTTCCTAAGAGGTTGCTTAGGTTAAAGTGGGGGGCTATGACTTTAAGAGTCAATGCTAATCACCTTCCTTTGGAATGGGGGAAAAACAGTTGATAAATAAACAATAAATAAGACATGATATAATAGATAACAACATAAACATGAGGATGACAATATGTTCATGACAAAGATATGAATAGGATGAACATGATTAAAAGAGTACATCAATATGCTTCAATCTTTAGGAAGACAAACATATAGAATGATATAAAAGAACAGAACGATATGCTTCAATCTTTAGGAAGACAAACATATAGAATGATATAAAAGAACAGAACAATATGCTTCAATCTTTAGGAAGACAAACATATAGAATGATATTAAGTATGACATTTAAAGTAGAATAATGATCATATTAATGTCAAATATATAATAAACAACAATGTTTTCGGTGAGGGCAAATAAAAAAATGAATTGAGAGCCATGCCTTACTAAAATGAGGAATAAAAGTCAAGATTAAAGCCAAAATTAGTTAAAACAAATTCTAGCTAAAACTTAATTAAATTTTGATAGAAATAAAAAAACAAATACGCTAAATTCTAAATGAAAAAGTTTAACTAAATTAAATTCTAATTGAAATTAGTAAAGTTAAATTAAAAGAACTAAAGTAAATTGTATTATAAATTAAATCTAAATTACTAAAGTTCAATTTAACTATACTAATTCATTAAATTAAAAAAAAAGTAATTGATTGAAAAAGTAATAAAAGGGATTAAAGGTGTAACAAGAAAAACTGATCAGAGGCCCAGACCAAGTGATGGCTAGTAAGGTGGGTTGTGGGTTGGGAGAGCGGGTCGAAGTAAGAACCGGGTTGGCTGATGGATTGAAAAAGAAACAAAACCCTAACTTCAATTAGCCAAAGTTCAGTGACCAATCTCCCAAAATCCTCTCTCCCTCACGAAGCGCTCTCTCTCTTCTCGCGAGACTCACTCTCAGTTTCGAAGCAACAAACCTCTCAAACTCTCGCATTCGCATCTTTCTCCTCAAACGAACACGCCGTCAAACTCATCTCCCTCTTCCTCTCACGCGAACAACAACACAACAAAAGGGGTTCTCTCGTTTTCTCACCGGCGATATGAACAGGGTGATGCACAAATTAAAGGGAAAGCAAACAAACATCTATTGCAAAACAAGGGTAGAGCAAAAGGATTACCGGCCGGAGTTCGTCCGACGCGACTTCGACGGCGACTTCGACAGCGCCTTCGTGAAAGCAGATGCGTCCCTCTTCTCTAACTCCTCTTCTCCTTTAATCTGAATGTGTGTGCTTTCTTTGTTTGAAAAGATTGATTTGTGAACGAGCTCTGTTTTCGTTATGTTCTCGATTTGAACTTCCCCTGTGTACGTGTGAACTTCTTGTGGTTCTTGGTTTCCCTTTGAATTTGAGTGAATCTGTTTGCTTGAAACTGATTTTGAATGGTGTTTAAACGAGATTGTTTTGTGTTGGTGGTTTTGACAGAGAGTGTTGGTTTCGGTTTACAGGTTTTGTGTTGCTCTGTGCTGGTTTGAGGTGATGGTAAATCGAATGAGAGTTTGTATGAGTTTATGTGGTGTTGAGTAATGGTTGAAGATTGTGGTGAAAGCTGATGAAGGTTCTGAGTGTGGTGCCGTTTCTAGAGGTAGTGTTCTACCTGTTGTTGTTATTGCTGATAGGTGAGTTTGCGAGGTAATGGAGGTTTGATTTGGAGTTGTAGGATTGGAAACCGGGGGCGAAGGTTGTGGTTGATGTTTGAGTAGGTTCTTTCGTTTGGATTGAAGTAAAAGATGGTGCGGCCAAGAAAGAGGTTGAAGAAGGGCGTGTGTGGTTCACGGTTCGAGTTTGTTCATCGTCGGTTTTCTGAGGCTATTTGAAGAGCAAGGTTTTTTTTTTGTAGTTGTTTTTGGTTTGTTGAAGGAGGTGGGTTTTTGAGACTGGGGTGAAGTGGTTTTCGGTCCCCCTCTTTCTGCGAATCCCTCTTCTATTTATAATGGTTCTTTTAATTTCAAAACTTGTTTGGGAATTTGTCCGTTGATAAAACGTTATTTTCATGTGCAGGTTGATATTGTTGGGATTGCAGAGTACGGTTTGTGCAGCTTGTTCGCAGGTTTACGTTTTGGTGTTTTGGTGAAAGTAGCAGGCTACGCTGCGGCATGGTAGCAGAGTTTTGTTTTTAGTAGCTATATTGTGTTGGCGAAAGGAAATGTGGTGTAGTGTAGGCTGGACTATGTAGCAGTGCAGGTTTACATTGAGGTTGCAGAGGCTTTTGGTACGGTTTTTGGATAGTAGCAGTAATTGGAGCACATGAACCAAGTCTTGTAATGTAAACTTGTTTTTTTGTATAATTGTTGTAACGTGGTGGGCCTAAGAAATGGGTTGAAAAGTCAACACCCATAAGCTTGATCCTCATTGGTTGTTGGTTGATGAAATTACCCAATAATGAAACATAAATAAGACGCGGTGGACCAATAAGGTTCTTAATGAAAAGTGTTTTAGTTTTCTTTTAAATTTGAAATTCCAATATGACAAATAATAGAATGATAAAAATTAGTTAACCTTAATTTAAATTAGTTAGAAAAAGTAAACTAAATTAAAAAAAACTAATTAATTAAACTAAATTTTCTTAGAAAAGTTAAAATTAAACATTAAATTGAGTTTGGAAATTAAGCTAGCGAAAAACAATTTAAATATAAATTAAATAAAGAAAACCATATTGAAATTAAATTAAATTAAAGACAGATAAAGATGTTAAAATAAATATTAAGTTAAATAAATAAGATATCAACTAGCAGAAAAAATGAGGGTAAAATTTGGGGTGCAACACCCGTCTTCATCCACCTCAATCTCCCAGACATACGTACTGTCCTGGGCAGCTTCGGACAGGGGCTCGACAACATAATAACGCTCCTTGAACGTTCGTATTGACTCCGAAAACGATTTAAACAACTTGCGGGGCTGCTTCAGAGAAACCCAACCATACTTCTTCCCCGACAGCTGCCGTTGGAGATGAAAGACGGTGAAGAACAAAGGAAGAGTAGCCCCGACGGAGAGATGCTCACATACCAGCTCAAACGCCCGGATAAAGGCCAACGAGTTGGGATGCAGTTGCGTAGGGGCCAATCTCAAATGGTCGAACACCGACTGTTGAAAATCAGTGAACGGCAACCTCAAGCCCAGCTCCTTGAAAGCGTATTCATACATGGTAAATCGGTCCCCGAAGTGCGTACAGACACGATCGTCTAAGGAAGGGAAGTGCACCTTCCACTCTCCCTCCGACCCTACCTCCGTGAAAACGTCCACCAAGGACTTTGCAAAATTGGACACATGCTCGGCAGGTTCGGTAACCTCCCACTCGTCCGCGGAGAACCCGTCGACATCCTTGTCCATGACGTCCAACTCTTCCTCCTCCCCGACATCGCTGGAAGAGCTCGAAGTCGCTGAACTCGAAGCCGTCGAGCTGCTATTATCTTCGGAGCCTGTTTCCTCCTCGGATGTATCTATAATGACCTCTCTATCTGGCCCCGTCGCCATTATAATCACCTGAAAAGCAGAGAAGAAAGTGAATTCGACAGCAAATCAAATCCACCCTTCCACTGCTAAGTCAAGTGAAAGGGCGCGCAAAGGGCTGAGGACAACGTCCCCGGCCTAAGCCCTAACATCAAAGGAAAAGCTGACACCTCCCCGCGAGGAGACGCTCGAAGCCAATCATCCCGAGCAATGAGTTTCCCCGCACTTATGTCCAGTTTCCGTTTGAAGCTTCGCCGGAAATCGCAAAGCGTCACCGGAATCTGGGCATGTCCTCCCGGAAAACTCATCACCCACTCAGATGATGAATAGACAAGGCGGTCACACATGCGTAGCTGTCGCAACATCGCTGTGGAAAACCCCGCTCGTCGAAACATACTACTAACTCCGGCGACATGTCAGAGGTAGAAAAATGGCACAGCCACCGTCCACCACCAACAATCGCCGGAAACTCACTCATTTCGTCCTCTAAACCTAGCCCTAACCACATGCAACCTACCACTGACAACAAAAGGGAGTAAAACAAGCTCAAAGTCAGAAACTTACTTGATTTAAGAAGACTGAAGTGGTTGCTCGGAGCTTGAAGCGGTGGTCGGAGTAGCAGATGGCGGTAACGGGCAGGAATGCTGAAGGTGATGAAGAGAAATCAGAGCGAAAAAGTCCCAAATGAGACGGATTCTCCCCTTTTATACAGAGGGGCACGTGCAGTAGACGCGCTCGTAGGTCATGATGGCTATCAACTAGCCATCATTTCCTAGTAACTGCTACACGGAGCTCTAGGTACACGTGGCGTCCCAACGTTTCCAATTCTGACTGACCTTTAGCCTCCCCAGAGCCTGTTTCCAATTCCACGAACACCAGGGGTCACGGGCGCATCAAGATAATCCTCCTCGTTTTCAAACGAAGACTTCGTGCTAGCTCCCCGGAGCAACGAACTGTCCTTAAGTCATCACTCCCATGCTCGGGAGCAACGACTTGGGGGGCTCCTGTTCTGGACTGGACCAATGGCTAGACATGGCCCAATCCGCTTCTGCTCCAGAGCGGCCCAAATTGCCTAAGTCCAATCCATAGAGGGGCAAAAGTTACCTTTCTACCCCTCCAACTGGGCAAGGAATGCAACGTTCCTCCCCGAAATTACTGTCTGTCACGCACGACTTCACTGCTCCCCGAACAGATATGGGCAGGTGCCCAGAACCATGCTTATGCCCGACATAACGGCTAGTTTTGGGCACCCTGCCCGACATAATGACTAGTTTAGGTAGTTACCTATTCTTTGGGGAAAACAGTTATTTCGCCCCGAAAATAGGACCGTTGGCCACGCGCTGGGGGCTCTATATAAACCCTCTCGCTTGAGAGGGTCAGGTATCCAATATTCACCCTAAGAATTCATACTTTGTACTTGCCCCTTTTCTCTGACCCTTTCTTACTTGAGCGTCGGAGTACCTTGCAGGTACACCCCCAGCTACACATTGTCTGAACATGTTGCGAGCTTGTTTTGGAAATGATTTGAAGGTCATAAAGCTTTTAATTTCCTTACTATTTCTGTGAGGAATGTGTTTATTATTGCAGCTAACCACACACATTTGAATCAAAGGAATAACTTATATCCAAAGTCCTAGCATGTACTGACTTATTCTTTACAGCAGCTATCGTAACCGCTGATGCAATTGAATGGATTAGCAGTGCCTTTCCAAGGAAATGAGCCTCTAGGTTCCTAAGGACAAGATCAGCCATAGTAGTTCAAGTTTCTACTGTGGCCCTTTCAACTAGGTGACCTCACAGAAAACAGGCCTTCAGAAGAAGAAGCAAGATTCTTCTGCGTTTGAAAAATGCAAATTAGCATCCTACAGCTGTGAACCTCTTCCAAAAGATGCTTTGAAATTGTTTGTATGCCATACTGTATAGTTTTCAAATATTTGTAAATAATATATGGACCCAACATTAATGTGAACATGTGATTTGATGCAACCTCTTTTTTTTAATTGTGCTTTTTCTTTTTTCGGACTCTTCAAAATTACCAAAAGGACAAGCAGTTTTTCCTTGGTCTGTATGGCTTGCTTACGAGAAACATGGGAAGAGGACAAAAAGACATCTTTCCCAATTCTTAATATTGCCAACATCCAAGCCTGTATGCTTGAATAGCGAAGCAGATGTAAACCCAACTCCAACACTCGCATAAACAAAAGGCTCCAAAAGTATAATAACCACCATGAAGAAATTTCATCCTGATGGGTTTTCCTAACCAAAGACATTGCCTTCCTGGCATATGGACAACCCGTTGTAATACCCCAAAATTTGCTCTCCCTCTTTGTCATCATAGCATGGCATTATCATTTATCATATCATATCCACCTCATTAACATTACATTGCATTTAACATAGAAAAATGAAGCATAGCATCCTTCTTACCATCAGGGCATGTGATCAGGTGGAAGGTGGACAATCAAGAGATCATTCAAAGCACAAAAAGGTCAATCAAGTTTCCTCAAGGCAAGCCAAGAGGTCTTTCATGTCTCATACCATCTCAATTGATCATCCAAAACCTCAAGGAAGTGAGATACAATGGGAGATTGAAGCACTACATCTTTCACTATGCAAGAGGTTCAAAAACTGAAGGAAAACCCTCAAAAGAGATAGCTCATTGATCCAAAATCATCCTCAAATGGTATATCTCATCATCCTTTAAGAGGATACACAACATACTCTGAGGAACTTGAAATTGAAGACTGCACATTTTTCTCCTAGGAGGTGGGCACCAAAACTAGGGTTTCCCATTAAATCAGGGAATCTTTGATTTTTTGGACAAAACTTGATGTCATGGTATTCTACATGTTCTTAAGTGTATGTGTATGGAGAATTGCCTCTCAATTGGTTTTAGAAGTGGTTCAATTGGAAGAAAGATCAAAAATCAGGAAAATTGGGGCCAAGTCAAATAATCAGAGGAAAAAGTCAACTCTTGACTTTTTGAGCCCAAAATAATGAAATTCATGTTACATGTGTCCAATGTACAAAATTTGGTCAAGAAACTCCAAAGGAATCATGAAAAAATCAAGAGGTGGAAAATTGCCATTTTTGGTAGAAGAAGGGTTACTAAAAATAGCAAGTTTTGGCCATTTTGCATCAGAGTTTGAACCAAGGCCATTTAAAATTGAAGCACCAAATGAAAATTCCACTCGGCCATAATAAAAGATCTTGTTTCAAGCTTCAAATCCATGTGTAGAACATCTCCATTGGATAAAAATTGAGTGAGATATGGATGATCAAAGTTGGGGGAAAACTAGGGCAAAATGCAAGTCAGCTTGGTCAAGTTGCAGGTCACGCGCATGTCATTTCCACAAACATGTGGTTGGCCAAATGTACACCTATTTTTCATCAAGATAAAAGCCTCAAATGGAAAAGTTTCCAACATCAAAGTTGTTCCTTGTAGTGTCATCTTCAATGTTGATGTTGTGAAAATTTTGATTTAACCAAGTTATGAGATAGTTTGGAGGGTTCAAAGTCATGTTGTTTGTGCTGAAATTTTGTGTGCCAAGTTGCCATGCCAGCCAACCTCTGGCCACACCCACCAACCAGTTTTGAACCAATGCATTCATAGCTGTTTTTAGGCATATTTGAGACCTCATTTCACTTCAACTTTCAAACCAATGTTGTTCCCCAATGTACCATCTTTCTAATGACATCAATGTTTCATTGTTTCATTCACTAACCATGGAGAAATTCACCCTCAAACACCCACTGTTACCATGATGATTTGTTGCACAATTTGGTTCACTCATACTACAAACACTTCCACACTTTGTTTCCACATTTGGTAAAGCACATCACTTACACAATGTTTAGTATCACGTGCCATGCATGGGAATAGAAAGAACAAAACTTGCTTAGTAAGTTTCTGATGCATCAGCTTCTGCTACATAAACCGTGTCCACTCTCTTTCTCATTACTCCCACCATAACTGTCATGAGCCAGCTGCATCTTACCATGGCTCTCCCTAACTAACTTGACTCAGTTAGTTAGGGATGACTCATTTAACTCAATGCCAACTCACCTAACTCACTCATTTGACCACGGTTGAGCTCAATTAACCACACATATGAATTCACCTCTCACTCACAAATTGAAGTTCAGTTTTTCATTCTCACTTTTTCTCTCAAAAACACTTCAGAAAACTCTCTCATTCTCTCCACATTCTTTGAAGTTTTTTCTCTCTCTCTGTACACGAGCTTCATCATCCTCTGTCACATTTCATCCTCATCATCATTAGTGTGCTATTTCTGATCAAAAACTAGGGAGAAGAAGTTGAATTCATCAATTGTATTGTGGTCCAGTTGAGTTTGCATTGTGATTTTCTTCAAGATCTCAAGTTGCAACTGCATTTATTTTGCACGAATCAAGCTCAAGCTCAAGGGTGGATCTCGTGTTTTCTTTTGCTTCAAGATTCTACAAACTTCAGGTTTCATTTACTACAACACTGTTGCATGGTTTTATCTTGATCTTATATGTTTAAAGCTTATTAGAAGCTGTGTGCGTTCTATTTAGTTGATATGCTCATTAGGAGTTTAGGTGTGACTTTAGGGCAAAATGTATGGACGCGGTTTGTTGTATATGTGCATGATCTGTGATAAGTAATTGCATATTTGTGATGTGCTGGAGCTTAGCTTTCGATTGATGTATTGTTTGTGGAATTCTGGGTTTTTTTTAAAGTTGCAGGTGGTGGCTATTGGCCGGAGAAGGTGACCGGAGGTCCCCTCCGGCCGGTGACTGTGTTGGCTAGGGTTTCACCATGTTTTAATCGTGTACGTTCATTTTGCGTGATCGTGTGGCTTGTAGGTGGACAGCGCATTAAAAATCATGTGCAAGTCACATGCGTATTTCTGAATTGGACTTAGATCAGTTTGCTTTCCACACCCCCACGCTTTCAAAGCCCAAATGAATTGAACTACTATTTTGCTATGTTTACACCCCATCCACATTTCATTTCTATTTTATTTTCATTTTTTTTACTTGTTTCATGATTGCATTTTAAAAATACCAAAATGTCATTAAAAATTCCACGAAAATTCATGTTGCATCTTGACATATTAAGGTAATTTTCCATAATTTTTAATTACAATTTGGTGAATATTTGCATGTTAATTCATAATTTTTCTTTATTGCTTTTGGAAATAGTTTCTATTTTCATACCTTTACTTCAAACTTTTATTTCTCCTAAACCATTAAACATTTTTTATTCATTCTTATTGCATCCATTTCATACCACATTAAACTTCATAAAAACTTTTTTTTTTACATTTTTTACTTTTTTTTCATTACATTTTGACTCCACTCTTTGGCATGATTAATTTTGGTTCTTCACTCTCTTTGACCCCTAATCTAAATGACTAATTTTGTGGATCTTTGAGTGAAATTTTGTGACATGTTTTGCTTCTGTTTGTAGAATATCTTGACCAAGTTTCATAATTTTTGGAGGTGGTTAGCTTTTTTTAGTTGAATTGTTCTTTAAGGTACCTCTAATTGAGTCCTAATTGCATGAACCTAACTTTAATTGATGAAAGGCACTTGTGCCATTGTTTGAGATTTCTTTTTAGGTTATCTTAGATACCTTAAGACTTGCATGAATCATATTTGGTAAGTGGTGCATCATTTTGCCATGTCATGATTACTCATCTAAAGTTGAACATCTTATGTGAACCTTTTTGACTTAAATGACTTGTGTTTGCATTTATATTCCTCCATTCATACTTGTATGCTCATTCATGCATGATCAATGGCATTTTGAACATGTTAACCTACTGACCTCATTCATTCTCAACTCATTCCATAAATGTATGATCATTCCATCTCATGTAGGTGACTTAAATGCATTCAAAACATGAAAACTCCTTAACTTCATCTCTTCTTCATCCATTCACCAATGATTGTATGCTTTTGTGATGGACTTAAGCTACTTGTAAGTGACATTTATAGGGCATTTTAAGACATGTTTGAATTCTGAACTTGATTTAACTTGGTTTGTTTGGCCATTTTAACATCATCTTTCTTACTTCTTCAGCTTCTTTCTTCTTCCACAAGTAAAGGTAGTTACTTAGAACTTACCCTCACTTCTTTTACCCAATTTAGATGTGCTACTATTAGGAGTCAATTAGGACCTTTAGCTACTGCCCCTAAGTGGTTTGAGCCTTTAATTGTTGGTTCTTCTTTGGTTGTGTGCTTACTTATTTATCATTTGTTCATAGGTGTTATTTCTAACATTTTTAGGTGCAAGTGGTAAGTAAATTGGATGTGGATATGCTTCCACCTCCTACCTTATTCCCTTAACTCCTTTAATGCCTTCAAAGTGTGATTGTGAAGCATGTAATGCTATCATTTGCTTAATTGCACACCATCCCTTCTTAGTTTTTTTTCTTCACTTCATTAAGAAGTAAGAAGAATACTAAGCTTCCTTCTCTTCTTCTTCTCATCTTCTTTTATCTTCTCTTCAAGCAAGGAGCACATACAACACTAAGGAGTTTCTTTCTTCTCTTTAAACCTCACAAACCTTTAGGATCAATCCCTTAACTAATCAATTAGGATTGAGTCTTAGTTCATATAGATTTTCACCTTTGATCCGCCCTTGAGTCTCTCATCTTCTCATCTCAAAGAAAACTCAAAATATCCAATAAAGGTAAGCACTTATTGCATTTAGGCCTTTCATATAAAGAAAAGATTATAAAGGGGTTTTCTCTTATAATCTTAGAATGTATAGCATTATAGCCCATCTTGGGTCAATGTGTTAAACATTCGATCTTGTATGAGGGACTTAAATGCAATACTTGTTGAAGGTACAAATAATAAAAACACTTCTTCATTTCTTAATCAACAAAAATACTTAATAAACACAAGTATGCTAGTGTGTTTGAACCTTGACAACTGGAACTAAGTGTGGGGGTCTTCTTCGCTCTTAGTGTGTCTTCTTGCTCATTCCATCTTGGAATGTGAGAATGTACACATTCCAATGACTAAGATTCAGATACACTATCATATGCAAACAAATGAAAAAACTCTTAAAAGACAAAAAACAAACAATAACGTCTTTTCCTTCGGGAATTCTTTTCTCATCTCATTCATTCTCAACGCACGAACGCGCTCCTACTCGTTCTCTTGCAAGATGGTAACACACTCGGACCAGCGAGCCTGCAACACCTGAGCCAGAACGTAAGCCGTTCTCTAAAAAACACAAACGATCCATCCCTAGTGAGGGGAACTACGTCGCTCTGATTCTCATGTTCCCGATGAGATACGTAGGCAGTGGGGTAGGGCCCATGCGAGCACTTCTTTTATTTTCCCTACATTTGTTTCTCTTTCTCTCTTCTTTCTCTTTCCATTCCTTTTTTTCAGTTCTTTTTCCAGTATCTTTTCTACACCCTTTGATTGAGACAAGCAAGCGTGGATCCCATCGGGTACGATGGACGCGAGGGGGTGCTAATACCTTCCTCTCGCGTAACCGACTCCCGAACCCATTTCTCTTGGTCGCAAGACCATGCTTTTCCTTCCCCTCAGGTTTATGCGGTGTTTCCTTTCCATCTCTTAGGATAAATACACATTGCTGGCGACTCTGTTCGGTGCCACTTTCGCGTTCGTACTAGGATGGAAATCCCGGGAGCGACAGCTGGCGACTCTGCTGGGGACGATTGACCTATTGTTGGTCCATCCTTAAGCGAGTCAATCCTAGCGCTTGTTTGCTTTTCTTTCATTGTGTTGTGCTATATGTTGCTGTTTATTTATTTTACTGTATTTACTGCCCTCTTGCATTACATATCATATATTATATTGTGTTGCACTGCTTTGTCTGTTTGGCGGGATGGGATTTCTGAGAGATAAGCCCATTACACAGGCTTGAGTATACACTTAGAATTAGAGTGGAGAGTAGTGGGACCTACGTGCCATTTGGAGTGCGTTGGGTGTTCACGAAATTCACAGCTAGACGAGGCTATCTTGGGACACGTCGTGGCATGCGCATCTTGCGTATTCCAGGATGTAGATCTAGAGAGCTGTAGACTCTAGTGACCGATCATGAGGACCTTAGTGGAAACATCCCTCTTTAGCGGTGACAGTGGCAGACCACATTCTGTGGCAAACCCATTCGCACCCGAGGGCCCACTTTGGAACTTGCATGGGATGACTTTTATTTTCTAAGGGGAGTCAGTGGACGACCTCTTTGATTGGCATAGCATTGTATCCTACGGGCTGAATGTGCTATTGCTTCTCAAACCTCCGAAGCTGACAAGCCTTATTTTCTAAGAACCACATGTGAGTATGGGCGGGATGTTTACAGGTTTGCAGGAAACCCAGCCTCCTACCTACCTTACTTGTGATTCTATGATGATTTCAGACATTGTATCCTATGACAGTGATTTAAGTGTTCATCTCAGATATTGCCAGATTCAGTACAGAGACACAGTGCACACAGTTCAATACAGACACAGACACTTGATTACCTGATCACATGCCCTTTTGCATTGCATTATCATATCATAACCGTTATGTTTGTCATTTTCAGGTGCATAATACGTTTCTGATTCCAATCCATGGGTTCAACAGAGATCGTTGCCGAGAGAAAGAACAATGTGTCTTACAAGTTTCCAGACCCTGTTTTGGATTCATTGCTCAAAGTTATAGATATGGCTGGTCCGGGTATTCTTGATAGGTTTCAGAAGAGCTACGGGAATTTGATTGGGATGGTCCGTACAATCACCAAGTATGAATATGATGCTTTGCACACTCTGCTGCAGTTCTACGAACCTTCGTTGAGATGCTTTCTCTTTCCAGATTACATTTTGATGCCAACACTGGAAGAATTCTCATTTATTTTGGGAATTCTGATCACGCCGGCAATACCATTCTTCTCTGGTAGTTCTCTCAGCGTAAAAGAAATTGCTGCTGCGTTACAAATGGACCAGGCAGTGGTAAAGAGTGGTGTGAGCAGTAAAAATGGAGTTAGCGGATTTCATTTAGAATTTCTGTCTGGACAAGCCCAAGAGGCTGCAAGTGCTAAAAATTGGACGGTTTACAATTCCATTCTGGCTCTCTGCATATATGGCCTAGGTCTCTTTCCCAATCAGCAAGACTTTGTGGATATGCAAGCAACGAGAGTTTTCGTCCTTAAAAATCCAGTCCCTACTTTGTTAGGAGATTTTTATCATTCCGTGCATTACAAGAATGAGAAAAGGAGGGGAGGATCTGTTAGTTGTTGTACTCCACTGCTGAGTCATTGGTTTTTCAAACATTTGCCTCAGACAGGTGCCTTTGTGGAAACCAAAGATGTGGCGAAATGGTCTAAACGATTGATGGGTTTAACTGCTGATAACATTGTATGGTTTGACCACCGGTTGTTGAGAATAGAGCTTGTCACAAGATGCGGAAATTTTCCAAATGTGCCTTTGATTGGCAGAAAAGGAGGGATCAATTATAATCCAGTTTTGGCCATCCGACAGTTTGGGTATGCTTCCAGGGATCCTCCTACAGAGCAAGATGTGGAAGAATCTTTATTCTTTACAGGAACTAAAGATGCGAAGGTGGTAGAAGTAGTGAATGCTTGGAAAGATAAGCACAAAATTGGAAAAGCAGTTTTTGGAAAAGGAGATTGTAGATCTTATCCTGAATATGACAGGTGGATTGAGACGAAAGTAAAGGAATTGCTTTTACCCTTTTCAAGGGGACCTCTTTTATGTTCAGTACAACCAGAACAACCCACCATGGTGGCTATTGAAGAATGTGAGAAGTGGAAGAAAATGGTCAGAGAGTTGCAGATAGAGAATTCTGGAATGAGCAGATGTCTTCAGAAAGCTCTAGCTGACAACAAAGAGTTGGAAAAGAGAGCCTTGAAAGCGGAAAAAACCTTGGCTGACAAAGAGGAAGATTTTGATGACAGAGCTCGGTACTTTCGGAAACTTACTTTGGGAGCAGATGACACTAGTCAGGCTCACAAGATTACAAAACAGGCTTTAGCCCGAAGCAAGGATTCATTAGCTCAACTTCGTCAAGCTTGGGATGAAGTCAGAATTGAAAATGCCGAGTTAAAGGATCAGTCGAAGACTAAAGACGAGGAGCTTAAAAAGGCACATGAGCAGAGGAGAAAGTATCGGGAAAGTCTCGGTAAAAGTCAAGAACAGTTAGAAGAGGCTAGAAGCCAGCTGAAGAATACCAAGAAAGAGCTTGAAGAAGCCATGATAGAAAGAGAGATACTCAAGACGCAAGCTGGCGTAAAGAGACACAAAGGAGTGCATGATGACGAAGCTCTTATGCTGCATATGGGTTCTTTAACTGAAGCTCTTGAGAAAAGGGATGTCTTGATCAAAGAAATGATTGAAAAGCCGAATCACCAGCGTACCCGTATACTTTTTGAGGAGATCAAGTATTCAAGTGATAAGCTGAAGGATGTGGAATTGTCAGACTGATGTTTTTTCCCTGTATTTTGTTGTTAATGGTTACCATCAGGCTTGTTGATGGATCCATTTTTCCTTATATTGCATTTGCAGATGAGCCTTTCTTAAATGTACTTGAATACTTCGTTGAATGAGTATGAGCAGTTTTAGTCAGAATTATTCTTTATCAGATAGCTGCACACAAGCACATGACCACGACACGTCTCTTTATATCACGATTTCTGGTCTTCAGATTTCTGTGGTTGGATTGGAATCAGGGTATAAAGCACCTCGGAAATGACAAACATGGCATTGCATATCATTTTGTATTTTTGTTACTTGCTTTTCAGGTACTCGTTGCAGGGTCTCTAACCTTTATTTGGTTTCAGGCAGTATAGCTGAGAATCATATTCACCGATATTCGACGCGAAGGAATCAAGTAAGAATCATGGATCAAGTGCAAAGTGATTTGGCTTAAATGAGGGCGCGTATGGACCAGTTCATGACCCTCATGACTGGCATGGCGCAAAATCAGGAGAGATTGAGGCTTCTGGTCGAGCGTCCAGACAATGGGACATGGCATTCCTCCTCCCGGTGGCAACCCTCCTCCTGGTGGTAACAATCGAGGTAATGGAAATGGTAGGCATGCTGGTGTTACTCTTGAAGATACCCTGGAAGACCAATTTACTCTGCTGGATGCTGATGTGGGTAATCAAGGTGATCGAAGGTATGATGAGTTAGCAGAAAAGATCAGGGCCATAGAATGCAAGAACTCTATGGGTATTGATGTTACTAGCTTGGGGCTGGTCCCAGGAGTCAGAATTCCCCCTAAATTCAAACCTCATACTTTTGATAAGTATCACGGTAATGCGTGTCCCCAAACGCATCTTCAAGCTTATTTTGGAAAGATTTCAGCCCATACGGATGACGAGAAGCTATGGATGCACTATTTTCAGGACAGTCTGGCTGGGGCGTCCTTGACCTGGTATATGAAGTTGAATAGAGCTGCTGTGAAGAGTTGGAAAGATCTGGCAGAAGCGTTCCTGAAGTAATACCAGTATAATATTGACATGGCGCCCAACCGCACTCAATTGCAGGGGTTGTCACAAAATGCCAAGGAGAGTTTCAAAGAATATGCACAGAGGTGGAGGGAAATGGCTGCCCAGGTTCAACCTCCCTTGTCAGACAGAGAAATGGCAGATATGTTTATGGGCACCTTGCAAGGGGCCTATCTTGATAGATTAGCTGCTTGTCCGTCAACTGGATTTGCTGATATTGTGATTGCGGGAGAAAGAATAGAAAGTCTGTTAAAGCTTGGAAAGATCCAGGATGTGAGTGGGGCTGGCTCTTCGGGGACGAAGAAACCGTTTGCTAGTAACCAGAAAAGAAGAGAAGGTGATACGAATGTTGTGTTTAGAGGACGAGGCAGAGGGCGTTCTCAAGCTTATTATCAGGTAGATGCTGTAACAATCCCCACACCGTCTGTTCAGAAACAACAACCCCAACAACAAGTTCAACAGCAATAACCTTTTTTCCAGCAAAGGTCTAGGCAGAGGGATCGTAAGATGGATCCTCTCCCTATGACTTATGCCGCGCTGTTGCCCCGGCTACTCGAGTTAAAGTTGGTAGAACTCCGTACTATGAAAGCTCCGGTTGCTGGAAACCTGCCACCTAACTTCGATGCTAATGCTCGTTGTGAGTTCCACTCAGGTGCTCAGGGGCACTCCATTGAAAAATGCTGGGCTTTCCATCATAAAGTACAAGATTTGATTGATGCTAAAGCCATCAATTTCTCTCCCGCTCCTAATATTACTCAGCATCCCATGCCTGATCATAGTGCAGCAAATGTGTACGCTATTGAAGATGGGAGGAGATTGAATTTGGTGTTAGACGTTCATCAAGTGAAAACTTCTTTGTTGGTTGTAAAAGATCGTTTATTGAAGGGACAGGTGTTCCCGGGCTGCAATCAAGATTGTTCCGAGTGTATGAATCAGGAGAATGGCTGTAATAAGTTGAAGGTGGGTTTACAGAATCTGATCGATGAAGGATGTCTACAGTTCGACAGAGTCGTGAAAGACACTGATGAAGTATCAACCGTGACCATCTATTACACCCCCGCTGAGATTCAAATGCCGGTCAATACAGTTCCCGTGGCGAGTGTTGCGCCAGAAAGGCCCAGTCATGTCACTATCACGGTGCCAGGACCAATTCCGTTCACATCTATGAAGGCTATCCCATGGCACTATGGGGCAGATGTATATTACGAAGGTAAAAAGCAGGAAGTTGAGTCGTCAGTCAGCCCAAATATTGATAACGTAGGGGGTGTAGGGGGCTTTACAAGGAGTGGAAGGTTGTTCGCTCCCCAAACCTTGAGAAGTGATAAAGAGGCAGAAGCTGCAGCAAAGGCTAAAGGTAAACAGGTGGTTGAAAATGCGCCTACACCTGAAGCAGAGACAAAGATTACTTTTGATAAGGAAATGGAAGAATTTATGAAGATAATCAAGAAAAGCGATTATAAGATTGTGGACCAACTGAATCAGACCCCTTCAAAGATTTCAATCTTGTCACTATTGATGTGCTCTGATGCGCATCGGCAGGCGTTGTTGAAAGTATTGAAGAGTGCATACGTGCCACAGGAAATTACTGTTAATCAGCTCGAGGACGTAATCTCTAATGTTAATGTTAGCCATGGCTTGGGATTTACAAGTAGAGATCTGACTGTTGAAGGAAGAAACCACAATAAGGCTTTGCATATCACGATGGAGTGTAAGGGCGCAGTGTTATCTCATGTACTGGTAGACACTGGTTCATCACTTAATGTCTTGTCCAAGAAGGCATTGATGAAGCTGGAAGTTGATGGTTTGATCTTAAGGCCTAGTGAATTGGTGGTCAGAGCATTCGATGGGACCAGACGATCTGTGTTTGGTGAGGTGGAATTGCCCGTACAAATTGGACCACAGGTATTCAAATCCACGTTCCATGTAATGGACATACAACCTGCATATAGATGCCTATTGGGACGCCCTTGGATTCACGGAGCCGGGGCTGTTACTTCCACTTTACACCAAAAGTTGAAGTATGAGTTTGAAGGGCAGGTTGTGACGGTGTGCGGGGAAGAAGACATCTTTGTGAGTCACCTGTCCACGTTCAAGTACATTGAAATGGATGGAGAAATTCATGAGATGCTGTGCCAATCATTTGAAGCGGTCAATATTGACGATGCACCTGAGTCTTCTTCTGTACCAGTTGGGGCCGGTACCTCCATTTCGTCTTACAAACAAGCTGTCGAAGTCGTCAGGGCAGGCAACGCCCAAGGTTGGGGCAGGTTGATAGAGACCCCAATGAAAGAAGACAAATTTGGTATTGGTTATCATCCCTCTACAACTTCAGATGCGGGGAGCAGGGGACCCATTACTTTCAGTAGTGGGGGATTTATCTACACGGACCAGTCTTGTGCAGCCACAGAGGATAGTGTTGACAGTAATTATGACCTGGACAACTGGGTACGCCCTCATGCTCCGGGACAACAAGTGCAGAACTGGTCCGTTGAAGAAGTCATCCGGGTTACTCTTCAGACAGAGTAATTTTTCTTTGTTTTTTCTAATCATAATGCATGTCAAAATCTTACGCTCTGCCCAAGGCGTATAGATTCATTTGTAGGGCCACCCTGGTTGCATTTGCAATTTTTAATCATTAATAAAGGACGTTTTGCAATCAAATTTTATTCTCTGTCTTTCAGTTTTTATTTTTGCACAAAAAAAAATAAAATGGCAATGTTTCATTTTCTTTTGTTTTGCTTAAAAATAAATTCTAAAATAAGGCATGAACCCGTTCATGCAGACTTGATCCTCCGGATACCACTGATAACGATTTTGATATGGCTATGTATGACTTTGACAATCCGATTTATCAAGCCGAAGAAGGGGATGAGAAAGATTGTGAACTCTCTGAAGAACTGGCCAGATTGTTGAAACAAGAGGAAAGGGTCATCCAGCCTCACCAGGAGACTGTAGAAATCATCAATATTGGTTCCAAGGATGCCAAGAAAGAGATCAGGATTGGTGCCAGCTTGCGAGCAGATGTGAAGAAAACTTTGACTGAAATGTTGCGCGAGTATGTTGACATCTTCGCCTGGTCGTATCAAGACATGCCGGGGTTGGATACGGATATTGTCGTGCACAGGCTGCCATTAAGAGAAGAATGTCCGCCAGTCAAGCAGAAACTTCGTCGGACTCACCCCGACATGGCTTTAAAGATTAAGGAGGAAGTCCAGAAGCAGTGGGATACTGGGTTTCTTGCCGTGACAAAATATCCTCCGTGGGTAGCCAACATCGTGCCAGTACCGAAGAAAGATGGAAAAGTGAGAATGTGTGTGGATTATCGAGATCTTAATAAAGCTAGCCCAAAAGATGATTTTCCACTACCTCATATTGATGTGCTGGTCGATAATACAGCTCAGTTTTCAGTGTTCTCCTTTATGGACGGGTTCTCCGGGTACAACCAGATCAAGATGGCACCTGAGGATATGGAGAAGACCACGTTCATTACTCCGTGGGGTACATATTGCTATAAAGTAATGCCTTTTGGGTTGAAAAACGCAGGGGCAACGTACCAGCGGGCGATGGTGACATTGTTTCATGACTTGATTCATAAGGAGATCGAATGTTATGTAGATGATATGATTGCCAAGTCGAGAACAGAAGAGGAACATCTGGTTAACCTGAAAAAGCTGTTTGAAAGGTTGAGAAAGTTCCGTCTGAGATTAAATCCAAACAAGTGCACGTTTGGGGTGCGTTCTGGAAAGTTGTTGGGTTTCATTGTGAGCGAAAGAGGAATCGAGATTGATCCTGCCAAGGTGAAAGCAATACAAGAAATGCCTGAGCCGAGAACAGAAAAAGAGGTTTGTGGTTTCTTGGGTAGATTGAACTACATTGCAAGGTTCATATCTCACCTAACAGCCACGTGTGAACCAATATTTAAATTATTAAGGAAAGATCAAACGGTCAGGTGGAATGACGATTGCCAATTGGCATTCAATAAGATAAAAGAATACTTGCAGGAACCTCCGATTCTAATGCCTCCAGTTGAAGGGAGACCGCTGATAATGTATCTGACAGTGCTTGAAGGTTCCATGGGTTGTGTTCTCGGTCAACATGACGAGACAGGTAGGAAGGAGCATGCTATCTACTACCTGAGCAAAAAGTTCAATGATTGTGAGTCCCGGTACTCCATGCTTGAAAAGACATGCTGTGCGCTTGCATGGGCCGCTAAGCGATTGAGGCAATATATGGTTAGGCACACAACCTTGTTGATTTCAAAAATGGATCCTATCAAGTACATTTTTGAGAAACCAGCACTGACAGGCAGAGTTGCACGGTGGCAAATGGTCTTGACAGAGTATGAAATTCAGTACACTTCCCAAAAAGCCATCAAAGGAAGTATCTTGTCCGACTATCTTGCGCAACAGCCGATTGATGATTACCAACCCATAAAGTTTGACTTCCCTGATGAGGACATCATGTTTCTCAAAGCTAAAGACTGCGAGGAACCACTCCCGGAGGAGGGGCCAGACCCTGAATCCAAATGGAGTCTGATGTTTGATGGGGCTGTCAATATGAATGGGTGCGGAGTTGGAGCAGTTCTTATCACGCCGGAAGGTGTTCATATGCCTTTCACTGCACGAATAACTTTCGGATGCACCAACAATGAAGCAGAGTACGAAGCTTGTATAATGGGGATCGAGGAGGCGATTAATCTACGGATTAAGACCCTTGATATATTTGGTGATTCAGCTTTGGTAATCAATCAAGTGAAAGGGAGTTGGTACACGCACCAAGCAAATCTAGTGCCGTATAGAGATTATACAAGGAGATTGCTGACATTTTTCACAACAGTGAAACTGTACCATATTCCTCGAGATGAGAATAGGTTCGCTGATGCTTTGGCCACTTTGTCTTCCATGATCAAAGTGCAAGGATGGAACCATGTACCTAAGATTGAGGTATCCCGCCTTGACAGACCTGCATTTGTGTTTGCAGTCGACGCAACGTCCGATGACAAGCCTTGGTACCATGATATTAAATGCTTCTTGAGCAATCAAGAGTACCCACTCGGGGCATCGTTCAAAGACAGGGAAACGTTGAGAAGGCTAGCTGGTGGTTTCTTCTTGAACAAAGATGGCGTGCTGTATAAGAGAAATTTTGACACGGTCCTGCTTAGATGTGTGGATAGACATGAAGCAGACCTGTTGATGATTGAAGTGCACGAAGGCTCTTTCGGTACCCATGCCGGAGGGCATGCAATGGCTAAAAAGTTGTTAAGATCGGGATATTATTGGTTGACTATGGAGTCAGATTGTTGCAAATATGCCCGCAAATGCCATAAATGCCAGATCTATGCAGATAAAGTGCATGTGCCTCCAAATCCGTTGAGTATCATGTCGTCGCCTTGGCCGTTTGCCATGTGGGGCATTGATATGATCGGAAAGATTGAGCCTACAGCTTCTAACGGTCATCGTTTCATCTTGGTGGCAATTGATTATTTCACCAAATGGGTTGAAGCTGCATCCTATGCCAATGTTACGAAACAAGTGGTCGCTCGTTTCTTAAAACGGGATATCATTTGCCGATATGGAGTTCCCGAAAGAATCATTACTGATAATGGTTCTAATTTGAATAACAAGATGATGGCTGAATTATGCCGGGACTTCAAAATCGAACATCACAATTCTTCTCCGTACCGCCCAAAGATGAATGGCGCGGTTGAAGCGGCCAACAAAAATATCAAGAAGATTGTGCAGAAGATGGTTGTCACGTACAAAGATTGGCATGAGATGTTACCATTTGCTTTGCATGGGTATCGAACGTCGGTACGCACATCCACTGGGGCAACCCCATTCTCACTTGTATATGGTATGGAGGCAGTGCTACCGGTTGAAGTAGAGATTCCGTCCCTCAGAGTCATGATGGATGTTAAGCTAGATGAGGCTGAATGGGTACGAGACAGATTTGATCAGCTGAGCCTTATTGAGGAAAAGCGATTGGCGGCCGTATGTCATGGGCAATTATACCAGCGCAGAATGAAGCAGGCATTTGACCAAAAGGTGCGTCCTCGGGTTTACAAAGTCGGAGATGTAGTGCTCAAAAGGATCCTTCCTCCCAATACAGATCACAGGGGCAAATGGACTCCTAACTATGAAGGTCCATTCGTGGTTAAAAAGGTCTTTTCGGGCGGAGCCTTATTACTTACAACCATGGATGGCGAGGACTTTTCATCCCCTGTCAACTCGGACGTAGTCAAAAAATACTTTGCATGAATAGACCCGCTGGATAATAAAAATAAAAAAAATCCAGGCAAAAAAGGGCATCCCGGCGAACCAAAAACAGAATAAGGTTCGGGCAAAAATTAGGGATATAATTGAAAAAATTGTACACCCGGTAAGTTGAAAACCCGAAAGGGCAACTTAGGCAAAAAAGGGTATCCTGGTGGATCGAAAACCTGAAAGGGCGGTCCACGCAAAAGAGGGATTTAAGCGAATGACTACGGTCGGAGTTATCTGTACCCAATTACCGTTTGAACAACTGACGTTCTAAAAGATAGGAATCGGTCTGATCATTCCTCAGAAGGCAAGGTCGGGGAGTTTTGAAGACATATTGGTCATAACAGAATGGAAACTCAGTGGAATTCCGTTTTCACATTGCCATTAGGATAGTTTCTTTTCTCAATTTTCAGCGATCACCTCTTTCCAGGGATTGCTTTCGGATGTAATTGCCTATTCTGGGCTCTCAGTCAATAAATTGAATTTCAATAAAAAGCTTTCTTTTTTTGTTTTATTGCTTTGTTTGCAAAAACGTCCTAATTTTTGATAAAACGTTGCATTTGAAAACATGGCGGCCTTGCAATAACATGCGCAGAAAAAAACATTTGAAATTACTTTGAATGTTGAATACTCCCGGATGGTGGATTCTAGCCACGCAATATTCGGGGCATGTGTGCATATTCTTTTGTTGCAGGTAGCAGGTGCAGATGATTTTAAGCACAAGACCAGTAATCAATTACCCCACGCAAAAGACTGGGGCAATTACGGGTAAAGAGGTCGGCGTTCATCATTCGGTCGACGGTCGTTCACGATATTTCGATATCGGTGAATCAAGTTCAACTGGGTATCGTTGTATCTTATTAAGTTGATTCTCTCATTCAATACTTCCAATAGTTACAAGCTTTTCTGTGTCGATAACGGTTGCGAATTCCCATAAGAGTGGTCTCGTCGATACCGAAACTGATGGTCATTATCCCCAGCGAAGTCACAGGAGTTTGAAGAGGCTGAATCTTCTGTAAAATCCTCTTATGACATCCTCTTCGGGGACAAATTGTTGGTTTGTCCAAGCATGGGGCGTGTTTGTTTCCCTAGCATGAAGTTTTGATCATCCCCAGTAGAGTTTGAGGACAGTTGGTCTTCTGTAAAATCCTCTCAAAAGGCATTCCCCAGCATGAGACATTTTAAAGCGGTTTTCTCCAACAGAGTTGTTGTAAACTCGTTATCCCTAACGGAATTGTCTAAAGGGAAGCTCGCCTAACATGGTGCATTGTGGTACTTATCCTAAGCTCGACAGTCATATTCTTCAGCAGACTATTGTGGATTTGCTTTGGGTTTCCCCAACATATCTCTAAGGACTCTTTCCTAGCAGGTTACAGTATAATGTTCTAACCAGGATTTGCATATCCCTGGCAGAGTAGCCCTGATCCCCAGCTAGATTGTGTCCCTGGTAATGATCCCCCACAGAGGTCAGCATCGAATCTTGTCAGCAATACTCCCCAGCTGAGTTGTTGTTCTCCCCGCAGAGGTTTATAAGATCGGCAGAATCTATTCCTCAACAAGGATGATACAGTCTTTCCCCAGCCGGGTCAGATAACCCCTACAAAGGGTCTTGGATTGGATAGATCCCCAAGCAGAGTTTTTTATGACTTTTCTTCCCTAGCAAGACGCCATGCAAAGAAATTCTCATCCCCAGCGGAATCGCTGTGACCAGAATTCATTCCCCAGCAGATGAAGTGATTACTGGCAGATTTATTATCCTTCAAGTCCAATTTATTTTTGGCAAACTTGACAATTCGAAGCAGACGGATTGTTCATTTATGCTCCAGCAGAGATATTATCCTCTCAGGAACCTCTAGAGTCAAGTCATTGATCATTGTTCCTCAGCAAAGTCGGCAGAGATGTCTGACACGGATGCAGAGTGTAATCCGGTATTGGAATATTGCAAAAGTCCAACAGTGGATTGGCAAAAGTCCGTCTTCGGGTGGCAAAAGTCCAACAGTGGATTGGCAAAAGTCCGTCTTCGGGTGGCAAAAGTCCAACAGTGGATTGGCAAAAGTGCGTCTTCGGGTGGCAAAAGTCCAACAGTGGATTGGCAAAAGTCCGTCTTCGGGTGGCAAAAGTCCAACAGTGGATTGGCAAAAGTCCGTCTTCGGGTGGCAAAAGTCCAACAGTGGATTGGCAAAAGTCTGTCTTCGGGTGGCAAAAGTCCAACAGTGGATTGGCAAAAGTCCATCTTCGGGTGGCAAAGCAGCTAAAAGTTCAACAGTGGATTGGCGAAAGGTCCATCTAAGGGTGGCGAATTCTAAAAGTCCAACAGTGGATTGGCAAAAGTCCGTCTTCGGGTGGCACGAAGCTGCAAAGTCCACCAGTAGTGTGGCAGGCCAGTAGTCGTCTGGCGTTGTACAAAAGACATTATCAAAGTCCACCAGTAGCGTGGCAGGCCAGTAGTCGTCTGGAATTGCATAAAAGACACTGTTAAAGTTTACCAGTAATGCGGCGAGCCAGTAGACGTCTGGTGTCGTTCAAAAGACAGATTTCTCCGACAATGTTTCATTGAAGATTCAATCCAGCAATGTCGGGGGAGTTTCTTCCTCATCATCCAGAGCAAATTTTTGGTTATATTTGGTATTCAATCACTATATACCTTGAAAGACCGAAAGCAATTGCTTTCAGGCATTCAGGTCTACAGCGCTTGAATAGGGGCAGCTGTAATACCCCAAAATTTGCTCTCCCTCTTTGTCATCATAGCATGGCATTATCATTTATCATATCATATCCACCTCATTAACATTACATTGCATTTAACATAGAAAAATGAAGCATAGCATCCTTCTTACCATCAGGGCATGTGATCAGGTGGAAGGTGGACAATCAAGAGATCATTCAAAGCACAAAAAGGTCAATCAAGTTTCCTCAAGGCAAGCCAAGAGGTCTTTCATGTCTCATACCATCTCAATTGATCATCCAAAACCTCAAGGAAGTGAGATACAATGGGAGATTGAAGCACTACATCTTTCACTATGCAAGAGGTTCAAAAACTGAAGGAAAACCCTCAAAAGAGATAGCTCATTGATCCAAAATCATCCTCAAATGGTATATCTCATCATCCTTTAAGAGGATACACAACATACTCTGAGGAACTTGAAATTGAAGACTGCACATTTTTCTCCTAGGAGGTGGGCACCAAAACTAGGGTTTCCCATTAAATCAGGGAATCTTTGATTTTTTGGACAAAACTTGATGTCATGGTATTCTACATGTTCTTAAGTGTATGTGTATGGAGAATTGCCTCTCAATTGGTTTTAGAAGTGGTTCAATTGGAAGAAAGATAAAAAATCAGGAAAATTGGGGCCAAGTCAAATAATCAGAGGAAAAAGTCAACTCTTGACTTTTTGAGCCCAAAATCATGAAATTCATGTTACATGTGTCCAATGTACAAAATTTGGTCAAGAAACTCCAAAGGAATCATGAAAAAATCAAGAGGTGGAAAGTTGCCATTTTTGGAAGAAGAAGGGTTACTAAAAATAGCAAGTTTTGGCCATTTTGCATCAGAGTTTGAACCAAGGCCATTTAAAATTGAAGCACCAAATGAAAATTCCACTCGGCCATAACAAAAGATCTTGTTTCAAGCTTCAAATCCATGTGTAGAACATCTCCATTGGATAAAAATTGAGTGAGATATGGATGATCAAAGTTGGGGGAAAACTAGGGCAAAATGCAAGTCAGCTTGGTCAAGTTGCAGGTCACGCGCATGTCATTTCCACAAACATGTGGTGGGCCAAATGTACACCTATTTTTCATCAAGATAAAAGCCTCAAATGGAAAAGTTTCCAACATCAAAGTTGTTCCTTGTAGTGTCATCTTCAATGTTGATGTTGTGAAAATTTTGATTTAACCAAGTTATGAGATAGTTTGGAGGGTTCAAAGTCATGTTGTTTGTGCTGAAATTTTGTGTGCCAAGTTGCCATGCCAGCCAACCTCTGGCCACGCCCACCAACCAGTTTTGAACCAATGCATTCATAGCTGTTTTTAGGCATATTTGAGACCTCATTTCACTTCAACTTTCAAACCAATGTTGTTCCCCAATGTACCATCTTTCTAATGACATCAATGTTTCATTGTTTCATTCACTAACCATGGAGAAATTCACCCTCAAACACCCACTGTTACCATGATGATTTGTTGCACAATTTGGTTCACTCATACTACAAACACTTCCACACTTTGTTTCCACATTTGGTAAAGCACATCACTTACACAATGTTTAGTATCACGTGCCATGCATGGGAATAGAAAGAACAAAACTTGCTTAGCAAGTTTCTGATGCATCAGCTTCTGCTACATAAACCGTGTCCACTCTCTTTCTCATTACTCCCACCATAACTGTCATGATCCAGCTGCATCTTACCATGGCTCTCCCTAACTAACTTGACTCAGTTAGTTAGGGATGACTCATTTAACTCAATGCCAACTCACCTAACTCACTCATTTGACCACGGTTGAGCTCAATTAACCACACATATGAATTCACCTCTCACTCACAAATTGAAGTTCAGTTTTTCATTCTCACTTTTTCTCTCAAAAACACTTCAGAAAACTCTCTCATTCTCTCCACATTCTCTGAAGTTTTTTCTCTCTCTCTGTACACGAGCTTCATCATCCTCTGTCACATTTCATCCTCATCATCATTAGTGTGCTATTTCTGATCAAAAACTAGGGAGAAGAAGTTGAATTCATCAATTGTATTGTGGTCCAGTTGAGTTTGCATTGTGATTTTCTTCAAGATCTCAAGTTGCAACTGCATTTATTTTGCACGAATCAAGCTCAAGCTCAAGGGTGTATCTCGTGTTTTCTTTTGCTTCAAGATTCTGCAAACTTCAGGTTTCATTTACTACAACACTGTTGCATGGTTTTAGCTTGATCTTATATGCTTAAAGCTTATTAGAAGCTGTGTGCGTTCTGTTTAGTTGATATGCTCATTAGGAGTTTAGGTGTGACTTTAGGGCAAAATGTATGGACGCGGTTTGTTGTATATGTGCATGATCTGTGATAAGTAATTGCATATTTGTGATGTGCTGGAGCTTAGCTTTCGATTGATGTATTTTTTGTGGAATTCTGGGTTTTTTTTAAAGTTGCAGGTGGTGGCTATTGGCCGGAGAAGGTGACCGGAGGTCCCCTCCGGCCGGTGACTGTGTTGGCTAGGGTTTCACCATGTTTTAATCGTGTACGTTCATTTTGCGTGATCGTGTGGCTTGTAGGTGGACAGCGCATTAAAAATCATGTGCAAGTCACATGCGTATTTCTGAATTGGACTTAGATCAGTTTGCTTTCCACACCCCCACGCTTTCAAAGCCCAAATGAATTGAACTACTATTTTGCTATGTTTACACCCCATCCACATTTCATTTCTATTTTATTTTCATTTTTTTTACTTGTTTCATGATTGCATTTTAAAAATACCAAAATGTCATTAAAAATTCCACGAAAATTCATGTTGCATCTTGACATATTAAGGTAATTTTCCATAATTTTTAATTACAATTTGGTGAATATTTGCATGTTAATTCATAATTTTTCTTTATTGCTTTTGGAAATAGTTTCTATTTTCATACCTTTACTTCAAACTTTTATTTCTCCTAAACCATTAAACATTTTTGATTCATTCTTGTTGCATCCATTTCATACCACATTAAACTTCATAAAAACTTTTTTTTTACATTTTTTACTTTTTTTTCATTACATTTTGACTCCACTCTTTGGCATGATTAATTTTGGTTCTTCACTCTCTTTGACCCCTAATCTAAATGACTAATTTTGTGGATCTTTGAGTGAAATTTTGTGAAATGTTTTGCTTCTGTTTGTAGAATATCTTGACCAAGTTTCATAATTTTTGGAGGTGGTTAGCTTTTTTTAGTTGAATTGTTCTTTAAGGTACCTCTAATTGAGTCCTAATTGCATGAACCTAACTTTAATTGATGAAAGGCACTTGTGCCATTGTTTGAGATTTCTTTTTAGGTTATCTTAGATACCTTAAGACTTGCATGAATCATATTTGGTCAGTGGTGCATCATTTTGCCATGTCATGATTACTCATCTAAAGTTAAACATCTTATGTGAACCTTTTTTACTTAAATGACTTGTGTTTGCATTTATATTCCTCCATTCATACTTGTATGCTCATTCATGCATGATCAATGGCATTTTGAACATGTTAACCTACTGACCTCATTCATTCTCAACTCATTCCATAAATGTATGATCATTCCATCTCATGTAGGTGACTTAAATGCATTCAAAACATGAAAACTCCTTAACTTCATCTCTTCTTCATCCATTCACCAATGATTGTATGCTTTTGTGATGGACTTAAGCTACTTGTAAGTGACATTTATAGGGCATTTTAAGACATGTTTGAATTCTGAACTTGATTTAACTTGGTTTGTTTGGCCATTTTAACATCATCTTTCTTACTTCTTCAGCTTCTTTCTTCTTCCACAAGTAAAGGTAGTTACTTAGAACTTACCCTCACTTCTTTTACCCAATTTAGATGTGCTACTATTAGGAGTCAATTAGGACCTTTAGCTACTGCCCCTAAGTGGTTTGAGCCTTTAATTGTTGGTTCTTCTTTGGTTGTGTGCTTACTTATTTATCATTTGTTCATAGGTGTTATTTCTAACATTTTTAGGTGCAAGTGGTAAGTAAATTGGATGTGGATATGCTTCCACCTCCTACCTTCTTCCCTTAACTCCTTTAATGCCTTCAAAGTGTGATTGTGAAGCATGTAATGCTATCATTTGCTTAATTGCACACCATCCCTTCTTAGTTTTTTTTCTTCACTTCATTAAGAAGTAAGAAGAATACTAAGCTTCCTTCTCTTCTTCTTCTCATCTTCTTTTATCTTCTCTTCAAGCAAGGAGCACATACAACACTAAGGAGTTTCTTTCTTCTCTTTAAACCTCACAAACCTTTAGGATCAATCCCTTAACTAATCAATTAGGATTGAGTCTTAGTTCATATAGATTTTCACCTTTGATCCGCCCTTGAGTCTCTCATCTTCTCATCTCAAAGAAAACTCAAAATATCCAATAAAGGTAAGCACTTATTGCATTTAGGCCTTTCATATAAAGAAAAGATTATAAAGGGGTTTTCTCTTATAATCTTAGAATGTATAGCATTATAGCCCATCTTGGGTCAATGTGTTAAACATTCGATCTTGTATGAGGGACTTAAATGCAATACTTGTTGAAGGTACAAATAATAAAAACACTTCTTCATTTCTTAATCAACAAAAATACTTAATAAACACAAGTATGCTAGTGTGTTTGAACCTTGACAACTGGAACTAAGTGTGGGGGTCTTCTTCGCTCTTAGTGTGTCTTCTTGCTCATTCCATCTTGGAATGTGAGAATGTACACATTCCAATGACTAAGATTCAGATACACTATCATATGCAAACAAATGAAAAAACTCTTAAAAGACAAAAAACAAACAATAACGTCTTTTCCTTCGGGAATTCTTTTCTCATCTCATTCATTCTCAACGCACGAACGCGCTCCTACTCGTTCTCTTGCAAGATGGTAACACACTCGGACCAGCGAGCCTGCAACACCTGAGCCAGAACGTAAGTCGTTCTCTAAAAAACACAAACGATCCATCCCTAGTGAGGGGAACTACGTCGCTCTGATTCTCATGTTCCCGATGAGATACGTAGGCAGTGGGGTAGGGCCCATGCGAGCACTTCTTTTATTTTCCCTACATTTGTTTCTCTTTCTCTCTTCTTTCTCTTTCCATTCCTTTTTTTCAGTTCTTTTTCCAGTATCTTTTCTACACCCTTTGATCGAGACAAGCAAGCGTGGATCCCATCGGGTACGATGGACGCGAGGGGGTGCTAATACCTTCCTCTCGCGTAACCGACTCCCGAACCCATTTCTCTTGGTCGCAAGACCATGCTTTTCCTTCCCCTCAGGTTTATGCAGTGTTTCCTTTCCCTCTCTTGGGATAAATACACATTGCTGGAGACTCTGTTCGGTGCCACTTTCGCGTTCGTACTAGGATGGAAATCCCGGGAGCGACACCCGTGACAGAATTGGTTATTGATATAAGGGTGCCAAACATTAGGCACTCAACAAAAGGTAGTTTATGCACCAGGAAAATCTTCCCACCAAGAAAAAACACTCGTTACCACCGAAGCAAGAAAAATACCACATACGGCAAGTGTCACAATTACACCAAAATCTATTAGGCCTCATTTGCAAAGGCCAAAGAGGAATTATAAAAGTGTGTTCAGAGAGTGATTGTCAAACAAATTAATATTTTGAATCTTGGGATCTTGAATTCTTGAAATTGATGTGAATCTTCAATGATATTTGTAACTTGAATAATGACGCTTTGAATAATCTTGGACTCATCAATTGTGACTTGTATTCTAAGTGAACCACAAGCATGAACTATGACTCTTCCATCTTTGTATGATTTAAGACCTTGACCATTGGTTATTTTGAAATGGACTTGAAATAGTGAATGCCAATAAAAATGACCACTCCATTTTATCACTTGAATTAAGAAATCCATACCAACTTTGAATCAAAATCTTGAACAAAATGCATGTTCAAAATACTAGATGTCATTTGGATAAGTTTGAATCAACGAACCTATTAGCCTTATTCTTCAATTTAAACACGAAAGAAATCACATTTCATTTGATGAGATCTCGATCCACAGCCAAATCAACTAGAAACATCCCGACTTAATGAAACTCTGAGCAGCCCTTGTACTGACTGAGTGGCCATAAGAATAAGGACATATCCTTCCTTTATCTCCACAAGAATTCAACACAAATTGCGAGGAAAAGAATTCTGATGAGCATACACACACATCCTCCATGGCCTTTGAACCTTTCGCAGCAGCACCTAATTCCACAAATAAAAACAAACAAAGAAGGTCTAATAAAATGGTTAGTCATGCATGGATGATTGACCTAATATGTGATGCAGGCGATCAATGAATCTAAGGTAAAAATTTGGGGTATGACAATTACAAGAAGATAAAAGGTGATTGTAATGATCATACCAATTAGATGATCTAGGTTTTAACTTGTTGCACACAAAACAGTTATTAAATGACAAGAAACAACAAAAGAAAATTATGATCAATCGTGTAAAATTGTATATTATTTCCTTTGCATGTTTGAAGATCACTATCAAACACTCCTTCGCAAGTTATCATATGAACTTCTACAGCAGATGTTCGGAATATATTTAATTGTCATTGAAATAGAGAGCAGATGATTAGCTACTTCATTTGCTTGAGTAAATTTCTTGATAGTCTAGGATAACTGTTTCAACACTTTTACAATGGTATAGATCATTCAATACTTGATTCCTTGAACTTATAATATGCTTGTTGAATAATCACTGAACACGCCGATTTTCAAAAAAGAATTTTCATTTTCTTTCACAATGACCTTGGAAAAGTTGGTTAACAAGGAGATTCTTCTTCCTTCTTTCACAAGTCTTTTAGAAAATTCACACACATATATAATATATGCTGGAAATTGTTAGATTTTAAAATAATCATCATACAAATTTTTAAGTTATGATTCAATGTTCCGGTTACTTGCACATAACTCAAAACTTTGTTAGTTAAATTTTGTATGGATTTAATTTTAATGAACTTTCACCTTGAAATTAAGAACAATTTATGCACTAATATTTGATTATTTCAGTTAACTCTACGTCATCCAGATAATGATGTGAATCGTGTATTCATATGATAATGAAACATATTTAATCTGCTTTGAAAAATATTTCACGAAAAGGCTTTTAGGGTCAAAATCCACATACTCAACTTTTGTAGTTTCTTAGACTTAGTCAAAAGACCAGCTCTGATACCAATTGTTGGGTGAGAATGTGGATATGAAAAGGTATAGAGAGGGGGGTTGAATAAAGTTTTCCCTTTAAAACAACCAAATTTAAAAAATGGATTCTTTTAATAAAATTAGAGTTAAAGTACAGAAGCAAAAGATAATTAGTGGAAGAAAATGTGGCAAACAGATTCAATGTCATATGTTTCCACATTATCATTAAGATAAGAGTTCAAACAAAATCGTTGACTCAAGTACACTTCAATTTGCTTTAATAAAAAATTTAAATCCAGACACTTAGAGTCAATACACGCTCAATTCAAGAGATGAACATTCATCAAATTAAATAAATCACAGACCGACATTTATATGATTAAACACTATAAAAAAGATCCAATTCCATATGATATTTTAATGTGAATCTACCATATAAGAAATTCTGATACCACCTTAAATACCATATTACCCTTCTGGACACGTGTCACCTTCTTACACACCCTATTGTTTTTGAGTCACCAATTTTTTATTTCATTCTTCTTACTCGCTCATTCTCTCTTCTTATTCCTACTCTCCATTTTCTTCTTCTCCTCCGTCTTTTCCTTCCTTCTTCGCCTTCTTCAATACTACGGGAAAAAAACCCATACGTAAAATCGATTGTATGATAATTAACTGGTTTTGTTTTGTTCTAGGATTTTGTGGGTTCGGGTTAGGTTTTTGATTTTATGGGTTCACCGGAGAATTTGGAAGCTGAAGCAGGAATGACGGCTGGAAGAAGAAGCTGATAGGAGAGATTCTCTAAAGTTGAAGATTATTGAGGTACAGTTTAGCATTTTTTTCCTGAGTAAACTATCGCTAATGTAACAATAATTGTGTTTGTTGAGATGTTTGCTACAGAAAATAGAGATATATTATCGTATCTGAGTTGTCGTTGTTCTTCTTTCAGGTTGAATCGGGTTTCGACGGGTACGTCAATGTATTTGATACAAAATTTTTGTTGGTACTGAAACCCAATATTCTCCGTCTATTGTTGTATAATTTGAGGCAGAAAATATCCATATGTAATATCGATTGTAAGGTTTTTGACTGTTTTTGTTGTTGTTGTATAACATTTTGGGTTCAAGTTAGAGTTTTTGATTTTATGGGTTCAGTGGAGAATTTCAGAAGCTGGAAGAGGAATTAAACTTGGAAGAGGAAGCTGGTAGAAGAGATTTTCTAAAGTTGAAGATTAGTCAGGTAAAATTTTGTATTTTTTCTTGAGTGCATTATCACTAATAGTCGTTTTTTTGTTTGTTGGGATGTAAATTCACTTTTTAATTTACCGTCTTTCTTATATTGGTTTTGATTAGTCTATTCTCTATAATCATACGATTTTGTGGATAAGTAAAAGATTTAACGTAGCAAACGATTGGTAATAAACCCGCCGCTACATGCTCACACAACAATGCATGCACACTCTCATATGACCCAACTGCTCTTACTATTCATATAATAAGACTGTTCATGTAGCAGCATTATAGCTTTAATGACTTATCTTACATATTTTTTTTCTTGTCTCTCAGGTTACAAATTATATGAATGAATTAGAAAAGATGAAAGTTGTAACAAAGCAAGAATTCATTGGGTCATTGCTAAGGATAGTTTGAGTTAGGCAAATAAAATTGTATCCCATTTTACATTAAGCTACTAAAAATTGAATATATGGAGTTTTTATATCAGATATCACACTACTGAGGTGTATATGTTTGGACAAGTTCATTTATATCCGTCTTCCAGTATGCATGTAAGTACACTCAAGGCTCTTGCCAAGAACTCAATGCATATACAGTTCTATATGATGAAGTAAGTTTTGTATTCCCCTTTACTTCTATCAAATCCGTTACATCATTTCTTATCTCGCAACCCAAGATATGCAGTTAACGAATTACAAGACGCACAAATGGTAATTGATGTCGGTGATGTCCATATTAAAGAAATTCAAGATTGTGTCGTAGATGATAAAAGATTGAAGAATGTTATTCGTGAATCTGTCAACTTAGTGATGCAAGATGTATACTTCCCAATTTATGTTTCTTATCGTTCACTCAACTATCATTTCAAATACTTTAATATCATACCGATCTCGGCTGCAGAGGTAATCATCTTTCTTATCATCTTGCGTATAGTATATTTGTTCTTTATAGTTTTTAAAATGTATTACACACTTAAATGACTATACTGGCCATATTCCCAATACCACATCATGTCTAAACTAATTTGCCCTCGTGGGGACTGTCACGTGGACTGTCATGGGAAGGAAAATTAAACAAGGCACATGATGATATCATGCCACAGCTTTGAAGCACTTCACACTGATAGTTGTATGTGTATTCTGAATACATTTTTCAGATAACTATTAGCATGTCCTGTTTGGCAATTGTCAGTATGATAATTGAGTAAGCTATCTTCTTGACACTTTCTCCTATGGTGCTTGAATTTGTCTTTCGAATCTTATGAATTTCATTTATAGATAACACTTGAATATCAACTTGGTTAAGGTTTCTTTAGAAACATGCATTTGTCAGGTTTTTCTGATATTTCACTTATTCATGGTTGTATTAATGGTTTTATTTATTATGTATAATGATATTTTCTATTTTTGAATGCAGAGCATTAAAAAATATGAATGCCTTAACAAAACTGACTGCCCCAAATAGCTTGAGTCTGTAAATCGGAGCTTGAATGCCCCAATGGAGTCGCATTTCTATGGTTTTGTTCTTATCTGCAATGTTTAGAGGAGTTTTTAATTTTCATGTTTTCTGTTACAAAGGAATAGTCTGTCTGTGTTTAGGATGTTTTGAATTTGTTATCTTAATTTTTCTCTCTGGTGATGATTCACTTCTATAATCGTCATGCTTCACCTTATTGAACAGGAAATAGAGCTGCTCACCAGCAGGTTAACAAGTCAGAGTCTCCCGAGGAATTTGAGCAGCGAATATTTAGTCCTGGGGGAAATTCCATAACAAATGCCATTTTAGATAGGCTGAATCAACAAGCAAGGGGTCGAGATAGATCTGGTGGAACAAAGTTTTGATACATTATCTGATATAGATTGGATGGGAAACTGAATAATGCTGCCGGATACTTTGAATTTGATCCTGAAGAAATCAATAAAGAATATTATTCTTATCGATACGATACCACTTTTCACCAGGGATCTACATATAGTACAAAGGTATGCTGAGTATCAAACCATAACTTCGCCAATTATCACTATGTTCGTATTTCCTATTACATCCACTGTATATATGTCATCTCTTTCTTATCTTTTTTATTTTGTTTGACATGAGGGAAGCTTATAGTTTTTGTCTGATTTGATATTCATAGTTTCTTGTGTGTGCTTTAATCAATAATTGCTATGGTTGTTTGTATTTATGGAAATTTATCAACAGTTTCTTTTGTACCATCTCTATCGAATTTATTTTCTGATCTGTGCAATATCTTCATACAGAAAAAGTAAACGGTTTAAGCCAACAAACGATTGCGGACAAAGCTGCCGCTACATGCTCACACCATAATGCAGACACACTCTCATATGACCCAACTGCTCTTGCTATTTATATAATAAGATTGTGCATGCAAGTTCCATCAAAATTTCACTGCATTGCCTCCATTCCAAACGAGGGAAACCTAACATAAGGTGTGTATTACTTTGCTGTTTTATGACATTCATTTGCCAAGTTCCATCAAAGTTTCACTCCATTGGCTCCACTTAAATTTACTTGGTTTACAGTTACAAACCAAGTATATATTTCTTATATTATCTCACAACATGATAATTTCCAGCTGTGCTCAGGCTTGCCAACTCCATATTTGGAGTCAGGTATACACAAATTCGATCACAGTCATTTCATTGGTGATTCACTATATGCTTCTCGGTTTTCCAAGGTCAGTTCCCTCTGCCTTTAATGCACAATCATATCACACACACTATTTACAACTTAGTGGTAATCTTGACCATCATCACTAATTATTATTTTGCCTCCCTATTTTCCACTATTACGGTTTCAAGAAAATTAATGCATTTGCATTACCAAAGTCAGGGAGAAGCTTAAGAGCCATTTACCAAACTATATAAACCTGCTCTTTTTCTCACCAACACAAACAAATCAACAGAAACCTATCATTATTTCTATGTCGACCAACAACGAAGTCCAGGTTGCACAACCCTCTGAGGGTCAGACGGTGGCTGAGATACAACCATCTACGACCTTGCAACATCCATCTCAGGTCGAACAACATCAACAGGTTCAGATCCTACATTACATACTTCATTTTTCAATAACTACATACATGTCTCCATTTTTTCTTTCTTCCTCTTTCAATAATTTTTTTAACATCAACAGACGCAACAAAATGTTGAACCTGCTGTCCAGATAACACAGGTTGCTGACAACCAACCACTTCCGGGGCTTCAACCACATACCGACTACCACCACCCTCTACCGCACCAACAACCTCCACATGTTCAACAACCTCAACAGGCCCACCCGGTACGACTCTGTTTTATCCAGCTTCTTTTGCCCTTTTTTATACTGCATCAACCTTATTTGCACATGTTAATGGGAATACACCTTAATGAAAGTTCATGCCATACTCCGTTCTATTTTCTCTTCATGTCACATGACATATTATGTTTATGTTCATTTACTGGTTTTTTCCAACAGGTTCCTTAGGCCCCTGCTGTGCGACAAAATTTGAATATTAATGGTAACACAAAATTACTGATAAAAATATTGAATATTAACGAAAACATGAACTCACTGATCAAAATATTGAAAAATAACGGGAACATGAAGTTCCTGATAAATATTCTGAGTTGTCAAAGATGAACATAAGGTTGCTTATCAAAATTTTTAACACAATTGTTTTTTTATTCGGTGTTATGACTTTTTTTTTAAATTTACAACAAATTTTTTATATTTTCTGTTTTTTTATTGGGTGTTATATTTTCGGTTTTTTTTATATCTGCGGTCCATACCGGAACCCATGCGAACGCACGGGTTTCCCACTAGTTATACTTAACATTCATGATATGATGCCAAAAATTTAAAGAGATACAAATAGAAGAATGTGCACGGGATATATAGTGCTTCAAAAATTTGTCCTCATTATGCCTACTTCACTCTTTGATGATTTTCACCATCGGAAATGATAACGTCTTCCATTATGAAAAAGGTTAATGATACAATTATTTTGGTACAACGAATTATTATCAAACTTAACACTAATAACCCAATGCTTTAGCAAACACAGATCTAAAATAATAATTCCTCCTGTTGATGCAAATTACTCAACTGTTAACATTCAAGATCTTCAATGATCTTGATTCACCAAACTTGATAAACCTAATAACCTCCTCCTGCAGCATGCTTTACTCATATATGAAGAACACTTGTCTGAGTGTTTGTTATATCACCAAATAAGGACTATCCCAACTTTGTTTAGCGCAATCTTTACCCGAATCTGCCAAAGTCTTCCTTGGAGTATAAGGAAAAACTCTTCTATTACTTGACAAGCACTAACCAAAAATGAACAAGAAACGATTATTTATCCTGATACAAAAAACAAAACTTCACACACACACAGACACACACACACACACACACACACACACACACACACACACACACACACACAATATTAGATTCCGTAATGTATCTCAAACTACCTCTCATACTCAATCTTTAGAGTTGAGACCCTTAAAAATGGTTTCTTGGTATAAGGTTGAATATAATGATAGTATATAAAGAATATCACACAACACAATTGTATAATTCTCACACTCTCAACATTTTAGGAGGCTTTTCACAAGGTTGAATTTTGAAGATAGTTTGCTGGTTAATGTAGAAATCTTTTCATGATTTCTCTAAAGTTTATTGACTAAGAAAGATTGGGATTAGATGAATTTTCTGGGTTTTCAAATTAGAAACATTCAAAGACTTATCAAGGATTTTCTATCAATTGTTATCACCGCTTGTGATCAACAAGTGTTATTGACTAACATTACCAACTACCCCCAAAAGAGAGAACAAATAGGGTTTAAATATTTAATACCCCGTAAATTATTTCAGCTAGAGATAATATTATTTTGAGCAACTGGGTTCCAGTTTACTCTGAGAATGTACGGGATAAAATAATTAGAGTAAACTGACGAACTCAGAACTGATCAGATTAATATTATTTAACTCTGAGGTTTTATTAATTGGTGCATTTGAGATAATTAGGGCAATTAGTAGTATTACAAATTAAGGAGTTTCTCTATATCTTTTCCTTTTCCCTCATTTGGCCAAAGTAGTAACATTGGAGAGAGAAAATAGAGAGAAGGAAGAAGAAAGGAAAGGAAAAGGGAGAAAAGGAGAGAAGAGGAAATCCAAGAGTTCAAGAGCAAGAATCATTATCCATTCTTCATCAATTCATCTCAGCTTCTTCATCCTCATCTTCTAATCCAGGTGGTTTCTAGATAGAAACCTTATTGTAGAATTTCTTGAGGGTTTTAGAGTTAGGTTAGATTTTGAGGAAAATGAGTTTTTTCAAAACCAAAGAATCTAACGGTTGAATTGTGTTATAAATCGTGTGGTATGATCAATATATGTATAGAATCACCCATTGATAGTTGTTATGATGTTTGGTGTTGATTGGAATGAGTTTGAAATGAAATGGGTTTTGAAAATGTTAGAGTTTTTGTGAGAAATCATGTTTTATGAAGTTGTGGAATAACCCATGATAGAATCATGATCACACACCCCTATTGGTTGATTGGGTATGGTTTTAGGGGTGAAATTGTGGTTGGAAGGCTGCTGTGAAAAGGTATTTTTTTTATGCATAACGCAGAGCGCGCTTAGCGCGGTATTTCCCGCTTAGCGCGGTCTGGAGAATTTTCGCCTCCATCAGGCCGAGAGTAGCGCACTTAGCGCGGGGTGGGGCCCGCTTAGCGCGACCTGGAACAAAAGAAAAACTATTTTCTTTTCTAAAATTCATAACTTTTGACTCGTTTATCCGTTTTAAATGTTCTTGGTACCGATAGAAAGCTATGGAAATAATATATAAGATGAAAGTGAAAATTGTTGACATAATAGCCGATTAAATAATCGGAGGGAACCCAAAAGTGGTATAGCTTATGTTTGAATTATTACATGTATTTCTAATGTGAAAATGTGATATGCTTTGCCTAATATTGATGTTGAACATGATTGAGAGTAATGCATGTTAAAATATGAAATAGGTAGAGTGAGGAATATTACCATAAATTGTGTGGGAACCTAGTAACGGCTAGGAAAATGGTGAATAACATAATGACGACGCTCGTGCATGAGAAGCCGAGGCATGCGTTTATTACCGAATGGTATGGAAATAATTACACTAGTATGGATCATGTTTTATTGTGGTCATTTTGAGAAAAGACAAAAGAGGTCTTAAGGAGAATGTGGCCTTGTGATTGTCGAATACAATCGCGTTGGGTATATGATCACGTAATCGTAACCATTTATCTTGAGGTGTAGTTTCATGAGACTCGAGCTCCTCCTCTGAAACGTATGCACAATTACTTGGCAGGTTTGATTCTCGCGTGTAGTACGAATGGAGCCTATATGGTAAAGAGACTTGTGATGGTTAACAGGCCATGAGAAGTGACGGTTCACAGTTAACAGGCCGATAATCCCGAATCCATTTTGTATGCCAAGTAACTACAAGGATCCATGACTCGGGTCGACTTCTAGACGTAGAAGCGGACGGGAAAAGGGGATGCCTTGGTAAGGTTATCGATTAGCGAGATTCTTGAGTTAACAGACTCAGGACTTATCCCATTGTGTTATAGTGTGAGTTAACAGACTCACGAATTTGGATCCATATAGTGTGTGTAAGTACTCAAAGTCACTTCCCTTGCCCTTTTGACTTGAGTTAGGTGTGATAGAACCTTGTAAAGCTGAGAGGACCTATAATATTGGGAACTCACCGAGATTTGATGTATCTCACCCCACGTTATTGATTATTTTACAGGTACTACAGGTTCGGCGAAGGGTAAGGATAAAGTTGTTTGACCTTCCTTACTATCTTAGCCTTTTGGGATGGCAAGACTTCCGTTGTGAAGATTATTTTGAGATCATTATTTAATCTAGTTCTTAGTGTTGGAACATCTTGTATATATGATGCCATAGTTTTTTGTATTAGGTATTTTGGGCATGTATATGTATAATGTGTTAACTAGGGACTTATGATATTTCAGTACCACAACGTGAATTCATGTATGATATGGATGCTTTGATGTATTATATTATATATGGGTGTTACAGTTGGTATCAGAGCAGGTCGTATCCTCGACCTAGCCATGAAATAGAATGAGTTTTCTTTCTATTTCTTATTCGTGGTGTCGCCATTGGTCTTATGTGTTATATTTATGGTATTGAGCCTAATCAACTTAATCCTATTTGTATGACATCCAAGAACATGGAGGACGGGCGCAGAAACAACCGTGGTAGACCGAGAACCACTCCTGCTGGGACAAATCTACCCGGTGACGATGGGAATGCCCCTTTGTATCAATTCATGCAACAGATGCAGCAACAACATAATCAGTTTGTGTAACAAATGGTACAACAAATGGCGGGAGGTCTGCATCCTCCAGTGGTTGTTCCAGAAGTGGCAGGTGGGAGCTATAGGGACTTTATCCGTATGAATCCTCCGGAATTTTAGGGAGGGTTGGATCCTGTAAAGGCTCACGAGTGGATAGCCGACATGGAAAGGATTTTCTTAATAGTCCAGTGTAGTGAGGAAAATAAGGTGGTTTTTGCTTCACACTTGTTGAAGGGTCCTGCCATGAGGTGGTGGGAGAGTGCCTCAGCCTTAATGACCATTCAAGAGGTACCCAAGGTCTGGGATCAGTTCAAGGTAAATTTTATGGAGAAGTATTTCCCAAGTTCCTTAAGGACTCAGAAGGAATTCGAGTTTCAACAGTTGAGACAGGGTAACTTGACTGTGGCCGCTTATGCAGAGAGGTTTGAGGTGATGGCTGCTTATTCTAGGCAAGCCATGTATGCTCCGGACGAGAGGTGGAAGATCGAACAGTTTCTTTTTAGGTTGAGGGCTGAAATTTCACATAGCGTGTCTCAGAGGGAGTTCACTAGCTATGCCAAATTGTTAAGGCAGTGAAGAAGGTGCAAGCGGAAGGAGAATTGAGTAGATTGAATCCAAGTGATCGAGGGAGATCGAATCCACAATTTAGACCAAGATCACAAGCTTTTAAAGGGAAACAAGTTCAGAGTTCCAGGACTAGTGTGCCTCCGGTATGCCGTACTTGTGGTAAGAATCATCATGGTAGGTGCAGTTTGGAAGGAATAAAGTGTTATCAGTGTAATAAGGTGGGCCATGTGGCGAGGGATTGTCCTCAGGGTAGGAATCAGGCACAAGGGAGGAATACCGGCCGAGTATATACCTTGGATGTGAGGAAAGCAAAGGGTGACAACTCTTTGATTGCTGGTACGTGTTTCGTTAACGGGAAACTTTGCTTTGTATTATTTGATTATGGAGCCACCCACTCTTTTGTATCGATGAAATGTATGAAGCGACTTGGGTTGCAAGCTGTTTCGTTGTCTCCACCCATGGTGGTTACTACTGTCATGGATGAGATAGTGGAAACACCTCTAATGTGTGAACATTGTGTTTTGTCCGTGAATGATAGAGTTTTTCAGATTGACCTTGTCTATTTACCGCTTAAGAAAGTTGATGTCGTTTTGGGGATGGATTGGATTTCTGCTAATTCGGTGTTTATTGGGTGTGAAGAAAAGCTAATCATGATTCCATCTGTCGATGCTACCCCGAAGGATGTGTTAACAACTATTTTAGAAGGTACAGTGGGAATGATAAATTTCTTGTTTGAGAAGGAGAAATCTGTTTTACTAGTTCTTACTAAGGAGGGGAGTAGTGACCAGAAAGTGCTGAGTATTCCAATAGTCTATGAGTTTCCTGAAATTTTTCCAGAGGACGTACTTCTCTTCCTCCGGAGAGAGAGGTTGAATTCTCTATTGACCTGGTATCAGGAACGGCTCCTATATCCGTTTCTCCGTATCAGATGGCACCACTTGAATTAAGAGAATTAAAGGACCAAATGGAAGACTTAATGGCTAAGCATTTTGTTAGACCTAGTGTTTCACCATGGGGAGCTCCAGTTTTGTTGGTAAAGAAGAAAGATGGTGGGATGCGTCTATGCATCGACTACCATAAGTTGAACAAAGTCACCATTAAGAACAAGTATCCCTTACCTAGGATAGACGACCTGTTAGATCAATTGAAGGGAGCCTGTGTGTTCTCGAAGATTGATTTACGGTCGGGTTATCATCAAATCCGAGTGAAGAGTTCCGATGTGCCTAAGACTTCATTTAGAACCCGTTACGACCATTACGAATTCTTAGTGATGCCTTTCGGTGTGACTAATGCTCCAACTGTTTTTATGGATTATATGAACCGTATATTTCAAGATTACTTGGACAAATTCGTCGTGATCTTTATTGACGACATTCTTATTTATTCTCGTACTCCACAAGAGCACGGAGAACATCTGAGAATTATCTTATCGGTGTTGCAAGAGAAGCAACTTTTTGCGAAGTTAAGTAAGTGTGAATTTTGGATGTCGGAAGTTAATTTCCTTGGACATGTTATATCTCAAGGTGGTGTGTCAGTGGATCCGTCGAAGGTAGAAGCAGTGATTAATTGGGAGAAACCGAGGAATGCTTCATAAGTTAGAAGTTTCTTGGGATTGGCAGGGTACTATAGAAGGTTCATAAAGGGTTTTTCTCAATTGGCCTTACCAATGACAAAACTTACTCGAAAAGATTTTGATTATGAGTGGGATTCAGGTTGTGAACAAAGCTTTATGAAATTGAAGGAAAGTTTGACGACTGCTCCAGTGTTAATTATTCCTGACCCTAACAACTCTTACGAAGTATTTTACGATGCTTTTAAGATGGGTTTAGGAGGTGTTCTGATGCAAGGCGGTCAAGTTGTAGCTTATGCTTCTCGACAATTGAAAGTTCATGAGAAGAATTATTTGTATGGTGTGCGTTTTGAAATGTTCAGTGACCATAAGAGTTTGAAGTATTTATTTGACCAAAAGGAGTTGAATATGCGACAAAAAAGGTGGATGGAATACTTAAAGGATTATGACTTAGAATTAAAGTATCATCCAGGAAAAGCGAATAAAGTGGCAGATGCATTAAGTTGGAAAATGGTTCATAGTGCCAAATTGATGATATTGGAATATGCCTTGTTGGAAAAGTTCAGAGATCTTAATCTTCAGTTTGTGTGGACACCGAATGGTGTGATTATGGGAAACTTGAATGTCAATTCTACTCTAAGAGTTGAGATTCAACAAGAACAAATGTTAGAGGAGAAGTTTTAAGAGATGTTACTTTAACCGGGTTTTACACGAGCAGCGGATGGGATTGTTCTGTTTAACCAAAGAATTTGTGTTACGAATGATGTGGTATTAAAAAGAAAGATTTTGGGTGAAGCTCATAAAGGTACTTTTACGATACATCCTGGTCCTTCGAAGATGTATCAGGACTTAAAGAAGGATTATTGGTGGCCAGAAATGAAAAAGGATATCGCGGTGTATGTCTCAGAATGTGCAGTGTGTCAACAGGTGAAGATTGAACACCAAAGATTGGGAGGTCTGTTACAACCTTTAGAGATTCCAGTTTGGAAGTGGGATAGTATTTCTATGGATTTTGCAATAGGCTTACCCCGTACACAAGGTGGTTATGATTCTATTTGGGTGATTGTGGATCGACTAACGAAATCTGCGCATTTCTTAGCCGTGAAGACTACTCACAAGGCGAGTCATCTTGCAAGGTTGTATATTGCTGAAATTGTGAGATTGCATGGTGTTCCCTCTAGCATTGTGTCCGATAGAGATCCAAAGTTTACTTCAAGGTTTTGGAAGGTTTTTCAACAAGCTATTGGTACGAGGTTGCGTTTGAGCACGTCGAATCATCCTCAGACGGAAGGTCAAACTGAGCAAATAATACAAACGATGGAGGACATGTTGAGAGCTTGTGTGCTAGAAAGTAGAAGAAATTGGAAGGAACTTTTACCGTTGATTGAGTTTTCGTATAACAATAGTTACCATGTGAGCATCGGTATGGCTTCTTATGAAGCATTGTATGGGAGAAAATGTAGAACACCTTTGTGCTGGGCGAAAGTTGGTGAATATAGAATTTTGGGACCCGAAATTATTCAAGAAACTACGGAAAAGATTCGAATGATCCGTGAGAAAATTAAACAAGCACAAGATCGTCAGAAAAGTTACGCGGATAATCGTAGAATACCTTTAGAGTTTGAGGAAGGTGACCATGTATTTTTGAAAGTTACTTAGAGATTGAGATTGAAAGGACCATTTAAGTCACGCAAGTTAAGTCCGAGATACGTGGGACCGTATCAGATTTTAGAAAGAATTGGTGAAGTAGCTTACAGATTAGCCTTACCGCCTTCTCTGTCAGAGATGCACGATGTTTTTCATGTATCTCAGCTTCGGAAGTTTATTCCTGTCGCTCCCGAGATTTTCATCCAAGTACAAACGCGAAAGTGGCGCGGAAACAGAGTCACCAGCAATGTGTATTTGTCCCAAGAGAGGGAAAAGAAACACTGTGTAAACCTGAGGGAAAGGAAAAGCATGGTCTCGCGACCAAGAGAAACGGGTAAGGGAGTCAGTTACGCGAGGGGAAGGTATTAGCACCCCCACGCATCTATCGTACTCGATGGGATCCACGCTTGTTGTTATCGATCAAAGGGTGTCGTCATCTGGAGCTTCGCTGCTGCTAGAAAGGAAAAAGAACGAGAACAGAAAAGAACGAAGAAACGAGGAAGAAAAGAAAAAGAAGTGACTCGAAAGGACATCACATCCTAGGCCTACGTATTCCCTCGGGAGCGGGAAAGTCAGAGTCAACGTAGTTCGGACTACGGATTAAGGGGGAGGTTAAAAGGATTATGCTCGGAGAGATCTCGAACGATCTCCTGCCTACATATCTCGTTCGCACGCGAGAATCAGAGCGACGTAGTTCCGCTCACTAGGGATGACTTGTTTTGTTTGTATTTTTTAATGGAAACGTCAAGGTGCGCGTTCCAGCAATTAGGTGTTGCAGCTCGTTGTACGGAGTCTTAGGCGTTTACCTGTTTGCGGTAGAACGGACGTGACGAATAATTAAGAATGGAGTGAAGAAGATGAGAGAAGAATTGTTATTTGTTTTTGTATTTTAAGAAGAAGTGTTTTGATTATTTTTGTGTTTATAACACATATTGCATTAAAGTCTATGACATAGGATCGAATGCCTCGCATATCGACCCAAGACGGGACGTACGCTAAACACTCTAAGAAAGTGAAAGAAGATCTTCCACTATCTTATTTCCCACATGCAAGGCTCATGTGCAATACATGTTAATCCTTTATTAGATGTTTTTGCTTTTTTTTTGAGATGTGAAATAAGAAACTCAAAGGGAAGAAAGGAAAAAAATTTAAGTGGGGGACTAGTTATGCTAATGTTGTCATGCATGGAAGTCCTATGGTTGTGTGGGGTATAAGAACCACCTAAGTCTAAAGAAAAGAGAGGGATAGCACTATCTAATGCTTATCCTACCTCACCTTAATCAAAAATTAAGGATGAGCAAGGATCCCTAAGGGATGTGAGAAAGTTCTACACAATCAAGCATTATATCATGCTATTCACAAAAGAGAAAGAGAACTGAAAGAGATAAGAGATGAAGGAAGAAATGAGTATGGATTAACATCTACATACCCAAATGACTTACCTCTTCCCCTACACAAAAGGTTAGTACATAATCATCACAAGTAATGAAAACTAGTACAAGAAACTTAAACCAAACAAAACTATTTGCTTCGAGGAGACAAGTTAATAAGAAAATAAAGTTCAAACCAAAAGGGAAGGGTCCTAATGGTTAAGGGACAAGAAAAGTCAGTATGTACATATTAAATGATCCTACTAATGTAAACAAGTCATATGAAATCAAACAAAAGCAAACTATGCACCAAACAATCATACAAATGCAAATGAAACATTAATAATGCAATATGAATGCAAATGAATCATGACTGTGGATGGATGCACATGTAAGCATCAAAGTCAGAATTTAATGACATTTAAGGATGCGTGGAGATGTCATTAAGATGGCATGGAGTTCATAAATGTACATGTGGATCAAGTAGAAAGAAGTGAGAGCAAACATCATTCAAGTTCCAACAACAAAGCATACTTGTAATGCAAGTAAGGAATGAAGATGAAAATTGAACAATCATGTAATAGGAATACAAGTCAGTAGCTCATGACAATTGAAATGACATTTAAAAGTCAAGAATGTAAGCACAAAGTTCACACAAGTGTCATGTTGAAGCACATTGAAGATTAGGAATAAACTATGTTCAAACAAGTTCAAACAAGTGATTAAATGTTCATGAACTTATGGCATATGCAAGATGCAATTACAAGTCAATTTAAATGAATGAAAATGGTCTAAGGCAGTACATGAATCATGTATAGATGAATGCACAAGGTCATACAAATGTTGATGCAAACAAGTTATCAAAGATGGACAAGTAAGGATGCACAAACTTATATCACAATGCAAGCTCAAACTAATGTTCACAAGTAATGTAATGATGAATAAACAATGACCTATAATTTGATGTGAATGACCTATAATGTTCATACAATCATATAGCAAAAGGTCTCCACAATGTTCAAAAAGAATAGCACACAATGATCATTAAAATCCTAGCACAAGTCTTCTAACATCCACACAAACCAACATGCTTTCATACAATCCATAAAGTCATGTTAAGATGATGAGGAAATTGAGAAAAGCCAAGTGAAATGAGGTGTAATCAGTGTGCAAGCATACTTCAAAAGGATGGCTCAAGCTCATTAACAAACATGCACAAACATGCCTCATATTGTCATATAAAACACACAAACAATTGGCTCAAAGACCTCACTCTAAAGTCAACAAGAAATGACTAGAAAAATTCACAAAAAATGCATAGCATGCCTCAACATATCGTAAATTTATGCACCAATTATTAGGAAAGAATTCAGTGTACAACTATGTCAAACAAAATGAAAATGAAGCATAGGTCATGATTTAATGCTCACACAAAAGAAATTACAAGAAAATTCATGAAAACATGATAAAATCATAAAATAAAATAATCAAAAATTATTTAAAAGTCTTTTAATGCCTCATGAGTTTTTGTGGAATTTTATCATGTTTCTAAGTATTTTTAAAATAAAAAATTAAACAGATATGAAAAGAAAAAAAAAACAAAGAAAAACAGCAGGGGGTGCATCCAAAGCAATTACTCAGTTAAAAAACGCTTGGGCTCAAAAGACCAGAGGTGTGAATAGGAAAAGAAGCCCAGTCCAAAACACGCGCTCAGGGAAGGTCCATACCATGGATGTTAGTCAAATTCTTTGACTCATCCCGAGCCATTGGATGAAGTCAACATCTGATGATCAGAGAAGTAAAGCAATCAAGAGCATCACAACACGCGTGCATGGTAACTATAATGAGACACACACACACAATCTATATGAGGTTTAAAATGAGGCACGTGAGAGGGAGGCTCCTCATTTATTCGCTAGCAGCATGATACGCGTTGGATTAAGAAGGATCAACGACCATGTCTTAATCTGAGCATTGGTTATGGTTTATGCAAGGTTTAGTTCTCAGGTGGCCGGAGAAGACTCCTGTCATCTTCTCCGACGTACCTCCACCGTGGAAAAAGTTGCAGGTGACCAGAAATACACAAATCACATACCAAAATGAACCTTAGGTCACATAGATCATGAATCCAGCAATAGAAATCACAAACAACACACACACAGGGAGAAACGAAGCCATGAAGTTTGCCCTAATATTTTCAACTAAGCACCTAAAGTGCCTATCAACTAGCCGGTTATCACATTGCTCATATTGAGCTCAAATCAAGCAAAAACAAGTTTAAATCAGTATAAAATGCAAGAGAAAAATTGAAGCAAAACCTGTGTTGTTGATGAAACTTGGAGCACGAGAAGACCAGAGGTGAGGTTCCTTTTGCTTGAGCTGCAAATCAGCCAAATAAAGGCTATGGAAGATCATGTTACGCTTGCAAATCCAATTGAAACAGATGAAGAAAATTGATGTGTGATGCTAACCTTTTCATTTGCTATTCTATTGATGCTCCTTGATGAAGAATGGAAGAGAAATTTTGCACAAAGATTGATGAAACTTCGAGAGGAAGAAAGTGCAAATTCAGAGAGAGAATGTGTGAGATTTTGGTGAAAAGTGAAAAATAAACCAACCTCCTCCAAATTCTATTATGAAATGGTTTTATAGGGTGAGTTAACTGTTAACCACCCTGGTTAACAGTTAGAACTCTGGTTAACTGAGTTAAGGGTGAGTTTAAGTTAGTTAGGGCACGAGTTATGGTGTTTTGTTAGAGTGAGGAGAGTAACATGAAGCTTTATGGTGAGGATTAAGGGAATGTAGGGTGATGATGATAGGTACTGAGCAACACAGCTTGCTCTGCAATTTTTCTCTCTTTCCCTTGTTTGTACATGTATGGTAATGATAATACATGAGCATTAGTGTGTAAGGGCATGGTTTAGCTTAAAATGGCAATGTTTTGATGACATAAGCTGATACATGATGGCATGCGCATGAGAATGAGAATAACAACACTCTTGTTTGACTAAATTCATTTTCTTGAGAATGAAGAAACCAGATGGCATAGTGACCAGTTTAGAGCATGATATCTTTATGACCATAGAGTAAGACGGCATGGCCAAGGATGATTTGGAAAGAGGAAAGGAAGTAGAACAAAGTTAATGTGAAAATCAAATGTAATTGGAGCCTCTAAGACACTAAAAAATGACCATGAAGATGAGTGTGCACAACTGATGTAGCAGGTCAGTCTGACCTGGCCTAACCAGCTCATGAGCGTGTGGAAAAACATCAGTGGAGCTACCTACTTTTCCTCACCATAACTCCTCATACATTGATCAAATGAAAAAATGTTCAACACCAAAGTTGAAGGGGATATGAAAATGAACAAAAGTCATGTTGAAATCTTTTCCATTTGGAGTCTCTATCATGGAGAAATTTGACCATGAACTTAGGCACAACATGCACACCAAGTGTTTGTGGAAATTATGGCGCAATAGCTGGTCATGACTTGTCACTTTGCCTTGATTTGTCTCAACTTTGAAACACCATATCTCTCTTGATTTTGATCCAATGGAGATGTTCTTGGTATGGTTTTGAAGCATGAAGTGTGAACTTTCGATAGGCCTCCCTAGCATTTCAATTTGGTGCTTGGAACATGGAGAAAGAATGCTCTAAAGTTGACCTCTCACCTTGCCAAAACTTACCATAAATGGAAACCCTACATTGCTATTTTTGGCAACTTTGCACATTTCTTGCTTTTTGATGAATCTTTCATTGTTTCTTGATCAAATCTTCACCAATGATCATATTTGACATGAGGAGCATGAATTTGACCTTAAAAAGTCAAGAGTTGACTTTTTCCCCTACACAGTTGACTTTTCCCCAATTCTCCTGGTTCTCAATCAATTGATTAATTGAAAACCTTTCAACTCAAATTGATGGACAATTCTTCATCCTTAGACCCTTGAGGACATGTAGAATACCATAGAATCAAGTCTTGCCCAAAAAATCAGAAATAAACTGATTTTATGGCAAACCCTAATTTTGAACCCTTAGTCTAGGAGAAATCAACACATCCTCCAAATCCAAATTCCTCTGAGTATGATGTGTATCTTCTCAAACAAAGATGAGATATGTCATTTGGAGATGATAAAAGCTCAAGAATCTTGCCCATTGAAGTGTTATACTCAAGAACCCCAAAAACCCTAATTTGCACTGGTTAGGAGAATGTGATTTCCTTCAATCTTTTGTTGAATTCCCATCCCTTGATGACTTGACGGCTCAAAATGAGATGGATTGGGATATGAGAAACCCTTGTGAGTTATCTGGAAAAGTTTAACTCTTGTCTTTTGGCTGTAACTGCCCATGCCTTGAGACAACTGATCACATGCCTTGTGCAACCAATGATTTATGATTGATGTGGTATGACCTATTATGAAATGCAAATGCATGAAACATAAGCCAATTATAAGGTAATGAGTAAGAGGGAAAATTTTGAGGTATTACACCTGCCCCTATTCAATCAATTGTGAGCCTGAATGGATGAGAGCAACGACTGTCAGAAATTCAAGTTACATAGGGATTGAAAACCTATGGCTTACCTATCGGGAATGGTAAATGGGCCTGTCGGGAACGGCTAGGTTTAAAACTCAAAAGTCGCCTGTCGGGAACGACTAAAGTTGAAAACCTATGGCTTACCTATCGGAAATGGTAAATGGACTTGTCGGGAACGACTAGGTTTAAAAATCAAAGGTCGCCTGTCAAGAACGGCTAAAGTTGAAAACATATGGCTTACCTATCGGAAATGGTAAATGGGCCTGTCGGGAACGGCTAAAGGGATCCTATCGGGAATGGTTCTGGAAAAACGCGGTTAAGACGTAAGATCAAAAGATTTACAAACCGAGTAATAAGACTCTGTGGGGAGAAAAGTGGTGAAACCCTGGTACTGCTTTGAAATATCTGTTGGGGGATGAGTGAGGCATTCTTTTTAGTTTTGTCAATCTGATAGAAGAGAAACAATTTTGGGCTCTCGCACGAGGTATCAAAACTGGCTTATGCTTCACATGCATATGTTTGAATTTTTCCATGGCGTAATGCTCCATCTCGATGGAAATGCTACACGTTTTTGAGGATGCAATGATTACTATATGCAAAATGCAAGGAGGTTCCTCAGCAAAATAAATGCCGAGGAAAAGAAAGCAACTCCGCTGGGGATAACAAACTGGATTATCCTCGTGATCACAAATCGTGCCGAGGAAAACAAATTGACCTGATCTCCTGATCTGGGCTCTGACCTGACAAACCTGTTGAGGTTGCTATAGGAAATGATAACTTTGCTGGGGAGGCATCATTTGAACCAGTCTGCTTGGGGAATAACTATAACCATAGAACTCCGCTGGGGAAATAACAACTTTCTGACCTGGCTGCTGGGAAATTGAGATCAAACAAACTCTTGTTGAGGAAGGAAATACTTGCTGAGGGACTGAGATCAACCATGTTCCTGCTGGGGATGACAATCTCAAGGAAGAAATTTCCTGTTGAGGTAACCGCTTCCTCTTGGGGAGAACTCTTATTTAAGTCCTGTTGGAAAAGACACTGAAGACATCACGCGCCCTTGATGGGTTAACCAGCGAACATTAACACCTGCAAACAAAAGGGTGTGCATACATGCCCCTGGGTATCCTGGGTTTTGAATTCATCATCCAAGAACACCTAGCATTCAAAGCAATTTTAATTGTTTTCTTTTGCACGCATGTCATTGTAAAACCTCGATGTTTTCAAATGTAATGTTTATAAAAAACTCGGACGTTTTTTTGCAATCAAAACAAACTGTAAAAGAAAACACAAGAAATGGATATTCTGAATAAAGAAAATTTTATTGATTGAAAAGCCCGAAAATAGGCGTTTACATCAAGAGGAAATTCCTGGAAAGAGGTAATTGCTTGAAAGAGAAGAAAAAAAACTATCCTAATGGCAATGTGGAAAATGGAAATCCATTGAGTTTCAATCCTGCTATGATTCATATGTCTTCAAGACTCTCCAAGTGCTACGCTCTCCGAGGGGGATGATTGGACCGATTCCTATCCTTCAGAATGCCTCTTGTTGAAACGAGACGAGATACAGCTTACTCAGATCGCAGCCTTTCGCTTTTAAATCCCTCTTTTGCCTGGATCACCCTTTGCGGGTTTCAATCCACCGGGATACCCATTTTTGCCTAAGTTGCCCTTTCGGATTTTCAACTTACCAGGTGTACTCCATTTTTTTTTTATTTTATCCCTAATTTTTGCCCGTACCTTTTTCTTTTTTTTTCCTTTTTCTTTTATGGTTCGCCGGGATGCCCTTTTTTTGCCTGGACTCTCTTTTTACTATCCAGCGGGTCCATTCATGCGAAGTATTTTTTGACTGCGTCTGAGTTCACAAGCGACGGAAAATCCTCACCATCCATAGTTGTAAGCATCATGGCTCCACCCGAGAAAACCTTCTTGACAACATATGGACCTTCATAATTCGGAGTCCATTTGCCCCTGTGATCTGTATTAGGAGGAAAAATCCTTTTCAACACCAAGTCACCTGTCTGATAATTCCGAGGACGCACTTTCTGATCGAATGCCCGTTTCATCCTTCTCTGATACAATTGTCCATGGCATACTGCTGCCAATCTCCTCTCTTCTATGAGACTCAACTCGTTGAACCTCGTTCGAAACCATTCAGCCTCATCAAGCTTAACATCCATCATGATCCTCAGAGAAGGAATCTCGACTTCAACCGATAAGACCGCTTCCATACCATACACAAGAGAAAACGGGGTTGCCCTAGTAGACGTACGTACTGATGTACGGTACCCATGCAAAGCGAAAGGCAACATCTCATGCCAATCCTTGTACCTCACGACCATCTTTTGCACAATCTTCTTGATGTTTTTATTGGCTGCCTCGACGGCACCATTCATCTTTGGGTGGTACGGAGAAGAATTGTGATGTTCAATCTTGAAGCTCTGGAAAAGCTCTTGCATTATTTTATTATTAAGATTAGAACCATTGTCAGTGATGATCCTTCCGGGCACCCCATATCGACAAATAATCTCTTTCTTGATAAACCAGAAAAATAATCGCTTGGTGACATTTGCAAACGAAGCAGCTTCCACCTACTGGGTGAAGTAATCGATGGCCACTAGAATAAAACGATGTCCATTAGAGGCGGTAGGCTCAATCGTCCCAATCATATCAATGGCCCACATGGCAAAGGGCCAAGGGGAACTCATCAAGTTTAAAGGATTCGGTGGCACATGCACTTTATCAGCATAAATCTGGCACTTGTGGCATTTTCGAGCATATCTGAAACAATCAGCCTCCATGGTCATCCAGTAATAACCAGCTCGCAACAATTTATTTTCCGTGGCATGTCCACCAGCATGGGTACCGAAAGAACCTTCGTGCACTTCTTGCATTAACATGTCTGCTTCGTGTCTATCCATGCATCTGAGCAAGACCATGTCAAAATTTCTCTTGTACAATACGCCATCTTCATTCAAGAAGAAACTACCCGCTAACCTTCTCAGAGTCTTCTTGTCATTATTGGATGCCCCAGCCGGATACTCTTGACTCTCCAAGAAATGCTTGATATCATGATACCAAGGTTTATCACCGGTCGCTGTATCGGCTACAAACACATGAGCAGGTCTATCAAGCCGCATCACATCAATTTTGGGTATATGATTCCACCAATTCACTTGATTCATAGAAGATAACGTTGCCAAAGCGTCTGCCATTTGATTCTCATCACGAGGCACATGATACAACTTTACTGTTTTGAAGAAAGTCAACAGTTTTCTCGTATAATCTCTGTAAGGGATCAAGTTGGGTTGATGGGTGTACCAATCTTTGTTGACCTGATTGATCACTAGAGCAGAGTCCCCAAATACATCAAGAGTCTTGACCCTTAAATCAACGACTTCTTCAATACCCATAATGCAGGCTTCGTATTCGGTTTCATTGTTGGTGACATCTGTCATACCCTAAATTTTGACCACTAATATTTCCCATCATTATGCAAATCATCCTCACAATATGGATGAACCATCATACCTCATCAGTCTCCCCAAAGGTGGGTGAGCATTTACTACAATCAAATTTAGGGTTTCAAGCCCTCTCAGAGCTTTTAGGCAAAGGATCAATCAAGGAATGACATGATCTTCAACTTGTCTAGCCTCTTAAACATCCACGAAGGATCAAGAGGACTCCCACTTCAAGTATTAAGCACAAGGCTGCTCCCTTCTAGGTGGATCAAGTCTCAAGATCGACAGTGTCACCAAATTAGGGTTTTGGTCGACTAGGGCCTCCAGATGGAAATTTTCATCTGGGCACAAGAAAATGATCCAAAACATAACCTAATATACTTCATGGGACCTCATGGACCCAATCATCAAGTCAATTTTGCCTCAGGGGATGCATTCATAAAAAATCAGGAATTAGGGTTTCTTGACCTAATTCACCCCTAAGTAGACTTTTAGCGCAAATCATGAGCCAAGACCTCAAAGGAGGATTTGAGGGTCTCTAATATACCATATTGATCCATTTAGAACAATGGATTAATCCAAGAAACTTGAGCAACAAGTCTCAATTTCATCTGCACCACAATTAGGGTTTCGCGGGAAAAGTCAACTGTAACTTTGACTTTTGACTAGGACATGCTCCCAAGCCCTAAGACATGATTCAATATACCCTATGACACCCATGGAACATGTCCATCAAGTTTGATTTAGGTCAAGGACATGATTTCCTGAAGAATTGCACAGTTTGGAATTCCTCGGATAAAAAGTCAACTGTGCACAAAAGTCAACTTTGACTTTTTGAGATTTTTCACCAAAATGGATTTTTAACCCTAAAATTATGTTAATGTATGATTTGAATCATCATTCATCAAGAAAAATAAAAAAAAGTGGGATAACTTGTAAAAGGGGTAACCATAAAAACTTAGAAAAATTTCTAAGTTATGGAAAAAGTGACACTAATGTGCCAACTTTGGAGGACCATAACTCCTAAACCACAAGGCCATTGTTCCCCATTCAAAGCTTGATTTGTAGATCTCATTTCCCTCTACAAAAGCTTCATACTGACCTATGTCCAAATTCCTCATGGATTTTGAGTTATGGAGTGATCAAAATCAAGAAAAGTCACTTTGTTCCAACACTTAGTGAAAATTTCACTAAGTCAGATTTTACCCTACTTTTTTCCAAATGTAGGGGGATTTTTCACTTGGATTCAAAAGAGATCAAAACCAAACATGTTCAAACAGTTGTTGTATCATGTAAGAGCTTTCCAAAATGACCAAGAACATTACCAAATTCAATTTGAGTCATGAGATATAACATTGGCAAGTTGCCTTGTTGAAATCTGTCAAGGCAAGGCAAATTTTGTATTTTTTCTCGATTTGCCAAAATCAGCCAAATCCAAATGCTCCTATCCACTTGGACACCTCTGAGGATTGAATCTAAAGGGGACAATCACTGAGCCAAGCCTCCAAAGTCTTTGGAACAAGAAATAGCATGTTGAACCTAGAATTGCCAAAATAGGGACAAGACTCCAATTTTGGATTGAAGCATTTAATGGAAGCATCAAGGTGGCATGGACTGAGCCATTCTCAACTAAATTCAATCAAGACTTATCCAAGACCAAGGGGGCCACAACCCTGTGCCCTAACCTCTAGTCAATGGCTAGAGGAGACTTGGATTTCCATTGGACAACATTGGCCAAACCTCTGCTGCAGTTGCCATTCACTGTGGATCCCAAAACAAACTTGCTCTACTATAAATAGAGCCCAATTGTGATCAGTTTGAGTACACCAGAGCCATCAAACAGATGTTTTCCTCAAAATCTCTTCTTTCACTCCAATTTTGCCTTCTAAGGCAAGTCACTATCGGGTTTTGAGTTTGAGAGCTTTTCCAATCAAACCAATCACACACACACACACCTCACATACATCATATAGAAGTGATCCAAACACTCACATAACATCTGGAGCACAAATTTCACAAAATCACCAGCCAACTGCTCAAGTTCTTGACAGTTTTGCAGTTGAGGTACCATCTTCAGCTCCAAACCATTTCAATCCATTCCAAGCATTCATACACACTCCATGGCACCTAGGGAAGCTATCCAGATCATTGGAACCTAGCTATAACACCTCCAACACAAATCACGATCACCAGCTGCAAGTGGTAAGCATGAGCTCTTCTAACTCTATGATCCATGCAATTTTTGCTGCACAATAATTTGGCCATATGTTCATAATCATGCATGGAATGTTTCCCCTCAATTAATTGCATTGTTTGAATCGTGTATCAAAAATCCTAGCCTTCATGCAGAAATTAGGGTTCTTGAGGATTTTTCATGATTTCTTGTTATATGTTTAATTTAAATGAAATTAAATACCATAGACATGATCGTGAGGTTGAAACGAGTTGATTGGTATGTGGATTACATGAAATGATTAAGTATTCAGTGAGATTGGAGAGAAAATGCAAATCTGGGCAAACCCAGAACACGCGCGTGTTCTTGGGTGTTCTTGGCGCCATTTTTTTAATATTTGAATTTTGTGATTTTATTTAATTGATTCAAAAATTAATTTCTCTCTGAGTTTTAATGATTTTGAGTTGATTCTTTTTTTAATAATTCACAAAAATGTTAAAATATTTTATTTTCCCCAAAAATCCCAAAAATATTATTTATTTTGTATAATTGATATTTTTTCAAAGAATTAATGTTTTAATTGTTTTTGACATTTAAAATATTTTTTCCACCTTGATTTTGCAACTTTTAATGCTTTCTAATTATCTTGTAGGTCAATACTTAATTTTTGAAGCATTAATCCAAGATCACAATTTGTTTTCCATATGTTAAACAATTTTGATCATTTTAATTGAATTTTTATTCAATTAAATACATTTTTGAAAACAAATTAGAGTTTTGGATTAATTCAACCCTCATAAATCATTTTCAAAAACTTTTGGGCCTCTAATAGAGTGTAAGACCCAATCCTTTTGTTGACCAAATCATTTTGGGCCTCAGTGTATTGTATAAGTCCCGATACCTTCAAAAACAAACGGTGCAATCGTTGCCTCTTGAAAAATAACCATCTGGGCCTCTCCTTGAGCTATAAGACCCATTCAAAACTTTTGGGCCTCTAATAGAGTGTAAGACCCAACCCCCTTTTAACCAAAACAATTTTGGGCCTCAGATATTGTATAAGCCCCTTCGCGTTAAATGAAAATCTTGGCGCGATCGCCATTTTTAACGAAAAATCATCTGGGTCTACCCTCGTGTTATAAGCCCCACTGTTTTTCTTTAAACCTTTTGGGCCTCTTGAGAGAGTGTAAGACCCATCCCTTTGTACAGAAAACCTTTTTGGGCCTCAGTCACTTGTATAAGTCCCTCTGTACAAAATTCAAACAGTGCGCTCACTGATAAAACCCTGGGCCTCTCCTTGAGCTGTAAGCCCCACATCTTTCTTTTTCAAATCACTTTCTCCTTTGATTTTGAAATATACTGTTGTTTTCAATATTTCTTTGTTGAACAACTAACCAAACAGCATGGAAGCTCTACAACCGAGTAAGTGGTTATTGCTTTCATTTACTGCTTTCATATACATATAACTGTATTGTGGGGCAGTTTCGCTGTAAGTCTTCTTTCATAAACTCATATCAACTGTGTAATAATAGTATAGATATTTAGAGTTTCCCCGGCAACTACGTCTAGAACTAGGTGACGCCGTTTCGTTTATTCGTAGAAATAGACAACTAGATCCCCAATAGGATCACCAGATACAGTCTTCTCTTCGGCTGTCCACATTAGGAATTGTCAAGAAACTCTACTCCCAGAGATGAATGTATTCTCCGTGAATGGAATCTCTGAGTTTCTTCCAAATTCTCGAACTTTCCAGGCTTGATCTATTCCTTGTGAATAGCCTGTCTTGAATTTCTCGGGGTTTGGGGACCCACGGGCTTCTTAAAAGCATCGACCTCCTCTTGGGCATCGTACAAGGACCCACAGGCTTCCTAAAAGCAAACCAGCCTCCTCTTGGGCTTAGTACAAGGACCCGTCGGCTTCTTAGAAGTATTCATAGCCTCCTCTTAGGCTTCGTATAATGATTCTTCCCCCGGGAATGATAGCCTCCTCTTGGGCTTCGTACAAGGACCCGTCAGCTTCTTAAAAGTTTCCAGCCTCCTCTTGGGCTTCGTACAAATTGTCCTGACGACCTCCTAGAGGTATAGGAACAGAACTTAGTCATCTGCATAGAATAGTCCTTTCAAAGAGTCTACTACTATTTCTCAAAGCATAGTACAAAAGATAAAACTCTAGACACGGACAGTCTAATGTCCTTGAGTCTCAAAGACATTCTCAAGTGACCCCTTCGTTAAATAGGAAGAAAACCCGTAGACTCGGACAGTCTCAATACCCTTCGGATTTCCCACTTCCTTAAAGAACAGGAATAACCCGGATCCTCGAATCAAATCCTTGAGTACAGTGTTGCTCATATAAGAACTGATTTTCTCTTTCAAAATCAGTATACTGGACCTGTCACTCAACTGAAACAGTAACCCTAGCCTCCTCTTGGGCTTTATACAATGATTCTCCCCAGCGGAGTCAAACAACGTTTAGCCTCTCTCTCGGGCTTTGTACGAGACACATAAGAGACTCCCTCGTTAAGTCAATCACCCATTTCGCCTCCATCTCGGGCTTTATACGAGATACAAAAAGGTTCTTATTGAGCCAAACAAATTTTAGCCTCCATATCGGGCGTTGTACGAGATACAAAAACTCTCTTGTTGAGTCAAATAGCCTCCATCTCGGGCTTTATATGAGATACCAAAAGACTCCATCGTCGAGTCAAAAACCTTTTAGCCTCTCTCTCGGGCTTTGTACGAGACACATATTAGGCTCCTCTTAGGCTTTGTATAAGAACACCACTGGTTGATCCAATTAACCTTTTAGCATCAAAGTTGTGCCTCGTTCACAGCATACAAACATCAACAACTCATTCCCCTCCATCTAATCGCTGTAAGTGGCAAGCCTCTAGATTATTTACATCCATGCCACTGTCCCTCTTTTAGCATGAGAAATTCCTAAGGAAAGATAACATTGCTCTACACTGAGTTAAAGTCTTCTCCTTCAGGTTAAAAACCCCCTATAAAGGAAATTATGGCATTCCTAGGATCCGTGTATCCCGGTTAAAGTAATCCTCCCTTTATAACCAGTCACCCAACAGTTCTGACAAACGGACCCTCTTTAGAGATGACAAATTCTCTCTAAAGTCAAACCTTTTCAGCTTCATATCTTGGGCTTTGAACAAGATATAAATCACCTTTCGCTTCACGTCTTGGGCTTTGAACAAGACACCAAAACAACCATTTCCTCCCATAGAATAGGAGGAACTACGAACGCTCTGATTTCCCTGTTTCGGTAAACGGGAATACGTAGGCATAAGATCGAAAGAAAAGATCTTAGCGAGCACACAAAACAAAAACCCAAAATCCCATACTCTTATCAAAAAGCATCAGTCCTAACATCCTAATCCTTGTTCCCCGCCAGAAACCTGTCTGTCAAAATAACACAAGAAATGCCCCTCCACATTGATCGCATCCGTAACCTAACAGACCGCTGTTTAAACTCTGTATGCAAGCAGGGTTCATTGGAGACATCTATTTCCCTTCCTTCATCAGCTTTAATAGGATAAAAAATGAATTGACCTGTAGTAAACTGACTCCAGAGAGCGACCGCGCTTAAGAACCGCGTCCAAAATCGCTCGCTACAATATCAAAAGTCAGTCTGGCAGTGAAAGGTATATGGGAACCTTTCAGAGTTATGGGAACTGCCCCAACGCCACTACCATTCACATTAACGGCCCCATCAAACATCAATTTCCACTTGTCATCAGGATCTGGTCCTTCATCAACTGATGGCTCGTCACAATCTTTCATTTTCAAATACATGATGTCTTCATCAGGGAACTCAAACTTCATTGGCTGATAATCATCAATTGGTTGCTCAGCGAGATAGTCAGACATAATACTACCCTTTATTGCTTTTTGGGAAGTATGTTGTATGTCATACTCTATCAACACCATCTGCCAACGGGCAACCCTTCCGGTGAGAGCTGGCTTTTCAAAAATGTATTTGACTGGATCCATCTTTGATATTAATAGAGTTGTGTGAGTCAGCATATATTGTCTCAAACACTTAGCAGCCCATGCAAGTGCACAACATGTCTTCTCAAGCATTGAGTATCTAGACTCGCAATCTGTGAATTTCTTGCTCAGGTATTATATGGCATGTTCTTTCCTACCTGTCTCGTCTTGTTGACCGAGAACACAACCCATTGAATTTTCACGTACCGACAAATACATTATCAGTGGTCTCCCTGGAACTGGAGGCATAAGAATCGGAGGCTTTTACAAATACTCTTTTATTTTGTCAAATGCCCTTTGGAAATCATTATTCCACCGAATTGATTGATCTTTTCTCAATAATTTGAATATTGGCTCGCAAGTGGCTGTGAGATGAGAGATGAATCTAGCAATGTAGTTCAATCTCCCTAAGAAACCACGAACTTGCTTTTCTGTTCTTGGCTCGGGCATATCTTGTATTGCTTTTACTTTTGCTGGATCAACCTCGATTCCTCTTTCACTGACAATAAAGCCCAACAGCTTACCAGATCTCACCCCGAAAGTACACTTATTCGGGTTCAGCCTCAGTCTGAATTGTCTCAATCGTTCAAAAAGCTTTTTCAGATTCACCAAGTGCTCTTCCTCAGTCTGTGACTTAGCAATCATATTATCAACATAAACCTCAATCTCTTTATGGATCATGTCATGAAAGAGTGTCACCATAGCACGCTGATAGTTGCCCCTGTGTTTTTCAAACCAAAAGGCATCACTTTATAGCAGAACGTGCCCCATGGGGTAATAAACGTTGTTTTCTCCATGTCTTCCGGTGCCACTATTATCTGATTATAACCGGAAAAGCCATCCATGAAAGAAAATACCAAGAATTGAGCTGTATTATCTACCAACACATCAATGTGAGGTAATGGAAAATCATCTTTCAGACTTGCTCGATTTAAATCACGGTAGTCAACACACATCCGGACCTTACCATCTTTCTTAGGTACTGGGACAATATTCGCAACCTATGGTGGATAGCTGGTGACGGCCAAGAAACCTGCATCTAACTGTTTCTGCACCTCCTCTTTGATCTTAATGGCCATTTCTGGTTTAGTTCTTCTGAGCTTCTGTTTGACGGGGGAGCAACCTTCTTTGAGAGGCAACCTGTGCACAACAATATCTGTATCCAACCCCGTCATATCTTGATAGGACCAGGCAAAGATATCGACATATTCGCGCAACATCTCAATCAGCTCTTTCTTCACATTCTCTGCTAAGCTTGCCCCTATTTTGACCTCTTTCTTCACATCCTCGGTGCTAAGGTTGATGACTTCTAGTGACTCTTGATGAGGTTGAATAGCTCTTTCCTCCAGTTTTAATAATCTGGCCAATTATTCGGGAAGTTCACAATCTTCCTCACCCCCTTCTTCAGCTTGGTAAATTGGATTATCAAAGTCATATCGAGCCATAGCAGAACTGTTATCAACAAAATCTGGAGGATTGTTTCTGCATGAATGATGGTTCATGCTTTATTTTAGAAAGAGCTTTTTGAAAAGAAAAAAAACAAACTATGGAGAAAAACATTGCCATTTTTTTATTTGAAATAAAATGAGAAGTGTAAAATGAAAGACAGGGAACACAATTTTTGAATATAAAAAACGTCCTTTTATTGATGATAAACTTGCATATGAAACAAATGTGGCCCTACAATGAAATCACTAAGCCTTGGGCAAGGGCATAGGATTTTACATGCAACATGAAAAAACAAAGGAAATTACTCTTTCTGCAGGGTGACTTGGATGAGGTCTTCAAAGAACCAGTTATTCAGCTTCTGCCCCGGGACACATGGGCGCATCCAATTGTCCATGTCATAATCGTTATCCCCCTCGTCTTCAGTTGTGGCAAAGACTTGACCAGGGTTGATGATCCCCCCACTAGAAAAAATGACAGGTCCCTAGCACTTTTGGCCTTCTGACTGCGAAGCTTGAGTAGGCTGGTAACCAATTCCACACTTGTCTTCCTTAAAAGGAAACTCAACCAACTCACCCCAACCTTCAGCATGGCCTGACTGTACTACTTCGAGAGCCTGTTTGTAAGAAACTATAGAAGTCCCCGCTTTTGTTTCATTGGCAGGAGGGTCACCTTCAATACTCACTGCTTCGAATGCTTGACAAAGAGTTTCATGGATCTCGCCGTCCATCTCCATATATTTGAATGACAACAAATGACTGACAAATATATCCTCCTCTCCACATACCGTGACAACCTGACCATCCATGACAAACTTTATCTTCTGGTGGAGTGTTGACGAAACAGCCCCTGCAGCATGTATCCACAGGCGCCTTAGCAAGCAGCTATAAGCCGGCTGGATTTCCATCACATAGAAAACCGTATTAAACACTTGGGGTCCAATCTTCACAGGCAACTATACCTCCCCAAAAATTGATCTTTTGGATCCGTCAAAAGCGCGCAGCACTAAATCACATGGTCGGAGTACAACCCCCTCAATATCCAACTTTGCCAAAGCCTTCTTCGGCAGTACATTCAGGGACGAGCCAGTATCTACCAACACATGGGACAAGACTGCACCTTTGCACTCCATGGAGACGTGGAGATCTTTGTTATGATTTCTCCCCTCTGGCGTCAGATCAAAATCGGTAAACCCTAACCCATTACTGGCATTGACATGGGCAATAACACCCTCGAGCTGGTTCACCGATATCTCCTGTGGAACATACGCCATATTTAAAATCTTCAGCAGGGCGTTGCGATGTGCCTCAGAACATAACAGTAATGACAAGATAGAAATCTTGGAGGGAGTTTGATGCAGGTAATCCACTATTTTATAATCGCTCTTTCGGATAATCCTCAAAAATTCTTCAACGTCTTTTTCAAAGGAATTACCGGGCTCCGTCCTTTGCACGGGCTCATCGTTTACTACTTGCTTACCTTTAGCTTTCGCCAAACCTTCAGCATCATCATTTCGGAGCGTCAGCGGAGCAAAGATCCTTCCACTACGGGTAAAACCACCCATTCCTCATACATTCCCCACACTTGAACCAGTTTCCTTGGGAGCCTCTACTTCTTGTTTCTGCCCTTGATAATAGACATCAGCTCCGTAATGCCATGGGATAGCTTTTGTACTTTCGTATGGCATAGGACCTGGAATAGTTATAGTCACAGGGGCTACCTGTTCAGGCGCAGGGATCTGCATAGGTGCCGGCACAGGAATCTCTACTGGAGCAAAGTAGATAATGACTATTGAAACCGTATCATCCTTCTTCCCCATCTGATCAAACTGTAAACGACCCTCATCCATCATCATCTGAAGGCACTTCCTCAATTCATCACAGCCGTTCACCGCAGTCAAACATTCTGAACAATTTTCCAAACATCCAGGGAACACGTCCCCTTTCAATAAACGCCCTTTCACCACTGCCAAAGGTGTTCTGACATGATTAACATCGGTCACTAGATTCAAGCCTCTGCATTCCTCTATTGCATTGACCTTTGGTCCGCCATTCGGGGGCATGGGATTTTGAATCACATTGGGATTCAGAGCAAAGTTAATAGCTTTCGAATCAACCAAGTCCTGAACTACGTGCTTAAAAGCTTTACAGTTCTCTATATGGTGGCCGGGCGCACCCGAATGGAATTCAAACTTCACATTTGCATCATAGCCATAAGGTAGCTTGCCTGCTGGTGGTGCCAGAGTTCTTAACTGTACCAGCTTTAAGCGGAACAAATTCTGCAACATCTGGGCATATGTCATAGGTAAAGTGTCAAAGTGGCGATCAGTCAATCTCTGCCTCGGTTGGTATTGTCTTTGAGATTGTGGCTGAGATTCGGTAGCTGGAACCGGAATAGTCACAGCTGCTGCTTGATGGTACGATCCTTGACGTCCTTTACCTTCGCCCCCCTGTCCATAGGCAGCACTAGTTTCACCTTCACGTTTCTTCGAGCCATTCCCAAAAAGCCATTTTGCATTGGAAGAGCATGCCCCGCTTCCATCTTGAATTTTCCCCGATTTTAATAGATTTTCAATTCTCTCTCCTGCTATCACAGTGTCAGAGAACCCAGTGGATGGACATCCGGCCAAACGATCTAGATATGGGCCCCGTAAAGTATTCATGAACATATCAGCCATTTCCCTTTCCATCATTGGGGGTTGTACTCGAGCTGCTAGCTCACGCCACCTTTGGGCGTATTGTTTGAAACCTTCCTTCGGATCTTGTGTCATATTCTGCAATTGGGTACGATTAGGGGCCATGTCAATGTTATACTGATACTGTTTCAAGAAAGCATCGCCCAAGTCTTTCCAGTTTCTGATATATGCCCTCTCCAGCTTCATATACCATTCTAACGAGGCTCCTGACAGACTATCCTGAAAGATGTACGTCCACAGTTTTTCATTGTCAGAATATGCAGAAATCTTCCTGAAATACGCCTGAATGTGGGTCTTAGGACAGGTACTGCCATTATACTTGTCACCAGCCCCATGTCAGCAACATCAATTCCCATGGAGTTTTGACATTCCATGGCTCTTACCTTCTTAGCCAACTCTTCATACCTTCTATCATTACCATCATTATGAACCCCCATGTCAGCATTCAGCACAGAGAACTGATCATCTTGATTTTCCTCCACATGTTGATGATTAATATGGCCAACGCCACCAGGAGGATCAACTGCCGCTCCGCCAGGAGGATTAACATTGAGGATTTCCACTTCCAACCTTTGAACTGCAGTTCTCAAATCTTGCTGCCCCTGGGCTATGCCCTGCATAAGGTTCATGAACTGCTTCATACGGGTCCTCATTTCAGTGAGTTCTGCCTGCACCTGTTCCATGATTCTGGCTTGATTTTGTCGAGTCGCGTAGCGATGAATGTTGAGATCAACTATTCTGCCTGCAACCAAATAAAGGTTAGAAACTCCCTGGGACGAGTACCTGTTATGCAAAATGATATGTTATGAAATGTATGCATATGCCATGTCTTTCATTTCCAAGGCATTTCACCCTGATTCCAGTCTTAATCACAAGAAACTGGGCAATATACAGATATTGTTAAGAGAAATTCTTTGAGAAGAAATGTGATGTGATAATGTGCTGGTGAATAGAATACTGCCAAGGAACCATTTCTGAATAAACCATTCATTTCAGTAAAGCCAATACATGCTGAAGTATTCTACAACGAGTTTATAATTTGGAAATACATCAAGAGAATGGTTCCATCAACAGGCCTGATGGTAACCACAGTAATCAACAAGACCTGCGTTAGGAAAATGGAATGAGAACTATCAATCATTCAGCTCCAAATCTTTCAGCTTCTCGCTAGAATACTTGATTTCTTCAAAGAGTATTTTAGTGCGCTGATGGTTTGGCCTTTCAATCATTTCTTTGATCAAAATGTCCCTCTTCTTCAGAGCTTCGGCTAATGAATCCATGTGCATCAAAAGAGCCTCGTCATCACTCACCTGCTTAGGCTTTTTCACACCAAATCGTACTTTGAGTTGTTCCATCTCTGCTACAGCATCTTCAATTCCTTCTTGGAAGCTTTCAACTCATCTCTAACCTTCTTCAACTGCTCTTGGCTTTTACCGGAGTCTTCACAATGCTTTCTTCATTGTTTATGCGCTCTCTGGAGTTCATCGTCTCTGCTTTTTAGTTGCTCTCGCAGCACTGCATTCTCGATTCTAACTTTGTCCCATGCTTGCTGAAGTTTGGCGAGCGTGGCTTTTATTTGGGCCAAAGACTATTTAGTCTATTTATGAGTTAGAGCAGAAGTTTCAACAGCCATATTAACTTTCTTGTAGTGTCGGGCTCTGTCGGCAAAATCTTTTTCTCTTGCTGCTAAGATCTTTTCTGCATCTTGGGATTTCCGTTCCAACTCCTTGTTGGTATGTAATGCGCCTTGAAGCCGGCTGCTCATATTAGAATTCTCTGCTCTAAGCTCTTTCACCAAATTCTGCAATTTGTTAAATTCCCCCACGGCCACTGTAGTAGGTTGTTCTGGCATCACTGGATACAAAGGTGGCTCACGTGAAAAAGGCAAGAGAACTTCTTCAACCTTCCTCTGGATCTACTCTGTATACTGCGGATAGGCTCTACAATCTCCTTTTCCAAAAACAGTCTTCCCAGTCTTATGGATGTGCCCCCAAGCGTGCACAGCCTTCCTTAGCACCTCTGTATCTTCAACCCCATTAAAGAACAAGGACTCTTCCATATGTTGGTCTTCAGGAGGGTTCTTTGAGGCATATCCGAATTGCCTGATAGCCAGGATAGGGTTATAATTAATTTCCCCTTTCCTGCCGATCAAAGGCACATTCAGAAAATTCCCACAACTGGTAATGATCTCTATTCCTCGCAACTGATGGTCAAACCAAACAATATTATCAGCAGCCAACCCCATTATCCGTTTAGACCGCTTTAGAGAATCCTTCGTGTCTACAAAGGCGCCCGTCTGAGGTAAATGCTTCAAAAACCAGTTGGATAAGAGTGGAGTACAACAGTTGACTTGTCCTCCCCTTCTCTTCTCATTCTTGAAATGAACGGAGTGGTAGAAATCACCTAACAGAGTAGGAACCAGATTTTTCAAGACAAAAACCCTTATTGTGTGCATATCCACAAAGTAATGTTGGTTAGGAAACAAAACAATACCGTAGATACCCAAGGCCAGGATAAAGTTGTAGGCTGCCCAATTCTTGGCGTTGGCACACTCTTGAGCTTGGTTGGCAAGAAATTCTAAGTGAAAGCCCTTAACTCCATTCTTATTAGCAACATTTCTCTTCAGCACTGATTGTTCCAACTGTAAGGCAGTTGCAATTTCTTCTATGTTAGGGTGATCTCCCAAAAAGAAAGGTATTGTTGATTTGACTGAGATACCCAGGATGAATGACAACTCCTCCAACGTAGGCATCAAGATATACTCCGGAAAGACAAAGCATCTCAACCATGGCTCATAGAACTGCAGTAAGGTATGGAGAGCGTCATGCTCATATTTTGTAATGTTACAGACCGTTTTCACCAATCTCCCATATTTCTTTTGGAAGAGGATAAGAACACCCGGGTCAGCCATGGCTATCACCTTGTGAAGTAGGTCTAACGTTGGCTCTGGAAATCTGTAAGCGACATTATTCTTCCTCCTAGCATTCGTCTCCATTGAACCCATTGACTGGAATTAGAGGTAAAGTGAGCACCTGGAAATGATAAACATGAATGTTATGATATGATAATGCAATGCAAAAGGCATGGTATCAGAGTGCCGAGTGTATGTGTTGGACTGTGAATGATGTCAGTGTAGATCTGAGAACATCATAAAACTGTGAACAAGAACCATCTGAATATAGTAGAATGAATAGTCCTTTTTTGTGCGATAATACCAGAAAACCGGGTATGTGGGAGGTTATGGTTACCTGCGAACCTGTAAACACCCGCCCGTTCTCACACTTGGGTACTAGAAAGGCGAAGATCCTCAATATCATGGACTCTCAGGTCGAGAAATGATGATACGTTCACCATTTCTGGTTTGGCATCATCATCAATCGAGGAGGCCTCAACTGATTCCCCTAAAAAAGGATATCCTATAGCAAGTTCCCAGCATTGGGTCCTCGGATCTAGAATGCGTAATAGGTTTGCCATTTTTGGTCTGCCATTATGACATCTCGGGAGGAGTGTCGAAACTGAGTCCTCGGGAATGGTCACCAGAGTCGACAGTTTTCTAGGTTAACACCCCGAAATGCACAAGACGCGCAAATCAGAACATCTCCCAAGAAAACCTCGCCTGGGTGTGGATTTCATGTAAACCATACGTACCAAGATGCTACGTAGGCCACACTACTTTCCACTCTAATCCTACATGTACTCTCAAGCTTGTGTGATGGGCTTATCTCTCAGATTACCCATCCCACCAAACAGAAAAGTCCAGCACAGTCCAGCAGATACAATATATATGGCAACAGTAAATGAAAAGCAAGTAAATGTAATAAAACAATAAACATGCAATAATGCCATAAATAAAGCGAGTAAAGTAAACAGATAAAACACCCTATAATCGAAAACAAGCAAGCGCTAGGATTGAATCGCTTAGGGAGAAGGATCCCAAGCAGAGTCGCCAGCCGTCGCTCCTGGGATTTTCATCCAAGTACAAACGCGAAAGTGGCATGGAAACAGAGTCGCCAGCAATGTGTATTTGTCCCAAGAGAGGGAAAGGAAACACTGCGTAAAGCTGAGGGAAAGGAAAAGCATGGTCTCGCGACCAAGAGAAATGGGTAAGGGAGTCGGTTACGTGAGGGAAAGGTATTAGCACCCCCACGCGTCCATCGTACTCGATGGGATCCACGCTTGTTGTTATCCATTAAAGGGTGTCGTCATCTGGAGCTTCGCTGCTACTGGAAAGGAAAAGGAACGAGAACGGAAAAGAACAAAGAAACGAGGAAGAAAAGAAAAAGAAGTGACTCGATAGGACATCGCTTCCTAGGCCTACGTATTCCCTCGGGAGCGGGAAAGTCAGAGTCAACGTAGTTCGGACTACGGATTAAGGGGGGAGGTTAAAAGGATTATGCTCGGAGAGATCTCACACGATCTCCTGCCTACGTATCTCGCTCGCACGCGAGAATTAGAGCGACGTAGTTCCCCTCACTAGGGATGACTTGTTTTGTTTGTATTTTTTAATGGAAACGTCAAGGTGCGCATTTCAGCAGTTAGGTGTTGCAGCTCGTTGTACGGAGTCTTAGGCGTTTACCTGTTTGCGGTAGAACGGACGTGACGAATCCTTAAGATTGGAGTGAAGAAGATGAGAGAAGAATTGTTGTTTGTTTTTGTCTTTTAAGAAGAAGTGTTTTGATTATTTTTGTGTTTATAACACACATTGCATTAAAGTCTATGACATATGATCGAATGCCTCGCATATCGACCCAAGACGGGACGTACGCTAAACACTCTAAGAAAGTGAAAGAAGATCTTCCACTATCTTATTTCCCACATACAAGGCTCATGTACAATACATGTTAATCCTTTATTAGATGTTTTTTCTTTTTGTTTTGAGATGAGAAATTAGAAACTCAAAGGGAAGAAAGGAAAAAAATCTAAGTGGGGGACTAGTTATGCTAATGTTGTCATGCATGGAAGTCCTATGGTTATGTGGGGCATAAGAACCACCTAAGTCTAAAGAAAAGAGAGGGATAGCACTATCTAATGCTTATCCTACCTCACCTTAATAAAAAATTAAGGATGAGCTAGGATCCCTAAGGGATGTGAGAAAGTTCTACACAATCAAGCATTATATCATGCTATTCACAAAAGAGAAAGAGAACTGAAAGAGATAAGAGATGAAGGAAGAAATGAGTATGGATTAACATCCACATACCCAAATGACTTACCTCTGCCCCTACACAAAAGGTTAGTACATAATCATCACAAGTAATGAAAACTAGTACATTAAACTTAAACCAAACAAAACTATTTGCTTCAAGGAGACAAGTTAATAAGAAAATAAAGTTCAAACCAAAAGGGAAGGATCCTAATGGTTAAGGGACAAGCAAAGTCAGTATGTACATATTAAATGATCCTACTAATGTAAACAAGTCATATGAAATCAAACAAAAGCAAACTATGCACCAAACAATCGTACAAATGCAAATGAAACATTAATAATGCAATATGAATGCAAATGAATCATGAATGTGGATGGATGCACATGTAAGAACCAAAGTCAGAATTGAATGACATTTAAGGATGTGTGGAGATGTCATTAAGATGGCATGGAGTTCATAAATGCACATGTGGATCAAGTAGAAAGAAGTGAGAGCAAACATCATTCAAGTTCCAACAACAAAGCATACTTGTAATGCAAGTAAGGAATGAAGATGAAAATTGAACAATCATGTAATAGGAATACAAGTTAGTAGCTCATGACAATTGAAATGACATTTAAAAGTCAAGAATGTAAGCACAAAGTCCACACAAGTGTCATGTTGAAGCACATTGAAGATTAGGAATAAACTAAGTTCAAACAAGTGATTAAATGTTCATGAACTTATGGCATATGCAAGATGCAATTACAAGTCAATTTAAATGAATGAAAATGGTTTAAGGCAGTACATGAATCATGTATAGATGAATGCACAAGGTCATACAAATGTTGATGCAAACAAGTTATCAAAGATGGACAAGTAAGGATGCACAAACTTATATTACAATGCAAGCTCAAACTAATGTTCACAAGTCATGTAATGATGAATAAACAATGACCTATAATTTGATGTGAATGACCTATAATGTTCATACAATCATATAGCAAAAGGTCTCCACAATGTTTAAAAAGAATAGCACACAATGATCATTAAAATCCTATCTTAAGTCTTCTAACATCCACACAAACCAACATGCTTTCATACAATCCATAAAGTCATGTTAAGATGATTAGGAAATTGAGAAAAGCCAAGTTAAATGAGGTGTAATCAGTGTGCAAGCATACTTCAAAAGGATGGCTCAAAATAATTACCAAACATGCACAAACATGCCTCATATTATCATACAAAACACACAAACAATTGGCTCAAAGACCCCACTCTAAAGTCAACAAGAAATGACTAGAAAAATTCAAAAAAAATGCATAGCATGCCTCAACATATCATAAATGCATGAACCAATTATTAGGAAAAAATTCAGTGTACAACTATGTCAAAAAAAATCATAATGAAGCATAGGTCATGATTTAATGCTCACACAAAAGAAATTACAAGAAAAATCATGAAAACACACCAAAACATGATGAAATCAGAAAATAAAATAATAGAAAATTATTTAAATGTCTTTTAATGCCTCATGAATATTTGTGGAATTTTATCATGTTTCTAATTATTTTTAAAAATAAAAAATGAAACAGATATGAAAAGAAAAATAAAAAAAACAAAGAAAAACAGCAGGGGGTGCATCCAAAGCAATTACTCAGTTAAAAAACGCTTGGGCTCAAAAGACCAGGGGTGTGAATAGAAAAAGAAGCCCAGTCCAAAACACGTGCTCAGGGAAGGTCCATACCATGGATGTTAGTCAAATTCTTTGACTCATCCTGAGCCATTGGATGAAGTCAACATCTGATGATCAGAGAAGTAAAGCAATCAAGAGCATCACAACACGCGCACATGGTAACTATAATGAGACACACACACACACACACACAATCCATCTGAGGTTTAAAATGAGGCACGTGAGAGGGAGGCTCCACATTTATTTGCTGGCAGCATGATACGTGTTGGATCAAGAAGGATCAACGACCATGACTTAATCTGAGCATTGGTAAGGGTTTATACAAGGTTGAGTTCTCAGGTGGCCGGAGAAGACTCCGGTCATCTTCTCCGACGTACCTCCACCGTGGAAAAAGTTACAGGTGACCAGAAATACACAAATCACATACCAAAATAAACCTTAGGTCACATAGATCATGAATCCAGTAATAGAAATCACAAACAACGCACACACAGGGAGAAACGAAGCCATGAAGTTTGCCCTAAGATTTTCAACTAAGCACCTAAAGTGCCTATCAACTACCCGGTTATCACATTGCTCCTATTGAGCTCAAATCAAGCAAAAACAAGCTTAAATCAGCATAAAATGCAAGAGAACAATTGAAGCAAAACCTGTGTTGTTGATGAAACTTGGAGCACAAGAAGACCAGAGGTGAGGTTCCTTTTGCTTGAGCTGCAAATCAGCCAAATAAAGGCTATGGAAGATCTTGTTACGCTTGCAAATCCAATTGAAACAGATGAAGAAAATTGATGTGTGATGCTAAGCTTTTCAGTTTCTATTCTATTGATGCTCCTTGATGAAGAATGGAAGAGAAATTTTGTACAAAGATTGATGAAGCTTCGAGAGGAAGAAAGTGCAAATTCAGAGAGAGAATGTGTGAGATTTTGGTGAAAAGTGAAAAATGAACCAACCTCCTCCAAATTCTGTTATGAAATGGTTATATAGGGTGAGTTAACTGTTAACCACTCTGGTTAACAGTTAGAACTCTGGTTAACTGAGTTAAGGGTGAGTTTAAGTTAGTTAGGGCACGAGTTATGGTGTTTTGTTAGAGTGAGGAGAGTAACATGAAGCTTTATGGTGAGGATTAAGGGAATGTAGGGTGATGATGATAGGTATTGAGCGACACAGCTTGCTCTACAAGTTTTCTCTCTTTCCCTTATTTGTACATGTATGGTAATTATAGTACATGAGCATTAGTGTGTAAGGGCATGGTTTAGCTTAAAATGGCAATGTTTTGATGACATAAGCTGATACATGATGGCATGCGCATGAGAATGAGAATGACAACACTCTTGTTTGACTAAATTCATTTTCTTGAGAATGAAGAAACCAGATGGCATAGTGACCAGTTTGGAGCATGATATCTTTATGACCATAGAGTAAGAAGGCATGGGCAAGAATGATTTGGAAAGAGGAAAGGAAGTAGAACAAAGTTAATGTGAAAATCAAATGTAATTGGAGCGTCTAAGACACTAAAAAATGACCATGAATATGAGTGTGCACAACTGATGTAGCAGGTCAGTCTGACCTGGCCTGACCAGCTCATGTGTGTGTGGAAAAACATCAGTGGAGCTACTTACTTTGCCTCACCATAACTCCTCATACATTGATCAAATGAAAAAATGTCCAAAACCAAAGTTGAAGGGGATATGAAAATGAACAAAAGTCAAGTTGAACTCTTTTCCATTTGGAGTCTCTATCATGGAGAAACTTGACCATGAACTTAGGCACAACATGCACACCAAGTGTTTGTGGAAATTATGGCGCAATAGCTGGTCATGACTTGTCACTTTGCCTTGATTTGTCTCAACTTTGAAACACCATATCTCTCTTGATTTTGATCCAATGGAGATATTCTTGGTATGGTTTTGAAGCTTAAAGTGTGAACTTTCGATAGACCTCCCTAGCCTTTCAATTTGGTTCTTGGAACATGGAGAAAGAATGTCTAAAGTTGACCTCTCACCTTGCCAAAACTTGCCATAAATGGAAACCCTACATTGCTATTTTTGGCAACTTTGCACATTTCTTGCTTTTTGATGAATCTTTCATTGTTTCTTGATCAAATCTTCACCAATGATCATATTTGACATGAGGAGCATGAATTTGACCTTAAAAAGTCAAGAGTTGACTTTTTCCCCTACACAGTTGACTTTTCCCCAATTTTCCTGATTCTCAATCAATTGATTAATTGAAAACCTTTCAACTCAAATTGATGGACAATTCTTCATCCTTAGACCCTTGAGGACATGTAGAATACCATAGAATCAAGTCTTGCCCAAAAAATCAGAAATAAACTGATTTTATGGCAAACCCTAATTTTGAACCCTTAGTCTAGGAGAAATCAGCACATCCTCCAAATCCAAATTCCTCTGAGTATGATGTGTATCTTCTCAAACAAAGATGAGATATGTCATTTGGAGATGATAAAAGCTCAAAAATCTTGCCCATTGAAGTGTTATACTCAAGAACCCCAAAAACCCGAATTTGCACTGGTTAGGAGAATGTGATTTCCTTCAATCTTTTGTTGAATTCCCATCCCTTGATGACTTGATGGCTCAAAATGAGATGGATTGGGATATGAGAAACCCTTGTGACTTATCTGGAAAAGTTTGACTCTTGTCATTTGGCTTTAACTGTCCATGCCTTGAGACAACTGATCACATGCCTTGTGCAACCAATGATTTATGGTTGATGTTGTATGACCTATTATGAAATGCAAATGCATGAAACATAAGAAAATTATAAGGTAATGAGTAAGAGGGCAAATTTTGAGGTATTAGAATTCCTGACCCTCTTCAGCCAGTCTTACCGGAATCAGTGGAAATAGAAACAGACTTGACTTTTGAACCTCAACTGAGTCGTATCACAGGAAGAGAAACAAAGGTATTAAGGAACAAAGATATTCCTCTTGTGAAGGTGCAATGGGATGTGACGCATCCGGGTGATGCTACTTGGGAACTAGAATCGAAGATGCGAGAAGTTTATCCTCATCTTTTCAGGTAATTGGTTTAAATTCGAGGGCGAATTTCGATTTAAGGGGGGGGGGGGGGGAGGATGTAATACCCCGTAAATTATTTCCGCTAGAGATAATATTATTTTGAGCAACTGGGTTCCAGTTTACTCTGAGAATGTACGAGATAAAATAATTAGAGTAAACTGAAGAACTCAGAACTTATTAGATTAATATTATTTAACTCTGAGGTTTTATTAATTGGTGAATTTGAGATAATTAGGGCAATTAGTAGTATTACAAATTAAGGAGTTTCTCTATATCTTTTCCTTTTCCCTCATTTGGAAAAAGTAGTAACATTGGAGAGAGAAAATAGAGAGAAGGAAGAAGAAAGGAAAGGAAAAGGTAGAAAAGGAGAGAAGAGGAAATCCAAGAGTTCAAGAGCAAGAATCATCATCCATTATTCATCAATTCATCTCAGCTTCTTCATCCTCATCTTCTAATCCAGGTGGATTCTAGATAGAAACCTTATTGTAGAATTTCTCGAGGGTTTTAGAGTTAGGTTAGATTTTGAGGAAAACGAGGTTTTTCAAAATCAAAGAATCTAACGGTTGAATTGTGTTATAAATCGTGTGGTATGATCAATATATGTATAGAATCACCCATTGATAGTTGTTATGATGTTTGGTGTTGATTGGAATGAGTTTGAAATGAAATGGGTTTTGAAAATGTTAGAGTTTTTGTGAGAAGTCATGTTTTATGAAGTTGTGGAGTAACCCATGATAGAATCATGATCACACACCCCTATTGGTTGATTGGGTATGGTTTTAGGGGTGAAATTATGGTTGGAAGGCTGCTGTGAAAAGGGATTTTTTTTTCTGCATAACGCAGAGCGCGCTTAGCGCGGTATTTCCCGCTTAGCACGGTCTAGAGAATTTTTGCCTCCATCAGGCCGAGAGTAGCGCGCTTAGCGCGGGGTGGGGCCCGCTTAGCGCGACCTGGAACAAAAGAAAAACTATTTTCTTTTCTAAAATTCATAACTTTTGACTCGTTTATCCGTTTTAAATGTTCTTGGTACCGATAGAAAGCTGTGGAAATAATCTATAAGATAAAAGTGAAAATTGTCGACTTAATAGCCGATTAAATAATCGGAGGGAACCCAAAAGTGGTATAGCTTATGTTTGAATTATTACATGTATTTCTAATGTGAAATTGTGATATGTTTTGCCTAATATTGATGTTGAACATGATTGAGAGTAATGCATGTTAAAATATGAAATAGGTAGAGTGAGGAATATTACCATAAACTGTGTGGGAACCTAGTAACGACTAGGAAAGTGGTGAATAACATAATGATGACGCTCGTGCATGAGAAGCTGAGGCGTGCATTTATTACCGAATGATATGGAATTAATTACACTAGTATGGATCATGTTTTATTGTGGTTATTTTGAGAAAAGACAAAAGAGGTCTTAAGGCAAATGTGGCCTTGTGATTATCGAATACAATCGCGTTGGGTATATGATCACGTAATCGTAACCATTTATCTTGAGGTGTAGTTTCATGAGACTCGATCTCCTCCTCTGAAACGTATGCACAATTACTTGGCAGGTTTGATTCCCGCGTGTAGTACGAATGAAGCCTATATGGTAAAGAGACTTGTGATGGTTAACATGCCATGAGAAGTGACGCTTCACGGTTAACAGGCCGATGATCTCGAATCCATTTCGTATGCAAAGTAACTACAAGGATCCATGACTCGGGTCGACTTCTAGACGTAGAAGCGGACGGGAAAAGGGGATGCCTTGATAAGGTTATCGATTAGCGAGATTCTTGAGTTAACAGGCTTAGGACTTATCCCATTGTGTTATAGTGTGAGTTAACAGACTCATAAATTTGGATCCATATAGTGTGTGTGAGTACTCAAAGTCACTTCCCTTCCCCTTTTGACTTGAGTTAGGTGTGATAGAACCTTGTAAAGCCGAGAGGACCTATAAGATAGGGAACTCACTGAGATTTGATGTATCTCACCCCACGTTGTTGATTATTTTACAAGTACTACAGGTTCGGCAAAGGGTAAGGATAAAGTTGTTTGACCTTCCTTACTATCTTAGCCTTTTGGGACGGCAAGACTTCTGTTGTGAAGATTATTTTGAGATCATTATTTGATCTAGTTCTTAGTGTTGGAACATCTTGTATATATGATGCCATAGTTTTTTGTATTAGGTATTTTGGGCATGTATATGTATAATGTGTTAACTAGGGACTTATGGTATTTCAGCACCACAACGTGAATTCATATATGATATGGATGCTTTGATGTATTATATTATATATGGGTGTTACAAAATAGGTGCTAGAGGTAAGGCACAAAAATGTGGGAAAATAACAATGTGAATTGAGTCAAATTATGAGTTATTATGGTATGAATCAAAGAAAAATTGAAGAAAATCAAAGGTAGTGAAGTACAAAGGTTTGTCGCTAGTGATTTGAATCAAGCTTGGACGTGTGATTTGAATTAAGTAATGTGTGATTCGAATCATACTTAGTTTTTTTAGAAATTTGGATGACTTTGATTCGAAACACAAATCTTGTGATACGAGTTAGGAAGTACTATGATTCAAGTTACAAACTTCTCTGAATTGACCAGACTGGAAAAGACAAACTCTTTACTTCCAAGTAAGTTCATGATTCAAATCACAACATGTCTGATTCAAACCAAGACTTCCAAAAACCATGATTTAAAGCTTATAACTTGAGATTCTAGTATCATTCAAGATTTTAACTTCCATTAAATTGTAAAAAGGATAAAACACATTTATATGGACTCAAATCTCATAGTTAAATAGAGAGACATTTTATGGTACATATCTAACAAATGAGGTATAATATTACACACAAATTATAAACAAATAATACAAGTGTGATATATCAAATTACAAATACACATAGAACAAATAATTAACTGAGCATCAAAATAATGATACCGGCTAAAATGCAATTTTAAATATAAAATTTATAATGAAAGACATCAGACAAATAAATAAAGTAGTAGAAGAATAAAGCATAAAAATATAATTTGAATAAAAACAAGAAAAATTATTAGATAGAGTTTTCAATCTTAATCTCTATGTATTCCAACGTTTTTCAGTGTATCGTCCCCTCTAAAATGATGATATATGTTTCTTATATGTAACCCAAAGCCATACATAAATAGACATTCATTGTTGGACAAGTGACTTCAAGTACAAGAGGGGGGTAAATTATGGTATTCAAAATTCAGGATTACTTTAGTTATTTTCTTAGTTACACTTAAAATAGTGTTAGAAGTTTCTTAAGAAAAGAGTAAGCAGCAGTAGGAACTCTAAAAATAAGTAGCAGAAACTAAAGAGGATAGTGTTAGATAGAGATTGCACCAGAGAGTTATATAGGTTTTTCCGAATGTTAGCTTAATTTTGTCCCAAAGAGTTCTTCTTAAGAGTTTGACTATAAAATTTGAGCTTTTGAAGGTTACGATCACAAACCTTTATACAATTTTATCTTGATATTTTTATAGGCTTATCCCAAACCAATGATAACTTTTACCACATGATAAGCTGCCGAACCTTCTTAGAGATTTTCATGTTGATGTAAATAAACAAAACATAAATTTTCATGTGACATTCTAGAAACCAAAAACATAGATTTTATGACTGGTCTATCATACAAACCAAACTCAATCTAAGAGTATCGCACTCTCAAGATTTAAACAAACTCTCCCTCATAAGCAAAGTTTCACTTGAAAGCACTATGACACCTTTAAGTTAAAAGAAATATTTCTAAGAGTGAGAAATAGAGAAAATAGAGAGATAAATTCCAAAGAAAATGTAAAGCTTTGGAAATTTACGTGAAACAAAGAGGAGGCGAGCCTCCTTTATGTAGGATTTGGAAAAATCAGAAAAGAAAATAATCCATGGGTAAAATTAATGAGTCAATCGACTGGCTTAAGACCCAAGCGATTGAGTTAGTCATTTTTAATCAATTACCTTTCCCAACATGGAAATATCTAATATTGAGTCATTACAAGTCATTAAGGTGATATCCTAATCACTTGGTTAAACGATTAGGCCCATTCCAATCAATTGGCTTAATGCTTCAAAAGATTGGCAGGCTAAAGAATGTTTTCTAAATCAATTGGCTTAAGTCCCCAATCAATTGGTTAGTTTAAATATCCTTTTAAACAATTGTGGGTGACTTCTTAATCACTTGGCTTGGTTATGAAAACATTTTTAATATATAAAACGATTATAGAAAGTCATTTAAGTGTGTGTGTGTATGTGTTTGTGTGTGTGCGCGCGTACATGTGTGCGTGTAGGCGTGTGTACTTGTGCGCGGGCGTGTGTGTGCACTACAACAAATAACACTTTTCACGACGAAGCTCTCACCTCAAACAATTGAAAAGCGAGGTATAAAGCCAAGGCGCGCTATTTTTTATTATTTAAAAAAACAAAAAACCACAAACTCCATCGGTCTTTCATAAAACCGAGGTGAAAAATAACTCAGTACAAGCTTCGATTCCCAGTTATCATAGTTTATGATTTTATTTGTTTATAAGTGTAAACAAAATGTTCTAACCTTTCAGTTTTCTATTTAACCAATGCATTAAATAATAATATTTTACTATAAAAACACTCGCTAAACAGATTTTACCCTAATCCTTACTAATATGTGTACGTCGCGCGAAGACTCGCCTTCTTTACATGTGAACTTTTAATTTATCCCAAAGGTAGGGAAGGAAAAATCAAAATAAACCCGTGAGTGTGTGTAATGCAAAACAAATGCACTTGAGAGATCGGGAATCAGGATTGGTTATACAAAGGGAAGGTACTAGCACCCTAAGTATCTATAGTATCCTATAGGAACCTCTTGCATATATTTGTGTTTGTTGTTGTTTTTACTTACTGTGTAATGGGAATTTGTTGGTTGGTTTTTAGTGAGTGATGATAGTGGGAAATGTTTTGAGATAAACAATGATTAAAGGTGTAAGAACCTAATGGTTTTATTTATTATTGTGCTCGCTAAGATCTCGCAATCTTATGCCTACGTATTCTCAAAAGGAAGTTGAGAAATTAGAGTGTTCGTAGTTCCACCTACTAATGGATGGAATTGGGTTTGGGAGAAGAGAAAAATTGTCATCTTAAGAGGGAGATATCTCACCTATTCACCACAAACATTTTGAGAAAAAAGATAATAAGGGAAGAAGCTTTAAACTTGGATGTAGAAAATCCAAAGTAATGCCACATCTTCCTTTAAATGAACCTTTGCATATTAAGAGAGGGACATTGACTTGGATATAGAATCAACAAGTATGCCACTTATATCACATAAATGAAAGAAGTTTTTTTTTGTACCATAATAAGAGAAGGACTCCAACTTGGATTTTGAATCAACAAGTGTGCCACTTACATCAGTTAAAATGGAAAAAAGTTTGAAATGTTTGATTTATGTTTGTGGGGAATAGAAGAGACATCTCTTCCATAGAGATCACTCAAGTCTCATCTCTAGGGAGTGTTGAATTTGAAACCAAAGGTTAGCTAGGGTTTTACTTGAAGTCTGAGGTTTGAAGGTTTGAAGCCACAAGGGGCTATGGTTGACTTTAGGACTCCAATAGGGAATTCTCATCTCTTTGTTGAAGAGTTGAGTCTGAAGTCTAACTTCCTTGTACAAAGCCCAAGAGGAGGCTAAGTTGATTGTGAAGTCTCCTTGTATAAAGCCCAAAAGGAGGCTAAGTTGATAGTTGGAACTTCAACAAGGGAAACCTAATGTTTGAACTAAGTTGTAGTTTGCAAAGGATCCTAAAGTTTGAACTGAGTCTAAACTAGGGATGAGTATTAAAAAAACAACAGTTATGTAAGTGTTGTAAATGTCAAGAGAAACTTAACAAGACAAGCTTGATCAAGCTTGTGAACAAGTGTAGTCATCAAGGAAGACATGAGCATGGAATGATTAAGCATGATATATCAACATGTGAATGAGTAACAGATAAAGAGATATATTCATCATGGTAAGAGTTTATGAAGGAAATATTGAAGCATGTGAGCAAAGATTCAATCACAAGGAAGCTCAAGTAAGGAAATATTAAAGATGGATCGAGGATCAAGTGAATATATTAAAGAGTGAACAAAACCCTAACTGGAGATAACCATATGGACAAAGCATTCAAACATGGTTGAATCAAGATGTTGGGGAATCCAAACTCAGGTGGAAACCTTAACTATGCACAAAGATGTTTTGAAAGTTTAATCAAAGTAAAAACCCTAATTAAACATTTAATCAAAGAATTTTTCAAAGGAAATAATACTTAACCATGGTGTGTATAAGTCAAGAAAACATGTTATGTACATCTACAAGACTTTTACCAAGTGTAATATGGACATACAAGTACAAGTGGTCAATTAGGTTAAGAGGAAAATCAAAAGAATGTCATTAAAAGTATGAAAATACCTTAAAATGGACCACTTTTCAACTTAATAAAAATGTGTTGAATAAATATTATTTTGACATTTTTAAATATATTCACAAAATAGGACATATAAATAAGAAGTGTGCAAAAATTAAATAAAAAATAATGAATTTTGCTATGTGAAATAAACGTGTGAAGTTGTGAAAGAGAATGAAAAGAAAAGTGCTAAAAAAATAGGAATTGCTCCCACCAAGGCTTCAACCCACGCCCTTGGGGTGGAGAGCTCAAAATCTTACCAACTGAGCCATGTGCCATGGCTGTTAGTATAGCGCGTGATGAAAATAATAAAGAGAGTTTTTAAGTGAAAATGTTTTAAAAAATAAAAGCCAAAAGGTCTGGGGTGAGGGGGATTTGAACCCCAGACCTTGGACTCGCTCACACACAAATATTAGTATTTTCACTAGGGCGCAATGCCAATTTAAGATATAATCTGAAATCAGAAAATAATATATTAAAACTTTAATTAAAATATGAAAAATGGCGTCATGGCCATTACCTTCATCAACTTCATCATCTTCATCTTCTCCAAGTGTTATCTCTCAGAATACACATCCAAATGACACGATGTAAAAATGAAAATTGATGGAATTTTGACAAGGAATTGAATGGTTATATTAAATTTTATTTAAATTCAGTGTATCCAAAGAAATTGATTTGAAAACCGCATGAACCCTAACTGAACTTTTCAATACAAAATCTTATAGGATCACCATACTTGACAATTAATTGAGGGAAAATGATCACAATATCATGATAAACATGTATGTAACTCAAATGATTAAAATTGATGCATGAATAATAGAGTTCAGTTTAGAGGAAACTTACCTTGCAAGTGAGAATTTAATTCTCTGTTGGAGGTGTTACAGAATTGATTTGATGATTCAAACAGCTTCCTTGACACTCAAGGATGGTGTTGCAATGTTTAGAATGAGTTGAAACCTCCTGGATCACTTGGCTCGTTTCAAACTGCAGCTTAATGTGTATGTGAAGCAAATGACATGTGACTTGATGATTTTGAGGTTATAGTTAGTGTTTAAGTGTTTGGATCACTTACACATGATGTGTGTGAAGTGTGTGGATGGTTGAATTGAGTGGAAATGGACTAATTTGAGATTTCCAAATTTTCACTCTTTGAGATTTGTGAACTTTGCAAGAGAGAGGATTTGTGAGAAAACAAGCATTGGCAATGTTTTGGTGTCATTATTGTGAAGGAATTGAACTCTATTTATAGGAGAAATAAGTCTAATATTTTGAGTTTGAAAGAATTTGGATGTAGGCTATTATCCAACAAGTGATGTCATGTACCTATAACTTGAAAGTCAATGCACACATGGGTTATTCTTCACATGGCTCTCATTCTGATCTTTTGAGCTTTGTTCCTCAAGGTTTCATCTTATCCCTTGATGTTCTGATCAATTTCTAACAGATTGGATGATTTTTGCTCAAATTCACTATAGCACTTTAATGCTAGAGGACAAAACCTCACTTCCTACCTTTTGAATGATTTCTTTCACATGCCAAGTGATGAAATTTTCAAAATTCAGTTGTGCTTTGCAGAGCACATGCTTGTATGATCATTTTGGAGTTGATCTTGTGAAGATTTCAGGTTTTCAAGACTTATCCAAATCGTGTGGAACAATCATGTTGCAAATCTGTCTTGGAGTTTCAGCTTGATCAAGCCTCATTGCAGCATCCATAACTTTTAGCTCAAGTAAAGGATTTTGATGTTCTTGATCATTTTGGAAAGCTGGTATATCATACTTCAACTTTGATGTTCAAAGTTGGTCTTGAATCATTATGGATCATAGTGAAAAATAGCCCTAAAGTTGGCTTGAACACAAGACAGATTCTGTCCAAAATTTCACCAAGTGTTTTAGGTTCAAAAGTATGGAACCTCCAACTTCATGGCCTTATATCTTAAAATCTATACATTTTTGGGGAATCCACCCTCAAGGACAAAGCTGTAGTATTTAAAAATATCTTCAATTTGATCTTTGTATCAAAGAAAATGGTTACTTGGTTTGGAAGTTATGCCCTTGCAAATTAGGGTAAAAATCATTGGATTTTATAACTTAGAAAAAATTCAACTTCTCCAATGTTGTCCTTTTTACAAGTAACCTCACATTTCTTGATATTTATTGATCAACCATGATCCAAATCACATATTAACATCATTCTTGACTTGAAGAGACTATGTTTGACCAAAAACACCAAAAGTCAAACTTGATTTTGACCACAGTTGACTTTTGTGTTAGATGAACTTTGAACTCTGTGATCCTTTATGAAATAAAACCCCTGGGCTAAATTAAATATCATGGATGGACTCCAAATGTGTTTTTGAGTGAATTTAGTCATGTCCCAAGGTTTGATATCATGTCTTGGTAAAATGTCAAAGGTGCAGTTGACTTTTCATTCAAAACCCTAGTTTGTGGACCAGAGGATTTTAACTTCTTGTATTGCTTATGAATCAAGCTCCTTAGATCAATCTAATCATATGAATGGATTAATATGAGGAATTTGAGGTCCTTGAAACATATCTTGAGGTTTTGGATCATGTCTTGCTCCAAAAGTCAACCTAGGGACTGAATTAGGTCAAAACCCTAATTTGGATGCACTAAGGATCTTGAGGCTTGATGAGCTTGTTCATAATGTAATTTTGCACTTGGTTATTGATGAGTGAAAACTCTTGATCTTTATGGATGACAAAGTTACTTGTGGTGTTGAATATGATGCTTATCCCTTGATAATTCATCTGCTTGAGCTTTAGGGGGATCACCTAACCTGTGAAGCAAGTTAGCACACATATCTTGTACTTGTGATGGGTTAGTGATGTATAAAGATATGTATATATGTAATGATGAATGTTATTCCAATGATGCAAAATGTGGTGGAATCTTAGGGGGTAAAAAATTAGGGTGTGACAATATGAAGCCATCCCAAACTCGCAAGCATTATTCTTTGGGATGGATTGCAAGACAGAAAAAATCTTCAATGTTCTTCTATCTTGAACAAAACATTTTTTCTGCCCATGTTATCCATCCCAACATAATGGTGTTGATGTTGTCGTTGTTGTATTTTTGGAATAACCCTCAGTTAAAGAAGGGAGCTCAACCTTTAAAGAGTACTCAGTTGATAGATTACAAGTGTAGAAAATCATTCTTGGTTAAACAAAGAATTGAGCTTAACCAACAAAGAAGGGAGTTTAACATTTGAACAAAGAAGGGAATGTAACTAAATCTAGATATCAACGAATATTTGTTGTAAATAATTTATTTTAATATTAATCAATGTAACTTAAAAAAAAGGAATTATTCACCTTGGTTTTATATTAAATCTGAGGTGTTTAATAATCATATTTTACTATAAAAACACTCGTTAAACAAATTTTACCTTAAGACTAACTTATATGTAGCCTACCCAAAGACAAGAAATATTCACCACCGTCCATTTGATCATGAGTTGCTACTACAGATTTCTAGGATGGATTGCAAGTGCAAAAATTAAAAATTCTCATTGGAAAACAGATCTCTAACATCTTTGCATGAGACCTGGACATGGAAAATAAAAATTCTCATTAGGAAACAAATTTTATAATGTATTTTTAATATTCTGTGTAAAAAATGTAATTAAAAAAAAACAGCTTATTCACCTCGGTTTTCTTCGTGACCGGGGGGATAGTTAAGTATTTCTTACTATATTCAATGTTATTAAACAAATATTTGTCGTCCATTTAATGTTTATCAATGCTAAAGAATCTGTAATTAGTGGTTGTAACACCCCAAAATTTTCCCTCCTATTTATACCCTTCTTAGTGGCTTATGCTTTCCATTTCATGTACTTCTAGGTCATAGACATTGCATATGCATCATTGGCTTTCATAAGGCATGGTATCAAGGGTACCACTATCACTGACTGGAAAAAGTAAAGAGGATAAGATATGTTCAAATGCTCAAGCCACAAATGCTCATCATGCCTCAAGGCACCTCATATGGTCCACTATGTCATCAAGTGATTGAGTTTGGCAAGTGAATTGAAAAGGATCACACCCTCTTAACTGTTGATCCTCAACTAGGGTTTTGGATGTCCATGCTTAGGACACCTCCATGAGCAAGAATCTTGGGTCTTTAGCCTCATCTTATCACATGAATCATCTTGGTTTAATGGATTCTACATCATGGTCAAAGGAATTAGGGTTTGAAGAATCAATCAATTTCTCCTGACTTTTGGGGGCCAAATTAGGGTTTTGCCTAAAGTCAGTTTATTTCTGATTTTTGGGGAAAGACTTGATCCCATGGCCTTCTATGTGTTCTCAAGTGTTTAGGGTTGGATTATGGACCATCAATGTCACTCACAGGGGATTCAATTGGATGATTGATTGAAAATCGGGAGAATTGGAAATAAAGTCAACTGATCAATGAAAAAGTCAATTCTTGACTTTTTGAGGTCAACCTCATGTTCATAATGTCAAATATGGTCAATGTATGAGATTTTATCAAGAAATACCAAAGGAATCATGAGAAATCAAGCTTGTGTGTGAAATTACCAATTTTGGAAATTTGGGGTTCTTAAGAACTTTCCATTTTGGGAAAGTTTTCCTTAGATTTCAGCCATCTTCCAAGCCATTTTCCTCCATGATCCAAGACTCATTTGAAAATATTTTTCAAATGAAAGTTGTAGATGGATATTCCACCTTTCCAACCATATAAACAATGCTTCATTTGGATTCTTGAGTAAAAAGTTATGATGCTTCAAAGTCATGATCATTCAAGTTATGAAACATGAAATAACTTAGAAAATTTTCAATACTTTTGGCAGCTCGTGTCATGCCACTTTCATGGCTTTTTTCCATCATGTTAAAGGCTTTAACTCAACTTGATTTTCACACAAAACTTGTAGTATCAAGTTTCTTCTTTAATTTGACACCAAGAACATGAAATTTGGTTCAAGATCCAAAGAGATATGATCAATCAAAGTCATGATCATCACTTTGTTCCAAGCATGAAAATGAATTAGGATTTTTAGCATTCATGGAAGCCAAGTTCATGTGATATTCAGTGACAATTTTCATCATGTTAGAGGCCTCAAATGAGTTTGATTCAAACATCAACATTGTTCTATCAAAGGCCCTCTTTCTAAAGTTGCCAAGAGTTGGAAATTTAGTTCAAGACTCATCAAGATAGGTTGCTTCAAAGTCACCACCATAGATGCTCCCCTCAACATACACCATAGATATTGCTTTCACTTTGAGATTGGAAAGAGAATTAGCATATTTGTTGCAGCATTGGTTATGCGCATCACAACATCCTCATCACCTTTACCATATTTAGCCATGCACAACTATGACATGTCATGCACCATGTACTATCTTACTCCATATGGCCATGAGAAAGATAAATAAAACTTAATGAACAAGCCTAATCCTTCTGATCTTGTACTGGTCTCACCATCCATGACTTATCTCATGCATCAATGTAATGTAACATACACACTCACTAATTCCCTAACCCGTAGGCAACATAACCATGATCTCATTTCCAATTTTCCTAACCTCACACTATCATTATCAACTAACATTAGCATCTAACCACATGGCAACCACCCAATATAAAGATCAAAAACCTACATAACAAATTCAGTTAGACAGTTACAGTCGGGGAGAGAGAGAGAGAGAGAGAGAGAGAGAGAGATCCAAGGAAAAATCAGTTTTTGCACTCATTGTTGAGAGCTTCGAAACTCATCCAATATTGAAGGTTTTCCCAAGATTTCTTCACCTCTACACTTCATTCTTGCAACTGTTTGCAAGGTCTTCCATCTGGAGCAGCCATTTGAGCATATACGAGTTCACTTCAGTTCAACAATTTTGCATCTTTTTTCAAGATTCAAGGGTCCAAAGGCATTTATTTGCCTCCATTGTAGATCACAAGACTTTGCAGTGAAGTTTTTGGGTTTCTTGAGGCTTAGAACTGCATCTTCAACCAGGTCACACTCTTGAACTTTGAAGCATCATTCTAGGCTGTATGAGATGATTTAATACCTCATGTAGCTGCATCTGAACTCCTCCTACCTGAGGCAATATTTGTGGTTAAAGATTAGGGAAAAATGTGAAGTTTGGAGTTTTGCAGATCTAACTTATCTTCTTCGATTCTCTTTGTATGTTGATTTTAGGAAATTTGGTGAACATATTTAGAATCTACATGATTTTCTGAGTAAGATGGTGTATGGCTTTGCTTTTTTCTGGTAGCTTTCTTGCCTAAGCTCCGGCGGAGCTGGCCGGAGAAGACGATCGGAAGGCTTCTCCGGCGACTGGTTTCAATCCCTAGTCAAACCCCCAGATCTAATCATGGTCGTGAGTGTGTTTTTTTGATCCTAAAGCTGTGAGCGCGCCAACGCATTATTGAGGACGGTGAAGGTCACGTGCCACTCCTTTTCCCTCTCCTCTTCTCAATTAAAATATGAAAAAAAAAAGGTTTTTTTGTGACTTGGGCCTAAGAAATGTGCTTTACGCGCCCCCCATTCTGGGCCTATATAAGGACTGAATTAGTTAGTTACTAGTGTAACACCCCCTAAGCCTTATGTGTGTTTTCTTATATTTCTTTTTTTATACATGTGCAAGAATTGAATTTTAAAAATAGTAAGGAGCATTATAAAATTCTCTAAAAATTCATGGGAGTTCTGAAGGATGTTATATAATTTTTAGTGATTTTTAATTTCACTTTTGGTGTGATTTGGTATTTTTCTTGGATTTTGGATTGAGAAGTGTTCATCTTGACCTACCTTGTGATGCAAGCCATAAAAAGTGATCTTCCCTTCATGTTTTGGATCTAATTTTTGGTGTACATTTAGATCTTTGATTTTTTAACATCTTTATGCTTTATTGACACCTTGTCCATGATTTTTGAATTTGTCTTTGAACTTCATCTTTGAGCCTTATTTTGCATGATCATCTTTGACAACATACCTAATGTTTGGGATTGATTGAATGTTGTTGGTCCACAATTTTGAGTCAACCTTTTGTATGTGACCAGCCACTGACCTTAGCATAAAATTTTCAATTTTTCATAATTTTTTCATGCTTTTAACTATTTTCCATGTATTTTTCAATGTATACCTATCATATGGATGCATACCTAGTATTAGGTCATGTTTAACACTTGTGTGTGGCCATTTTAGGTCAACTTTGAGGATATGCTTGAGTGTATTCATGAGTGCATTTTGATGTGTAATTGGAATGTTTGGTTGATGCTTTTGGATCATATCTTATATGCTTTATGTGAACCCTAATTAGACACCCGATGTTGCTCGATGCTTGTTTAGGTATTTGGTTTGGTGATACTTTCATGCAGCCCTCATTAGGGATCTTTTGTGCATCTTTTTACACATGTTTTACCATGAGGTAGAGCCTTCCCACATTGGTTTATAGTTCATGTTATATTCCTCTAATTGATGTTATGCTTTCATAAGTTTGAGCATGAATAGCATTCAACTTTTTGGCTTTGCACTTGAACTTTGGTGTGCCTTACTTGTCCAATACTTTTGATATTCAAATGTTCCATTTATTATGTCATTTAACAATTTCCTATATGTGTGAATACTTTGTTGGCTTGGTCTTATCATTAATTTTATATGCTTGAAAGCTTTTTGTTGTTAGTGGAAGATCAAGTTTGACTTTGGTCATTACTTGTAACATCTTTTGAGGACATATTTGTCATGATGACTTTGTGGAGTCTAAATGCTCATTTGTAATGTAGATAACATGTATGCATTGACATTAGTATGATTTAGAACATTGTCATCTCTTGTTATAGGTCGTTTGGTAGGATTTAAATGATGTTGCTTTTGTGTGAATACAAGCTTGATTTGTGCATCAACTTTGACCACTTCTTTGACACCACTTAAATGCATCTTCGCACAATTGTTTTTGGGGTTCAATTAGGACATATCATAAGGCATTCAACTCTAACTTAGATTCCTTGACCTCACATTGCCTTACCATGTCATTTCATCTATCATACTTGAGTGATAATTTACATGTTTTTAGGAGAAGTTTAAGTGTGGTTTTGCTCTTGATTTACATTGACTTTGGAAAAGGTGTTTGATGTAAACTTTGGTGACATATTGAGATTGGTTTTAAGACTTAAATACATGGTTTCAATTTTGACTTAGGTCCCTCATATGTCAACTTTGTATATGCTTAATCATTGTTTGTTCACAAATGTTTGGTGTTTGATTTAGGTAATATCTTTGTATAGAATTACCTACTCCTTTGAACATGAATTGGTATGACTTTAATGAGCACTTATTGACATTTAAAACTTAATTCCCATGTTATTTAATACTGCCTCATGTACTTAGGTACATATTTGAGTTGGTTTGAATGGGTTTTTACTTGCATCACACTTAACATGACTTTAGAGAATTGTTTAAGTGCTAGTTTTGATACATACTTGTAATATCTTTGGAGATTGGTTTGCCATGATGACATTCATGTTGGTTTGAGATGTTTACACATTGGATAACATGATTCCCTTATGGTCTAGGCCATTGCATGAGTTCTTTTCATGTTTGTTTGTTCACCATATTCATGTTGGATTGAAACATTTTTTAAATGACACACTTGTGTGTAACTTGTAAACCTTTTGAGTAAGATGTATAACTTTCATGATCACTTATCATTGCTTAAAACTTGGAAATGACATGTTTACATCTCATTTGTGACTTGCATACATGGCTTGGCTCCCATTTGTGGGACTTTTAGAAACATTTTGACTTGGTTTATGGATGACAATTGTTTGGATATTGGTGTAGGACATAGTTTGCATTCTTGTATGCTTTCTTAGGAGATTAACTTGGATAGGATTATGTGTGTTTAGCCACTGCCCCTAGCAGGATCTCATACTTTTAGGACACTTCTAACTTTGGTTGTTGTTTGATTTTTAATTTAGTGTAGCCTTAGGGCTTTAACATAGCCAAAATTGCATGTTTACACAATTTGCTTTCAACTATTCATTAGTTGAGCTTGGCTTGGAGATGGTAAGTTCATGGTGCTTTGCAAGGGTGTTTGCACTCACATGAATTCTATTTCATCTTACTTCTCTCTTCTCTTTTCTCCTTGGTGATTGTTTAAGCTAGTGTTTACTTATGTTGTTCACATGATCCCTTAGGATTCTTAGCTCCACTTATTTTCCGATTAAGATGGAGGTAGGAGAGACATTAGGTTTGTAATCCATGTATGATAACAAGTAGGATAGTCCCTTAACCTCAATCTTAGGACCATGATGCATGACAACATTAAGGCTTAGTCTCCCTTAGTTGTTTTCCTTTGCAACTTTGAGTCTTTCTCTTCTCATCTCAAAACAAGTTCAAAACACATAATAAATACAATGAGTATTGTACGCCACGAGCCTTAAGTACATGGGAAATGAAGAATGAGGGGTCTCTCTTCACTTTTCTAGAGTGTTTACCATACGTCCTGTTGGGGGCGATCATGCGACGCATTCGCTCCTTTGTCATAGACTTTAGTGCAATACAAGCTTCAAACTAACTTAAGCCACTTCTGTCTAAAAAACACAAATAAAGTTCACATCATTTTATCCTTCGGGATTAACTGGGTTTCAAATCATTTTCGGAAAAGAGCACGTTAATTCCTTTTGTCGCAAACAGGAACCGACCCTAACTTCCGGACGCAAACTTAACGTCGCTCATAAAAAAAACAATGACCTTGTAGGTCGAACTACGACTGCTCTGATTTCCTCCTTCACATTAGATTGAGGATACGTAGGCACAAGACGACGATGTCTTGGAGAGCAACCTTCCCCCACAATTTTGTAGTCCCCGAACTACGTTGACTCTGATTTTCTCGTTCCCGAGGGAATACGTAGGCCTAGGACGGAGATGTCCTATCGAGTCACTTCTTTCTTTTCTTTTCCCCGTTCCGTTTCCAGTTAGCGGTAGGCTTTAGATAACTCACCCTTTGATTAGACAACAAGTGTGGATCCCATCGAGTATGATGGATGCGAGGGGTGCTAATACAGTCCTCTCGCGTAACCGACTCCCGAACTCAGGCTATGGTTGCGACGACCAAGCCTTTCCATGTTGAGGTTTTCTTCGATCTGTTCCTTTCCATGCGTCGGGATAAATAACGTTCGGTGGCGAATTTTCTGTTCTTTTTCGCCGGTTGATTTTTGCAGGTGCGACAGCTGGCGACTCTGCTGGGGACTCTGGTTCCCTAAGAGAGCCAATCCTAGCGCATGTGTGCTTTTGGTTATTGGGTGTTTATCTACATGTTTTACTCGCTTTATTTATGGCATTGTTGCATGTTTATCGCTTTCATTGCATTTACTTTACATTTACTATTCCCATATATACTAGACTGTGCTAGACTATTGTTTTTTTGGTGGGATAGGTGATCTGAGAGATAAGCCCACTACCCAGGCTTGAGTATACACGCAGGATTTAGAGTGGATAGTCGTGTCGCTTGCGTGGTGGTGACCACATGTAGTGTTCACGAGACCCACAGCTAGACGAGGTTCTTCTAGGAGATATCTGATATTGCATGTTGATGCAGGTCATTGGATGTTCCCTTGATGAGCTGTCGACTCTGCTGACCATTCCTGAGGACTCACTTGAGGAACTCCTCCCAAGAGGTGATAATGACAGACTAGAAATGGCAAACCCATTACGCTCCTTGATCCGAGGACCCGAAGCTGAGAACTTGCCATAGGATGACCGTTTGAGGGGAATCAGTGGAGGCCTCCTCAATTGATGATGATGCCAAACCAGAAATGGTGAACGTATCATCATTTCTCGACCTGAGAGCCCGTGATGCTGAGGATCCTTAGTCTTAGAACCCACATGTGAGAAGGGTTGGGTGTTTACAGGTTTGCAGGTAACCATGACTTCCAACCTACTCGGTTTTTTGGTATTCTTACAGAAGTGGGTAGTTCATCCCGTTATATTCAGGCAGTTGTTATTCACAATTCTACACAGACACTATGCACACAGTCCATCACAGACACGTCCAGATATATGTGGCACTATGATACCATGCATTTGCATTGCATTATCATACCCTGACATTCATGTTCTCTCATTTCCAGGTTATATCCGACTTTTGATTCCAGACAGTGGGTTCTTATAGAGATGGATACTGAGAAGAAGAAGAACATCATCGTTTACAGATTCCCGAAGCCTACTCTAGGCTCTATTAACAGTCTGAAGGATATGGCAAGTCCAGATGTGTTGGGAGCTTTCAACGAAAAGTATGGGTGGATCTTATCTTTTGTTCACAACATCAGTGACTACGAGTATAAAGGCATTCACACTTTGATGTAGTTCTATGACCCCCCTCTGAGCTGCTTTGTATTTCCAGACTATTTGCTGGTACCTACCCTGGAGGAATATTCAAACATTTTGGGGATTTATATCAAAGAAGGTGCTCCGTTCTTCAGTTCTAAGAGTGATCCTGACTTCGGAGATGTGGCTAGTGCTCTTTATTTGAGCAAATCAATGTTGGAAGCCAACATCACTAGCAAGGGAGGTTTCCGAGGTTATCATTTGGGGTATCTGGTGAAGAAAGCCCAAGAGGCTGCTCGACACAAAAAATGGATCATTTTAAATGCACTACTGGCTCTTTGTGTATATGGTATTGTTCTTTTTCCCAACGTGCCTGATTTTGTTGATGTGGACGCCATCAGAATATTCACAAAGCAGAATCCCGTGCCAAACTTACTGGGAGAACATTAGGGAACTCACCACAGCTATGAATAATGTCTTTGCCGAGCAACCCATGATCTATCCAGACGATATCTTTGGCAGACAAACCCATAAGCCATTGACTCCACTCTAAAGAATCCTTAGAGTCTACAAAGGCGCCTGAACGAGGCAAACGGTTCGCGAACCATTTATAAAAGAGAGATGTACGACAGTGGATAAATCCCCCTCTCCTTTTCTCATTTATGTTGTACACTGAATGATGGAGAAAGGGGGGAATCAACTATAATCCCTCTTTGGCCATTAGACAGTTCGGTTACGCTCTGACAAGTCCACCCGTTAAGAGGGATGTGGAAGAGTCGTTGTATTTCCAAGCATCCGATGGTTTAGCAATAGCCCAGAAGGCTTTTGAGGTCTGGTTCAGTGTACATAAAAAAGGTAAAGCTATTTTGGGTAAAGCCAACAATCGAACCCATCCTCTATATGAAGACTGGATAAAGAAGAGGGTTGAAGAGTTCTACTTGCCTTTCGATCCTGCACCTCCTTTGTATCCTGAGATTGTGGAAGAGATGATCATCGTACCCATCGAATTATTCAATAAGCTGCAAGCTTTGGTGAATGAGCTTCACGTCAAAAACTTCGACTTGAGTAGTCATCTTCAAGAAGCTTTGCATACTAAACAGGGATTGGAATGGAAAGCTCAAGATGCAATAAAATTGCTGGCAGAGAAGGAGAGGGACCTCACAGACAGGGCTCAGTTCTATCAGAAATTTAAGTCGGCTATTGAATCCTCCGCAAAGACTCACAAGCAAACTAAGAAACACTTGGTCGAGGCAAATGCTAAGCTTACTGACTCTCAGCACAAGTGGGTTAAGATCATGGCTGAAAATGGGGAATTAGAGAAGGAAATCTAAAAGGCGAAGAAAGGCAAGAAGCACTTCTCCGACAAACTGAAGGAAGCTCATAAAGAGATTGAAGAGCTCAAGGTTCAGGCTGGGATCAAGAATTCGAAGCTCAGAGATGTCTTTGGAGACAACGATAGCGCGTAGCACATTGTCAAGTTGAACCAAGGAATTAGAATGAGGAACAAGTTGATTAGAGGGCTGATGGAGCAACCAACTCACCCTGACACCTAAGCCCTACTCGAAGAGGTCAAGACCAGTTTGTATGGGTTAGGGGTTTGGGATTAATTTGTATTTGTACCTCTGTATCGTGATTACCATCAGGCTTATTGATGGATTCACCGTTGATTCTATCAGAATTAGTTGTATGACTTTCCAGAGTCTAATGTGATGAGATTTTGCTTCAGTCACACTTGTATTATGGTGTTTATTCCAGATATATTTCCTCTGCAATATCTCTATGCTCTAGCTTTATTTGTCCGGCATTGTATTTGATCCCTCGCCCGATCAGAACTAGAATCAAAATATGGATATACCCTTGAAATGATTAAACATGGCATTTACATTTGCATTCACATATTCATACTCATTTGCATAACAGGTGCTCATTTCTGGATTTCTTATCTTGTTCAATTTTGCAGACAGGATTGCTGATCATCATCTCCACCGTTACTCACTTGTCAAAACCAGCAAAAGGCAATGGAACAAGTGCAAACAGAACTTTAGGACTTTCGCACTCGCATGACCCAATTCATGGAGATGATGCAAAGCGTTGCTCAAGGACAAGAGCAACTAAGAACGTTGATGCAACCTCTTGTTGCACATGTTGATGAGGAAGGCGTACTTCACGGTGGTGTTCATGTCATCCCTCCGAGCGGAGAAAGTCAAGCCGGTGTTCATATTGTCCCTCTGGGCGGTGGCGCTCCAACTGTTGTCATTCCTCCGGGCGGAGGACCAGCCGGAGGTATTCCACTTGTTGTTGGCGGAGCTGGCAGTATAGGGGTTATGCATGGGCCAGGAGGCCCTCAGTGGGAGGATCAGCAAGATGATATGTTCTCGATGCAAGGGGCTGGTATTGGTATTTCGAACGAAGCTGATAAGAAGTTCAAGTTGATTGAGGAGAGAATGAAGGTGTATGAGAATCAGAATTCCTTGGGGCACGATATGGCTGATCTGGGATTGGTTCCCAGAGTAAAAATTCCTCCTAAATTCAAGGTTCCTTCTTTTGACAAGTATACTAGAACTACATGACTTAAGACCCACATCAGGGCTTACTACAGAAAAATGTCTGCTCACTCTGAAGATGAAAAGTTGCTGATACATTTCTTCCAAGACAGCCTGGCTGGGGCGCCCCTAGAGCGGTATATGTAGTTGGAAAGGAGCCACATCCGCAGCTGGCGTGAATTGGCCGAGGTGTTTTTTAAACACTATCAATATAACACAAATATGGCTCCCAATCGTATACAGTTGTAGAGGTTATCACAGAAGAATAATGAAAGTTTCAAGGAATACACCCAAAGGTGGCATGAGCTGGCTTCAAGGGTTCAACCTCCAATGATGGAGAGAGAACTCGTGGAGATGTTCATGGCCACACTGCTAGGGCCGTATTATGAGAGACTAGTGGGATGTTTATCGGCAGTATTTTCTGAACTAGTTCTGGCTGGTGAAAGGGTTAAAAGCGGTATCAAGTCTGGTAAAATACCGAGCAGCAATGGATCCTCGGCTGGAGGACACAAGAAATCATATGGGGGAAAAGAGAAGGAGATGCTAATTTAGTTTCTTCAAGTCATCATAAGGGTAACTCCCATCAGAATTATACCCAACAGGTTGCTACCGTGGCTATTTTGGCCGCACCTCAATAGCAAAACCCTGCCCCACGCAGGTATTAAGACAGGCCTAAGCAGAACAGGCATTTTGATTCACCTCCGATGCCCTACATACAATTATTCCAACATCTGTTACAACTCCAATTGGTGCAAACAAGAACATTGGCTCCCCCCACAGGCGATCTGCCTCTGGAATACGATGCCAACGCACGATACGAGTTTCATTCAGGAGCTCCAGGTCATAGTATCGATAATTGCAAGGCTTTCAAGCACAAAGTTCAAGATTTGCTTGATTCCAAAGCCATCAACTTTACGAATGACGGTACGAATGTAATCCAAAACCCTATGCCCAATCATGGAGGGGCAAGGGCGAATGCCATAGATGATGGGGAACTGCTGGATCTGATAATGAACGTAGATGAGTTGAAGACTTCTCTGTCAGTAGTCAAAGAGAGGTTGTTGAAACATGGGTTTTTTCCAGGATGTTCTGATAACTGTCAAGAGTGTTTGGTGCAACCTGAGGGTTGTGTTTCTTTGAAGATGAATATTCAGAGGTTGATGAATGATGAGCTCTTACAATTTGATCGGGTCAGTAGTGAGAAGAAGGTTGTTAATCATAGTGAAGACATCACCACAATATCCATTCTGTACAAAACAATCAATATTTCAGCGTCGGTCATTATCACTGTTCCAGGGTCGATACCTTACGAGAGAACTAAGGTTATACCATGGAACTATGGGGCCGAGGTATTTTGCAACAGGCAGAAGCAGGAACTAGTAGGTCCGTCGGGTGTAGGATCTATTACTGAAAGTGTTGTGGAAGTTGGAGCCATTACCAGAAGCGGCAGAGTCTTTTCACTAGATAATAACAATACAGGCAGCGCGAGTTAGGACAAATGTAAAAAAGTGGTTGACAATTTTGGGCAGGGGCCCGTTGTGGAGGATTCTGCACAAAAGAATGTTGATGAGGCTTTCTCTAAAGAAGTTGAGGAATTCATGAGGATAATCAGGAAAAGCGAATACAAAATCGTAGACCATTTACATCAAACACCATCCAAAATTTCTATCTTGTCGTTGTTGATATGCTCAGAGGCGCATAGGAATGCCTTATTAAAGGTGAATAATGCAGCGTGTGTGCCGCAGGAAATATCAGTGAATCAACTTGAGGGCGTGATAGTGCATGTAAATGCTGGAAATGGTTTGGGCTTTACAGACTTGGACTTGACCCTCGCGGGGAGAAACCATAATAATGCTTTACATATCTCTATAGAATGCATAGGCTCTTTGTTATCCCATGTGTTGGTAGACACCGATTCTTCATTGAGCGTTCTTCCCAAGAAAGCGATGATAAAATTGGATACTCAAGGGTTGATTTGTACACCCAGTGATCTGGTAGTGCAAGCCTTTGATGGCTCCAAAAGGTCGGTGTTCGGAGAAATCGTGATACCCATCAAAATCGGCATACAGTTGTTTGTTGGGATGCCCCTGGATTCACTGTGCTGGGGCAGTAACGTCTACCCTACATCAAAAGCTGAAGTATATGGCTGAGGGAAAGGTTGTTACGGTGTGCGGGGAAGAAGATATAATGATCAGTCACTTGTCAACTTTCAAATACGTGGAGGTGGATGGAGAGATACATGAGACTTTATGTTAGGGTTTTGAAGCTGCTCAGATCCCAGATAAGCCTCCGATGGAGGTTAATGAACCAGAAGTTTCTATGTCTTCATTCAAAGACGCACGCGCTGTGGTAGATTCTGGTAATTCTCAGAATTGGGGACAAGTAATTAAAGTTCAGATGATGAAGAATGAGTATGGGCTGGGGTACAATCCATCAAAATCATCTCAGGGGCCTCCAAAGTATAATGGCCCAGTTCAGTTCACCAGTGTGAGAGTTTTCTTTAACAGAATTAATGCCATCGAAGACGATGAGGGTGACAGTGATTGTGACATGGACCAATGGATCTGCCCGTGCATTTATGGACAAGAGCTGCATAATTGGTATGCTAATGAAGTTGTTCAAGTCTCGTGCGAAGAGTAATTGTTCTTTGTTTTCTGTATATGTTCAATCCTACGTTCTTCCCAAGACATAGCAATTTTTTCTGTAGGGCTACGATGTTTTACTTTCAATTTTTATCATTAATAAAGAACGTTTTCGCATCCAAATATTGTGATCTCTATCTTTCATTTTTACTTTTGTGCATTTATTAAAAGTAAAATGGCAATGTGTTTTTTTTGTTTGTTCATGATTGAATTCATAATAAACATAAAACATCCCTCATGCAGGTTTATCAGATCATATTCCACCGACCATGATTCAGCTATCGCTCGGTATGACTTCGACAATCCCATTTATCAGGCTGAAGAAGGGGTTGATGAAGACAGTGACTTTCCTGAAGAATTGGCCAGACTGCTAAAACAGGAGGAACAGATCATCTTACCTCATCAGGAGGACATTGAGGTTATCAACTTGGGCACCGAGGATGTGAAGAAAAAAGTCAGAATCGGGGCCGCCTTGGAAGACAGTGTAAAGGGAAGATTGATTGAAATGCTACGAGAGTATGGGACATCTTCTCCCGGTCTTACCAAGACATGCCTGGGCTCGATACGGACATTGTTGTGCACCGGTTACTGCTTAAAGAGGACTGTCCTCCAGTTAAGCAGAAGTTGAGAAGAACAAGACCGGACATGGCTGTTAAAATTAAAGAAGAGGTTCAGAAGCAGTTGGATGCTGGTTTTCTCGCCGTGACAAACTATCCTTCGTGGGTTGCTAACATCGTGCCTGTAAGAAAGATGGAAAGGTCAGGATGTGCGTAGATTATCGAGATTTGAACAGAGCAAGCCTAAAAGACGATTTCCTGCTCCCCCACATTGACGTGTTAGTCGACAACACTGCTCAATATTCTGTATTTTCCTTCATGGATGGCTTCTCTTGGTACAACAAAATCAAAATGGTCCCAGAGGACATGGAGAAGACAACATTCATTACACCGTGGGGAACTTTTTGCTATAAAGTAATGCCCTTTGGATTGAAAAATGCTGGGGCAACTTATTAGCGGGCTATGGTGACTCTCTTTCATGATATGATTCATAAGGAGATTGAGGTCTATGTTGATGACATGATCGCTAAGTCACAGACGGAGGAAGAGCATTTGGTGAATCTTCAAAAGTTGTTTGAAAGGTTAAGAAAGTTAAGACTGGGCTTGAATCCGAACAAGGGCACCTTCGGGGTGAGATATGGTAAATTGCTGGGTTTCATTGTTAGTGAAAAAGGTATTGAGGTAGATCCTGCTAAAGTAAAAGCCACACAAGATATGCCTGAGCCAAGAACGGAAAAAGAGGTTCATGGTTTATTGGGGAGAGTGTACTACATAGCCTGGTTCATCTCTTATCTCACAGCCACATGTGAACCTATATTCAAACTGTTGAGAAAAGATCAAGAGGTCAGGTGGAACAAAAATTGTCAAAATGCGTTTGATAAAATAAAATAATATTTGCAGGAACCTCTGATCCTCATGCCGCCAGTGCCAGGTCGGTCGTTGATTATGTATCTTACGGTTCTTGAGAATTCGATGGGGTGTGTACTCGGCCAACACGACGAGACAGGTAGGAAGGAGCATGCCATTTACTACCTGAGTAAAAAGTTCACTGATTGTGAATCGAGATACTCAATGCTGGAGAAGACATGTTGTGCACTCGCTTGGGCTGTTAAGCATTTAAGACAATATATGTTAAATCACACGACCCTGTTGATTTCAAAGATGGATGTGATTAAGTATGTGTTTGAGAAGCAAGCACTCTCCGGGAGAATAGTTCGTTGGCAGATGGTTTTGACAAAGTACGATATTCAATATGTTTCCCAAAAGGCCATTAAGGGAAGTGTTCTATCATAATATCTAGCTTAACAACTGATCGAGGATTATCAATCTATGAAGTTTGAATTTCCAGATGAGCATATCATGTTTTTGAAGATGAAAGACTGTGATGAGCCTTTGCTTGATGAAGGATCAAAAATCGGATCTCATTAGAGTTTGATCTTTGATGGGGCTATAAATTTATATGGTAATGGAATCGGGGCGATCATCACTACTCCGTAGGGTTCTCATATACCCTTCACCGCTCGATTAGCGTTCATATGCACCAATAATGAGGCAGAGTATGATGCGTGCATCATGGTGTTGGAAGAAGCTATTGATTTGAGGATCAAGAACCTCAATGTATATGGTGATTCTGCATTGGTCATTAATCAGATCAAAGGAGAATGGGAAACTCGTCAAGCGAACTTGGTATCGTACAAGAATTATGCCATAAGGTTGTTACCGTTCTTTGTTAGGGTGGACTTTCATCATGTACCCCGAACTGAGAATCAGATGGCCGATGCGCTGACAACATTGGCTTCCATGTACTAGGTGGATCGGTGGAATGAAACTCCATCAATCAGAATTATGCGTCTGGACAAATCGGCTTTCGTGTTTGCAGCCGAAGAAGTGTCAGATGGCAAGCCTTGGTATCATGACATCAAGTGTTTTCTCAAAAGTGAAGAGTATCTGGATGGGGCATCCACCAAGGATAAAAAAACTCTGAGGAGGTTAATGGGAAATTTCTTGTTGAACGAAGACGATGTGCTGTACAAAAGGAATTTCGACATGGTCTTGCTATAGTGTGTTGATGAACACGAGGCAAGCCAGTTGATGAAAGAGGTTCATAAGGGTTCTTTCGGCACCTACGCTAATGGTCATGCTATGGCTAGGAAGCTGTTGAGGGCAGGGTATTACTGGATGACTATGGAGTCCAACTGTTTCAAATATGCCAGGAAATGCCATAAATGTCAGATTTATGCTGATAACGTGCATGTGCCGCCTACTCCTCTGAACATATTGTCATCTCCTTGGCCCTTTGCTATATGGGGGCATCGACATGATTGGGAAGATTGACCCGACTGCTTCTATTGGGCATCGTTTTATCCTGGTCGCCATTGATTACTTCACGAAGTGGGTAGAAGCAGCCTCGTTTGGCAATGTCACCAAACAGGTGGTAGCCCAGTTCATAAAGAAGGATATCATTTGCCGTTATGGTATCCCAAAGAGAATCATCACTGATAATGGTTCGAATGTAAACAACAAGATGATGAAGGAGTTATGCCAGAGCTTCAAGATTGAGCATCACAATTCTTCTCCATATCGTCCGAAGATGAATGGAGCTGTTGAGGCAGCAAATAAGAACATCAAGAAGATTGTGCAGAAGATGGTGGTAACGTATAAAGATTGGCATGAGATGTTGCCTTTTGCCCTACACGGTTATCGCACTTCGGTGCGTACATCGACTGGGGCAACTCCTTTCTCGCTGGTGTATGGTATGGAGGCAGTCCTACCATTAGAAGTTGAGATTCATTCTTTAAGAATTCCGGCAGACGTGAAGCTCGATGAAGCAGAGTGGGTCCGATCCAGGTTGGATCAGCTGAACCTCATTGAAGAAAAGAGATTGGCAGCCATTGCACATGGCCAATTGTATCAGAGCAGGACAAAGAGGGCCTTTGATCAGAAAGTACGTCCTCGGTGTTTTCAGACAGGCGAATTGGTGTTGAAAAGGATCCTTCCTCCTCAAACAGATCACAGGGGCAAATGGACTCCGAACTACGAAGGGCCGTATGTTGTGAGACAGGTTTTCTTTGGTGGATCCTTGTTACTCTCAACCATGGATGGCAAAGATTTTAAATCCCCTGTGAATGCAGACGCAGTCAAAAAATACTTTGCATGAAAAAAGACCCGTTGGACAACAAAAAGAAAAGTCCAGGCAAAAAATAGGGCATCCCGACGAACCGCAAAAAGAAAAAGGTTCGGGCAAAAATTAGGGATAAAATAAAAGAAAAGAAAAGAATAAACCCACAAAGTTGAAAACCTGAAAAGGAAACTTTGGCAAAAATGGGTATCCCGGTGGATTGAAAACCCGAAAGGGCGATCCAGGCAAAAATTAGGGATCTGAAAGCGAGAGGCTGCGGTCTGCGTTCGATCTGTGAACACTTTTGCTACTTGGGAATTTCGAAGGCTAGGAATCAGTCCAGTCAGTTCTTTTTGGAGGCTGAAGCATCTGGGAATATAGAGGACATATCGGGCATAGCTAAGTCGAAACATGGTAGATATTTATTCCCACATTGCATACATATGTATTTTTCTTTTCATTTTGCGCAATTACCTCTTTTCAGGAATTTCCTCCTTTGTAAATGCCTATTTACAGGTTGATTGAATCAATAAAATTTTCATTTCACTCAAGAAGTTATTCATTCATGTTTTTAGTTTTACTATTTTGTTTGCAAAAACGTTCGATATTTTTGATAAACATTGCAGGTAAAAACATTAAGCTTTATAGAGCATGTCAAAACTAATGAAATTTGCTTGAGCAAGGGATTATGGATGGCAACCGAGGTGGCCAATTCACATATAGAATATCTTGTTGTATGATGTGTGTTTGCAGGGTAGCATGATTTATCCTCCCCAGCAAGAGTTCAGAAGTTTGCTCCCCCGGCCAGGTCGATGAAGTTTATTGCTTTTCAGCACAAATTCATATTCCCCCGTACAAGTCAAGAGTGTTGGGTCGGTGTATCTTTAGTTTGTGGTAAAGTGGTTTCCGTCTCCCCAACAGAGTAAGGGTAGACTGTTGTCCCCTAGCAGAGCTGATATTGTCTATTGTCGTTCCCCAAGTAGATTTGTGGGTGGTGTTTAGCTTTCCCCAGCAGGTCAAGAAGCCAATTGCCATTGGTATTTCTCTTCAGCAGAGCCCTGGGGCATTTTTAGCAGATGTTTGTCATAGAATAGGGTTTGGTTGGATTCTCGAGCAGAGTCTTTGAACATAGAAACAGTTCAGTTTGCCGTATATCTGCGGGTTGGCACGATTTATTTCCCCCCAGTGGAGTTTATCTACCCGGTATAGAAGATCTAACATTCTCAGTGGAGCATTGAGAATGTCTCTTCCCCCAGCATGAGTGCAGAGGATTGCTTTCCCCCGGCCATAGTGGCTTATTACTCCCTAGTGAGTATTCAGAAGTTGACCGTCTTCAACAGGATAATGGATAATGTTGCATATCTAGCAGGAGATTTGTTTGGATGTCTCTCCTTGGCAGAAATCTTATATTCCCCACAGTTTCGTGGTGTTTACTCTCCTTATCAGGTCAGAAAGGGTAATCTCGCTAGCAAATGTATGATATCATCCCCAGCAGGTTAAAGTCGTTCCCTCAGCAACAGGTGGAGTTCAAGGGTATTCTCCAGCAAGTTTAGTGTTATTGACTTCATTCCTCAAGCAGAGTTTGGGTGTTAGTCATCTCAACGGTTTAGTCAGTAGTGGTTGACATCCTCGGCAGTTTCTAAGTCCAATGGTTATTGGCACCTTTTCCGTATCAGATCTTTGGGTTTTATCTTTAGCAAATGTATTCGTAATCCCCAACAGAGTGGGAGTTCTCTTTGGGTTCCATCTTCGGTCGTTGTCATTCTTGAGTCCCAGTGTAAGGAGGTCTTTGGGTTCCATCTTTAGTAAGTGTATTCGTAATCCCCAACAGAGTGGGAGTTCTCTTTGGGTTCCATCTTCGGCCGTTGTCATTCTTGAGTCCCAGTGTAGGGGAGGTCTTTGGGTTCTATCTTTAGCAAGTGTATTCGTAATCCCCAACAGAGTGGGAGTTCACTTCGGATTCCATCTTTAGCATTTGTCATTCTTGATTCCCAGTGTAAGGGGAGTCATTTTGGGGTTCTATCTTTAAATGTTATTCTTAATTCCCAATGGAGTGGGAGTTCTCTTCGGGTTTCATCTTTATCAGAAGTTTTGATCAGGAATTCCGTTTAATTTGTCTTCCTCTGCAAGGGTTGTGACCCTAAAGACAATTCGGTTTATCATCCCTAGTGGAGTTGCCTTCGTATCTTCAGCATTTATTTTGTTGAGGAACCTCTTTTGCATACTATAAGCATCTTTGCATGGCATCCTTCAAATGCGTATCATTTCCATTTCGTATGGAGCATTACGCCATAGAAAAATTCAAACATATGCATTCGAAGCATAAGCCAGGTTTGATACTTTCTTTTTAGGACTTTTCACCCAGCGGAAAAAAATGGTGTATTTTAGGAGATTCAATCTTACGTTATTCTCGGTGAAATTGATAATGAATGCGTTCATCATGCTTATCCTCCCCTGTAGAGTTGTCTGTTTAGATTTCTCTTTTCCCCACCAGAATCATCTTTGTAGATCTATTGATTCTACTAACTTTAGGATCTGAGTCCGCCCTCATGTCGGCCTTCCTTTTGAAAATCCATCTTGTGATGGTAATCTCTGGTTATGAGACCACCCTTATGCCAGCTTACCTTTGTGTTTGGATCTGAGTCCGCCTTCGTGTCGACTTTCCTTTTGAAAATCCATCTTGTGAAGGTAACCTTTGGTTATGAGACCGCCTTCGTGTCGGCCTACCTTTGTGTTTGGATCTGAGTCCGCCTTCGTGTCAGCTTACCTTTGTGTTTAGGATCTGAGTCCGCTCTCGTGTCGGCCTTCCTTTTGAAAATATATCTTGAGATGTTCAAATGCTCAAGCCACAAAGGCTCATCATGCCTCAAGGCACCTCATATGGTTCATTATGTCATCAAGAGATTGAGATTGGCAAGTGAATTGAAGAGGATCACACCCTCTTAACTGTTGATCCTCAATTAGGGTTTTGGATGTCCATGCTTGGGACACCTCCATGAGCAAGGAGCTTGGTTCTTTAACCTCATCTTATCACATGAATTATCTTGGTTTTGTCAAAGGAATTAGGGTTTGAAGAATCAGTCAATTTCTCCTGACTTTTGGGGGTCAAATTAGGGTTTTGCCTAAAGTCAGTTTATTTCTTATTTTTTGGGCAAGACTTAATCCCATGGCCTTCTATGTGTTCTCAAGTGTTTAGGGTTGGATTATGGACCATCAATGTCACTCACAGGGGATTCAATTGGATGATTGATTGAAAATCAGGAGAATTGGAAATAAAGTCAACTGATCAATGAAAAAGTCAGCTATGGACTTTTTGAGGTCAAACCCATGTTCATCATGTCAAATATTGTCAATGGATGAGATTTGATCAAGAAATACCAAACGAATCATTAGAAATCAAGCTTGTGTGTGAAATTACCAATTTTGGAAATTTAGGGTTCTTAAGTACTTTCCATTTTGGGAAAGTTTTCCTTAGATTTCATCCATCTTCCAAGCCATTTTCCTCCATTATCCAAGCCTCATTTGAAAATATTTTTCAAATGAAAGTTGTAGAGGGATATTCCACCTTTCCAACCATATAAACAATGCTTCATTTGGATTCTTGAGTCAAACGTTATGATGCTTCAAAGTAATGATCATTCAAGTTGTGAAACATGAAATAACTTAGAAAATTTTCAACACATTTGGCAGCTCGTGTCACGCCACTTTCATGGCTCTTTTTCATCATGTTCAAGGCTTTAACTCAACTTGATTTTCACCCAAAACTTGTAGTATCAAGTTTCTTCTTTAATTTGACACCAAGAACATGAAATTTGGTTCAAGATCTAAGGAGATATGATCAATCAAAGTCATGATCATCACTTTGTTCCAAGCATGAAAATGAATTAGGATTTTTGGCAATCATGGCAGCCAAGTTCATGTGATATTCAATGACAATTTTCATCATGTTAGAGGCCTCAAATGAGTTTGATTCAAACATCAACATTGTTCTATCAAAGGCCCTCTTTCTAAAGTTGCCAAGAGTGGGAAATTTGGTTTAAGAATCATCAAGATAGGTTGCTTCAAAGTCACCACCATAGATGCTCCCCTCAACATACATAATAGATATTGCTTTCACTTTGAGATTCCAAAGAGAATTAGCATATTTGCTGCAACATTGGTTATGCGCATCACAACATCCTCATCACCTTTACCATATTTAGCCACCCACAACTATGACATGTCATGCACCATGTACTATCTTACTCCATATGGCCATGGGAAAGATAAATAAAACTTAATGAACAAACCTCATCCTTCTGATCTTGTACTGGTCTCACCGTCCATCATCAATCTCATGCATCAATGTAATGTACCATACACACTCACTAATTCCCTAACCCGTAAGCAACATAACCATGATCTCATTTCCAATTTTCCTAACCTCACACTATTTTTGTTAACTAACATTAGCATCTAACCACATGGTAACCACCCAATATAAAGATCAAAAACCTACATAACAAATTCATTTAGACAGTTACAGTTGGAGAGAGAGAGAGAGTGAGAGATCCAAGGAAAAATCCATTTTTGCACTCATTGTTGAGAGCTTTGAAACTCATCCAATAGTGAAGGTTTTCCCAATATTTCTTCACCATCTTCACCTCTACACTTCATTCTTGCAACTGTTTGCAAGATCTTCCATCTGGAGCAACCATTTGAGCATATACGAGTTCACTCCAGTTCAACATTTTTGCATCTTTTTTCAAGATTCAAGGGTCCAAAGGAATTTATTTTTCCTCCATTGTAGATCACAAGACTTGGCAGTGAAGTTTTTGGGTTTCTTGAGGCATAGAAACGCATCTTCAACCAGGTAACGCTCTTGAACTTTAAAGCATCATTCTAGGCTGTATGAGATGATTTAATACCTAATGTAGCTGCATCTGAAGTCCTCCTACCTGAGGCAATGTTTGTGGTTAAAGATTAGGGCAAAATGTGAAATTTGGAGTTTTGCAGATCTAACTTATCTTCTTCTATTCTCTTTGTACATTGATTTTATGGAAATTTGGTGATCATATTTGGAATCTACATGATTTTCTGAGTAAGATGGTGTAGGACTTTGCTTTTTCTAGTAGCTTTCTTGCCTGAGCTCCGGCGGAGCTGGCCAGAGAAGACGACTGGAGGACTTCTCCGGCAACTGGTTTCAAACCCTAGTCAAACCCCCAGATCTAATCATGGTCATGAGTGTGTTTTTTGTTCCTAAGATTGTGAGCGCGCCAGCGAATTAATGAGGAGGGTAGAGGTCACGTGCCACTCCTTTTCCCTCTCCTCTTCTCAATTCAAATCTGAAAAAAAAAAAGTTTTTTTGTGACTTGGGCCTAAGAAATGTGCTTTACGCGACCCCCCATTCTGGGCCCATATAAGGAATGAACTAGTTAGTTACTAGTGTAACACCCCCTAAGCCTTATGTGTGTTTTCTTTTATTTCTTTTTGTATACATTTGCAAGAATTGAATTTTAAAAATAGTAAGGAGCATTATAAAATTCTGTAAACATTCTTGAGAGTTCTTAAGGATATTAAATAATTTTTAATGAATTTTAATTTCATTTTTTATGTGATTTGGTATTTTTCTTGGATTTTGGATTGAGAAGTGTTCATCTTGACCTACCTTGTGATGCAAGCCATAAAAAGTGATCTTCCCTTCATGTTTTGGATCTAATTTTTGGTGTACATTTAGATCTTTGATTGTTTAACATCTTGATGCTTGATTTACACCTTGTCCATGATTTTTGAATTTGTCTTTGAACTTCATCTTTGAGCCTTATTTTGCATGATCATCTTTGACAACATGTCTAATGTTTGGGATTGATTGAATGCTTTTGGTCCACAATTTTGAGTCAAACTTTTGCATGTGACAAGCCACTGACCTTAGCATAATATGTTCAATTGTTCATAATTTTTTCATGCTTTTAACTATATTCCATGGATTTTTCAATGTATACCTATCATATGAACGCATACCTAGAATTAGGTCATGTTTAACACTTGTGTGTGGCCATTTTAGTTCAACTTTGAGGATATGTTTGAGTGTATTCATGAGTGCATTTTGATGTGTAATTGGGATGTTTAGTTGATTATTTTGGATCATAGCTTATATGCTTTATGTGAACCCTAATTAGACACCCGATGTTGCTCGATGCTTGTTTAGGTGTTTGGTTTGGTGATACTTTTATGCAACCCTCATTAGGGATCTTTTGTGCATCATTTCACACATGTTTTAACATGAGGTAGAGCCTGCCCACATTGGTTTATATGTCATGTTATATGCCTCTAATTGATGATATGCTTTCATAAGTTTGAACATGAATAGACATTCAACTTTTTGGCTTTGCACTTGAACTTTGGCGTGCCTTACTTGTCCAATACTTTTGATTTTAAAATGTGCCATTTCATATGTCATTTACCACTGTCCTATCTATGTGAATACTTTGTTGGCTTGGTCTTATCATTACTTTTATATGCTTGAAAGCTTTTTGTTGTTAGTGGAAGATTAAGTTTGACTTTGGTCATTACTTGTAACATCTTTTGAGGACATATTTGTCATGATGACTTTGTGGAGTCTAAATGCTCAGATGGAATGTAGATAACATGTATGCATTGACATTAGCATGAGTTAGAACCTTGTCATCTCTTGTTATAGGTCATTTGGTAGGATTTAAATGATGTTGATTTTGTGTGAATACAAGGTTGATTTGTGCATCAACTTTGACCACTTCTTTGACACCACTTAAATGCATCTTTGCACAATTTTTGTTGGGGTTCAATTAGGACATATCATAAGTTATTCACCTCTGACTTGGATGCCTTGACCTCACATTGCCTTACCATGTCATTTCATCTATCATACTTGAGTGATAATTTACATGTTTTTAGGAGAAGTTTAAGTGTGGTTTTGCTCTTGACTTACAGTTACTTTGGAAAAGGTGTTTGATGTAAACTTTGGTAACATCTTGAGATTGGTTTTAAGCCTTAAATACATGGTTTCAATTTTGACTTAGGTCCCTCATATGTCAACTTTGTATATGCTTAATCATTGTTTGTTCACAAATGTTTGGTGTTTGATTTAGGTAATATCTTTGTATAGAATTACCTACTCCTTTGAACTTGAATTGGTATGACTTTCATGTGAACTTATTGACATTTCAAACTTTATTCCCATGTAGAATACTACTGCCTCATGTAATTAGGTACATATTTGAGTTGGTTTGAATGAGTTTTTACTTGCATCACACTTAACATGACTTTAGAGAATTGTTTAAGTGCTAGTTTTGACACATACTTGTAATATCTTTGGAGATTGGTTTGCCATGATGACATTGATGTTGGTTTGATATGTTTACACATTGGATAACATGATTCCCTTCTAGTCTAGGCCAGTGCATGAGTTCTTTTCTTGTTTGTTTGTTCACCATATTCATGTTGGATTGAAACATTTTTTAGATGACACACTTGTGTGTAACTTGTTAACCTTTTGAGTAAGATGTATGACTTTTATGATCAGTTATAATTGCTTCAAACTTGGAAATTACATGTTTACATCTCATTTATGACTTGAATACATGGATTGTCTCCCAATTTGTGGGACTTTTAGAAACATTTTGACTTGGTTTATGGATGACAATTGTTTGGATATTAGTGTAGGACATAGTTTGCATTCTTGTATGCTTTCTAAGGAGATTAACTTGGATAGGATAAGGTGTGTTTAGCTACTGCCCCTAGTTGGATCTCATACTTTTAGGACACTTCTATCTTTGGTTGTTGTTTGATTTTCATTTTAGTGTAGCCTTAGGGCTTTAACATAGCCATAATTGCATGTTTACACACTTTGCTTTCAACCATTCATTAGTTGAGCTTAGCTTGGAGATGGTAAGTTTATGGTGTTTTGCAAGGTTGTTTGTACTCACATGAATTATATTTCATCTTACTTCTCTCATCTCTTTTCTCCTTGGGGATTGTTTAAGCTAGTGTTTACTTGTGTTGTTTACATGATCCCTTAGGATTCCTAGCTCCACTTAATTTCTGATTAAGATGGAGGTAGGAGAGACATTAGGTTTACAATCCATGTATGATAACAAGTAGGATAGTCCCTTAACCTCAATCTTAGGACCATGATGCATGACAATTAAGGCTTAGTCTCCCTTAGTTATTTTCCTTTGCAACTTTGAGTGTTTCTCTTCTCATCTCAAAACAAGTTCAACACACATAATAAATACAACGAGTATTGTACGCCACGAGCCTTAAGTACATGGGAAATGAAGAATGAGGGGTTTCCCTTCACTTTTCTAGAGTGTTTAGCATACGTCATGTTGGGGGCGATCATGCGACGTATTCGCTCCTATGTCATAAACTTTAGTGCAATACAAGTTTCAAACTAACTTAAGCCACTTCTGTCTAAAAACACAAACAAAAATCAAATCATTTTATCCTTCGGGATTATTTGGGTTTCAAATCATTTTCGGAAAAGAGCACATTAATTCCGTTTTGTCGCAAACAGGCATTGACCCTAACTGCCGGACGCGAACTTAACGTCGCTCATAGAAAACATAATGACCTTATAAGTCGAACTACGACTGCTCTGATTTCCTCCTTCGCGTTAGATTGAGGATACATAGGCACAAGATGGCGATATCTTGGCGAACAACCTTCCCCCATAATTTTGTAGTCCCCGAACTACGTTGACTCTGATTTTCCCGTTCCCGAGGGAATACGTAGGCCTAGGACGGCAATGTCCTATCGAGTCACTCCTTTATTTTCTTTCCCGCGTTCCGTTTTCAGTTAGCGGTAGGCTTTAGATAACTCACCCTTTGATTAGACAACAAGCGTGGATCCCATAGTGTACGATGGACGCGAGGGGTGCTAATACCTTCCTCTCGCGTAACCGACTCCCAAACTCAGGCTATGGTTGCGACGACCAAGTCTATCTCTGTTGAGGTTTTCTTCGATCGTTTCCTTTCCCTGCATCGGGATAAATAATGTTCGATGGTGACTCTTCTGTTCTTTTCCGCCGATTGATTTTCGCAGGTGCGACAGTGATCTGCGTGGAACCTAAAGTACATCCATTATAAAAGCATGTTGAATATTGAAAATCTAACCTATATGGAACATGAAGTGCTTGAAACATAAAGACATTTAGAAAAGTTCTCTAAGATGGATTGCAAGGGCAAATAATTACTCGGGTTTAAGATTTGTTTTCTTAAATATTTATTTGAGCACAAAATCATATATTTTAATATTGATTTCATTTATCTAACCCTTATTTTGTTTTGCTTCAGAATCAAATGCATGCACGATCCGTTGAGAATAATCTTGCACCCAACATTTGATCTTCCCCAAGATTTAATAATTTAAAGATCTAAAATCTAGATCTTCAGGGAATTTGATTTTTACCTAGATCTCTAGAGAATTTGATTTTTATTTTAAACTATGTAATATTCTGTGTAAGTAATGTAATATTCTGGGTAAACAATATAACAATTTTTTTATATAAAAAACAAGAAATAATCTTACCTTTTGGTTTTCAAGATAAGCCGAGATATAAGATACACTAGTTTTGAAAATTATAAAAGTGTTGCTGTTGGGGTTGGAACCCATGTGCATATAACTTAACCTCTTGGATTTATTTCCACCAAGGTGATAAGTGGCGAGTTTCCGTGTGGCCATTTGTTACCGCACTTCTTTAGTCGAGGTATTATGCATTTCGCGTCCGAGGTAAAAGCGCTTTTTGTAGTGAGTGTGTGTGTGTGTGTGAGAGAGAGAGAGAGAGAGAGAGATAGAGAGAAAGAGAGATAGAGAGGGATAGATAGAGAGAGAGAGTTGCCTTAGAACTTAAATCTACTTCCTTACTTTTATAAAACTCTGGCCACTCAGATAGACACAACCTGGCGAACTTTCACAATTTATCTGAGACTTCAAGAGTTTTTACTAGATGCATCGAATATGTAAGAACTTTAATCATGATTCTCATTTATTGATGAGTATTTGAGATGTTTTACTAGTTGGCTCACCATCATCAAAATGTTGAGAGCTATTTCCACCGACTTCAATATCACAACTATTTATGTTGTTGTCATCAAAACTTCAGAGAGAATCTTTTGTAGGGTTATCAACTTTATACCTGCAAGCACATATATCCATATACTCTCTCTTTTTTATGATGACAATGCATCTCTCAGGGTTGTGGTAAAAGAGAACTAGATAGATATATAACTTGAGTAATTCAACTCCTCCTCAACTAAGCAGAGAATATACTCGACTTTCCTTGATAATATACTTCTTCCTCTTTGGCATAATAAAAAAAGATAAAAATAATTAAAACATATAGATCCCATGTAAAAGGAACAAGTTACGTGATGGACATGAGCAGCCTAGAGTAAAAAAAGGATATAAGACTTTTTTCCCACACATGGTAGCATTTAGATTTTAAATCAATCGGTTGGTAAGTTTTGGAGAAATTCTCCCCCTTGATTCTTTCTCTAACATAACTCAGTTGTCTTTCATGCTTTCTAAACTAAGAGGAAATTTTGGAGTCTACTTCTTTCATGTTCAAATCTCTCAAAGAGATAATTATTTTCCCTTAGGAGTCTTTTGGACAACCTCTTTTTATTGTCCCTGGGCTTTAGACTAGTATAAGTGTTTGGAACCACTTTGCTCCACAAACTCTTAAAAACTCACTCCCAAGGTTAGTACGAAAATAGATTAACTAAGCAATTAATAAATCATTTACTAGATATTCTATTAGAGATTTCCTATTTTTCAATCTCTATTAAGTGTACTATCTCAAAATCTCAAGATAACTTGAGAACACTCTCCCTTTTGAGGTTGTCCAAGAAGATGTACAAAAAGGAAATGCTTGGTTTTATAAAAAAGCGTTATATTATTCTTAATTCTTAGAAACTTGTTTTTAAGTAGAGAATAAAATTTTTATAAAACCAGGCGAATGATTAACTTCCTTGTGGATGTAACAGTTCAATAGTGGACTCTTTTCATCCATTTGGAAGATTTTACGAAAATGCTTAAGAAAGTTATAACTATCCTTGTGGCTTCTAGTTGAGCTACAAGAGCATAAGTTTCATTAAAATCTATCCTTTGTTGTTTATTGTAATCTTTCATGACGAGTCTTGTTGTATTTCTCAAAACACATCAAGCTTGTTTCAAAAGATCCACTAAGGCTCCAATCACTCAACTGGCTTTGGGAACGAGTTCCCAACCATTGATTCTCTCAAATTGATTTAACCTTTCTTGCATAACAAGAGACCAAAGCTATTTGATGATAGCTTCATCAATTTCCTTTGGCTCAATTTGTGAAACAAAAGCCACGTGGTTACATACCTTGTTAAGGGAGTGTTGAGATGTAATTCCCTTTGAAATATCTCCATTATCATTCTGAATGGGATGGTCCTTAATGATCCTTCATTCTTAAGATAAACATTGATTGTCTTAAGTTTACTTTCTTGAATCTCTCCATTTAGACTTTGGACTTTCTCTTGTCTTTGATATTTTTCTTTCCCTTTATTTTCATCATTAAAGCATGTTATTTAAGGGATACGTGCAAAATTAACAACATCTAATTCTACCTACTATGGGTTAGTTCACCAAAGGTAATATATATGAATTTTTTCATAGACATGGTATTTTTGAAAATATGTTTTAGAAGGATTTTACATTAAGGTTTTTATTGACCATGTATATAGAGGAATTAAACATACTTTATTACCCTTGTTATACAACTTACTTAATATTAAGTAACTTATGCAATAAAGCTTTAATTAATTAAAATAGCTAAAGGGTAAGATTCACGATCTTATCAAAAATCAAAGATTAAATGATTTTGTCTTGTTGTTATTATGCAAATAAATTTCTTCCCTCGTAGGAGTGGAATAATAGAACATATTTATTTCTTCATTTGTATAGCTTGAGGAGAAAATGTTAGTATCATCATCATTTGTGTCACAATTTGACTTTTCTACCTTTGGTACCCAATATTTTTTGGTCATTTGATATTAGTGGAATGCATATTATGAGCAAACATCTTTTTTTGTTTAATTTTAAACTGCTCTTTATAAAAGTATGAAGGAGGACGCCCTTATTTGATCTAGTGACTCATTTTGATATAACAAAACAATGTAATATGATCGTCTTTATTGTAGTAATTGCATTTCAGGGTTTTGCATTTAGATTTTTGTTGGGTATTGCAAATATTGTTAAAACTTTTACGATTGTTATTAGGTTTATAACCAAAACCTTCCTTATTGTAACACACATTTTGGCAAAAGATTTAAGTTGTCTCTCCCTTTAGTGAATTTATCTCGTGTGTTTTGAAGATCATTAATTTTATTTTTAAAATGTCACACTGATCACACTTGATATATTCGTCTAAGACTTTATAAGATGAGGAAGAATTTTGAATTATATCATATTCTCTCTCTCTCTCTCTCTCTCTCTCTCTCTCTCTCTCTCTCTCTCAAAGACTTTCTATTTATTTCATCAAGTTTTTATTTTTCAATTAAAAGAAAGATATAATGTCTTTGAAGGTAGAGATGATCTGTTCTAATTTACTCCTTTCTTTTATTAGCTTCTTACAAATGAAAAATAAATCTTGATAAGAAAAATGAGAGGTTACCTCATCGTCTTGATAAAGAAAATAAGGATATGTAGCAGAAAATAAGGATAAAGAAAATAATTAGAAATTAAAAGAGTTAAGAGAAGAGAGATAACACCATAGATTTATAGAGGTTCAGTCTTAATGAAGTGGCCTACTCCTCTCCATAAGAACCGATCTTGAGAGAGAGAGAGAGAGAGAGAGAGAGAGAGAGAGAGTGTGTGTGTGTGTGTGTGAAAGAGAGAGAGGGAGATAGTGTGAATGTTATAGCCATACTACCTACGAAAAATGCCATTGTGTCTTTACAATACACTAATCACTTAGACAGACCCGACTAGAAAATTTTTCACACTTCCTCTCTTTCACATACTAAAGCTTCAAGTCCTTTTGCCGGATAAACCAATCACATAAGCATTTCAATTGAGTCTTCTTGTGGATGAGGCTTGAGACATCTTCAAGTCAGACATCACCATCAGAGAGCTGTAAAAATATCATTGGTGATCATAAACCCTAATTTTTTGCTTGATTCAGAGAAATAGCTTGATCAACCATTTTGGGCATCTTAGACTGTAATGCCCTGTATAATATATATCTAGAATAATATAATACAAGCATTTTATTTGGTACTGACACCATCATAAGTGCCTAATGGCGTAATTCACATACTTGACCATTTCTAAAACATAAATACAATATATGGTACAAGATATGGAAACTAGCAAAAACAAAAATCTAAGAATAAGGTACAATATTCCTCATTGTACAAGAAAATAATACACAGCGGAATAAGCTCAACTAAGCTTCTCTTGAAACATCCAAGCATAGCTCCACTTGTAAAACAAACCTGCAAATGCTTCCTGAAAATAATCAACAATAGTGGGGTGAGATACATCAAATCTCAGTGAGTTCCCTATCTTATGGATTCTCTCGGCTTTACAAGGTTCTAACAATCCTAACTCAAGTCAAAGGGAAGGGAAATGACCTTGAGTATATATTCTCACAATTTCACAATCTCACACTATATAGAAACATGTCATGAGTTCACCAACTCAATATATATATATATATATATATATCACTAATCGATAACCTTACCAAGGCATCCCCTTTTCCCGTCCGCTTCTACGTCTAGAAGTTGACCCGAGTCATGGATCCTTGAAGTTACTTGACATACGAAATGGATTCGGAAATAAGGGACATATTATCACCTTAAATCGTCACTTCACACGGCCTGTACACCGTCACAAGTCTCTTTACCCATAGGCTCCATTCGTACTCACACACGGTAATCAAACCTACCAAGTAATTGTGCATACTTTTCAGAGGAGGAGCTCAAGACTCATGAAACTACACCTCAGGGAGAACGGTTACGATTACGTGATTTCACATACAACCATAATTGTATTCAACAATGCTAGGCCACATTATCCTTTAGGCCTCTCATGCCTTTAGGCCTCTTTTGCCTTTAACAATAAAACATAACAATTACACATGTTCCATACTAGTGTTTCACTCTCTTCTAGACCAATACTCGTCACAGATGCACCTTTCTACATCAAGTTCCCGAGCATCGCCATCTAGGTTATCCACTCCAGGCCAGAACTCGTCAAGGAATGCACGAGCGTCGCCATCCAGAGTTTATCTATCACAATTCTATTCACAACCTAGAATTATAACAATCTTAACTATGCCATTTGTTTTGGGGTAAAGTTTCCTCACTCTTCCTAATTCATTTTAACATGCATATTCTCTCATTCATACTTAACAACAATATTAGACAAGCATATTACAATATCAATCATAAAACACACATGATAGCATAATATGTCAAACATAACCACATAGTAGTTCTCATACATTTTTAAGGCATACAAGCCACTACTATCCTCTACCAAGCATCCTTGGTAAAAATCATGGTCTCACATTACCATATCATAGCACATCACATAAAACGTCCTTTCGGTTCCCTCCGATTCATTTAATTAGGTATCAAAATCAATACTTTTCACTTCCATCCCGTAGGATATTTCCACAGCTTTACATCGGCTGTAATTATGCCTCGATCGGATTTACGATCCAAAAGATATGAATTTCAACATATCACATAACATTACTTTCCTTCATTTTCCACTAAATAATTTATCCCACATCATACCCTTTTTATTGGGTAGAGGGTCGTCATAGCTTTCCAATGATACCAAGAACGCCTCGATCCGAGTTACGGATCAAAAGTTATGAAGGAAACAAAACGGGACAATCTGTCATGTTCGCTAGGCGAATCCCCAGTGAACACTCGCTTCCGCCTTCGCCATGCGAAGCTCTAGCAAACCAAGACAGAGCCAAAAGGGAAAAAAGTTCGCTTTGCGAACACCAGGTGAACATTCGCCTTCCCTTCGCTTTGGGGTTCGCTAGGCGAACCCTCGAGAACCATTCGTTTTTCCCTTCGCTAGGGGTTCGCTAGGCGAACCCTGCAAAACTCAGAATTTCCCAGCTGCGTGTTTAGGGTTCCATGAGCTTCAAAAATCCATCCTTTCCATACCAGATCATTCCCAAACATCAAAGCAAGTGTTATCAAATGATCACATGCATAATACGACTACACTACATAATTTATATCGAATTTCATCCGTTAGATTTCATTGATTTATCCGTTTAATCATTTTCTCTCAAATCTAACCTAAGTTCTAAACTTATATTTCTAGAACTTAGAGTGTCTAACTAGAACCCACTTGGTAATCGAAGAGGAGTTTGAAGAAGATGGTGATGATCCATGAGTTCCTCTTCTTCATCTTTCTCCACTTTCTCTCTTTCTCTTCTTTCCTTTTCTTCCTTTCCTTTCCTCTTCTTCTTTACTATCTTTTTCTTTACATATATATATATATATATATATATATATATATATATATATATATAACCTTATCATATAATATAATCCAACAGGGTAAAATATCTCCAATTGATATTTTGTCTTCTCAACCTAATTGATCAATTATTAGAGTTACCATAAATTACTTTCTCAGATTAATAAATATTAATCCGTCTCTTTAATGAAATAATTGATCTCTTCAGAGTTCTCCAGTTGCTCTATTGATTCCCATTGATAATACTTAACGTACTTAGAGGATTCCATTAATCCAATTATCCAAAGATAGAGTACATAGATACTCATCTCATCTCATCTGATATCCAATTGAGCACTTAAATAATATGGGGTATTACATAGACTGCTTAATCATTGCTTGTCTTCATGTGTAGTTAATAACAGATGTTGTCATCATCAAAACCATTACATCATTAGGGATAGACAGATCTTGCTCATCTAGGAGCTTTGATCACTTCTTGATTATACCTACAATATACTTCAGTAATATAATCCACCACATTAAGTTTGAATTTTCTCTCGTACCACGTGGCGAATGACTCTTTCCTTTGATATAAGAAACATGTGTTTAACCAATCAGAGACTTTGAAACCTACTTGATAAGTCAATTCTTATCACGTCGAATGACATGGCGAACTAGTAGCATTCTTTTTACAAGATGAGTTACTAGTAAATCACAACAAATAATATTAAAACGGATTTAAATTATAACATAAGGGTCCAAGTTTGAATGTGAGAAAAGTACACAAGAAGGAGGGGTTGAATTGTGTTTTCCATTTTCTTAGTTTGGATCTGATCAGAGTTCAGAATCTAAAGTGGTGTTCAGATTCTGGTTAATTCTTAGCAGTGGAATGTTAACAGAAGCAAATAAATAATAGCAGAAGACACAAAGATTTATACCGGTTCCTCCCAAACTGAGAGTAGTCCAGTTTGCTTCACAAGAGATTTTCACTATACTCAAATCATGATTACAATCGCTTATACATTCTGCATAAGACATTTACATTTGCTCAGACCCAAGGTCCAAGACTTCATGCTCAAGCTCCTCACTCGAGACTTCTTGCTCAGATTCCTCGAACCCAAGACTTCCTTATTTAGGCCCTCATCCCAAGAATTTTCCTCCAAGATACTCTAGATGAAACTTCTGCTCCAAGCCACTCTGGCTGATACTTTCCTATTTGAACCAGAGCCCAAGACTTTCCTGCTCAATCAATCCACTTGATTAAGACTTTCACAGCTCAAACACATAGCAAGAGACTTACGTGGCTCAAGCATCTTGGCTCGAGACTTCCTTGCTTAAGTCCGAATGACTTAAGACTTCAGATCAATCAACCTAGCTGATTAACACTACAAAAAAATCACATTTTAGCATCAACAATTTAGCGTCGGCCCAGACTTCGACGCTCTTAGTGTCGGTGAAGTGTCTCCATAAGCCGATGCTACGAGAGTAAAATCATTTTGCTTTATTTTTTTAATAGGTCATTAATAGTAGCGTCGGTTGTAGCCGACGCTAATCAATATTCGCTTGTAAGTTTATATTTTTAAAATTATTTTTAATATGGCGTCGGCTAGGGCCGACGCTATTATTGGTGTGAAATAATTTCATTTCCCCCACCATTTTCATTTGCCTCCTTTTCTATATTGTTTTAAATAATTATTTATTTTTTGTGATATTTTTATAGTAGCGTCGGCTAGGGCCGATGCTATTATTGGTGCCAAAAACTTTCATTTCCTCCCCATTTTCATTTTCCTCCTTTTCTATATTGTTTTAAATAATTATTTATTTTTTAACAGTTGCGTCGGCCATGGCCGACGCTACTATTGGTGCGAAAAAATTACAGTTCCCCACCAAATTAATAAACTAAAGTTATAAAGTTTTTATAACATAAAAATTATAAAGTATTACAATATATCAGAAATCTCTTCTTTCTTTCGTCTCTATCCTCTATTCAAAACCCTCCAACCTCAACTCACCTTCAAACTCAACTCCTCTGTTCAAAACCCTTCAACCTCAACTCACCTTTAACCCAAATCCTTTAAATCTGCAACATTTCACAAACCCAAAAATCATTCCCAAATCAAACCCACAACCAAGAAGGAGTAGAAGAGAGAGATTGAGATTGAAACGAAAACCAGAAACAAGCCATACCTAATCGCACAAGAGACGGAGGAGAACTGAGCAGAGTTGAGCGAATCCAAGACCTCGGAAGCAAACACGTCGTGCGAGAGCAAAACAAGAAATCTGCCGCAGAAAGAGGCCGTGATTGAAGAGAGAAACGGAGACGAATCGAAAAAGCACAAAAAAATGAGAACGAGTTCGAATTGTTAAACTGTGGTGACTTAACTGTTAGTTTGAATTGTTTATATGTTGATGCAAAATCTGTTAGTAGTATATAGGTTAGGATGTTGTTGCTTTCTATGTTAATGTGTTAACTGGTGTGAATGTTAGGATATTGGTGACAGTTAGCTTGAAATATGCCGCAGAAAGAGGCCGCGATTGAAGAGAGAAACGGAGACGAACCGAAAAAGCACGAACAACTGAGAACGAGTTCGAATTGTTAAACTGTGAGTGACTTAACTGTTAGTTTGAATTGTTTATATGTGGATGCAAAATCTGTTAAGTTCATTAGTCATGCTATATTTTACAGTGGATTTCGAGTTGCACAATTCTGATAAGTTGTAATAGTTGGAATAGAATAAGTAATTAGATTAGTTCTTTCATGCTTCTTGTTACATCACACTTACTTACATAGAGATTAGAGAATCAGAACCACTTCTTTGACTTAGTTATCTCATACACTTAGATAGAAATACAAAACAACGGTAAAGCAAGGCATTCTTTTTATCAAGAAAATAGAACTGAAAAATTCATTATCATCAAACTTCGTTGTTTTTGAAAATCAAAATGGAAAATTAGCATGTCACCCAACATGAATTCATTCCTTTTATGGATATTAAAGTCACGGTCTATAATGGCATATCAGATGCAGATTCAAGGAAATGTTGCTTCAACATCCATTGAATGTTTTGTACAATGTTAGAACTAGTGAGAACTACAAATTCAAATTTAATATCCTTTTCATAATTAACAAACACTAACGGTCCATTTACTTCTTGTATTTCCTGCTTTCATTTTCATTACAAATAATAACCATAAGAGAACATAGATTCAATACTTTCCTTATGATTTTCTATCACAATTTTTGAAATAGATCTAGTCTGTTTAAAAATTATGAAAATGGCAAAACGTTGTTTTCATTATTTATAGAAATGCATTCCGCCTAGCTTCCCTTCCATCTTCTTTCTATCATAACTATTCACTACACGAGTCTTTCATGTCATTGTTATCCATTTAAAATGAACATATGTTTAAGAAATTAAAAATCGAAAAACTTTTTCAGAAAGAAAATAGGGCCTAAGATTCATGATAAATGTTCAATGTGGAAGACAGCAATGGTTCAACAAATCAGTAACGATAAGTAAATATGTCAAACTCAAATTTCTATAGCAGTTATATTTTTCACTAATACAAGCTGAAACAATCTATTTACTCATTTTCTTTCTTCTGAATACTTTAATCATACATTGCATAGCTTGCCCTAATTTTCTCTGGCGGAAAGCACTGCATAATAACACCCCCCAATAGAAAACATTGAATCATTTATGGATTTGTGTTGGTTGCGGAATAGGGCAAGCAAGCAAAAAGATTTGGAAGTATTTTTCCGGGAATTTATCGTGTCCACAGAGATCGGTGCTACTGAACTACCATTCGACAATTTAATTGTTAATGAGTTTGGGTTTAAATTATTTAAAGCGTAAATGCGGAAAAGTAAATAAAAACATAAAAACAATTCATTCTTCAACAAGACGAACTTATCAAGCATACATATAATCCACTCGTCACAAACATAAATTTACCGACCAATTATACTCCACCTGCAATACTCGTCAAAATCACCCGGCATCGCTCACAACAGTGTCCATCTCTGGCACACTAAGCTGAGAGACAACCGTATTACTCTCGTCGTCACTCTCGCGCACGAAGCCTCGAAACACGGAAGACATTAAGTTCCGACACCCAAAAGAATATCATCTAAATCTATCTCTAGCATCTAGACAATAGATATCCATCCCTAATCAAGATTTGTGATGTTTATCTCTAACACAACACAAATCCAAACATAAATTCAAAAAGATCAAGGAAGACATTGATAATGATTTGTAAAGCAAATTTCATATAATATTAAGATCAACAAAGATACATATGTTCATAGTAACTATACAATACCCAACAAAAAGAAATTACAAAGAGAAGAGAGAAGAGGAACCAAACATTTCTTGGTTTGTCAACACCAATCGACGAGAGATTCGACTCCGGATCATCCAAATGCAAGCTCCAATGATGTTTTCTAAGCTAATTTACAAGAAAAATGAAGTTTGATGGAGTTGGGAGAAAAAAATACCCAAAACCATCCCTAAAAATGTGTTTTTTACCCATATTTATTGCTGTCATCATCGCAGACCGCGCTCAGCGTGCTCTTTTTAAAGTTAAACCGCCTTAAAAGCGCGCTCAGCGGGCTACCAGCTGACTTGAAAAATGTTTCGGCCATAACTTGAGAACCGTAACTCCGTTTTTCGCCCGGTTCGAAGCGTTGCAAAGCTTATTCAATTTCCTATCCAACAATGCATAAATATCAACCAAATTGATGATTTTTATTATCCTCATTTTGAGCCTTATTCGTTGATGAGTTGCTCAAAATCGCGCGTTTGAAGCCGTGTCTTCGACACTTTATTGCTCATGCTCCAAATACACCTCAATACCTACAAAATGAGTAGAAAACTGTCAAACGGTACACAAATACACTAAAACTTGATTATACACTAAATATACACATTTACATACAAAGTGGGGTTTATTCGAACGATATTTAACAAAAAGTATAGATAAGTGCAACAAAACTTATATACAAAAATAGGTACATTTTGCACTTATCAACTCTCCCCAACTTACATAATTGTTTGTCCTCAAACAAAGCCAACAACTAAAGGAACAAAAGAGAAATCCAAGAAATCACGCAATAACAAGTTTTTACAAACAAAAACAAATGCAATGGTTCAACCGAAAATGGTACACACAAAGTAAATACTTACCACTAAACTACGACGATAACTTAGTCACGAAACAAATGCTAAATACAAAAGTCATGCCAAACATTCAAAAACAACACAAGTTCAAATGTGAATCACACCTAGCAAAAACAATCATCGGTAGATGAAAAACATAAAATGAGGGATTTTTCACTCACACAACAATCTTGCAAACAAAAGACTAAATTATGCATTCATCCAAAAGTTCACATTGAACATACAAAGGCAAGAATCACAAGGACTTTCAAGGTTGTAACGTGGTCGGGTAAACAAACAAGGAAAATTTCTAAAGGTAATTGAAACAAAAACTTGCCTAAACCTAAGGGAGTGATCAACTCACAAAGATCCAAACACAAAATTTTAACCAACTTCTTCCACAAACCCAAGTGTTACACAACAACACTACTTATTTAGCACAATTATTGAAACTCTTTTTGTTTCCTTTTTCAAGGATTTTCTGTTTTCTTTCTTTTTTTCTTTCTTTTTTCTTTCTTTTTTCTTTCTTTTTTCTTTCTTTTCTTTTCTTTTGTCATATTTTTCTCTTTTTTTCTTTTCTTTTTCAACCTCATAGCAACCAATAACATAAGTGAGAAAACATTGCTCTCCCCAACTTGAATTCAACCACATCATCATGTGAATACTCCTTACTTTCTAAGGCAAGGAAAAAATCCATACAACAACACAAAGTTGAGATCCAAGAAAAAACAAAATCCATCAAAAATAAGTGAACTAAATACTCATAGACAAGCATTAAGTTCAAATAAAAACATGGATCAAAAAGCTCAAAGGGGTTACAAATTATCACACACTCACAAGGTGAATTGACTATTTGGCTAAGGTAGTTGTGCTCAAAATGAAACAAATGCCTTAATCCTTTTCATGCATTCATATAAGCAATACAAACAACAGATTCAACATAATAAAATCCAGTAAAACAAAATTGTCGGTACTCCGAGCATATATGAATAATGGAAAGTCACCTCACAAAAAGGTTGGGAACTAAAGTGATTCACACAAGAACAAGTATACAAAAGAATAAATGGCATGAAAGTTTGTAAAAAGCCTAAGTATCAGGAATATGCTAAAGTATAGAAAGCGATAAATACATACCTTGAACGCGTACCAAACTTTAAACACTATCATTACCATGCATTCGCAAGTTGAAATGATAAAAAATGGACAAACACCGAATGCGACTTCAAGCAATCGGGCAAAATTTTGAGTCCAAACAATCAACAAAAGAATTAGAAAAATTACTAATAATTACTATTATATAAGGCCTTGGTGGAAGTGGGAAGAAGGGGGAACCAGGTGAACAATTAAAAGAATTCACTGGCTCAGCACAGCAGAGCGCGCTGAGCGCGCAGGCCCGTGCTGAGCGCGCTACACCAGAACCAGAAAAATCAGTACAACAACAGGGTTCTGGTGTAGGCCTCCACTTAACACCTACACAATCTCATATACAATGAAAAAGTAATAACAGAACAAAAAATGATAAAACACGCTTGTTTTACATCGTAAGCTCAACACCTTTTATTTATACACACTTCTCCAAGTTGCCTCTTTACACGGTTAGCGCTCACCGACGATGAAACCTAACCAAACACTTAGCAAACGTGAAGAGAAACAAACATATACACTAAATTTACAAGTATGCAAAATATGTAAAATTCACAAATATGGTAAACATATACAAGTATCAATATCAACAAGTGAAAATAGATAATATATACGATATCTACAAAACTCAAAAACAAAGAAACTATCGCAATGCGATTCAATAAAAACACCAATCCCCGGCAACAGCGCCATTTTGTTGGTTGCGGAATAGGGCAAGCAAGCAAAAAGATTTGGAAGTATTTTTCCGGGAATTTATCGTGTCCACAGAGATCGGTGCTACTGAACTGCCATTCGACAATTTAATTGTTAATGAGTTTGGGTTTAAATGGTTTAAAGCGTAAATGCGGAAAAGTAAATAAAAACATAAAAACAATTCATTCTTCAACAAGACGAACTTATCAAGCATACATATAATCCACTCGTCACAAACATAAATTTACCGACCAATTATACTCCACCTGCAATACTCGTCAAAATCACCCGGCATCGCTCACAACAGTGTCCATCTCTGGCACACTGAGCTGAGAGACAACCGTATTACTCTCGTCGTCACTCTCGCGCACGAAGCCTCGAAACACGGAAGACATTAAGTTCCGACACCCAAAAGATTATCATCTAAATCTATCTCTAGCATCTAGACAATAGATATCCATCCCTAATCAAGATTTGTGATGTTTATCTCTGACACAACACAAATCCAAACATAAATGCAAAAAGATCAAGGAAGACATCGATAATGATTTGTAAAGCAAATTTCATATAATATTAAGATCAACAAAGATACATATGTTCATAGTAACTATACAATACCAAACAAAAAGAAATTACAAAGAGAAGAGAGAAGAGGAACAGGTTTGTCAACACCAATCGATGAGATATTCGACTCCGGATCATCCAAATGCAAGCTCCAATGATGTTTTCTAAGCTAATTTACAAGAAAAATGAAGTTTGATGGAGTTGGGAGCAAAAAATACCCAAAACCATCCCTAAAAATGTGTTTTTTACCCATATTTATTGTTGTCATCATCGCAGACCGCGCTCAGCGTGCTATGGGCGCTCAACGCGCTCTTTTTAAAGTTAAACCGCCTTAAAAGCGCGCTCTGCGGGCTCGGAGTGTGCTCAACGGGCTTGGAGCGCGCTCAGCGGGCTACCAGCTGACTTGAAAAATGTTTCGGCCATAACTTGAGAACCGTAACTCCGTTTTTCGCCCGGTTCGAAGCGTTGCAAAGCTTATTCAATTTCCTATCCAACAATGCATAAATATCAACCAAATTGGTGATTTTTATTATCCTCATTTTGAGCCTTATTCGTTGATGAGTTGCTCAAAATCGCGCGTTTGAAGCCGTGTCTTCGACACTTTATTGCTCATGCTCCAAATACACCTCAATACCTACAAAATGAGTAGAAAACTGTCAAACGGTACACAAATACACTAAAACTTGATTATACATTAAATATACACATTTACATACAAAGTGGGGTTTATTCGAACGATATTTAACAAAAAGTATAGATAAGTGCAACAAAACTTATATACAAAAATAGGTACATTTTGCACTTATCAATTTGCATTGCCTAATAGAAAAAATATGGCAATGCTCTTTTAGTGTTTGATGTATAGGTTTAACAATGTATGATATTTTGAGTGTGTTTCTAGCACACTCTGAAAATGGTTAATATTTTTAAGACCATATGTTAGATTATTTGTTTTGGTTTATTAAATTTTAACATTTTTGCTTTTAGTTTTATTAATATTTTTTTAAAATTTATTTCTATGGATTTTAGAAGTGAAAATTTGGGAATAATGAGTGTGTTGTGGAGTGATTTGGATAGGTGAAATTTGGTGGTGGAAAATGGTGTAGCGACTAGAATTGTTTTTTTTTTTTTTTTTATAACTATTTGTTTTAATTAAATAAATGGGGTGTATGTTTGTATAAAGTGGTGTTGGAATGCCATGGGTGGAGCAAATGTCTGAGAAATGGGATATATGTCCAAATCCAATACAGTTGTACCTTTGCTTTGGCAAACAAGAATGCAGTTTTCCTCCAACTATGTTTCCGTCAAAATTTTAAATTGATAATATTGACTTGCCTTAGAATAAATAATGATGAATTTCAATATTTACAAAAATGGTTTTTAAATTGCAAGAAATCATGGATAAGTACGTACTAAAAAACCTTAATTGCAATGAAAATCTATCATAGAATTTGTTTCGGCGTGGTTAAAATAGTCTTAGAATTGAGTTTAAGAGGGATTTATATACGACAGTTATGCATCTCAATCTAATGAGATATTTTTTCACATTTAAAACAGCCATTATATACGACAGTTATGCATCTCAATGTCACATACTTTAGGTCCACATACTTTAAGTATTACCAGCTTTCTCTTCATCCCTCTTTTTCGCAGCTTCTGCTCTTTGTTGACAAATAAGAGCTAATCGTTCTACATAACATGTCAACAAAGAAATTAAACATTAATCACTGAACAAAACTTTTCAGCAAAGCGTGTTGATTTTGGTTAAACAAATTCAGCTTATGCTCAAAAGTTATTACTGGTACAAATAGTAGGCAAAATTTAAAGATATTCAGATCAGAAGCAATATCCTTTTTAAGAGAATGATTGTATTTGTATAACCCCTTTTACAGAAGCAAATTAAAAGCACAAACCTTTCGCGCCTTGAAAGTTCGATTGTCTTTTCAACCTGCAAACGCGCGAAAAATAACATTATTTGCTATATATAATTAATTTTATGGATTTAGAGCTTAGATTGTCAATTGCTTCTGTTTGCAGTCTCTTCTTTGCAAGTTTAACTTGATTTCTTACCGTACAATAGAAGTCAATTGAACAAATGAAGATTAGAAACTTATATTTGTTTTTATGTAGAGAATGGATTGAAGTTGGATGTATGATAGAGTAAACTCCGATAGGTATTGTTTGAAAGATGAATTTGTTAGTGGAGTTGAAGAGTTTGTCAATAAAGTGATGAATCGACCTAAGTTTTTAAACGAAGGAGGGATAAGGAATCCTTGTGTAAATTGCGTCTGCATTCTTTTGAAAACGCCTAATGAGGTCAAACACCACTTGTACAAATATGGTTTTTTGTCCAACTATTATACATGGGCTGATCATGGAGAAGAGAATCAAAATGTGGATCTTGATGGTCATTCTAGTAGTGGCGGGAATGCTGGTGGGGATAATCTAGGTGATGAAGAACAATTTGATGCAATGAATGAAATGGTCTCTGATGTTTTCAGGCCATTTGTTAATGTCCCAAATGTGAATGCTAATATGGAAAACAAAACAATTAGTGAGGGTGAGGTACCAAATGAAAAATCTCAACAATTTTATGATGAATTAATCTCTGCAAACCAACCCATTTATGAGGGAGCTTCTTAATCCAGACTATCTATTTTAGTTAAGTTGTTGGTTGCCATGTCTAGTTGGCATGTTCCTCAAAAGGCCATGGATTTTTTCTCTCAAATGCTCGTTGATGTTTGTCCAACTAAAGAATGCTTACCTGGAAACTATTACCAAGTGAAGAAGTTGGTGTCTAAGTTAGGATTAGAAGTTGAGAAAATTGATTGTTGTGTGAATGGATGCTTGTTATATTTTAGAGAAGATAGCACCTTAACTCAGTGCAGAGTTTGTAGAGCTGATAGGTATGTTCCTCAAAAGTGTGGAATGGGAAAATACAAAGACGTGGCAGTGAAGAGAATGTTCTATTTTCCAATCATTCCTAGGTTACAACGACTTTATGCTTTAAAGGAATCTGCAGCTCAGATGAGATGGCATCGTGAGAACACTAGCAATCCAAATGTTTTGTGTCCAATAATAGTCACACCATACAATCTCCCTCCCGAAATGTGCATGACCAAACCATACATGTTTTTGACTTGTCTTGTACCTAAACCGTACAACCCAAAAGTTAAAATAGATGTCTACTTGCAACCTTTGATTGATGATTTGCAGCGCTTGTGGAAAGATGGCATTGTGACATATGATATCTCTATGCAGCAGAATTTTGTTATGAGAGCGCATTTAATGTGGACAATCAATGATTTTCCAGCATATGGTATGTTGTTTGGATGGGGGACACAAGGTAACTTAACATGCCCTTATTGCATGGACAATACAGATTCTTTCACCTTACAATTTGGTGGAAAAAGTTGTTGGTTTGATTGTCATCGTAGGTTTTTACCAATGGATCATCCTTTCAGAAAAATTAAAAAGAAATTTACAAAAAGCAAGATTGTGAAAAAAAGACCACCACCAATGTTTACCGGCCATGATGTTGGGGAAGCTATTCGTGATTTTCCAAAAGTCACAGACAGTGTCTGGGCCACCAAATTTCCAAGGTATGGGAAACAACATAATTGGAACAAAATAAGTATATTTTGGGATCTTCCATACTAAAAGGACAACTTGTTAAGGCACAACCTTGATGTGATGCACATAGAGAAGAATGTATTTGATAATGTGTTTTACAGTGTCATGAATGATCCTGCAAAAACAAAGGACAATGAGAAGGCAAGATTGGATTTACCTCTTAACTTTTTACGTGGGGATTTAGAGATGCGCCCTCTACCTAATGGAAAGATGGCTAAGCCAAAGGCAAAATTTTCATTGACAACCGAAGAGGAAAAGTTAGTCTGTAGATGGATTAAGGACCTAAAAATGGCGGATGGTTATTCCTCGAATCTTTCTAGGTGTGCTGATTCTACCAAGGGTAGGATGAAGGGGATGAAAAGCCATGACTGTCATGTATTCATGGAGTGTTTACTTCCAATTGCTTTTCGTTCCTTGCCTCTTGAGATATGGAAGCCGCTAACTAAGTTGAGTCGTTTTTTTAAAGACTTGTGTTGTAATACATTGAAGTTAGAAGACCTTGTTAGGTTGGAAGAAAACATTCCCATCATCATATGCAAGCTAGAAAGAATTTTTCCACCAGGTTTCTTTGACTCAATGGAACAACTCCCGATTCACCTACCTGCTGAAGCAATCCTTGGTGGTCATGTATATTATCGTTGGATGTATCCGTTTGAAAGGTAATTGATGTTCAATTTTTGTAGATTAATTAAATGAAAAAACATTTTTTAATCATTTCATGTGTAGATTGATGGGAGACTACAAGCGTTCGATGAAAAATAAAGCCAGGGTTGAAGGTTCAATATGCACTGCCTACTTATACAGTGAAACTACTCATTTTTTCTCTCGCTATTTCAAGACCATTAGTTTGTTGCCAAGTACAAGTTTAAGGAACGATCCTCGATCAGATCATGAGAATTCCCAACCAACACTTTCAGTTTTTAGTAAATGTGGTTGTCCTAGTGGAAAGGCTCGAGTCTATTGGGTGATTGCTAAGGAATGTAAGTCTGCTCACGTGCACGTCCTAATCAATTGTGACGGGGTTAAACCGTATCTCGAGTAAGTACATTTTTGTAAGACGAATGCATTGTACTCAACCAATTTTTATAAATACACTCATCAATTTTATGATCGATGTCAGATTGTTCATGCAATATCATTTTATCAATGAGGAAGATACTTCCGGTCTTATACACGAGCAGTTTCCTTCATGGCTAAAGAACTATGTTAGTATATTTCTCACAATTTATATTATGTGGTTGACAATAAACTATCTCTAAGGTTAGATATATATTTTTAGGTGAATGATGAGAGAAATGGAACGACTACTCCATATCTGAAGGCCTTAGCTCTCGGCCCTAATCCAAAGGCAACATCATGGAACATTTACTTTGTTAATGGGTAAGAGTTTCACACTCAAGAATGGAGTCGTGGTAAAAAGACTACTAATAATGGGGTACATGTTAAAGGTGTTACAAATGGAGGAGAAAACGATTTTTATGGCATCATCCAACGTATCCTTCAATTGGAATACCATGGCTTTAGCAACAAGATTTCCCTATTTTATTGTGATTGGTTTGATCCTACAAATAATACTGGCACAAAAGTTAATATTGAGTACAACATTATTGACATTAAGATGAATAAGTGATATCGTCAGTATGACCCGTTCATTCTTGCACAAGAAGCAAAACAAGTGTATTATGTCCCATATCCAGAAATGTGTAGGAATATGCGTGGATGGTGTGCAGCTATCACCCCAAAACCAAGGGGTTATGTCGAGATAGATAACACCGGGGATGCAATTGCTTATCAATCCGATGAAATGTTACCAGTTGTGCCTATTACAGAAGTTGAAGAAATACATGGTTTAGCTGATGGAGGGTTAATTCACGAGGTCGAGCCAATAACAATGACAACTGACCCAATGATTCAAGATTGAGAGAACATTTTATCTTGTTTTTATTATAGACTTTTATGCACTTGTTTTTTCTCTATTAGTAGGTGGATTCTCTCCTTAGAACGTGACACAGTTGTTTTAGTTAGTATCACTATAAATATGGAATTAATTACCATGCACTTATTTTTTCTCTATTAGTAGGTGGATTCTCTCCTTAGAACGTGACACAGTTGTTTTAGTTAGTATCGCTATAAATATGGAATTAATTATTTGTTTCAAATGGTGTCACATAACTAATAGTAGTACTACTTTTAATATCATGAAGCATAATAATCACTACTTTTCATATAAGCTTTTGATATCTTTCTCAGAATTTTCTTTAAGTAGTTTATTTAGGGTATGAATGGGGCAAGAAGAATTGCCTCAGATTCATAGAAAGTAACGAAGTTGATAAATAACCAACCAGAATAGGAAATTATCCATTATGGAAATTGCAATAACTGTCAAACAAATTTTTATTTACAGGAACTGTTAGATTGAGTTAAGTTTGCAACTTACTATGTCATCATCGTCATCATGGTCATGCTCAACTTTATCTATGAGCCTCATCTCAAGCATCTCTCTCCCAAGCCAATCAACAAAACTCGATGAACCTCTTAAAGCAGACCTAGAACTACCAACACCACCGTTTCCATTTCCACTTCCAAGGCTAGCAGAAGCCATATCACAAACACTATCTATGCACTCTTTTTCTTCCCAAATTTCCTTCAACCACCACTCACTCAGTGTTGTGTTTCGAAATTGAATCGAAAACACTTGAATACTAGTAAATTAGCTACTAAATAAAGCAAAACAAGAATTAGATTTGATCAGATCTAGTAATTGGTTAGAATTGTGAAAAAGTAAAGATGAGAATGAAAATGAAAATCACCTGCAAGTGGAAGTTGCGTATGTTGTCGTAAATCAATTCCTCTACAGCTTCTATATCTCTTCTTTTCAAGTAATATTAACTGAGATGAGTATGTTGTCGTTATGCATAATTTCGTGTTTAGTGGACTAATATGTGTAATGATTAGTTGTTTATATATAAGGTTTTACCTTTGAGTTTTTTTCTTCATTTATGATACACCAGATAATTTTTACGACAATTAATTTTTATGCAGTTAATAATCAAATCCTCTTGCTTCAACCAACTGGCTAATGTCACATTTTACTATTAGTCGACAATAGATTAAGTTGTCAATCGATTGATTTTAATATTAGTTGGTTGTGATGAGGAAGTCTTAATATATCAATTGAGAGTATGAGTCTTATATTGAATATGAAAAAATAGATGTTGAACTATATGAATTATTAGATATGATACGCAAATTCAAAAGATCAATCTGTAACACAAACTAAAATTACAATACTAGTTATGTCACAGAACAATAAAATTCAATCAAATATGGCATAGTCAATCAAATTCTGCCATCTCAGAAGCAGAACAATAATCTAAATCACTTTCCTCATCAGAGTAACTTTTGTTGACCTTGTTCATATTCAATTTTGGTATTGGGCGTGACTTAGAGTAGATTGTCATTGTTTAATTATTATAGTATTGGCCATTGATTAGTTAATAATTTTAGTAATTTGTGTCTTTGATTGATGTTTCCTCTGTGTGCTGCCATCTAGTTCCTAATTGTGCATATTGTTATTTAGTGTTGGCAGCTTTGATACAATTTTATTGAAATGACTGGACAAAATGGAAAGACAAAATCACCATCGACCACATCTAAGTAAGATGACTAAACCTTTTCTCCTATTTGGTTTTTTTTTTGTCGTAATCAATTAATAATGTTTGGATTTAGACTTTTTTTTATGGTTTCTTTGTAAAAAAGAGTTGTTGACAGGTTATGCCGTCAACCACAGATTCCACCTGGGACTCTTGCTATAAACAACTCTCGTAAGGTCCATAGCAAACCTGGTTCAACGAACCCACCGCCACCTACTCAGAGAAACCCACCACCACCTACTAAGAGGAACCCACCACTGCCTACTCAACCTCCACCATTAATTCAAACAAATCCAACACCATCACATACTCAACCTCCACCACCTACTCAGTCTCTACCACCTACTCAGCCTCCACCACCTACTCAAACCTTCGCCACCTACTTAGCCTCTAGCACCGATTCTGACAAACCCAACACCACCACCAACTCAGTCTCAACCGGCAAACCCGACTTCTGAGGAGTTCATATTTATTCCTACTCCAGGACATACTCAGCCTCAGCCGCAAAGTCCTCCCCATCACACCACAGACGAGGAAGTGCAGAGGGACCAAACACTTTCTAATGAGGAACAACAACACGACGGTGGGCAAAAACCGAAGATCCATATTGTGGAAACAACTAATGCGTAAGTATATAATTTTCTCTTTCGGATACCAGTGTGTCATTCATAAATAATTTTCTATGTGGTGAAATTATTACGAGTTAGTGAAATTATAACTAGTTAGTGAAATTAGCAACTGATACAATGATGTAATTGTTCCAGAATGTTGTACCTCTACGAAAAAACGTTTGAAATTTTGTTAGTGTGTGTGATAAGAAACTAGTGAGTTATATATATAAATAGTAATGCTGAGAGTAGAAACCATTACAGAAACATAACAAGAATTGGATTTGTAATATTGTGCGTAGCAATTTAACATGCCAAATGTCAAATGTTTGTAATATTGTTGTCAAATGTTTAAGGAATTGGATTTTATAACTCATTATTTGTAGCATTTCTCACGGGAAATTTCACGTCGTGGTCTGGTTGTCTTTGTTATTTTTTGTTTGTGTGCAGGGGTGTGTTTTGTCTGTTGTTGGTCTGGGGGCTACTTGTGTTTTGTTTTGTGGCTATAGTCTAGAAGTTTTGGACATTGGTGCTATTCATTTGCAGGTTTGTAGGTGGTTTGGGTTCGCAATCCCTGGTTTGTATTTGGTTTCACTACTACGAAAAACCCATTTAGCAACGGTTGGGAATGACATATAATGACGCAGGTGAAGGCATTGTTATGTAGATTTTTGTTGTAAGTTCGCCGTTTCTACAACAGTCTAGAAACTGTTGTTGTATTCTGGAAGCGCGCGATATATTGCAACTGTTAGGTATTTCAACCGTTGTAATATCAATTAACTATCACAATAGTTATGAGTATCAACCGTTGTCATATATATTAACTAAAACAACGGTTATGTGTCTTAATCTTTGTGGAATGTACCCTTAGTTTATTAAAAACAAATGTTTATTGCTTGTTTTACCATACACCTAATTAAAGAAATAAAACCATTAAAATTGGTAAAGAACTATATAATCTGAAAATTAAACTGTTCTTGAAAACCAACTTAAACACACCACTGTTTTTCGAATTGCATCCATTTCATTCCACACATTTTATGTTCCTTAACATAAAATTTATGGTTCAATGGTCGGTTTCCTTCAATCCATCGATATCTTTTATTATAGTTTACCTCATCATCGCCAAAAATCATCGCGATTTTATCATCGTAACAATCATGATCTTAACAACCACGATGATTAGTGATGATGATGAGGTAAACTATAAGAAAAGATATCGATGAATTGAAGCAAACGGACCATTGGACCATAAATTTTATGTTAAGGAACATTAAATGTGCTGAATAAAATGGATGCAATTCGGAAAACATTGACATGCTAAAGGTTGGTTTTCAAATACATCCTAATTTTCAGATTATAAGGTTCTATATCAATTTAGCTCATTGCATTTTCAATAAAAGGATAGTGAAACAAACAATATACACAGTATATAATAAATTAAATTTCATATACAATATCAGAATGAATTCATATATATGTACCTTATCAGAATGAATTCATATGTATGTACCACCATCATCATCACCATGTGAAACAAACCCTAAGAAGTGGGAAGCAATGAAGAAAATTAGTTAGTATTCAAAACAAAACAACCAAAAGTTAAAACAAAACCCTAAGAAGTGGTACTGTACCATTACAATGAAGTTCACCTTGCTTGTGAAGCATTGAAGTCGAATCTGAACAAAATGAGAACAATCAACAAAAACAACATGAAGCAAACGAGATAATGGGAACTATCTAACAAAAATATTGAAGTAGAAGACTACCTTATTTTCCATAAACAATATGTACAATACGCTTGCTACCGCCAGCATCATCACCATGTTCATCTAGTTTTAGATTCTGCAAGAAGAAATACAAGGAGGAAGAAGCTTAAATCAAAAGCTTCATACTTCTTGTATTTCTTTTTGCGGATTCTATAAAAAGATGAAGTTTGCTGCCAAAAATAGGTGCTAGGGTTTCGCTGTGAAGGAAACGACGCTACTGTCAAAAATAGAAAGTTAATTCCTTTATATAGGTAAATCTTTCACAACGGTTTTCTAAAATAACTGTAATGATAAGTATATATATTATTTTAATAATATCACAACGGATAGTTATATTAACCGTAGCGATAACCCTTCTAATTGGTACAAGGTTCGACTCCAGGCAACAACATTTTTCTATAATTATGTAAAATAGAAAAATGTTGTAATATTATAAGGGGTATCGCTACGGCTATTATTACTAACCGTTGTAATATTATAACCCTTGCTCTTCTCGGAGTAGAGAACACTCTGTCCATAATGATTTAAAATGTTCTTCGTTTTTCAAAAAATATCGTTCCAGAATATCAACCATTTAGAAGTTATCATCATTGCAAGCATTAAACTATCAGACTTTTCATCTTCAACCTCATCTATAAATAGACAACTTTACATTTCTTCATAATATATTCTTCGTAACAATGAGTTCTACAAATGAGAATCCTAGAATCACCAACGAGGAACGTCAGGCGCCAATAGAGGAGGTCCAACCAGTGGCCAGGGATGCCTTAAGGGTGAGGAAGGATATGAAGAAGAAGAAGAAGAAGCTGAAGAAGAAAAAGATAAAGAAGAAAAGGAGAACATTTTATTATGATTCTGGTGAGGGGAGTGAGGAGAGATGTCTGGATTATGAAGATGCATTTGCAGCAATGGGCTCTGACATTGATTAATATATGTAATATGATTATCAATGTACTCTTTTTAATGGAATCTTAATAAAATTTTATTTTATATATGCTCATCTCTTACAGTTTTATTTTTAAAGTTATATATACTATTCTCTTGCACTTAAAAACACTATCAAAAGAAATAAAATATATGTTTAAAAGAAAAACAATGATGAATTTTGAGTTTTGAAATACAATATATGTTTTTAAAATATATATTTTTAAATTTATCCCCGTAACACTAACAAAAGAAATAAAATATATGTTTAAAATACAAAAACATGACAAAAAATATAGTTGTTGGGAATCGAAACTTGTTACATGTATTACAACGGTGTTTCAAGACAACCGTGTTTAAAATGTAAAAATATGGAAAAAAAATGTAGTAGCTGGGAATCGAAGCTTATTACACAGCTTGTATTACAACGGTTCTTTAGTTCAACCGTCGTTAAATATGGCGTTATAAATTTTTTAACGTATTACAACGTTGGGATACGAATCCGTGGTAAACCTGGTGTCGTTAAATGGGTTTTTCGTAGTAGTGTTTGGGTTATTACTCATCTCCTTCCTATTACAGTTCGATCTATTGTGTTGGTTTGCATTTGGAGGATTTGGGAGGTTGATTGGAGAGGTGGTTTGGTTGTAGTTGTGGCGGCGGTGAATAATGATGTCGTTGTGTTGCTGGCAAAGGATCAAAACTGTTTTCGTCGACACGACAGTGATGGTTGTTTGGTTGAAGGATTTTGTGAGCAGGTTCTATTTCTGTTAGATGTTATGCAGAGTACTGTGTTGTAGAGATTGTGTAGTGTGGATGTGTTGGGAGTTTGTTATGCTGTAGATGAGGGATTGTTCACGGTTGTGTTTATGTTAGTATGCTGAAGGTTTTGTTGTTGTGAAGGTATAATGAAGTGGCAGAAGAAGTTGAATATGGTGGAGTAGTGGCGCAGGGATGGTGTGAGTCCCCCTCTCTTTTTGTTCTTTCGCTCACATAGTCAAAAACAAGATATTGGGTTTTTTTTCCTGAATTCTTGATAGAATAATGTGTAATGTGTATAGTGTGTATAGTTTATAAATATTATGGCCGGTTGGTGGATTCAAAGACTGTTATTAATCATGTGCAGAATTCTTGATAGAATAGTTTAATGCACTAATTCTCGATTCAAAGACTATTATTAATCATGTGCAGAATTCCTGCAGAATTCCAATTATCTTCTTTAATGCACTAATTGTTTAATGCACTAATTGTATCAATTCCTGATAGAATAGTAGCTTGGCATTTTATGTAGGTTAAGTCCAGCTGATCTTGTTGCCACAATGGTTCAAAAAGTTATTGAAAAGAATTATCGAGGAATCTTCGTTAATTATGGTGAGCTTAAATGCGACGGAAGAGACGACGTGAGAAAGGAATGGTTCAACGAGTTTAAAGTAAGACATGGCATTTCTTTTTTAGTAGTTTGATGATGATGTATATTGTTGAGTTTTATTTATTATTTTTATATTTTGTCAGAGGCTTGTATGTTGGGACCGTTGTGATGATGCAAATATGGAAGAATTGTTTCATCAGAAATATGGAAAACGACTGTCTGATATACAACGAAAGGCTAGAGAAAAGGGGCGCAAGCCGGGTTGGATGGGTGTAGATACATGGACGTATCTTCTAGACAAGTGGAAGTCAGATGAATTCAAAGTTGTATCCCAACAAAATAAGATTAATCGATCATCCAAGAAAGGTGGGGCAGTCCATACAACAGGTCGTAGAGCTCACCATGATGTTGCACTTGAATTGGTATATATATACTTTGTAATTACAATGCGTTAATATAATTATATCTGATATACATTGTGACCATATATACTGCCTCTAATGATAGGCTAAAAAACTCAATTGACCCGCACATCCAGATGAGATTTTCATTGCCACCCATAAAAAAAAGAATGGGGAGTGGGTTGACGCTCGTGCAGCGAAAACACATGTAAGTTAACGTTTCCGATCTTAATCTAAATTTGTATGCATATTACTATAGGATACTCAGAGAAGTGTTTCAACATCATGACATCATTAGAAGTTAGAAGTAGTAAATAAGTGATTCAACGATTCAATGTGTTTTTTCATGGTCTTGCAATTTTTTCTATCATTAGAGGCAGGAAATTTTTTTCTATCTGGATATAATGGATTCAATATATTTAAAATTTTCCGATCTTATGGATTCAATATGGCACAAAAATAGAAAACACATTATATGACAATGCAATTTTCCATGGTCTTGATGATTTCTCGAAAGGCGGTGTCGAACCGAGGTTTGTGATCCTTGATGATGGATGGAAAAGCATTAGTTTTGATGGTTGTGATCTTAATGAAGATGCAAAGAATCTTGTTCTTGGTGGTGAACAAATGGTTGGTAGACTACATAGGTTTGATGAATGTTACACGTTTAGAAAATATGAAAGTGGGTTATTATTAGGTCCTAACTCACCAGCTTATGATCCATAAAAAATTAGGGATTTGATTCTAAAGGGTATTGAACATGAGAAATTAGAGAAGAAAAGAGGTGAAGCTATTTCATCTAAGATGAAGCTATTTCATAAAAAATTGCATTTCCATATAATGTGTTTTCTATTTTGACATCATTTATGTTACTATCTAGATATAATGTGTTTTTTAGTACTTTTGTGATGTGTTATCAACTTGTACAGGAAAAATTCTGTAGTAGTTTGACACAAGTTGGTGATGAAGTGGAAGGATCAACAAGAATACAAATTTGGAAAGAAGATGCAGGGGGTAAAACACGGGGGCGGTATTATGGAACTGGACAATTGGCGCGTAACATAAGATATTGAGTGAACTTCTTGACACAAGTATCAATTACAAACCCACATAGAGAAGCAGATAACCAGGCCATTGAGGCTGCCAGAGTTGAAGCTGCTGCTGAACGTGAAGAGGCTGCACGGGCTAATGCGCGGACAGATGAATTGGCAAAGAAATTTGACGAATTGTCAAAGAAATTTGATATGTTGCATTCTCTTCAGGCGGGTCCTTCTAGTGCTCCCGCGAGTGGTCATCCTGATTATAACGATTCGGTACGTTCTATTTTTCTCGGAGGTTGTTAGGTTTTTTTTGAATGGATTTGCGACATTTTCGTTTGAATTTAACTGTGACTAGGCTGCAAGTGTAGTGTGATTATATGACCTATTTTTGTTGTGTGTTGTTGTTATCACTGAGTTATTAGTTGATGTTCTGAATTTTCTCGTTTGTCTCGTTTATTCTCTTTTGTATCATTTCTAAATAGGTTTTTAGGTTTATTCTCTTTTATCATCTGGTTTTAATGACCATGTCATGATTTGTGCTGAAAGTGGTTCAACAAAGGTGAGAGAATCATCATTCACAGTTCAATTGCTTATGTTCATTTTTCAGAAAATCCTTATGATTTGATGAAAGAAGCTTATAGTGTTATAAGGGTTCATCTCAATAGTTTTAGGCTTTTGGAAGAGAAAACAATCCCAAATTTAGTTGATAAGTTTGGTTGGTGCACATGGGATGCTTTCTATTTAACTGTTAATCCTATTGGGATGCTTTCTATTTAACTGTTAATCCTATTAGGGATTTGATTCTAAAGGGTATTGAACATGAGAAATTAGAGAAGAAAAAAGATGAAGCTATTTCATCTAAGAGTTCTCATTTGGCTGAAATATTAGAGTCAAAGATCAAGGAAGTAGTAAAGGAAATTGATGATCTCTTTGGTAGAGAACAATTTACTAGTGTTGAAAAGAGTGAGAGGAAGAGTAAGTATGGATTGAAAGCTTTCACAAAGAATTTGAGGACAAAGTTCAAAGGTTTGGATGATGTTTATGTTTAACATGCACTTTGTGGGGGTGCCATGTAAAAATATTGCAGCTTTGGCCTCATACCAGAGGTGATATGGAGTTATCTTATGATCTGAGGTGATATGGACTTGTCTTATGATCTGATGGCTCCAAAACGAAAAAAGAATATCTGCTTCTAAATCCGAATCCAATAACAAAACGCTGAAGATATTCATCTCCAAATCCAACTAGAAATGATCTTCAAGCTAGAAATAATACCTGACACCTGGCAGAGCTTTGATAAAGAGAGAAACTAGACCGAAAGGGTAGAAAACACCAACTTGACGAGAACCATCCTACCTCCTATAAACATGTTTTTACTTGGCCACCATGAAAGCCTCCTTTTTTACATCTTCCATAACTGGTTGTGCATGCCAGACATCATCACCAGGTCTTTGAACTTTGTGGATCTCTTTGTGTTGATGTTTGATGAAAGGATTTGTGGCCAGAAACCACACACCTTAATAGCGAAATTGTCCCTTGTAAGCTCTCACCAGGTCTTGATGGAACAATGGAGGATCTTGCAGTGGTTAAGATTGTCCCTTCTTTTGTAGGAGGAGCATAATATTGAAGCAGACATGGATTTTATAGAGTAGAGAATGGTCCCTGAAACTTAGGATTTAACAATACATTGTAATTGTATTGATTATGCAAATGTCATCTGTGTTAGCTTAGTTTTAGTTTTTGTTAGCTATATGTTTATTTTAATCCTCAACATTTTCTAACACAGATTACATTGTAATTCCGCGGAACATCGACACTTTATATCGAAGGCATGTCTTGGTGTTAGATGTATGATCAATTGTAAACAGTAGTTTTACTTTGTTTGGAACTGTTAACGTGTTTGGTTTATGGATTGGTATGGTGATGATGATTTGTTTGGAATGTGAGTGTAAGGTTCATGTAATAAGGCCCATGTGTGTTGGTACTATCATTTATTTAGACTCGTGACTATTTATTTTGAATCTTTATCTGACTCGTGACTATTTATTTTGGATGTTGCAGGAGGAGGAGGATTATGAGGATGATGATGAGGAAGTTGATGTTGGTTATCATGATTAGTACGTAGATCGTTTAGGAGATTATCAGTATTTTGGAACTCATTAGTATTTTGATGTTGGTGTATTTTGATGTTGGTGTATTTTGGAACTCATTAGTATTTTGATGTTGGTGTATTGAGATTGTGTATTTTTAAGTAAATTTGTTTTGGATCACCTGAATTGTGGATTGATGAATCTTTTCTAAAATGCCATTGGTCTATTGAATCTTTTCTGATGTTGGTTCTTTTTAATATATCATTGCCTATTTAAAAAAACCAAATTAAATCCAGTAGTGTCGGCCACGACACCGACGCTACTATAATATAATCTGCTGACTAAATCCAGTAGTGACGACCACGACACCGACGCTATAATAAAATAATTTGCTATCTAAATCTTTTAGTGGCGGCCACGTGGCCGACGCTACTATAATATAATATGCTGACTAAATCCTGTAGTGGCGGCCACGACACCGACGTTAAAATAAAATAATCTGCTGTCTAAATCTACTAGTGGCGACCACGTGGCCGACGCTACTATCCAGTAGTGGCGGCCACGACACCGACGCTATAATAAAATAAGCTGCTGGCTAAATCTACTAGTGGCGGCCATATGGCCGCCACTAGTAGTTGACGTGGACATCATCTTAAAGAAAGACAACTCAATCAAAAAATGACACCTGACATTCCTTAGCGTCGGGTAAAACCGACGCTAACTCAGTAATTAATTGCGTGATTAGGGCCAGCAATTAGTGGCGCCTTAGCGTAAACAATAGTCGATGCTACACTAGTTACACACACAGGCCGACGCTAAATGTAACTAACTTCCAGCTTTGGAAAGTCCGCCCCGACGCCCACACTAAGCCGACGTTAACCCTTTGTAGCGTCGGTTTTAGGGTTGTTAGCTAGGGCTTTTGGCTGACGCTAATTCTGTGTTTTCTTGTAGTGTTAAGACTTGCATTGATCTAGCATATAACAAGAGAATTTCATGGCTTAGTCATCTTGGCTCGAGAATTCCTTTCTTAAGTACCAATGACTTAAGACTTTTGCTCAAGCACAAAGCAAAAGACTTTGATCTAAACTGCTAAACAAGTTCAGCAGAATAGATAACAAGGTGTACATGATACAAGTATCAGAGGTACCTGAAATCGCCATAACAAAGACCTAAAGCACTTAAGATAAAATATTCAATTTTAAGAAATCTTAAGGCTTTTACAATTACAACATACAACAAAAAATATGCATATACAATGGTGTTGATAATTGCTAATCTTGTTACTCATTCTTCTGGATAATCCTTGTTAAAGATTTAGTTTTAACCTTCAGTCATATATGTAGTCTTTGTAGAAACTAGTTGTTGAAGAGGTAACTTGATTAAGAGTCTTTGCTTTTGCTCCATAATACAAGAGACGTTGAAGATAGATACACTAGAAGATCTTGATCCAATGTGTAACATGTTTAACCTTTGAGTCTTCAAGAGATCCTGTACTATTAGAGCCGTTGAGAGTAGGTATGTGTAAAGCATGCCAGCCTTTCTTGAGTTTTGCAATCTGTAGACTTTAGCTGACAAATTAATTTGACAATACATCTTGCTTTCTGCAGTAAGGACAACTTCAACTTTATTACCAACTCTAAATGGTACCAGAAGCCAATTTGCATTCACTAAGTGTAGAGACAATTATGTTGCTTCTTCCGATGCTGAGACCTTCAGCTTCAAAGTCTACGCCAGACATCACTTAGCATTTTTCCTTAGATTCTGCTACCAAAAGCTAGCAATTCAGCAACTCCCAAGTGTGCTAATGTAAAACACATTCTGACTATAATATTTACAAGTATTAGAACCTGCACACATGTAACACACATCAAATAAACCATTGTTGTTATCATTAAAACCCAAGGAAAATATGTCATGAACAAATCTTGTTCTAACAAAGTTGTAAAATTAAAATAAATTATAGTCAAATCCTCTTACTCACACCATCAAATGACAGATGTAGAGAAATTTAAAACCTCAATTTGGTGATGGTATGCACACAAACCTATCTGAAAAAGAAATTTGGAAAAAATGATAATCAATATGATCATTAGAAAACCCAAAAATATTATAAATAATTTAGATAAAAAAACCAAATCATTGCTCCAAAATTTTTACGTTTTTTTATCATAACTGAAATGAGAAAATAAACATGTAACAAAAACTCAAAATGTAACATCTCTCTGAGAATAAAATGCTAATAACTCTTATTTCCTATAAAAAAAATTATTGTAATGAAGACAATATTAATTAAAAATAAATAATTAAAATTAAATTTAAAACAACATTATTTTAGAATAATTTTATTTATAAAAGTTGATGAAAAACGATCAAGTAACAAGTGTCATTAAGGATTGTATAATGCATGCTTTAAATTTTTAGTGGTCGTTACTGTTCCAAGAATTAAGCAAGGATATAAATCAGTCGTTTGGGTTACTCAAAAGTCATTATAATCATCAACATCTACCAGAGTCATGGAGTCATCAGCTGAGAGTCATAAGACTTATGTCGTGACATAAATCTCTGAGAGCTCTACAAGAAAAAGTATCAAGAACCTACAGAAACGAGTTGTTCCTAAGTCATCCATAACTGGGTATGTGCCCTCCGCAAAGCTTACTTCTGACGAGGCTATGTCAGCAGTTCCAAAACAACCTATAGGGATAGGTCCATCAGAAGTTGCGATTAAGCCAAGAAGGAAAATATAAAGAAGTCAAAGAGAAGAAGACAGTTCAACAAGATGTTTTACCGTTCAATCCCAGAGGTAGAAGAGGAAGAAGCTGATGAGGATGAACTAGATATAGATTATGACAACTGTTATTATCATAAGGCTCAGGATGACTTAGATATAGATCTATTCTAAGATCATACAGTTCCCTATGAAAAATATTTTGTAATCCTTCTACTTTAATCAATGAAATAGTACTTTTGAAAATTTTATTTATTACATGCAAATACTCTCAATAATTTCCCTTTTGATTTTCTAATAAACATAAATGAAGTTATACTGAAACTAGAAGTAATAGCTAAACATGTTAACTATAATATTCATAGTTGTTAAAGATATTGATTAAACTTAATGTTAAAATAATAGATACTTGAAATAATGTATGTAACACGTCTATATAAGAACACATAGCAGACTTACTTTCATAACCACTTAATCCTCAAAACACCAAGATGTATAAACTTAAACAAATCTGGGTTCTAAAGAGATATTTTAGAAAAAGACAACCATACTGAATGCAACAACTCAGGCAAATGAAATCAAAGCAGCAACTGAAGGATCTACCGACAAGCAGATGACTTCATAAGCGTTCACCTCTTATGCATCCTTTGTGAAGACACACAGAAGAAGAAGATCTTCTGGGTTCAGACGCGGAAATTAACTGAGAAAGGAGGTTGTAGAGTTTGCTAAGGAAGAATGGCAACATTACTTAGATAATATGGACATCTCAGATGATCCTAGGGAATACCTTAGGGCTATTCCAACAGACCCGAATTTCTAAATAATTTGTAATATCTTCCATTTCATTAATGATAAATGTTGCACACATTGAGTTCTTACTCCCATTACTTTTAATTCTTTTGAACAACAATAAATATATATCTTCAACAATTAAACTGCACAGCAGCATGAACAAACTTTGAATTAATAATAAGATTGCTTAATACAAAGGTTCTAACAATTACAAGGCATAACTATGAAGAAATCTAACATTAGAATCTTTCATAGATAGCTTCAAACTTGTCTCTCCAGATTTTATACGAATCAGCTTCTGAACTTATTATAACCCCCTGCTGAACAAGTAATTATGAAATAACTCGTCAATAAGGAATGAAGAAAATCTTTCCCTTGTGAAAGGAAGAAAGAGCCCTTTTCAAATAGTCAAACATAACGTGAGAAAGATCAATCTGCAAGTCTGAATTGAGAAGTAGAAGCAGATTTTTTCAATAGGGTCCACGAGGTCTAAATCCTTATCTTTAGGAAGTAAGTTTGAATTCAGAATCTGATTCCAAACAACTGCATCAGGATGAAGATTTGAGACCACTAATGTTTTAGACGGATCTACAAAGATACTCCAAGTAGGAAGATAGTGTTCCCAAATAAGAGTTCTTGGGATTTCTCCAATTTCCCCACAACTGATCACATTAGGAATTGCTTTAGAGGTTACTATTACAGAAACACAAATTACTTTAGAAAGAATAACACACTCAAAATTCAGCTCAACGTACAACAGAAGCATTAATCCAAAACTCTTTGACAAGATTTGGATAAGTAAAACCACAGAGCATCTTAAAGTATCCATTCCAACTTTGTTCATATACAGTCTTCCAGAAGTTAAAACCTAACTTAAGCAATTCATCAAAATCCACAAACTTTTCATTGATGACAACTAGTGAATTCAAGGAAGAATTAACTAAAGAAGTCATCACAAGTTTGGCTTGATAAACACAAAACCAAAGAGAAAATAAAAAGAAGATAATTGAACAAGATTCCTAAAGGAATAAGAATCTTGTCAGAAGAAGGACACAAAATTATGTTTTACAAGACAAGGGGATAGTGACAATAAATATATAAAAAGAAAACATCATTACCCAAAGGTTCTTATCCCGGAGATTTCTTGAATCCACTAGATGAATTTCACCTTTATGAAAATTTAAGTAATATAAAAGCTTTAGGAAAACCTTTTACTTAAACTGATTTATGAGAAGTAAAGAATCCTCTTCTGAATCTCAGAATTTGACAACTTTCAGAAGCTATAATCCATTAGAGTCTAGTAGTTCTAGACTTAGAGAGAGATATCTTCTGTCATTCATTAGTCTCTAAGATTCTATTCATAACTAACACTCCTCTCAAGAGTCAAGAGTGATAGATGAATATTGAATTGTTTCCTTTGACAGCTAACAAACAGCAATAACATCACAAAAATTAAGGAAACTATTTGCATAAATATGATCATCATCTAGCTTAATGAAATATTCAGTATAGATAAATACAACTTAGTTTCTTCTTAAATATTTCTGAAGATCCTTTTTCCAAAAGAGCTTCTCTAGAAATCTAACGAAAACTTTGTATTTACATCTACACAAATATCTCATTGAATCAAGAGATAAGCCAGAAAAGAATAAACATACATTTTTTTTTATTTTCTCGGTCAGACTCGTATCAGTATTCAGACTTGACCATAAAGTCTGAACACTGCATTGAGAGGATTCTGATTTCATGGTTGTTAAACCAATGACTTCACTTATCTCACCAAACTCAGTACCTCTAGCACTTGAGTCTGGGTTGTGGGCTCTTCTTCCATCAAATGATGTAAACAACCTTTGATAAATACCATGGAAGATACCTATGCTCATTTCTTTGATATCTGAAGCAAATACATTTGAATAATGACACTCATATTTCTATGAGACCATACATGTAAGTACTGACAGAATTTTCTTTGCCTTGTGCCTCAATCTGATAGCAGAACCATAATTCATTTCAGAGTATAAGTCTAGGATGAGTTATGATAAGAACAAAATCTTGTTCTAAGCAAAGTAACTAATTTCATTGTCTAGGATTAAATCTTTTGACTTTGAAAACATTGACAAGCATAGAACCAGATAGTGTTAGCTATCAGAGATTGGCACAAAAACAAATAAAGGCACTGTCATATTGTTGCTGACAGAACTCAAAGAGAAATTGAAGACTTCTCATAGAATTGTCTTTTAACATAAATTCCATGATGACTCTCAATCAAGGAGCAATGGAGTCTCTTAAGATATCACCTTAAAGATAAGACTCTTTATTATCAAATATTGAAGCAAGATAGATTTGGCATAATCTCTTTCTCTTCAATACTTGATTTTTATTTCAAGACTCAAATTTTTCTTCAAAAGCCGTAATGATTGGCAGAGCTAGATTACTCTTTTATCTGAATCCTGCACTAATGTCATCTTCAAAGGAATATTCAGTGAAGATTAACTGACATTAGGTTCTGGTAGTGTTTCTCCTTGCTTTTAGATCTGGAAAATCAGTTGAAATACTAATATTTTAGAAGCTTCTAAAGTTACTCTTCTATCAATATACATTACAACCCATTCAGCTGGTTAAGAAGTTCTTCTGGTAAGAAGTATAAATTCTTCATCATCAGACATTCCAAAGAACCAAGCTTTAGGAAAGGTGATCTGTTAGATAGTTTTTCATCATCTAATTTCATTTCTTTTCTTTGAAGATTTGCAAGACAAACCAACAGAGCACAATAAATTCAAGTTGTATAACTTCTTGAATAAATGTGACCTCGGGTTTGAATCTAAACCAATCTTCTTAGAATTTGCTTGAAAGATTAGATGAAGTGTAACTAGACAAGCTTCAAAACTGATTCCCATAAATCTGAGCACAAGGATTCAAAGATAGTCCGAGCATTAGACATATCAATGATGTTGACATACTCAGAAGTGAGATAGAGAACCTACCAGAATGCAACTACCTCTGAAGATATTTAATAAGCTTTTTCTGAGCTGGTGATAGAGACTTTCAAATAGATCATCTCTACACCATCAACTTCTATAGTAATACCTTTTTTAAGGATATTCTATAAACCTTCAGAAACCCCTTTTATCAAGACCGATGAGTTAAATTTTTTTTTTGCCTTTCCCTCATTTAAATTCATTGGAATCACCCTTTGAATATGGTAGGAAAAACACTATGATATTTTTCATATGGCATTTGATTCCTTCTTGAAGGAAATTCTTTGACAGACATACTTTTCTTATTGGATCATTATCTGCGCCACTGTCAAGTGTTATGCATAGACCATGCTCTGATACCAATTGATGGTGAGAAAAGTACACAAGAAAAAGGGTTGAGTTATGCTTTCCGTTTTCTTAGTTTGCATATGATCAGAGTTCAGAATCTAACTGGTGTTCAGATTCTATTTAATTCTTAGCAGCGGAATGTTAATAGAAGCAAATAAATAATAGCAGAAGACACAAAGATTATACTGGTTTGTCCCAAACTGAGAGTAGTCTAGTCCCCTTGCTTCACAAGAGAATTTCACTATAATCAAATCAGGATTACAATCGCTTGTGCATTATGCATAAGACTTTTACATTTGTTCAGACCCAAGGTCCAAGACTTCTTGATCAAGCTCCTCACTCGAGACTTCATGTTTAGGTTCCACGAACCCAAGACTTCCTTGCTGAGGCCCTCAGCCCAAGACTTCTACTCCAAGCCACTCTGGTTGAGACTTCTACTCCAAGGAACTCTGGCCGAGACTTATGCTCCAAGCCACTCTGGATGAGACTTCTGCTCCAAGCCACTCAGTCTGAGACTTTCTTGCTTGAACCGCAGCCCAAGACTTTCCTGCTCAATCAATCCACTTGATTAAGACTTTCACAGCTCAAGCACATAGCAAGAAACTTATGTGGCTCAAGAATCTTTGCTTGAGACTTCTTTGCTTAAGTCCCAATGACTTAAGACTTCTTCTTAATCAACTTAGTTGATTAAGACTTGCATTGCTCAAGCACATAGAAAGAGACTTACATGGCTCAAGCATCTTGGCTCGAGAATTCCTTGCTTAAGTCCCAATTACTTAAGACTTTTGCTCAAGCACATAGCAAGAGACTTTGATCTATACTGCTAAACAAGTTCAGCAGAATAGAGAACAATGTGTACTTGATACAAGTATCAGAGGTACAGGAAATCACCAAAAAAATACCTAAAACACTTATGATTTCTAAGATATTCAATGTGTAAGAAATCTTAAGGCTTTTACAATTACAACATACAACAAAAAATATGTATATACAATGGTGTTGATAATTGTTGATCTTGTTACTCATTCTTCTAGATAATCCTTATTAAAGATTTAGTTTGAACCTTCAGCTATATATATATATATATATATATATATATATATATATATATATAGCCTTTACAGAAACTAGCCGTTGAAGAGGTAACTTGATCAAGAGTCTTTGCTTTTGCTCTATAGTACAAGAGAGGTTGAAGATATATATACCAGAAGATCTTGATTCAATGTGTAACATGTTTAACCTTTGAGTCTTCAAGAGATCGTGTACTTTTAGAGCCGTTGAGAGTGGATATCCGTAAAGCATGTCAGCCTTTCTTGAGCCTTGCAATATGTAGACTTTAGCTGACAAACTAATTTGACAATACAACTTGCTTTCTGCAGTACAGACAACTTCAGCTTTATCACCAACTCTAAATGGTACCAGAAGCCAATTTGCATTCACTAATTATAGAGACAATTATGTTGCTTCTTCTGATGTTGAGACCTTCAACTTCAGAGTCTACGCCAGACATCATTTAGCAAGTGTTCTTATGATTCTGCCACCAGAAGCTAGCAATTCAGCAACTCCCAAGTGTACTAATGTAAAACAGATTCTGACTATAATATTTACAAGTATTAGAACCTGCACACATGTAACACACATCAAATAAATCATTGTTCATTCAATACTTTGTTATCATCAAAACTCAGGGAAAATATGTCATGAACAAATCTCGTTCTAACAAAGTTGTAAAATTAAAATAAATTATAGTTAAATCCTCTTACTCACCTTACTCACACCATCAAATGACAAATGTAGAGAAATTTAAAACCTCAATTTGGTGATGGTATGCACGCACACATAGATTAAAAAGAAATTTGGAAAAAATAATAATCAATATGATCATTAGAAAACCCAAAAATATTATAAATAATTTAGATAAAAAAACCAAATCATTGCTCCAAAAGTTTTACTTTTTTTTATCATAACTAAAATGAGAAAATAAACATGTAAAAAAAACTCAAAATATAACATCTCTCTGAGAATAAAATTCCAATAACTCTTATTTCCTGTAAAAAAATTATTGTAATGAAGAAAATATTAATTAAAAATAAATAATTAAAATTACATTTAAAACAACATTATTTTAGAACAATTTTTATTTATAAAAGTTGATGTAGGACCAAAATAACCTCCCTCCAAATTAAAAGTAATTATAGATATATTTGAACCAGTGGCGGAGCCAGAAATTTTTTAAAGCTTGGGCAAAAATTTAAAGACCCTAAATTCAACTGTATATAAAATATAAATAGTCATCAATCAAAATAAAAAATACTTGTCATATTGTCAACAAAAGTATAATTTAAAATAAAAGAGATGAAACATAACCTTACAATAGCATGTTAAATAGAATCACGAGGAAAAAGTCCTTTCCGAGACTTCTTTATGGTGAATGTTCGAATAATATCAATATCATAAAGTGACTTGAATATCTCCCACTCGGTGTAACATACCATCAAGTCATTAAACCACATCATTGATCTTATTGTGCAATAATAATTGCCTCAAACTTCCCACACGGTTTCCCATTTTCACTCAAGTGTCACATCCTATTAAATGGCTCCAATTTACTAATCCAGCACAGTCTCTCGACATTCACCAACTGAGTCTGCACAAGATCCAGATTCTATCACAAAAATAAAATGGGAACAAAAAAAATCAAAATTTATAAACAATAACATCACAAAAGTTACAAGAACTTATTTGCAATTGAAAACCACATCAAAAGCCTTCATAAACTATAAATCAATCAAAATTATGCAGAATTTAACATAAAGTTTTCTTAGTTATGAGTATTCCCCTTTTTGGTTAAAAACAACTTATTTAAAGGTTTGTGATTATCATATAAGTGTTTAAGCCTTAGTTTTTTCTATTAGAAAAGATAAAATAAATGAGCACAATTTTCATATAAGTTACAAGTTGTTTTCATAAGTTATCCAGAAAAGCTTAAGGAAATAAACTGAAAACAACTTATGGACATTGTTTTCATAACTCGGTCAATGTAATTAGAATCTTGATAGTTAAAAACAAAGGGTGAACAATGAGTATGCAATGAGGAATAACCTCAGACATTAACGAATAAGCAAGGAACCTCATTCTATTAGTCGCTATATATCCCGGAGTCGAGGATAAAATTGGAAGAAATACACCACCATTATGAAGCTCTCTTACAGTACCCAACCACTCTTTAACCAAACCCTTATTCATCGAAGCATTAACAATTTTAGCAAAACAATAATCGTTAACAGTAAAAAAACTGAGCAGCGTGATCAAATATCAAAGAATGTTGGCTTAAATACACTTTTGGTGCCCCTAGTTTGGGTAATTTAAACAATTGGTCCCCCTATTACAAAACCTGCAAATTTGGTCCCTTAAGTTAGATCCACTTTGGATTTACTTGGTCCCCTATCCTTTTTTGCTTATGTGGCAATTTCATTAATGAGGTGGCATGTACCAATGGGATCCATGTCATCAAATTCTAATATTTTAATTCCAGCTAGATAGTTTAATTCAAAAACTATTAAAATTAATTTTTTAAATTAAAGAAACAAATTATAAATTGATGAAAACATTAATATAGGCTTAGGTCAAAAAAATTTTATCAATTCACACCATCGTACTTTAGAAGGATAAAAACCCTTATCCCGCATTGAAACCCTTCCTTCATTAGAAGCGAAAATTCCATAATCCCTCAATCACAGCCTTAATCCAAAGCGTTCAATTGTGCACTTTGAAGTTGTGTAGCTGTGTTTCAGAGGTGTTTGATTTGACGAAAATGACGAACCCAGCAAGTCAAAAGGAGAGAAATGAAGAAGTTAACTACTGTGTAAGGTACATATTCCTGTCCTTGGGGTAACATTTGTTTAGTACAGTTAATGTATTCTTGTGGTCCCTTGTGTCAGATTATGTTTTGTATTGTTTATCTAATCTTATGGTCCCCTGGTTAATCTATTATTGTCGTGCTTGTGGTTCTGTATATTTAGTATTGTTTATGTAATCTCGTGGACCCTGGTGCGACTTTATGCTTGTTTGATTATAGTTTTGTCAATTTTTTCTCAGGCCAGCTAAGACTATTAAGATTAGTTTAAGGATACATCATAGGGAAAATTAGTTGGGACACCTGTTAATTGGTATGTAAATGGGGAAATTACTGAGATGAATTGGAGTTGAGATGTCGATTATATGTCATACATGGAATTAGAGGATATGATTAAGAGTGAGGGTTACAAAAATATAAAGTGCTTGTGGTATTTGAACCCCGCATATAGCTTTTCTCGTGGTATTAGACCCTTGAACAATGATAAGGATGTATTGTAGTTTTCAAAATATGTTGTAGGATATGATGTAATATATGTGTATGTGGAGCATAGTGTAGGGATACCTGATATTATTGATGATAGTGAAGTTAATGCTAACATTGAGGATGATGGTGAATATGATGTATATTGTACAGGGTTTAAGAGTGCAGATGTTAATGAGGATGATGTTGGAGTAGGTGTTAAACTTGAGGCTGATTGTGAAGATGTTGTGCATGATAACAATGATGAAGCTGTAGGAGATAATGATGTTGTGTATGATAAGAGTGATGAAGTTGTAGGAGATACTAATGTTGATGTTGCTGCTAGGGCAACAACGGTTTCTGTTTGGGAAAAGGCAATGCTGAAAATGAAGGCAATGAAAGAAGAGGCATGGAAAGATATGATGGAAGTCCCTACTAGCCATTGGATTAGATCACACTTCAACACTTATTTAAAGTGTGATTTACAGGTCAACAACATCTGTGAAGCATTCAATATGGTAATTCTGGAGCATATGGAGAAGCATATTATCACCCTATTGGAAGGCATCAAACATTACATCACCAAGAGGATTGCAAGTCAAAAGGAATTTCTACAGGGCTACACAAGATCCATATGCCCTAAAATTCAGTTAGTACTTGAGAAGAATAAGAAGCAAGCACAAGGGGGAGTCATACATAGCACGGTGATGATGAACTATCCATATTTGGTGTCAACAATGTCATTGATGCTTATTGTGTTGATTTGAAGAAGGAAACTTGCTCATGTAGAAAGTGGGGAATTGAGTGGTATATCTTGTTGCCATGCAATTGCATGCATATGGAACATCAAGAAATAGCTTGAGGATTATGTTGATGCATGTTATAGATTGACTTATGTACTATATCTATTTACTTCTTATGTTGAATATTATTGTATGACTTGTTGACTGTTATGGTTGGATTCTATTTTAAATAGGAAATCAACATTTATGGAAATATACTCTCACATTGTATTTCCAACAATGGACCACAATTGTGGCCTGTAGCTGACCAGAGTAAAGTGGCACCACTTGTTATGAGAAGAGCTATTGGAAGGCCAAAAAAACAAAGAAACAAAACAAATGATGAAGCTAGAAATCCTTACATACTACCAAAGAGGTTTTCAACTCTCACATGTGCAATATGTGGTGCTATGGGGCATAACAAGAGAAGTTGTAAAGGGAAAAAGGGCTACAGATAGGGCTATTCCAAAGGGTGGGAATAAACCAAAGAAGGCTAAGAAAGTGAATGCTAAGAAAGTGAAGGCTAAGTCTAAAGAAAAACAAACACAAATTAGTTAAACTTCACAAGCTCCTCAACCAACTCAAGAGTAGTGCACTCTAGGTTTAAATTATTGTATATGGTTATCTTTTGGGTAGTAATGTACTCTAGGTTTCTTTTTTACTCAAGTTGTGTCTAGAGTGTTATTTTGTTTGATATTTTGGTTAAACAAGGTTACTGTCAAACAATGTTATTTTGGTGTAATGCAGACAAATATATAAGTATGTTAATGGAATTCCCTTTGCTTATTGTTCTGTCATATTGGTGTAAAGTCAAATTATAAGGCATTGTTATGTCAAATTATGAGTCATGTTATGTCACTGTGTATAAGGCATTGTTCTGTCATATTGTTGCAGACTACTATAAGCCATTGTGTATATAAGGCATTATTCTGTCAAATTAAAAGCCATTACATGGCATTGTTATAGGCCATTGTTATAAGCCATTGTTATGTCAAATTAAAATCCATTACATGACATTGTTATAAGCCATTGAAAGCCATTACATGGAATTGTTATAGGTCCACTATTAAAAGTCATTGTTAACATAGATTAATACACACCATTGTTATAGGTCATTGTTATGTCAAAATTACAAGCCATTGTCCAGCTAATTATGTCAAGTTATAAGTCATTGTTATAGGTCCTTGTTATGTCAAAATTACAGGTCCATAACATTAATACAATAACATGACTACCATAACATTAACTTTCAACCATTACATCATTACATCATCACATCAATCCAAGGTAACCAATACACCATTACACCATCAGTCAACATACAAACTGATTCAACTATATCCTATTTCATCATTGTTGTTCCAACAAATGCAAAGAACATTACAAATAACAAAATCCAGATAATCTTCATCTGTTTCTTCATAATCTTTACATTCATCTTCAGCTCGTCCTCCTTTGCTTTGTGGGTGTTAATCATCTCCTTCTCCTTATTCAAGTTCTTTAACAGTGAGTAAATTATATCTTTTGCCCTAGGATTCATTTCCTCATCCAACCAAGCAAAGCGAGTGCATTTTTTGTATCCTTGGATCTTACACATCCCACAACCATAGAAACGGTGACATGGGTTCGCATCCATCCATGCCGTCATCAACGGAGCGTCTAGACCACACTTACATACGTACCTCGAACGACTCGAGGACCTAATTTTATGGCTACAACCAGACCCTTGAGACATTTTAATAGATGAATGTGATGTTAACTTGAAGAAACAGAGTGACGAAGACGAAGAACAGTGGCACGAGGAAAAAGAAGACGAAAAACAATGGAAAAGAGGAAGAGGAAGACAAACTTTTAGTTCTGATGATTTTTATAACTAATATCCATAATTTTTAAACAATTATAATAATGTTACATTTAATTAAAATATGATTTAGGTATTTTATAAATTTAATTATTCAATTTTACATTAAAATAATAGCATTTGGTGACATGGAATACATATAAGACTGTCACCTCATTAAAAAACATGACACATCATCACAATTGAATGGGGGACCAAGTAAATCCAAAGTGGATCTAACTTAAGGGACCAAATTCGCAGGTTTTATAATTGGGAGAGCAATTGTTTAAATTGCCCAAACTAGGGGGGGAAAAGGGCATTTAAGCCAAGAATGTTTATCATTAGCATCAATAACCCTAGTTCCCAATCTTCCACCAAGTCCATGAATACCCTAATTATAAACGACAATGTTAGGTTGTAGAAGAATGGAATTAAAACAGACAGAGTAAATTAGTAACTGACAGTATCAAAAACGATTGAGCGAGCACCGCGTTAATCTAAGTAGATAGCGCAGAGGAGGCCGGAGATGCCACCACCGATGATGACAATGTGAGGTTGGTCGGAGAAAGGTGCGGTGAAAGTGACTTGTTCTTGTTTGAAGGTTTTTTTTAGATTAGAATTTCTGGAAGTTCCGTAGGATGATTTTCTGCGGGGTTTGGAGGGTGGAGGTTTTTGCATCGTGATTGTGATGAGTGTTAAAAAAGACGATAGACAATTACATCTCTTTTTTTTTAACCCTCAAACTCAAAAAATAATTGGACCAGAGCTTGGGCATGTGCCCATCCTGGCCGTGCCAAGAACCGCCACTGATTTGAACACTTTGAGATACATACAAATAACATCATATAGAGTTAGGATCTAATTCTCAAGTGTCTAAATATGTCACAAATAATTATTTATTTATTAAAATATAACATAATTGTTTGAAAACCTACTCATTTTTAAGTGGAACGCCAACGAGTTTTACTTTTTCTGCATTTAAACTTAATTTTGAGTTAAAATTTTGTTCTTTGTCTTGAATCCAAACAAAAAATAAATAACTAAATCAAAAATTTATTTTAAACAGATTCGGATATTCACATTCCGCATCATCCTTACAACATAATCAATTTTAAAATTAAAATAGTCTATTTTTTCAAATCTATAATTTATATTAAAATTTAACAAATATTAAAAATTAATAAATTAAAACAATCTTAAATTTAAAGAAAACTCAAACTCAAAATCAATTAAAATAAATTTTCTTTATCAAATTCAAAGAGAATTCGTGTGGATACTTGAATGTTTATCACAACTACTCACTTTAGGTATAATTAAGAACATAAATATCGGTAATTGCTTAAGAATGTAAAACCACCCATGTTAGAAAATAATAGTATTTAAATGTAATTATCCCGATTTTAATAAACCATTGTTGCTTTATGCGGCACTTAGTGGTGTGCAAAATATCCGGTTATGAGATCTAAATCCATAATCAAATCTAAATCTATTTAAAATATTTGGATATAATTAAATAGTTATTAACCAATTAAATTATTAATAGTTGGTTATCCAACCATATTTTATTTTTGGATCCGGTTATAATCCAGTTATTATAAAAAATTCAAATATTTAATTCAATTATATATTTTCTTTGTAATCTTGATCATTATGCTCCTCCTTGGTAAACTTTTTTTGTATCTGTTTTTAAGTCAATGGAATTATCATAATTTTGCTAAATTTTGTTATTGAAAATTTAATTTTCAGATTATTTAGCCCTAAACCTAGGGCTTGCAATGGACCAAACCAACTCGAAAATAGTTCGGAACTCGGTTCAGAAATTAAATCGTTGAACTAGGTTCATGAACTAAATGAGCTGAATATCAGCGAAAAACTATGTTCGTTAACTAAATGAGCTGAACTTGAACTATACACAACTCGATTCGTTAGGTTCATGAGTCAACTCGATTATATATATGAGAATGATTATGTTATTTTTAAGAGTAGGTTTAAAGATTTATTCCAAAATTTAACCTTATATTGTCCCTTTATGTACTAGTAATGGCAATAAAGCCGACAATTGCATTTAGAGTCATCCTTGTTGGAGACATTATGACATTTGCTAAAATAACATGCGTAATGAAATTTGTAAATGGTCTAATCATTCTGTGATAAAAATGTATCAATTTCTAGTAATTTTTTGTGTACTATTTCATTAAATTTGCAAGTTTCCTAAATATTTGATAAAGTTATGGATTTTTGAGATAAATTTAAACTTCAATTGAGTGTTCTTTGAATTAGACTTTTAAATGTGTCTCTTGAAAGTTGTGTAGTTTTTGAATTAGTAGATTTTTGAAACAAAGTTAAATTCAATACTCATAACTTTTATTTTATTTCAATATTCTCTTTTTAAAAAATATTAATTTAAAATGTCAAATATATAAAAATAAAATAGACTTAAAAAAATAGCTTTTAAGTTCGTGAAGCAAGTGAGCTGAACCTAACAAGATGAACCTAACGAGATGAACCGAATAGTTCGTGAACTTTTAACGAGTCGAGTTTGAGCTTAAAAAAAAGTTCGCGTCGTACTCGACCCGAAATTTGAGCTGAACTAATTCTTAACGAGTCGAGCCAAATTAAGGCGAGTTCGACTCGACTCGACTCACTTCCAACCTTACCTAAACCTTATTAAACCTCAATTATGTTAGTACCTCGTGTATTATTTAGCATCAGATGTTTTCATCATGTGTAGTTCAGTATATAAATGTCCCTTTCTTAACATAGAAAATTTTTTAGTGTCCAACATTGTGTATCTAATCATTCAAATTATTACTTCCAACATCGTGTATTTAATTTAATTTAATTAAATACTTCTATTACTTATCATCCGTAATAATCATTTGACCTAAAGAATTGCCACATGTTATCATCAGCTTGAGAATTATGTATCAAAGATCTGTTAATTGCGTGAAGTTATAACCTTTTTATTATCTATGAACGGAGAAATATAGTTAATATATGAACTGTATATTATGTGGATAACTATTTTCACCTTATTAGATGTCACCTTTGTTTTTAAAATTTTTAGACAAGCATCACATCAGTTAATCGAATTGATCTTCTGAGGGAGCAGCACAAGATTTTATCCGGAGAAGTGGCATTTCATTCAAGTGCATTAAAGAGACTGTCTGAGTTAACAAGGTTTTCCGTACTATAATAAGGTTTTGATTTCCTGCAACTAAATTCAATGGTAGTCCTAAACCCAAATAATTGGGATCCAGCTTGGGTGACTTCAGAGAGCCAAAGTTTTTTTTTTAATAATCATAAAAACTTCATTCATATATCAAAAGTTTACAATATGAATGAACCCTTTCTAAATCCTCATGGCCAACATCTTAATTAGTCAACAGAAAAGAGAAAGCAATATAATGTTTAGTTTCTAATCTATAAACCAACAAGAGAATAATCCAGCTGGATCCAATAATTACATACTTTTTAGATCAATAGGCATCTTATACCAATCGTAGAAGCTTCCCATTTCGGCTATCTTTTTCCTTTTCCTCCTCTATTTCCAAGTGACCAGCTGAATATCCATCAGCAACTTCTTCATGTTCAGCTCCTCGTCTTTGAAAATGATCGAATTTCGCACTCTCCAAAGCTATCATAACTTCGTCTCTATCTCTCCTATTTTACTCTCTCTCATCTTCAATATTTTTTATTTTTTTATTTTTTCTTCACATAAACAACACAAATTGCTATGAAGTTACCGTGCCTTTCCCGCCCAAAGTTATTGAATCCTTTCCCAAATAATTGGTTCATGAATCATTGTAATTGTAATTGGACCATAGACATAGTGTTGTCTTATATTCTGACATTAAAAAATGAATGAAAAAAAATAATTCTTCAGATTTTTTGTTATTAAAATTATATGTATTAAATATTCATTATTTTTAATTATATTTTTTAATTAAAGACTCTAATTAATATAGAATTGCTCAATTTTTTTACTTTACATTTATGATAATAAAAATATATTAATATTTTATAATAATAATAATAATTTAAAAATAATGTAATTCTTTTAATTTTATTCATTATTTTTAAGATATAAATTTTGTTCATAAAATGATATTTCGTTATTTTTCAAATATTTTAAAAAAATATGTTATATTCAAATATTTCATTTTCATAATGATATATTAAATTTTCATTAGTTATAATTAAAGACTCTCTAATTAATATTATAGATATGCTCAAATTATTATTTTCAGTTTGCTTTTATTATATTTATGAAAATAAAAAATATCAATAGGTAATAATAATTTTAAGGGTAATGTTAACTTGTGCTACAAAGGCACAAGTTAAGAGATAAATATAGTAAAAATTTATTGAAAATTGTGTATTGAAATTAATGTAAGATTATAATTAATGGTGTTAGTCAATGGAATTAATTTTATTGAAAAAAAAAGTGAAATATATTTTTAGGAAAAAAATTAAATTTTTTGAAAAAAAAAATTTGAAAAAAAAAATTAAAGTTTTTGAAAAAAAATCAAATTTAAAAAAGTTTTTTTTTAAATAATAGTTTTGAAAAAAAAATTAATAACCGGTTTAAAACTGGTTATATAACCATAACTAAAATTATAATCGATTTTATAATCAGTTTTAATTAAAATATGAATATGATTATATATTTAAACCATTTAATTAATTTAAAAATAATTATAGTTTGTTTTTTAAAAATAATCAACCATACACAGCCTAGCGGCAACATGGCTTTGACAGACTTTGACAAAAAATTTCTCTCTTAACCAATTATAAATTAAATTACTAGAATTTAATTTTAAATTTTAAATTAGTGATATGAATATTTAAAAGATGTATTTTAATTATTTAAATAACTGAACAATATAAAATAATATACTTTTTTTCTACCATCAAATTGAATGCAATGGATGTAGATGCTATCCTATTTTCAAATGTCTCCTCACCTACTCTTCACCTACTCTAGGTACAACCACCCTTCACATTTAATAATAAATAAATGAGCCTTTAAACTCTACAAATACAAACTTACCTTCACGATATAAAATTTCAATTCAACTACTCTTCATCTATAACGCCTTTCAACCTGTCTCTCTTCTCATGTACACAAATAAGCTCCCTTTATAAAAATTGAATGAGAAAATTTCTCTCTATTTATCTTATGAGCTACCAAAATTTCCCCTCTCTATTTGCATCTCTTTTATACAAATTACTTTCTTTTTATAACTTATGTAATTATTTACACAAATGCATGATGTATATTCTAACAATCTTTTGAAAGTATGTTTCCAGGCCATGGATTTGACCTTCAAATTACTTTAACTAATTGGTCGGATGAGGTTGAAAGAAATTTGTAGGCCACATTCCATGGATTGTGAACATAATTTGCAAGTTTATGAAAATACATCTTAGATATTTGTGTTTGTGTGTCTCTCATTTTATAAATATTTTTAATTTCTTTTAAATTTTGATTGAGTTTTTTTAGTGGTCTTGATTGCTTGATTATTTCTTTTTTGTGTGTATAGTTTAGAGTGAATATCTAACTTTGTCCTTAAAAAAAAGCAGGATGGTCTTTCAAAATAAAATTTATTACTCAATTAAAAAAATATATCAAAATTTTTAATTTTTTATGTGGACCATTGTCTAAAGTTTGGATTTTTTTTTTGTTATATGAACTTTTTTTTTGTCAACAGTGAGATGTCATTGTGCTGGTAAGTTTTTATAATAAAATTAATGATTATTTTAATTTTTTAACAATATTTGAAAGAGATATTTTAAATATTTTTATCAAACTATTGAAAAAATAACTATCATTATAAAGACAATATTATTTTAGTTTTTTTTTTCTTCAAAATAATGATTCTTTGAAATGTATTTTAGTCCCCAATAATATTATGAAATTATATTTTGTAGATCACTTTTTGTGTGTATTTGTAAATTATTTTTTGACATTAATATGATAGAATATTGGTTTTCAATCATTGTGATTCTCCAAATTAGTTTATTTTTAAAGTTCAATTTACTATTTACTTTTCAATGTATCTCATGGTGGTTAAACATTTTCATGTTTAAAAATTAATAGATCTCTCATTCACATTTTTGTTAAGGAAAAGAAATGCTATGTAGTAGTTATAAACGGTAAAATATCTAGAAAATATTAATAGTATGTGTTAAAATTAATGTAGAAATATTATGAGTTAAATTAAAGTATGTTTTAAAAAATGTTATGCGTATTAAACTTGAATATAATAAATATTCAATACAATGTAAAGGAGAAACAAGAAACTAATAGAAGAGCACAAACAATTCAAAGGGACTACAAATCAAAATTTTGATAAAAATACAATTTCTTTTGCCTTTTTATACCGATTCTTAAAAAGAGCATCATTTTTAATGAGTGATATAGACAGAATAACAGCTATTAGAAACAGTGTCATATTCTAAAGTGCCATACACTGATGATACTAATAACAAACACTTGTTTTAATGTATCTGTGTCGCCCTTAAAAAATATTTTTTAATAATAATTACAAATTACTTGCTTTAATATAGGTTTAATAAAATATAACTATCAATCAAAATTTAAATTTTTTGATCTTTTAGATAGTGTGTTTAATTTATTTTTTTAGCAAAATTTATTAAAATATTTAATACATTTTTTTGTGATAAAATAGCAAAATTATTTATATAATATAGTAATTGTTAAAGAGGAATGTACGATAAAAATAAAATTAATAATTAAAGAAAAAGGGATGAGAAACAACAAACTAATATAAACGGTGTAAAAAATGTTAAGATAGAGAACACACCACAAGCACACATTCAATTACACACTTAACAACCACATAGTTTCACACCCTTCAAAACAACATATACAAGTTCACATCCACTCAACAACATCATGAATAATCAACTACATATGCAATCATGTATGCAAATGTACTCCACAACTAGGACAGACAATGAACCGAACCAACTCGAAATAGTTCATAAATCAAATGAGCTGAATATAAGCGAAAAACTAAGTTCGTTAACTAAATGAGTTGAACTTGAACTATACGTAGTTCGACTCGTTAGGTTCATGAGTCAACTCGAATATATATGAGAAGAATTATATTGTCTTTAAGAGTAGGTTTAAAGATTTACTCCAAATCTTAACTTTATATTGTCCTTTCCATACTAGTTATGACAGTAAAATTGACAATTGCATAGAGTTATCCTTGTTGGAGGCATTATGACATTTGCGAAAATAACATGTGTAATGAAGGTTGCAAGTGTTGTAATCATTCTGTGATGAAAATATATCAAATTTTAGTAATTTTTGGTGTACTATTTCATTAAATTTGCTAGTTTCCTAAATATTTAGATAAAGTTATGGATTTTTAGACAAATTTAAACTCTAATTGAGTAGTTTTTGAATTAGAATTTCAAATGTATCTCTTGAAAGTTGTATAGTTTTTGAATTAGTAAAATTTTGAGACAGCTAAAGGTTGATGCTAGCTCACTGATTCCTTTGGATCTCTACTTGTTTCTGACATCTATTGTTTCTCTTTAGATCGTTCTCAGTCCTTTTCGCCTTCTGATGTAGGTACAGGTTTTGATTCTTCACTCTCTCTCTCTCTCTCTCTCTCTCTCTCTCTCTCTCTCTCTCTTCTTCTTGTTTTTGGTTTGCCCCGTATCCCAATAGTTTTGGTGAATCCCTTTGTTGTTTCTTTTCTACGGATTCTGACTTTTACTCCCTTTGTTATTCTTCTTAACCTCACTGTACTACATGTGAGATCTCTTTCCCACTTCCTATAAGGTATTTTTATTTTTCTTTTTATTCCCTTTATCATCATAGTTGTAAGTTTTCCCGTGTTCCTGATTATTCTGGTTGCTCTTCTTATATCTATGCATGTTTTCCATTTCCATTTTATAGTTATTTTTTAGGTTCACATTCTCTCTCTCTCTCTCTCTCTCTCTCTCTCTCTCTCTCTCTCTCTCTCTCTCTCTCTCTCCTTGGTACCATTCTTTAAATTTTCCTCGTTGATAGTTGTGTTGATTTGTGTGTTATGTGTATTCTTTTCTAGCTAATGGTGGTGGTTCGATCTTTTGTGCTTCCTGTGAACCCAATTCTTGTAAGCTTTCTCTCTCAGATGCTTCCCACTATCTTTTTTTCCCAATTAAAGGTTTTGACTAACTACTTTTTTATGTTGTTTTTGCTGCAGTTCTGATCTTCCTTGTTGTTTTTATGCTTTGTTTTTCTATTCTCTTCACTATAACGTTTGTTGTTAAGATTGTTGTGTTTTTCTTCCATTTACTGATTATTTAGCTTATTAGTGTCTTTCAAGGTGATATTGGTCTAATGAGGGTTGTTGTTATTCATGTTTTTTCCATGTGCTGAATGTGAGCATTCTTGTTCTTGTTAATGTTTTGGTTGTTATTAGTGTTCTGTTGTTGGTTGTTATTTTCTATGTCATTTTGTTTGACTTGTTGTTTTTATAATGTTGTTGTTCGACTGCTTGTAATCTTCTCTAATAAGGTGATTATTGTATCTGATCGCCTTTTCCACTAGGATATCCTTATTCTCGTGGATGTTTTTATTTCTAGCCTGCCACAGATTATAAATAGTGCACAAAACACTCTTGATAGTATCCTTCTTCTTCCTCTTGATAGTGTCCCATAACTAGACCCTAATTTCCAATATGTCTTCTTTCTCAAAATTGATGTTCAAGGTGGAATCGAATCATACCCTCTTAGCCCAGCTACAGTTTTTTAAAATGTGGATAAGAGTTTCTTCTCGCTTTAAACAAAAGGATAGAATATAGGGCCGTTTATTCTCCGTTTCACTAGCTTACTTCTAGTAGTTATGGTGCTAATGAGAATACGTCATCCCGGAGCTTTAAGTTTAGGTTGACTTTGGATACTCTAGAATTTTTCCAAGTGTTTTTTCGTTCCTGATGGTTAGATGTACTGGGTTTCTCTATGCTAGTTTAGTTAGTGAACCAATGATACCCTATTTTCATCGAGTAGTTACTTGCCTTGTTCCCCATCCACATAATGACATCATTCTCATTTTGGTCACCAATAGGTATATGAAGAATCTAATCTCTATCATAGGTGTTGAATATCCTGTCAATAAGAGGGAAGTTCCATTTTTGGCTCCCGTGTTCAATTAGTTCCTGACCCAAGACACATAGTAGTCTAATGGTCTCTAACTTAGGAACTTAAACCATCCTTGAAAATGGATCCAAGGGTCCTCCCAAATATTAGTAGTCGCACAGTTACCAATTCTGCAATAACTCCCTTTTAGGAGAGTTTTTCCAAATGTAGCTAGCACATTGGTTTCTCTTTGTTTTATATATAGATGTTTTAGGGAAGTATTTAGATTTTAAATCATCTATGTATGAGGGAATTCCAGTTTATGATAAGTATCCATATCTTCTTAGTTAGGAGGGCATCATTGAAGTTACTCATGCTTCTGAACCCCATCCCCCATTTCCTTACTCTGACATATAGTGTCCCATCTAGTCTAGCTAATAACCTTTTGGTTAATGTTATGGCCCCACCAGTAGTGCATCACCATTCTGTCCATGATCTCATTAAGATTTTTAAGAAATTTAAAATCACTCATAGCATATGATGGAATGGCTTGGGCAATGGCTTTTATCATAATAGCTTGGCCCGCATATGAAATTTGTTTTTCCTTCCAACCTTTGATACATTTCTCCATACGGCCAAGAATAAACTAGAAATTGTTTCTCTTATATTTTCCCACCAAAGTAGGACGTCCAACGTAGTTACCAATCTTGGTGGCAGTCTTGATAGGCCGCCAACTCCTTATCTTCTTCTTCTTCATGTTCTCCTCCCCCTTAGTACTAAATATCATCACATATTTATTATAATTTACCATCTGCTCAGAATTTCTTTGGTACTCCTCAAAAAATTTGGGAAGGGATATAGCTGAGTCCCTTCTAGCAATAATCATGTCGTGATGGTGCCCTCATTTTGGCTTTTAATAATCATCCCAATGTAATACCCAAAATTTTGACCACTAAGATTTCCAATCATTGTGCAAATCATCATCACCATATGGATGAACCATTAGTCTTCCCAAAGATGGGTGAGCATCCACTACAATCAGGCTTAGGGTTTCAAGCCCTCTCGGAACTCTTAGAAAATGATCAATCAAGAAATGACATGATCTTCAATTCGTATAGCCTCTCAAACATCCACAAAGGATCAAGAGGACTCCCACTTCAAGGATTAAGCACAAGGCTTCTCCCTTCTAGGTGGATCAAGCCTTAAGATCGCCAGTGTCGCCAAATTAGGGTTTGGTCGACCAGGGCCTCCAGATGGAAATTTTCCTCTGGGCATGAGCCAATGCTCCAAAGCATAACCTATGATGCTCCAAGGGACATCATGAACCCAATCATCAAGTCAATTTTGCCTCAGGGGATGCATTCACAAAAAAAAATCAGGAATTAGGGTTTCTTGACCTAATTCACCCCTAAGTTAACTTTTGGGACAAATCATGAGTCAAGACCTCAAGAGATGATTTAAGGGTTCCTAACACACCACATTGGTACATTTTTAACAATGGATTGAGCCAAGAAGCTTGAGCAACAAGTTTCAATTTCATCAGAACCACAATTAGGGTTTCGCGGAAAAAGTCAACTGTATCTTTGACTTTTGACCAGGACATGCTCCCAAACCCTAGGACACGATTCAATACACCCTATAACACCTATGAAATCAATCCATCAAGTTGGATTTAGGTCAAGGACTTGATTTCATAGAGGATCGCACAGTTTGGAATTCATCTGACAAAAAGTCAACTGTGCACAAAAGTCAAACTTTGACTTTTTGAGATTTTTCACAATTATGGTTCTTTGACCCCAAAATGATGTTAATGTATGATTGAAATCATCATTCATCAAGAAAAATAAAGAAAAGTGGGATAACTTGTAAAAGGGGTAACTATAAAAAACTTAAAAATATTTCTAAGTTATGGAACAAAGTGGTTAGGGTACCAACTTTGGAGGATCATAACTCCTAAACCACAAGGCTATTTTTTCCCATCCAAAGCTGGATTTGTAGCTCTCATTACCCTCTACAAAAGCTTCAACTACACCTCATTCCAATTTATCATGGATTTTAAATTATGGAATGATCAAAATCACAAAAAGTTAAAATGTCACTTTTTTCCAACACTTAGTGAAATTTTCACTAAGTCAGAATCTGCCTTCACTTTTTTCCAAATGTAGGGGCATTTTTCACTTGGATCCAAAAAGTATCAAAACTAATTATGATCAAACAGATATTGTATCATATGAGGGCTTTCCAAAATGGCCAAGAACTCCATCAAATTCCACTTGAGCCATGAGATATGACAATGGCAATATGCCTTGCTGAAAACTGCCAAGGCTAGGCAGAATTTTGCACTTTTGCTCGATTTGACAAAATCAGATAATTCCAAGTCTTGTCATCACTTTGGACACATCTGAGGATCAAATCTAAAGGGAACAAATACTAATCTAAGCCTCCAAAGTCTTTGGAACAAGAAGTAGCATGCCAAACCTAGAAATCCCTAAAAGAGGGACAAAACTCCAATTTTGGATTGGAGCATTTAATGGATGCACCAAGGTGGCATGGACTGACACATTTGCAACTGAATTCAGTCAAGAATGATCCAACAATTAGGGAACCACAACTTTGCGCCCTAACCTCTAGTCAATGGCTAGAGGAAACTTGGATTCCCATTGATCAACATTGGCCAAACCTCTGCTGCAGTTGCCATTCACTATTAATCCCAAAAAAAACTTGCTCTATTATAAATAGAGCTCATTTGTGCCCAGTTTAAGTACACCAAAGCCATCAAACAGATGCTTTCCTCAAAATCACCTTCCACTTCCAAATTTGCCTTCCAAAGCAAGTCACTATCGGGTTTTGAGTTTGAGAGCAATTCCAACCAAACCAATCAGACACACACCTCATAAACATCATATAGAAGTGATCCAAACACTCACATAACATCTGGAACACCAAAATCACAAAATCACTAGCCAATTGCTCAAGCCTTTGACAGATTTGCAGTTGGGGTACCATCTCAAGTTCCAGATCATTTCAATCCATTCCAAGCATCCAGACACACTCCATGGCACTTAGGGAAGCTATCCAGATCATTGGAACCTAGCTGTAACACCTCTAACCCAAAACACGATCACCAGCTGCAAGAGGTGAGCATGAGCACTTCTAACTCTATGATACATGCATTTTTGCTGCATAATAATTTGGTCATATGTTCATAATCATGCATAGAGTGTTTACCCTCAATCAATTGCTTTGTATGAATCGTATATGGAATTTCTGAACCTTCATGCAGAATTTAGGGTTCTTGAGGTTTCTCTTTGATTTCTTATTTCATGCTTAAAATAAATGAAATTAAAGACCATAGACATGATCATGAGGTTGAAACGAGTAGATTGACATGTAGATTGCATGATATATTCTAGTATTCAGTGAGATTAGATAGAAAACGCAAATCTGCAGAAACAGAGGAAGGGCGCGTGTTCTTGCCATGTTCTTGGCACCCTTTTTCAAATATTTGAATATTTGAATTTTGTGATTTTATTTAATTGATTCAAAAATTAATTTCTCTGAGTTTTAATGATTTTGAGTTGATTATTTTTTTAATAATTCACAAAAATGTTAAAATATTTTATTTTACCAAAAAATCCCAAAAATATTATTTATTTCATATAATTGATATTTTTGCCAAGAATTAATATTTTAATTGTTTTTGACATTTAAAATATTTTTTCCTTCTTGATTTTGCAAATTTTAATGATTTCTAATCATTTTGTAGGTCAAAACATGATTTTTGAAACATTAATCCAATATTACAATTTGTTTTCCACATGTTAAACAATTTTGATCATTTTAATTGAATTTTTTATTCAATTAAAATACATTTTGGAAACAAATTAGGGTTTTGATTAATTCAACCCTCATCAAACCTTTCAAAATCATTTTGGGCCTCTAATAGAGTGTAAGACCCAATCCTTTGTAAATACACCACTTTTTGCGCCTCAGTCATTGTATAAGTCCCACTGTATTTTCAAAAACAACGGCGTGATCGTCGCCTCTTTTAAAAAATTACCTGGGCCTCTCCTCGAGCTATAAGACCCATTCAAAATCATTTTGTGCCTCTAATAGAGTGTAATACCCAATCCACTTTTGAAACCAAAAACTTTTGGGCCTCGGTTGTTGTATAAGACCCACGGTGTTTTCAAAACCTCGGCGCGATCGTCGCCCTTTTCAAAATTAACCATTGGGATTCTTCTTGAGCTATAAGACCCATTTTAGTTCACTTTCAATCATTTTTGGGCCTCTTGAGAGAGTGTAAGACCCATCCCCTTGTACAGAAAACCTTTCTTGGGCCTTAGTCACTTGTATAAGTCCCTGTACAAAACGACAGTGCGATCACTGATAAAACCTTGGGCCTCTCCTTGAGTTGTAAGCCCCAACAATCTTTTCAAAGCACTTTCTCCTTTGATTTTGAATATAATATTGTTATCAAAGCTTTCTTTGTTGAACAACTAACAAAATAGCATGGAAGCTCTACAACCGAGTAAGTGTTTACCCGCTTTCATTTACCGCTTTCATATGTATATAACTGTATTGTGGGGATGTTTCACTGTAAGTCTTCTTTCATAAACTCATATCGACTGTGTAATACTAGTATAGATATTTAGATTTTCCCCGGCAACTACGTCTAGAACTAGACAAAACCTCGTCTCCTTACCTCCGACGTTCTCCCGGATATTTCAACATAACCTAAACCATGAGAGTTTTCTTTTACAACAATTTTAGATAACTAGATCTAAGAAATCTCCCCCCTTGAACAGTTCATATACCGAAGGCCAATGTTCTAAGTGAAACCCCTTCTGGAACTGTTCATCAGCCTCCTCTTGGGCTTAGTGCAAGGACCCACAGGCTTCCAAAAAGCATCCCCGCCTCCTCTTGGACGTTGTACAAGGACCCGTCGGCTTCTTAGAAGTTTTCACAGCCTCCTCTTAGGCTTCGTATAATGATTCTTCCTCCGGGAAGATAGCCTCCTCTTGGGCTTCGTACAAATTGTCCCTTCGGCTTCTTAAAATTTTTTCTCGCCTCCTCTTGAGATTCGTACAAATTGTCCCGACTACCTCTTAAAGGTATAGGAACAGAAATTAGTCATCTTAATATAACAGTCTTTTAAAGAGTCTAGATCTTTCTACGGCGAACATACTGTCTCTTGATCTCTCTTAAGCATAGTACAAAAGATAAACTCTAGACTTGGACAGTCTAATCTCCTTGAGTCTCGAAGACATTCTCAAGTTCCTTTCAAAAATAGGAAAAAACACCCATAGACTTGGGTAGTCTCAATACCCTTCGGATTCCCCGTTTCCTTAAAGAACAGGAAATAATCCCGGTCCTCAGATCAAATCCATGAGTACAACATTACCCATATAAGAACTGATTTTCTCTTTTAACCAACATACCAGACCTATCACTCAACTGAAACAGTAACCCTAGCCTCTTCTTGGGCTTTGTACAATGATTCTCCCCAATGGAGTTAACCTTTTCAGACTCTCTTGTTGAGTCAAACATTTTTAGCCTCTATCTCGGGCTTCGTACGAGATACAAAAACACTTTCTTGTTGAGTATAAAAGACTCTCTTGTTGAGTCAAACATTTTTAGCCTTCATCTCGGGCTTCGTACGAGATACAAAAACACTCTCTTGTTGAGTCAAACCTTTTAGCCTCCATCTCGGGCTTCGTACGAGATACAAAAACACTCTCTTGTTGAGTATAAAAGACTCTCTTGTTGATTCAAAAACCTTTTAGCCTTCATCTCGGGCTTTGTACGAGATACAAAACACTCTCTTGTTGAGTATAAAAAGACTCTCTTGTTGAGTCGATCACCTTTAACCTCCATCTCGGGCTTCGTACGAGATACAAATCACTCTCTTGGTGAGTATAAAAGACTCTCTTGTTGAGCCAAACCCTTTTAGCCTCCGTCTTGGGCTTCGTACAAGACATATATAAAAACACTCTCTTGTTGAGTCAACCCTTTTAGCCTCTATCTCGGGCTTCGTACGAGACACAAAAGCATCCTCTTGTTGGGTCAATAGCCTCCTCTTAGGCTTTGTATAAAGAAATCCCCGTTTGATTTAATCAACCTTTTAGCATCAAAATCATGCTTTGGTCACAGCATACGAACATCAACAACTCTTTTTCCCTCGTCTAATTGCTGTAAGCGGCAAGCCTCTGTATTATTTACATCCACGCCACTGTCCCTCTTTTAGCTTGAGAAATTCCTAAGGAAAGATGACATTGCTTTAAACTGAGTTAAAGTCTTCTCCTTCAGGTTGAAAATCCCTTATAAAGGAAATTATGGCATTGCTGGATTCGCATATCCCAGTTAAAGTAATTCTCTTTTATAATCAGTCACCCAACAGTCGTGCCAAACAGGCCAAATATTCCCCTTTAGAGATGACAAATTCTCTCTAAAAATAAACCCTTTAGCTTCACATCTTGGGCTTCGAACAAGATACAAATAGACCCTTCAGCTTCACATCTTGGGCTTTGAACAAGATACATACCCCCTTTAGCTTCATGTCTTGGGCTTTGAACAAGACACCAAAACACAATTTCCTTCCATAGAATAGGAGGAACTACGATCGCTCTGATTTCCCTATCCCGGGAATACGTAGGCATAAGATTGAAAAAGAATCGTAGCGAGCACACTAATAAAAAAAACCCAAGAGTCCCCTACCTCCATCCAATCTCGCGCAGGATCCCAACAAATTCCCCATGAACAGTCCCGGTATTTCGTTCTGAACAAAATAAGCAGATAGAGGCCCACGAACTAAAGCTGCATCTGTAACCCAACAGTTTTGACTGTTTAACCTCAGTTTGCAAGCAGGGTTAATTGGAGACATCTATTTCCCTTCATTCATCAGCTTCAATAGGATAAAAAATGAATTGAACTGTAGTACCAAAGCGATAGTGATTAGAAACCACAAATACCGTGCTACAGAAAATTGGCGACCACAGTGGGAGCTACTTGTTCTTCTCCCGTCTCTTAGGAGGAAACCTTAAGTTTAGACAATTTCACAGAAAAATTGGCGCCCACCGTGTGGCCAAACAAAGGAATCTTGTCTCTCTTATCTCTCTGGTTGAAACATTCTCTTAGGTCGAGTCCTTGGGTTCACAAGGTATCACCAAATGACGGTTCCATCGGGGAATGTCATTATTGCTAGGATCGGCCCTCACTAGGATCTTAGGTCAAAAACCTTTAAGTTGGGAAGGTACCACAGAATTCCGACTCCGCCGGGGAGCCATTTTCTGTTAGGATCATAGGATTCATAGCTCTTAAAAAAGTCTAGGACATTAGGACAAATATATATACTGCTTTTCCTAATTGATATCTGTGTTTATTTTTTTGCTAATGGGAATGCGTGTGATGCCGCATGTGGAAAGATTGAGTATACACCTAGGAAAAACCTCTTTCAGTAGTGCGGAAGCTATCGGAAATAGTTGTCACGCGATACTACCCTCTTCTGAGATTTTTCGAAATACATCACCTAGCACGGTTCCCGGCCCGCTGATGTTATCTCGACAAGAATCAATGATTTTGAGAGACAGGTACAAAAATCACTAGTATAAACCTTTGGGATGGGTAGAGCCTTGACTTCATGACACCGACCCTTTGACCCCATGTTTTTTCTAAGTTTTTGTGTGCTGCATTCATGCATTCATTTTAAAAAACATTAAGCAAAGAAAAATTTTCTCTTCTAGTCTCTCTTTTTCAAATTAAACTAAGACAATGATTACAAATGTCAGAGAGAAAAGGATTGCGCTAATGAATTTTGGTAGAATAAAAACTCACAAGTATACCTTCAAGGTTCCAAAACTAGAGGATTTGAGAGGATTAGCAAGGATGATCACTAACCCTGACGCTTTCAGAGCCAAGTACAGAGGTCTGCTACCTCTCTTAAGGGTCTATGTAATTGAAGGAATCCTAGAGATGTCATACCCCAAATTTTGACCACTAAGATTTCCCATCATTGTGCAAATCATCACCACAATATGGGTAATCCATCATGCCTCATTAGTCTCCCCAAAGATGGGTGAGCATCCACTACAATCAAGTTTAGGGTTTCAAGCCCTCTCATAGCTCTTAGACAAAGGATCAATCAAGGAATGACATGATCTTCAACTTGTCTAACTTCTCAAACATCCACAAGGGATCAAGAGGACTCCCACATCAAGGATTAAGCACAAGGCTGCAACCTTCTAGGTGGATCAAGCCTCAAGATCGCCAGTGTCACCAAATTAGGGTTTGGTCGACCGGGGCCTCCAGATGGAAATTTTCCTCTGGTCATGAGCCAATGCTTCAAAGCATATCCTAAAATACTCCATGGAACCTCATGGGCCCAAGCATCAAGTCAATTTGACCTCAGGGGATGCATACATCAAAAATCAGGAATTAGGGTTTCTTGACCTAATTCACCCCTAAGTTGACTTTTGGGACAAATCATGAGTCAAGACCTCAAGACATGATTTGAGGGTCTCCAACATACCACATTGATCCATTTGTAACAATGGATTGATCCAGGAAGCTTGAGCAGTAAGTCTCAATTTCATCAGTACTACAGTTAGGGTTTCGCGAGAAAAGTCAACTGTATCTTTGACTTTTGACCAGGACATGCTCCCAAACCCTAGGACATGATTCAATATACCCTATAACATCCATGGAACATGTCCATCAAGTTTGATTTAGGTCAAGGACATGATTTCCTAAAGGATCGCACAATTTGGAATTCATCTGACAAAAAGTCAACTGTGCACAAAAGTCAACTTAGACTTTTTGAGATTTTTCACAAAAATGGTTTTTAACCCTAAAATGATGTTAATGTATGATTTGAATCATCATTCATCAATAAAAATCAAGAAAAATGAGATAACTTGTAAAAGGGGTAACCATAAAATCTTAGAAAATTTTCTAAGTTATGAACAAAGTGGCAAGGGTACCAACTTTGGAGGATCATAACTCCTAAACCACAAAGCCATTTTCCCCATCCAAAACTTGATTTGTAGATCTCATTACCCTCTACAAAAGCTTAAAACTGACCTCCCTCCAAATTCCTCATGGATTTTGAGTTATGGAATGATCAAAATCACAAAAAGTGAAAATGTCACTTTTTTCCAACACTTAGTGAAATTTTCACTAAGTCAGAATCTGCCTTCACTTTTTTCCAAATGTAGGGGGATTTTTCACTTGGATCCAAAAGGTATCAAAACCAAATATGATCAAACAATTGTTGTATCATATGAGGGCTTTCCAAAATGGCCAAGAACATCACCAAATTCCACTTGGGCCAAGAGATATGACAATGGCAATATGTCTTGCTGAAAACTGCCAAGGCTAGGCAGAATTTTGAATTTTTGCTCGATTTGGAAAAATCAGATAATTCCAAATCTTGTCATCACTTTAGACACATCTGAGGGTCAAATCTAAAGGGGACAAACACTGAGCCAAGCCTCCAAAATCCTTGGAACAAGAAGTAGCATGCCAAACCTAGAATTGCCTAAAAGAGGGACAAGACGCCAATTTTGGATTGGAGCATTCAATGCATACACCAAGGTGGCATGGACTGAGCCATTTGCAACTGAATTCAGTCAAGACTTATCCAAGACCAAGGGAACCACAACCCTGTGCCCTAACCTCTAGTCAATGGCTAGAGGAGACTTGGATTCCAAAGTGTAACCATTGGCCAAACCTCTGCTGCATGTTGCCATTCACTATTGCTTGCAAAAAAAACTTGCTATACTATAAATAGAGCTCATTTGTGATCAGTTTGAGTACACCAAAGCCATCAAACAGATGCTTTCCTCAAAATTTCCTTCTTCACTCTAATAAAGATGCTCTACACCAAAGCCATCAAACTTGCTCTACAATAAAGATGATTACTCTGATATGGAGGAAGAATGGGAGTCCTATCTTAATAAGGACGGTTATATGTCTCAGGAAGAAGTGCCTACTGTTGGTAGCGGTATAGGGCAAGCAAGCAAAAAGATTTGGAAGTATTTTTCCGGGAATTATCGTGTCCACAGAGATCGGTGCTATTGAACTGCCGTTCGACGATCACTAAGTTTATGAGTTTGGGGTTAAATGGTTCAAAGCGTAAATGCGGAAAAGTAAATAAGAACATAAAAACAATTCATTCTTCAACAAGACGAACTTATCAAGCATACATATAATCCACTCGTCACAAACATAAATTTAACGACCAATTATACTCCACCTGCAATACTCGTCAAAATCATCCAGCATCACTCACAACAGTGTCCATCTCTGGCACACTGAGCTGAGAGACAACCGTATTACTCTCGTCGTCACTCTGGCGCACGACGCCTCGAAACACGGAAGACATTAAGTTCCGACACCCAAAAGATTACCATCTAAATCTATCTCTAGCATCTAGACAATAGATATTCATCCCTAATCAAGATTCGTGATGTTTATCTCTAACACAACACAAATCCAAACATAAATGCAAAAAGATCAAGGAAGACATCGATAATGATTTGTAAAGCAAATTTCATACAATATTATGATCAACAAAGATACATATGTTCAAAGTAACTATACAAACACCCAACAAAGAAATTACAAAGAGAAGAGAGAAGAGGAACCAAACATTTCATGGTTTTTCAACACCAATCGACGAGAGATTCGACTCCGGATCATCCAAATGCAAGCTCCAATGATGTTTTCTAAGCTTATCTACAAGAAAAATAAAGTTTGATGGAGTTGGGAGCAAAAAACCCCAAAACCATCCCTAAAAATGTGTTTTTTACCCATATTTATTGCTGTCATTATCGCAGACCGCGCTCAGCGCGCTTTTGGGTGCTAAGCGTGTGTTAAACCGCCTTAAGAGCCCGCTCAACGCGCTCGGGCGCGCTCAGCGCGCAACCAGCTGACTTGAAAAATGTTTCAGCCATAACTTGTGAACCGTAACTCCGTTTTTCACCCGGTTCGAAGCGTTGGAAAGCTTATTCAATTTCATATCTAACAATGAATAAATATCAACCAAATTGGCGATTTTTATTATCCTCATTTTGAGTCGTATTCGTTGATGAGTCGCTAAAAATCGCGCGTTTGAAGCCGTGTCTTCGACACTTTATTGCTCATGCTCCAAATACACCTCAATACCTACAAAATGAGCAGAAAACTATCAAACGGTACACAAATACACTAAAACTTGACTATACACTAAATATACACATTTACATACAAAGTGGGGTTTATTTGAACGATATTTAACAAAAAGTATACATAAGTGCAACAAAACTTATATACAAAAATAGGTACATTTTGCACTTACACTAGTGTAGAAAGAGTAATTTACACCCTTTTTTTTACATTTAACACCCGTTATTAGAGGGTGTGAATTCAACGGGTGAGAAATGTCTGACAAATTTACACCCGTTTTAAAATGGGTGTAAATAGATGTTATATTACACCATTTTTTTGTTGAAATCGGGTGTAAATATTTACATAAATATATTTATAGATGGTATATTACACCCTGTTTTATAAAAATCGGGTGTAAATATTTACATGTATACATTTATAGATGGTATATTACACCATTTTTTGTTTAAAACGGGAGTATAAATATGCAATATTACACCTGTTTTTTTAGAAAACGGGTGTAAATTTTTAAATAATTACATTTAAATTAAACATATTTACTCCTCATTTGATAAAAATCGGGTGTAAAATTAGCGGTGTTTACTCTATATATATTGACAAGTTTACACCCTATTTTCTTTAAATAGGGTGTAAAAATATGAATAGCCTTATCTCTAGTCGGATTCTATTTTGCCAAAGTCTCCACACAAGGAAACTAATTTCTCATGGCCTTATCCTTAATTTCACAATCACACCACACCATAACCATTTTTTCAATAAAAACCAACTTAAACCATTCATTTAACTTTGGATAAAACCTACAACCTTTAATCACTCTATTATTATAGTTTCTCATCCTAAGCATTGAGATCTACCACCTCATAACGCCAAAACAATTTACTGCTAAATAACAGCACAACAAAAAGATGAATCAAAGCATTAAGAAAAAGAAAGAAAGAAAATGTTTGTTCTATTTTTTGAATTTGTAATACTCTGAGACTAAACAACTGAAGTAGTCAACAAACAAAACGAAATTGAGAAATTACAAGAAAACTCTGAAATCAACATCTACTTATTTTCATACTACGCCTCAAGCGACTCTTCTTTTTTATTTACAAAACTACTTGCCACCAATCTACCTGAGCTAATGAATAGCCCATGGGCTAACTCTAGGCTTAAAATTCTTCGGAGCCTTCTCCGCATATTTCGGAGCTTCAGCCCATCCACAAGATCCTCTCCATTTCAATGATCCCAACGAGACCAACTCTTTTCCGTCTCCTAGTTCTACACGCGCCAAAAAAACACCGCATCCATCAGCCAATGTGCTAATATGTGTCTGGGAAAATCCTTCAAACTGATTTCCTGCACATCTCTAAAAGACCAAAGAAATCTAACATTAATTCTAACTTGCGTATATTCTCAAACAAACCATGTTAACTTTTCCCTTTTCATTAATCACATGTACATTAAACAGCTGAGAAATTCTGGACTTCTAAACAAGTCTTGCTTCAAGCAGGGTTGTCAATCATGGAAAATATCTATCTGTTCAAATTCTGTTACGCTATAGAGCTATAGCCGCTACTCGACAACACTTCGTACTAAATTTCATATCGTGGAACAATAGTAATTTGTTAGAATCCGGCTATGTCATATTGCTACAGTGCCACTATTTAATACCTCTTTCTTTATAGATGAACAAGATTTTGCAAGAGACTGGACAGCATTACCTCACCTACATTCAATTTCTTTCAGTAAATGCGGGGGTTTTGGCTAATGCTTATGTAAGAAAAATTGCAAACAACTCTTATTTGTTTTAAAGAAATTCTAAACTTTGGCATTATGATTTTCAAAAATTAAGCTTAACATTTTTACAATAGAATTAAACATCAAGCAGGAGTCATCATTGACCACCATGTACAAAAAGTGAATGGGAACAAACCATGGACAATAATTTTTAAATCTTCTTGTATGCTGTAACAGTCAAGTGATATTCTCCCTCCACCGCCTCCACCCCACCCCATCCCACGAGTAGCACTGATAGTGCCATATCCCTTCCTACACTCATCCAAAAAAAATGAAGGCCGTAAGAATGATACAAGAACATTACACTAGACAATATGTGTTGGTTCCCTGATAAATCTATGAAAGAGACAGTTGTATAAACCAGAAATACTCAAAAAACCTTCAATAAAGACAGTGTTTTGTCTTTGACAATACATTTCCAAAAATGTCAGTACTTCTTCGGAAGAAAAATAATACTACCATATGCAAATTGTAAATGACCATGGGCTAAATGCCAAAGGAAATCCATGTAAACAGAAATTTAGACATGTCATCGTCAGCAGAGACCACAAATTTCTAATATTCACTATTAACATAATTTTCCTTTTTAGAGACATATGCTACTATCTAGTCATCGAAACTTTGGAACCGTTTTATATGTATTAAAACTACTAATTATAGTGTAGCAACTAGAAATTAGCAAGTAGTAACTATTAGTAAGAGCGACTTCAGATGCTTTAGAAATGTATTTCCCTCTTCAATTAATAGTTACAGACAACCATAATAGTTACAGGCACCTCAAAAGTAGTTTAGAAGCCATAACATGAAAAGCAAGTATATATGATCACAGACTGACATGTACTTTATACTCACAATTTTACGGCATATACTAAAATACTTCCACCAGAACCACCTCCCCCATCATACCCTCCATCTCCTCCCTCTGCAGTAACAGACCCATTTACATATAGAGTGTCCTTCAATATGAGCTCAATACGTCCCCCGCCATTCCCTCCATATTGTTTTTTAGTAGACTTTCCACCACCCTTGCTCCCGTAACTCTTCGGTTGAGTAAATATCCAAGTTTGTTATTCTCTGTGTGAAATCAATTGCTTACTGTAATTTAGAGCATATAATATAATAACTTCCATAAGCAATAAATTTCTACAAAATCATCGTTCCACTAGTCCACTTGAATGATAGGTAGATATAGTGATGCCTACAAAATGAAAACGTAGATATATGCAGAAAATTTAGGCAAAATTGTACAAACTAATCCTTGAAAGTAGCAGATATGCATCAGTATGGTGGTGGCGGGTACATTCCTGGAAGAAAAGAAAAAGAAAATGATTAGAAAGGAGAAAATGAGGATATGAAAATTGGGAGGGTTGACAGCGGAGTATAAAGAATTAGTTACCAGGATTTGGAGGATAAGTTGCAGGTGGAGGGTAGGAAGGTGGTGAATAAGCAGAGTGGGGAGGAGGGGGTATGGTGAGGATGAGAGTGGTGGATAAGGAGATGGCATTGATGGATAGGTTGAGGGTGGTGGATAGTGATATGAATTATGGGATGCAGCAGCAGCAGGAGGAGGATACGGCTGTTGTGGATAAGCAAGAGCAGGAAGAGGTGTTGGATGGTGATAATTAGAGTATGATGGGTGTTGTTGTTGTTGTGGGTAGTAGGAAGGAGCTGTGGGTGGTGCTCCATAGGAAGTAGGAGTATGGGTTGAGGAGGGCCTAGTCTCTGCAAACCAAACACACTGACTTCACTTAAGCATACATCAATTCCAAATTTCAATATCTAGAAATGAAAATGTAGGTTACCTGTTGATTTAGTTTGGCGTTAGCATAATGCAAAATAAGTTTTATTTCGCCTACATGTCTGCAAACAAGAGAAAAGGATACATGGTCATGTCATAATCTACTATCAACACTTAAACACACACTAGTAGTGATTGATACGAACCTGCCAGATTTAGTTTGAAGTGGCCAACAAGAGTCATCAAAACCTTGAGACAGAACCTTGTTCAGTTGAACCCTAATAATATAATATAATCAACCAATGAATCTGCGATTTATGAATGAATAAGAAAGCGATAGATTAGATACTCATTTTCCAGTGCCTATAAAATCATCGAATGTAAGAGTATTGTTGTTCCAAACGACAACAGTGAGTTCGCGAAGACCTTCAATTAGCGGCACGATGGACTTCTCTTGAAACACCGGATGTTTTCCATCATCTGGATCCCATCAAAATCAGGTCAAAAAGTCAAAGTCATGAAAGAAGAAGAAGAATTACTAGAACACCAATTACATAAATTGTTGCAATAATTTTATAAGAACTAAAGTCTTCAATATATTTTATTAGCTTCATTCATTTTGCAATGAAGATGAACCATTCAAACTACAAATATAAAACATGATGTTAGTAGTATAAATAACGTTTTTCTAATAAAAAACTCAATTTTTATTTAAGACACTAAAATCTTGTCACAACTCTAAATAAATTGTCTATACTTAGAATGGCAAACTATATATGGGAGGCACACCAAAAACTTGTTAAATTGATAATTTTTGCGAGGTTTTGGACACGATGAAGTAACATACAGTGAAAGAATTTCACAATCCACTAAGAGATATAAAGAAAGATATAAAGAAATATATAAAGAACAACAAAATTAAGTAAAAAAAAAACTCTTTTAAGTCAGTCCATTGAATTTAAAGAAGCTCAATGAAATTATTGAAGCAGAGGCATTTAAGGGTCTAATGTTGAAATATGATATCTTAGAGGGTAACAAATGCCATGAGGTTTTCGACATGGTGAAATACCAAACAGTGCAAGAAACATACAATCCTTTGCTATATGCATGTCGAGTACATTTAAAAATAAGGAACACATTGTTAGGTTTAGAACCTCGATAAAGAGCAATATTGATCCATAATTGATCCATCCAAAGGCTGAGCAATACTAACCGTATCACCATCATTAATACCAACAAAAGAGAATGCCTCAAGAAAACAAATCAATCTTGCTCCACCTGATACAACTTCCTATGCAAACAAAAAATCATAACTTAACTAAGTAAGCTTACAAACAAGTTTACTCACATCTACTACAAATGGCCACAATTTGGACAATAACTTGTTTAGCCATTTCACCTTAAAAAGCCCATCAACAAGAGTCATACACTGCTTTTTCTATCTAGATTTTTCTATGAAAGTGTATCAAAATTAAATTCTATATTATATTTTTGTTCCTAACTTTAAAAGGTTATTCTTCATCTCAGTTCAAAAGGGTAGTAGGTTACTAGTTCCGTTTCAAAAAAGATCAAATCCTAAGTCTCTTCTTTCAGAAGATTAACAATGGATGAAGCTTCCATTATTTCAGCAGTGATTAGTACTCTTAGTAGCTACATATGAAGATATGTAAAAGATATAGTAGGAATCAAACACTCACCAAATTGTGAAGAAGCCAAATGATTAACCTGTTACAGTGAAGTCGAAGACACAGTAGGAATCAAACACGTGCAGGAAGAAAACAATAAAGAACAACAAACAGCATTTATTTAACAGTTCCTCCTCATAATAGCAGGCATGTGGACATGCACAATAGCTCTTGATGATAATAATAATACCAGAATAACAAAAGAGGGTGAATTTTGTTATTTGCCCAAGACAACTTTAGTACAAAAATAGAAATGCTTGTTAATCTATTATAACATGAGATAGACAACGCACCGCTTTCATCCCCTTCGGGCCCGTAATCAGAATCAGAAGATTCATGAACAGAGGCAGCTGCATCAAGCCAATGATGAAAATGAAAAGGTATCATTTAATGTTTATGTGTACTGAATATTACAAACATAGTAACACTAAGAAAACTTTGGATATCATCAATAATAGCACTCTTATAGCAGTTCTTCACAAACCCCAACATTTGATTACTCGTTTATATAAAACAATAGTTTTTATTCTTAATATTAATAAGCAATAAATTTAAGAGGGAGAATGGACAAAAAGAACAGATCATGGTGTCCAACTTTTATTTACCCAATTTAATTATATGAAAAATATCCTAGTAGAAATTTGGCCACGGTGCTTGCTTTGTTGTGCATCTGTTTTGATCAATTCCATATATGCCACTCTTAATAAATTCTTTCATTGGAAAAGGTTTACAAAAAATAATAGAATTTTAGAAACTACTGTATTTTTATAAATTCAATAACTTTTTTAATAATAAAGTTGATCAGCGCCCTTTCTCGCCCCATATAAAGGCTGAGAATAAGCCTGCATTAATGTATTAGGAGCCCTATAGCCCTGACGCCTCTGAACAAAGGCATGTCCGGTGTTGACATGTGTCCAACGCCAATGCTTGTGCTACATTTAATTTATTCATTTTTTCAAATTACTACCGGTGTTGACGTGCCAATGTTAGTGGCTGGGATCCTTACTGCTTCATAGGTTAGGAAAAAGGGTTGCCATATGCACTTGAAGCATGATAAGAAAGAATGATAGCTGCAAAAGATTAATCAAAATTTGCCTGAAACTTACTTTCAGATTCTTCATCACTTTCAGTATCACTAGGAGGCTGTGACTTTGCTACTTTTCTAACTCTAGATTTTCCTTAATCGTCGGGACTTGCCAAGTGCCTCTTCCTTTGAAGCTCCTTTACACCATCGTCTATTATAATAGAAATGAAAATAAAAACAAATGATTGCAAAATAATGAAAATAAATCAAACGTATATAACAAAACACGGCATGTAAATACCTGGGAGAAGTTCAGGCTTTTTTGGCAATGGGTAATTTTCTTCGACATATTTTAGCATCAACTCACGAGGTCCAGAAATAAAGTCATCAAGTTCAGAACCCTACCCAAAATAATAATAAAAATAACACATAATGCAACTGAAATGCAAGAAAAATTTCTTTAAATTAAATGAAAAAGGAACCAAATACACACTAATTTTGAAACAGCTTCCTCTGTCCTTGCTTCCCCTGTACTCTGCAGACCTATGACTACACACTTGTCTTCCATTAATACTTGTTTCACCGGTCTCACTGTAGTATGGACTTTAGCAGAGATACACAAGTGTCTGAAGAAGTGCTACTTTTGGGCAGTTGATTTAAAGAGCTCCTAAAAGGAAGGAAGAATTTGTGTAGTATATAAATAGATAAGTTAAATTAAATTGTACCTCAAAAAGAATAGATAATAACTTGCCAAGTTTTTTAATTTCCAAACTCTCATCACCTTCCATGACTCTCCTTACACTTTTACCAATTTCCTCTCTTTCACTGTCCCACTTTCATCATCAATCTTTGACCTCACCGCAACTTTAAGCACATCAGTGAGAAACTTAGCATTCATCTTCTGTTCTGCAAACAATGGCCAAGCAATCATAGATACACCATTAACCACACTCTCCAAACTTGAACTCTAACCACAATGACTTAAAAAACCACCTACTGGACCATGACCAAAAATCTCAACTTGTGGTGCCCATGATGGAACCACTAGTCCATTCTCTTTTGTTCTTTACAAGAAACCATTTGGTAAATATTCTAATGAATCATCCTTTTGTCCACTAAAATAAGCAGAACTAGAATGTTTACTTAGAGCTATCACAACCCACAAGAATTTGTGTCCACTCAATTCTAAACCAAAAGCTAACTCATTGAGTTGTTCATGAGAAAGTGTTCCACTACTTCCAAAAGTGACAAAGACAACAAAACTTGGTGGCTGATTCTCCAACCACCTTAAACATACTGACATGTTTGCTTCACTATTTGACTCATTCCTAATGATAGGTCCAACAGGAAAAACAATATGTTAAGTTGGAGAATTCACAAAGACATCGTGCCTCAATTAGCAATTATCATACCAAGCACATTCGTAACAAAGGAAAATTGACAGTTAAGTGATGGCATCAAGTCTTCAACTACATTTCACGCATACTGTCGGATTCAAAATGAGTGTGCTTACCTTCCAGATGGAAGAATATCTCCTAAAGCAAAAACCAGACCAAAGACAGCAACATCTACACCTATTTCCACCTGTATCACGATCATTATATATCTACACAGTTCTTATACACATATAACACTTCATGTGATAGAAAAGAACCATGGTACCTTGGTACCAAAGCCAATTATCTTATTGTCTGAAGAAATAGGTGCCTCATAATCAATAGCTCCAAATTCTTTTTTCTCTTCTGCCTTCTTTTTCTCTAGTGCCAACCTGAGTGGCATACAAAAACAACAATTCATCACCAATTAAAGAAAAGAATTTACAGAAAAAATATTACTACAAAATAAACATGTACCTTCTAACTGCTTTTAGGCGTTTTTCAAAGTCAATTTCGGATGAAACGTTTCTAGATTTTCCATCAACCTTTGAAGTTAAACGCGGTGCCTCTAGAAATAAAAAATGATGATAATTGGAATTTGTAGGTTTGTAATTGATGGCAAGAGTTGATTGAATTTGACTTACGAGATTGTTTAGTTGATGATTCCCTTTGGTTTCGCTGCGACTGCGAACCCTTTTTGTTAGGTTTGTTGGTCTTATCTCCGAAGCCAGCAGCAGCAATAGAACGGTTATTTGGATTTGAATTGGAGCAATTAAGTATTCGAAACAGAAAGAAAGTATTACTGTTGCTTCTTCTGATTGACATTGCATGATTAATGGTTGAGGTAGTTGACATCATTGTATGAGGGAGTGAATATGAGTATCAACTCTGTCTTCTTCAACACACCAATTTATGTATGATAAGGTTTCCCTCTGTTGTAATAATAGTTCTAATACAAAACACTAATTAACGCTCTTAACCACTCGTTTCTATGTACTAGTCAATATTTTAGCCACGTTTCAATGTCTTCCCCAGGTGGTAGCACAAGTTTTCTAACTGCGAAAAGTGCCTGCCAAACCTGCTAAAATTTCATCACAAAGTCAGAGGAAGGAAATCAAAAACCCAGATTTGTAAAATGTTATAACACAGATAAACGTTGGGTTGCAGAAGCTCAAAACAAACTTAAGTCGTTGCAGATTTGAAACTGAATATGGGACATCGCAGCCCTTTGCTCCATTCCAGAACTACTGCAACATCCCATTTTAGGACCATTGGTGCTATAATGGCAGGATTTCTAAGGTCAATTCCAGCTGCAAGGCTTCGAAGATTGAAATCTTTGATGGTTGTAATCTCATCTATGAACATATCAATGGGAATTCAGTTCATTTTTTTCATCATTTAACATCAAATACAACATAAATTAGGCACCCCTAATGTTCTACCTAAAAGATTAAACCCTAATAGTTTATCTAAAAATCTAAACCCTAATTGAAAAAAGAAAGACAAACCAATTAGTCCGGGTTTTTCGCCGTTCAAGTCGTCATCGAGCTGTGAGAATGGTCGTGCGATGATGGAGATTTGTTTCTCGGATGTTCGATGAGATGAAGGAGATGGAGCTCTACGATGAGAGAACAGAGATAAAACTCACGGTGAATGAAAGAGGATGAATGGAGACGATGAACTCGCGATGAATGGAGACGGTAAAATCGCGATGATTGAAACAATGCACTCGCGATGAAATGGAAACGATGAACTCAGATGAAATGAACAGAAGACGAGAAATGTGGTTTAGAGAGAAATGGGATTGAGTGATATCAGTAATTAAATTTGATATATTAATATGTGTTTGGTTATTATTTTATATACAAAATATTAATTAATTAATTTAAACTTATTAATTTATTTATTTACTCAAATATATCACTTAATAAAATATAGTTTGGTTTATTAATATGTTTAATGATAATATTTAGAGTTATTAAACTAAGTAATTATTTTTAAGCCAATTTTAATTTACACATGTTTTTCCTTTAATGGGAGTAATAAAAATATTATTATAGTAATGATTTTAATTTATTATAACAATTTTTTTAATTTACACCTTTTTTTAAAATAGGGTGTCTATTGTCACGTACTGCTACTACAAATGACATTTTATTTACAAAGTTGCCACCGCATTTATTATTTACACCCGTTTTCAGTATAATGAGTGTAAATTTTAAAATTATATTCGTCACTTTGCACTAGTGTTATCAACTCTCCCCAACTTACATATTTGTTTGTCCTCAAACAAAGCCAACAAACTTAAAAACACAAAAGCAATAACCAAAGAATCATGAATCAACAAGTTTTGAAAACGGAAAACAAATACAATGGTTCAATCGAAAATGGTACACACAAAGTAAATACTTATCACTAAACTACAACGATAACATAATCACGAAACAAATGCTAAATACAAAAATCATGCAAAACATTCTAAAACAACACAAGTTCAAATGTGAATCACACCTAGCAAAAACAATCATCGGTAGATGAAAAACATAAAATGAGGTACTTTCACTCACACAACAATCTTACAAACAAAAGACTAAATTATGCATCCATAAAAAAATTCACATTGAACATACAAAGGCAAGAATCACAAGGACTTTTCTAGGTTGTAATGTGGGCGGGTAAACAAACAAGGAATAATTCCTAAAGCTAATCGAAACAAAAACTTGCCTAAACCTAAGGGAGTGATCAACTCACAAAAGTTCAAACACAAAATTTCAATCAAACTTCTTCCAAAATCCCAAGTGTTACACCAAACACATAGAACTTATTAGCACAACATTATTCTACTCTTTTTGTTTTTCTTTTTCAAAGCTTTTTCAATTTTTTCTTTCTTTTTCTTTTCTGTTCTTTTTCATATTTTTCTCTTTTATCTTTTCTTTTTCAACCTCATAGAAACCAACAACATAAGTGAGCAAACATTGCTCTCCCTAACTTGAATTCAACCAATCATCATGTGAATACTCTCTACTTTCTAAGGCAAGGTAAAAATTCATACAACAACACAAAGTTGAGGGTTCAAGAAAAAACAAAAATCAAGATCCACACAAAAAATGAATTTGACACTCATAGACAAGAATCAAACTCAAACAACATGGATAATGACCAAAGGCTCAAAGGGTTTACAAACGATCACACACTCACAAGGTGAATTGACTATTTGGCTTAGGTAGTTGTGCTCAAAATGAAACAAAATGCCTTGATCCTTTTCATGCATTCATATAAGCAATACAAACAACAGATTCAACATAATAAAATCCAGTAAAACAAAATTGTCGGTACTCCGAGCATATATGAACAATGGAAAGTCACCTCACAAAAAGGTGGAAACTAAAGTGATTCACAATAAGAACAAGTATACGAAAGAATGAATGGCATAGAAGTTGTAAAAAGCCTAAGTATCATGAATATGCTAAAGTCAAGAAAGCGATAAACACATACCTTGAACGTGTACAAAACTTTAAACACTATCATTACCATGAATTCGCAAGTTAAAACACTCAAAATCGGAAAATAACCGAATGCGACTTCAAGCAATTGAGCCAAAATTTGAGTCCAAACAACAACAAAAGAATTAGAAAAATTACTAATAATTACTAATATATAAGGCCTTGGTGGAAGTGGGAAGAAGGGGGAACCAAGTGAACAATTAAAAGAATTCACTGGTTCAGCACAGCAGAGCACGCTAAGCGCGCAGGCCCGCGCTAAGCGCGCTACGCCAGAAGCAGAAAAACCAGTACATCAATAAGGTTCTGGTGTAGGCCTCTACTTAACACCTACACAATCTCATATACAATGAAAAAGTAATAACGGAACAAAAAACGATAAAACATGCTTGTTTTACGTCGTAAGCTCGACGCCTATTATTTATACACACTTCTCCAAGTTGCCTCTTTACACAGTTAGCGCTGACCAACGACGAAACCTAACCAAACACTTAGCAAACGTGAAGAGTAACAAATATATACACTATATTTACAATTATGCAAATCATGTAAAATTCACAAATATGGTAAACATATACAAGTATCAATATAAACAAGTGAAAATAGACAATATATACGATATCTACAAAACTCAAAAACAAAGAAACTATCGCAATACGATCTAATAAAAACACCAATCCTTGGCAACGGCGCCATTTTGTTGGCAGCGGTATAGGGCAAGCAAGCAAAAAGATTTGGAAGTATTTTTTCGGGATTTATCATGTCCACAGAGATCGGTGCTACTGAACTGTCGTTCGATGATCACTAAGTTTATGAGTTTGGGGTTAAATGGTTCAAAGCGTAAATGCGAAAAAGTAAATAAGAACATAAAAACAATTCATTCTTCAACAAGAAGAACTTATCAAGATTACATATAATTCACTCGTCACAAACATAAATTTACCTACCAATTATACTCCACCTGCAATACTCGTCAAAATCATCCAGCATCACTCACAACAGTGTCCATCTCTGGCACACTAAGCTGAGAGACAACCGTATTACTCTCGTCGTCACTCTCGCGCACGACGCCTCGAAACGCGGAAGACATTAAGTTCCGACACCCAAAAGATTGTCATCTAAATCTATCTCTAGCATCTAGACAATAGATATCCAACCCTAATCAAGATTCATGATGTTTATCTCTAACACAACACAAATCCAAACATAAATGCAAAAAGATCAAGGAAGACATCGATAATGATTTGTAAAGCAAATTTCATATAATATTATGATCAACAAAGATACATATGTTCAAAGTAACTATACAAACACCCAACAAAGAAATTACAAAGAGAAAAGAGAAGAGGAACCAAACATTTCTAGGTTTGTCAACACCAATCGACGAGAGATTCGACTCCGGATCATCCAAATGCAAGCTCCAATGATGTTTTCTAAGCTAATCTACAAGAAAAATGAAGTTTGATGGAGTTGGGAGCAAATAACAGCAAAACCATCCCTAAAAATGTATTTTTTTACCCATATTTATTGTTGTCATCATGGCAGACTGTGCTCAGCGAGCTTTTGGGCGCTAAGTGTGCGTTAAACCGCCTTAAGAGCCCGTTCAGCGCGCAACCAGCTGACGTGAAAAATGTTTCAGCCATAACTTGTGAACCGTAACTCCGTTTTTCGCCCGGTTTGAAGCGTTGAAAAGCTTATTCAATTTCCTATCTAACAATGAATAAATATCAACCAAATTGGTGATTTTTATTATCCTCATTTTGAGCCGTATTCGTTGATGAGTCGCTAAAAATCGCGCGTTTGAAGCCGTGTCTTCGACACTTTATTGCTCATGCTCCAAATACACCTCAATACCTACAAAATGAGCAGAAAACTATCAACCGGTACACAAATATACTAAAACTTGACTATACACTAAATATACACATTTACATACAAAGTGGGGTTTATTTGAACGATATTTAACAAAAAGTATAGATAAGTGCAACAAAACTTATATACAAAAATAGGTACATTTTGCACTTATCAACTCTCCCAACTTACATATTTGTTTGTCCTCAAACAAAACCAACAAACTTAAAAACACAAAAGCAATAACCAAAGAATCACGAATCAACAAGTTTTGAAAATGGAAAACAAATGTAATGGTTCAATCGAAAATGGTACACACAAAGTAAATACTTACCACTAAACTACAACGATAACATAATACCGAAACAAATGCTAAATACAAAAATCATGCAAAACATTCTAAAAATTCACACAACAATCTTGCAAAAACAATCATCGATAGATGAAAAACATAAAATGAGGTACTTTCACTCACACAACAATCTTGCAAACAAAAGACTAAATTATGCATCCATCCAAAAGTTCACATTGAACATACAAAGGCAAGAATCACAAGGACTTTTCTAGGTTGTAATGTGGTCGGGTAAACAAACAAGGAATAATTCCTAAAGCTAATCGAAACAAAAACTTGCCTAAACCTAAGGGAGTGATCAACTCACAAAAGTTCAAACACAAAATTTCAATCAAACTTCTTGCAAAATCCCAAGTGTTACACCAAACACATAGAACTTATTAGCACAACATTATTATACTCTTTTTGTTTTTCTTTTTCAAAGTTTTTTCAATTTTTTTCTTTCTTTTTATTTTCTGTTCTTTTTCATATTTTTCTCTTTTATCTTTTCTTTTTCAACCTCATAGAAACCAACAACATAAGCGAGCAAACATTGCTCTCCCCAACTTGAATTCAACCACATCATCATCTAAATACTCCCTACTTTCTAAGGCAGGTAAAAATTCATACAACAACACAAAGTTGAGGGTTTAAGAAAAAACAACAATCAAGATCCATACAAAAAATGAATTTGACACTCATAGACAAGAATCAAACTCAAACAACATGGATAATGAGCAAAGGCTCAAAAGGTTTACAAACGATCACACACTCACAAGGTGAATTGACTATTTGGCTTAGGTAGATGTGCTCAAAATGAAACAAAATGCCTTGATCCTTTTCATGCATTCATATAAGCAATACAAACAACAGATTCAACATAATAAAATCCAGTAAAACAAAATTGTCGGTACTCCGAGCATATATGAACTATGGAAAGTCACCTCACAAAAAGGTGGGAACTAAAGTGATTCACAATAAGAACAAGTATACGAAAGAACGAATGGCATAGAAGTTGTAAAAAGCCTAAGTATCATGAATATGCTAAAGTCAAGAAAGCGATAAACACATACCTTGAACGTGTACAAAACTTTAAACACTATCATTACCATGCATTCGCAAGTTGAAACACTCAAAATTGGAAAATCACCGAATGCGACTTCTAGCAATCGAGCCAAAATTTGAGTCCAAACAACAACAAAAGAATTAGAAAAATTACTAATAATTACTAATACATAAGGCCTTGGTGGAAGTGGGAAGAAGTGGGAACCAAGTGAACAATTAAAAGAATTCACTGGTTCAGCACAGCAGAGCGCGCTAAGCGCGCAGGCCCGCGCTAAGGGCGCTACACCAGAAGCAGAAAAACCAGTACAGTAATAAGGTTCTGGTGTAGGCCTCCACTTAACACCTACACAATCTCATATACAATGAAAAAGTAATACCGGAACAAAAAACGATAAAACATGCTTGTTTTACGTCGTAAGCTCGACGCCTATTATTTATACACACTTCTCCAAGTTGCCTCTTTACACGGTTAGCGCTCACCGACGATGAAACCTAACCAAACACTTAGCAAAGGTGAAGAGAAACAAATATATACACTATATTTACAATTATGCAAAACATGTAAAATTCACAAATATGGTAAACATATACAAGTATCAATATAAACAAGTGAAAATAGACAATATATACGATATCTACAAAACTCAAAAACAAAGAAGCTATCGCAATGCGATCCAATAAAAACACCAATCCCCGGCAACGGCGCCATTTTGTTGGTAGCGGTAAAGGGAAAGCAAGCAAAAAGATTTGGAAGTATTTTTCCGGGATTTATCGTGTCCACAGAGATCGGTGCTACTGAACTGCCATTCGACGATCACTAAGTTTATGAGTTTGGGGTTAAATGGTTCAAAGCGTAAATGCGGAAAAGTAAATAAGAACATAAAAACAATTCATTCTTCAACAAGACGAACTTATCAAGCATACATATAATCCACTCGTCACAAACATAAATTTATCGACCAATTATACTCCACCTGCAATACTCGTCAAAATCATCCAGCATCACTCACAACAGTGTCCATCTCTGGCACACTAAGCTGAGAGACAACCGTATTACTCTCGTCGTCACTCTCGCGTACGACGCCTCGAAACGCGGAAGACATTAAGTTCCGACACCCAAAAGATTATCATCTAAATCTATCTCTAGCATCTAGACAATAGATATCCAACCCTAATCAAGATTCATGATGTTTATCTCTAACACAACACAAATCCAAACATAAATGCAAAAAGATCAAGGAAGACATTGATAATGATTTGTAAAGCAAATTTCATATAATATTATGATCAACAAAGATACATATGTTCAAAGTAACTATACAAACACCCAACAAAGAAATTACAAAGAGAAGAGAGAAGAGGAACCAAACATTTCTAGGTTTGTCAACACCAATCGACGAGAGATTCGACTCCGGATCATCCAAATGCAAGCTCCAATGATGTTTTCTAAGCTAATCTACAAGAAAAATGAAGTTTGATGGAGTTGGGAGCAAATAACAGCAAAATCATCCCTAAAAATGTATTTTTTTACCCATATTTATTGTTGTCATCATGGCAGACTGTGCTCAGCGAGCTTTTGGGCGCTAAGTGTGCGTTAAACCGCCTTAAGAGCCCGTTCAGCGCGCAACCAGCTGACTTGAAAAATGTTTCAGCCATAACTTGTGAACCGTAACTCCGTTTTTCGCCCGGTTTGAAGCGTTGAAAAGCTTATTCAATTTCCTATCTAACAATGAATAAATATCAACCAAATTGGTGATTTTTATTATCCTCATTTTGAGCCGTATTCGTTGATGAGTCGCTAAAAATCGCGCGTTTGAAGCCGTGTCTTCGACACTTTATTGCTCATGCTCCAAATACACCTCAATACCTACAAAATGAGCAGAAAACTATCAACCGGTACACAAATACACTAAAACTTGACTATACACTAAATATACACATTTACATACAAAGTGGGGTTTATTTGAACGATATTTAACAAAAAGTATAGATAAGTGCAACAAAACTTATATACAAAAATAGGTACATTTTGCACTTATCAACTCTCCCAACTTACATATTTGTTTGTCCTCAAACAAAACCAACAAACTTAAAAACACAAAAGCAATAACCAAAGAATCACGAATCAACAAGTTTTGAAAATGGAAAACAAATGCAATGGTTCAATCGAAAATGGTACACACAAAGTAAATACTTACCACTAAACTACAACGATAACATAATCACGAAACAAATGCTAAATACAAAAATCATGCAAAACATTCTAAAAATTCACACAACAATCTTGCAAAAACAATCATCGATAGATGAAAAACATAAAATGAGGTACTTTCACTCACACAACAATCTTGCAAACAAAAGACTAAATTATGCATCCATCCAAAAATTCACATTGAACATACAAAGGCAAGAATCACAAGGACTTTTCTAGGTTGTAATGTGGTCGGGTAAACAAACAAGGAATAATTCCTAAAGCTAATCGAAACAAAAACTTGCCTAAACCTAAGGGAGTGATCAACTCACAAAAGTTCAAACACAAAATTTCAATCAAACTTCTTGCAAAATCCCAAGTGTTACACCAAATACATAGAACTTATTAGCACAACATTATTATACTCTTTTTGTTTTTCTTTTTCAAAGTTTTTTCAATTTTTTTCTTTCTTTTTATTTTCTGTTCTTTTTCATATTTTTCTCTTTTATCTTTTCTTTTTCAACCTCATAGAAACCAACAACATAAGCGAGCAAACATTGCTCTCCCCAACTTGAATTCAACCACATCATCATCTGAATACTCCCTACTTTCTAAGGCAAGGTAAAAATTCATACAACAACACAAAGTTGAGGGTTTAAGAAAAAACAACAATCAAGATCCATACAAAAAATGAATTTGACACTCATAGACAAGAATCAAACTCAAACAACATGGATAATGAGCAAAGGCTCAAAAGGTTTACAAACGATCACACACTCACAAGGTGAATTGACTATTTGGCTTAGGTAGATGTGCTCAAAATGAAACAAAATGCCTTGATCCTTTTCATGCATTCATATAAGCAATACAAACAACAGATTCAACATAATAAAATCCAGTAAAACAAAATTGTCGGTACTCCGAGCATATATGAACTATGGAAAGTCACCTCACAAAAAGGTGGGAACTAAAGTGATTCACAATAAGAACAAGTATACGAAAGAACGAATGGCATAGAAGTTGTAAAAAGCCTAAGTATCATGAATATGCTAAAGTCAAGAAAGCGATAAACACATACCTTGAACGTGTACAAAACTTTAAACACTATCATTACCATGCATTCGCAAGTTGAAACACTCAAAATTGGAAAATCACCGAATGCGACTTCTAGCAATCGAGCCAAAATTTGAGTCCAAACAACAACAAAAGAATTAGAAAAATTACTAATAATTACTAATACATAAGGCCTTGGTGGAAGTGGGAAGAAGTGGGAACCAAGTGAACAATTAAAAGAATTCACTGGTTCAGCACAGCAGAGCGCGCTAAGCGCGCAGGCCCGCGCTAAGGGCGCTACACCAGAAGCAGAAAAACCAGTACAGTAATAAGGTTCTGGTGTAGGCCTCCACTTAACACCTACACAATCTCATATACAATGAAAAAGTAATACCGGAACAAAAAACGATAAAACATGCTTGTTTTACGTCGTAAGCTCGACGCCTATTATTTATACACACTTCTCCAAGTTGCCTCTTTACACGGTTAGCGCTCACCGACGATGAAACCTAACCAAACACTTAGCAAAGGTGAAGAGAAACAAATATATACACTATATTTACAATTATGCAAAACATGTAAAATTCACAAATATGGTAAACATATACAAGTATCAATATAAACAAGTGAAAATAGACAATATATACGATATCTACAAAACTCAAAAACAAAGAAGCTATCGCAATGCGATCCAATAAAAACACCAATCCCCGGCAACGGCGCCATTTTGTTGGTAGCGGTAAAGGGAAAGCAAGCAAAAAGATTTGGAAGTATTTTTCCGGGATTTATCGTGTCCACAGAGATCGGTGCTACTGAACTGCCATTCGACGATCACTAAGTTTATGAGTTTGGGGTTAAATGGTTCAAAGCGTAAATGCGGAAAAGTAAATAAGAACATAAAAACAATTCATTCTTCAACAAGACGAACTTATCAAGCATACATATAATCCACTCGTCACAAACATAAATTTATCGACCAATTATACTCCACCTGCAATACTCGTCAAAATCATCCAGCATCACTCACAACAGTGTCCATCTCTGGCACACTAAGCTGAGAGACAACCGTATTACTCTCGTCGTCACTCTCGCGTACGACGCCTCGAAACGCGGAAGACATTAAGTTCCGACACCCAAAAGATTATCATCTAAATCTATCTCTAGCATCTAGACAATAGATATCCAACCCTAATCAAGATTCATGATGTTTATCTCTAACACAACACAAATCCAAACATAAATGCAAAAAGATCAAGGAAGACATTGATAATGATTTGTAAAGCAAATTTCATATAATATTATGATCAACAAAGATACATATGTTCAAAGTAACTATACAAACACCCAACAAAGAAATTACAAAGAGAAGAGAGAAGAGGAACCAAACATTTCTTGGTTTGTCAACACCAATCGACGAGAGATTCGACTCCGGGTCATCCAAATGCAAGCTCCAATGATATTTTCTAAGCTAATCTACAAGAAAAATGAAGTTTGATGGAATTGAGAGCAAAAAACCCCAAAACCATCTCTAAAAATGTGTTTTTTTACCCATATTTATTGCTGTCATCATCGTAGACTGTGCTCAACACGCTTTTGGGCGCTAAGTGTGCGTTAAACCGACTTAAGAGCCCGCTCAGCGCGCTCAGCGCGCAACCAGTTGACTTGAAAAATGTTTCAGCCATAACTTGTGAACCGTAACTCCGTTTTTCGCCCGGTTTGAAGCGTTGGAAAGCTTATTCAATTTCCTATCTAACAATGAATAAATATCAACCAAATTGGTGATTTTTATTATCTTTAGTTTGAGCCGTATTTGTTGATGAGTCGCTAAAAATCACGCGTTTGAAGTCGTGTCTTCGACACTGTATTGCTCATGCTCAAAATACACCTCAATACCTACAAAATGAGCAGAAAACTATCAAACGGTACACAAATACACTAAAACTTGACTATGCACTAAATATACACATTTACATACAAAGTGGGGTTTATTTGAATGATATTTAACAAAAAGTATAGATAAGTGCCACAAAACTTATATACAAAAGTAGGTACATTTTGCACTTATCAACTCTCCCCAACTTACATATTTGTTTGTCCTCCAACAAAGCCAACAAACTTAAAAACACAAAAGCAATAACCAAAGAATCATGAATCAACAAGTTTTGAAAACAGAAAAAAAAATGCAATGGTTCAATCGAAAATGGTACACACAAAGTAAATACTTACCACTAAACTACAACGATAACATAATCACGAAACAAATGCTAAATACAAAAATCATGCAAAACATTCTAAAACAACACAAGTTAAAATGTGAATCACACCTAGCAAAAACAATCATCGGTAGATGAAAAACATAAAATGAGGTACTTTCACTCACATAACAATCTTGCAAACAAAAGACTAAATTATGCATCCATCCAAAAATTCACATTGAACATACAAAGGCAAGAATCACAAGGACTTTTCTAGGTTGTAATGTGGTCGGGTAAACAAACAAGGAATAATTCCTAAAAGCTAATAGAAACAAAAACTTGCCTAAACCTAAGGGAGTGATCAACTCACAAAAGTTCAAACACAAAATTTCAATCAAACTTCTTCTAAAATCCCAAGTGTTACACCAAACACATAGAACTTATTAGCACAACATTATTCTACTCTTTTTGTTTTTCTTTTTCAAAGATTTTTCAATTTTTTTCTTTCTTTTTATTTTCTGTTCCTTTTCATATTTTTCTCTTTTTTTTTTTTTTCAACCTCATATAAACTAACAACATAAGCGAGCAAACATTGCTCTCCCCAACTTGAATTCAACCACATCATCATGTGAATACTCCCTACTTTCTAAGGCAAGGTAAAAATTCATACAACAACACAAAGTTGAGGGTTTAAGAAAAAACAACAATCAAGATCCATACAAAAAATGAATTTGACACTCATAGACAAGAATCAAACTCAAACAAGATGGATAATGACCAAAGGCTCAAAAGGTTTACAAACGATCACACACTCACAAGGTGAATTGACTATTTGGCTTAGGTAGTTGTGCTCAAAATGAAACAAAATGCCTTGATCCTTTTCATGCATTCATATAAGCAATACAAACAACAGATTCAACATAATAAAATCCAGTAAAACAAAATTGTCGGTACTCCGAGCATATATGAACTATGGAAAGTCACCTCACAAAAAGGTGGGAACTAAAGTGATTCACAATAAGAACAAGTATACGAAAGAATGAATGGCATAGAAGTTGTAAAATGCCTAAGTATCATGAATATGCTAAAGTCAAGAAAGCGATAAACACATACCTTGAACGTGTACAAAACTTTAAACACTGTCATTACCATGCATTCGCAGGTTGAAACACTCAAAATTGTAAAATCACCGAATGCGACTTCAAGCAATCGAGCCAAAATTTGAGTCCAAACAACAACAAAAGAATTAGAAAAATTACTAATAATTACTAATATATAAGGCCTTGGTGGAAGTGGGAAGAAGGGGGAACCAAGGGAACAATTAAAAGAATTCACTGGTTCAGCACAGCAGAGCGCGCTAAGCGCGCAGGCCCGCGCTAAGGGCGCTACACCAGAAGCAGAAAAACCAGTACAGTAATAAGGTTCTGGTGTAGGCCTCCACTTAACATCTACACAATCTCATATACAATGAAAAAGTAATAACGGAACAAAAAACGATAAAACATGCTTGTTTTACGTCGTAAGCTCGACGCCTATTATTTATACACACTTCTCCAAGTTGCCTCTTTACACGGTTAGCGCTCACCGACGATGAAACCTAACCAAACACTTAGCAAACGTGAAGAGAAACAAATATATACACTATATTTACAATTATGCAAAACATGTAAAATTCACAAATATGGTAAACATATACAAGTATCAATATAAACAAGTGAAAATAGACAATATATACGATATCTACAAAACTCAAAAACAAAGAAACTATCGCAATGCGATCCAATAAAAACACCAATCCCCGGCAACGACGCCATTTTGTTGGTAGCGGTATAGGGCAAGCAAGCAAAAAGTTTGGAAGTATTTTTCTGGGATTTATCGTGTCCACAGAGATCGGTGCTACTGAACTGCCATTCGACGATCACTAAGTTTATGAGTTTGGGGTTAAATGGTTCAAAGCGTAAATGCGGAAAAGTAAATAAGAACATAAAACAATTCATTCTTCAACAAGACGAATTATCAAGCATACATATAATCCACTCGTTACAAACATAAATTTATCGACCATTTATACTCCACCTGCAATACTCGTCAAAATCATCCAACATCACTCACAACAGTGTCCATCTCTGGCACACTGAGCTGAGAGACAACCGTATTACTCTCGTCGTCACTCTCGCGCACGACGCCTCGAAACACGGAAGACATTAAGTTCCGACACCCAAAAGATTATCATCTAAATCTATCTCTAGCATCAAGAAATTAGATATCCATCCCTAATCAAGATTCATGATGTTTATCTCTAACACAACACAAATCCAAACATAAATGCAAAAAGATCAAGGAAGACATCGATAATGATTTGTAAAGCAAATTTCATATAATATTATGATCAACAAAGATACATATGTTCAAAGTAACTATACAAACACCCAACAAAGAAATTACAAAGAGAAGAGAGAAGAGGAACCAAACATTTCTTGATTTGTCAACACCAATCGACGAGAGATTCGACTCCGGATCATCCAAATGCAAGCTCCAATGATATTTTCTAAGCTAATCTACAAGAAATATGAAGTTTGATGGAGTTGGGAGCAAAAAAACCCCAAAACCATCCCTAAAAATGTGTTTTTTACTCATATTTATTGCTGTCATCATCGCACACTGTGCTCAGCACGCTTTTGGGCGCTAAGTGTGCGTTAAACCGCCTTAAGAGCCCGCTCAGCGCGCTCGGGCGCGCTCAGCGCGCATCCAGCTGACTTGAAAAATGTTCCAGCCATAACTTGTGAACCGTAACTCCGTTTTTCGCCCGGTTTGAAGCGTTGGAAAGCTTATTCAATTTCCTATCTAACAATGAATAAATATCAACCAAATTGGTGATTTTTATTATCCTTATTTTGAGCCGTATTCGTTGATGAGTCGTTAAAAATCACGCGTTTGAAGCCGTGTCTTCGACACTTTATTGCTCATGCTCTAAATACACCTTAATACCTACAAAATGAGCAGAAAACTATCAAACGGTACACAAATACACTAAAACTTGACTATACATTAAATATACACATTTACATACAAAGTGGGGTTTATTTGAATGATATTTAACAAAAAGTATAGATAAGTGCCACAAAACTTATATACAAAAATAAGTACATTTTGCACTTATCAACTCTCCCCAACTTACATATTTGTTTGTCCTCAAACAAAGCCAACAAACTAAAAAACACAAAAGCAATAACCAAAGAAGCATGAATCAACAAGTTTTGAAAACAGAAAACAAATGCAATGGTTCAATCGAAAATGGTACACACAAAGTAAATACTTACCACTAAACTACAACGATAACATAATCACGAAACAAATGCTAAATACAAAAATCATGCAAAACATTCTAAAACAACACAAGTTCAAATGTGAATCACACATAGGAAAAACAATCATCGGTAGATGAAAAACATAAAATGAGGTACTTTCACTCACACAACAATCTTGCAAACAAAAGACTAAATTATGCATCCATCCAAAAATTCACATTGAACATACAAAGGCAAGAATCACAAGGACTTTTCTAGGTTGTAATGTGGTCGGGTAAACAAACAAGGAATAATTCCTAAAGCTAATCGAAACAAAAACTTGCCTAAACCTAAGGGAGTGATCAACTCACAAAAGTTCAAACACAAAATTTCAATCAAACTTCTTCCAAAATCCCAAGTGTTACACCAAACACATAGAACTTATTAGCACAACATTATTCTACTCTTTTTGTTTTTCTTTTTCAAAGTTTTTTCAATTTTTTTCTTTCTTTTTATTTTCTGTTCTTTTTCATATTTTTCTCTTTTATCTTTTATTTTTCAACCTCATAGAAACCAACAACATAAGCGAGCAAACATTGCTCTCCCCAACTTGAATTCAACCACATCATCATGTGAATACTCCCTACTTTCTAAGGCAAGGTAAAAATTCATACAACAACACAAAGTTGAGGGTTTAAGAAAAAACAACAATCAAGATCCATACAAAAAATGAATTTGACACTCATAGACAAGAATCAAACTCAAACAACATGGATAATGAGCAAAGGCTCAAAAGGTTTACAAACGATCATGTAACACCCCCTTTCTATACCCCCAAATAATCATTTAGGCACATATTAAAAATTTCGTCAGAGTATAATTACAAACATGGTATAAAAGAGGCATGTCACATCAATTACGAAAATTTAAACATACAACACCTGCTCAACTATTGATATGCAACAGTGGGATAACTAGTAACAGAGGAACTTATTCCTTACACCCACATGTCAATATTTAGAATAAAAGCGGAAAATCTAAACATTGAATAACATCAGACATATATACTTATATATACATGCGTCATCGGTTATCATCCATCAACATAATTCATATTTACTTAAACATTCATCCACAACATACATGTACAAATGTATCACAAAAGAATAATATACATCCTAGCTACCCGGTGCTACATATCAGAGCCAACCGACCAAAAGAATGAAGACCCGCTTCACAAAAAGACCACCAGCATACCTACTCTGCAATGCCTCATAGAGCATCATAAAACAGCAGAAGGGTGAGAAATATTATCATAATAACAATGCATATAATTATATATAATAGCATAAAATTACACATAATTCACCTTCTCACCACAATTCATCACAAGTCACTCATATACATCGCAATGTATCTATATATATATAAAACCAAGCATACACATCAGGCATACTTTCATAATTCTTATCATTCCACATAAACATACACAACTGTTTATTCACCAATGCATCATTTAAAGATGAGAAATGCAATTCATAGAGACCGACTCACGACTCTATGCAAATGCAATGCGGGTACCGACTCGATCATCTCAAGTTCACTCAGGAACTTCTGCTGGAACCATCGCTCGTTACCAAAGTAACTCCCCGTTGGGCCTACGATGTTCACCCACCGCTCACACCTCCACCAAGAGAGGCTCACAGTGTTTATGGATCGCTCACACCTCCACCGAGAGAGGCTCACGACCCGATTGCTCACACCTCCACCAAGAGAGGCTCACAATCCGATTGCTCACACCTCCACCAAGAGAGGCTCACAATCGTCTATAACCATAGCTCACACCTCCACCGAGAGAGGCTCACGATGGTATAGCGGATTCTCATTAGAATCCCTCAGCACAAGAATGCACATCATTATGCTACACATGATAATGACTCAAGACATTCTTGAAATGCATACATATTCACAATATATACATGCATTCATCTCATACAATCACATACAATCTACATACATTCACGTCAATGCACTATTGTACGATTCACATTTAAACACACCGTCAAAACGGTAAAAGTCGCTAAATAGCACTATTTCTGACTTTTCCGACTTATTTAATCGGCTAATAATTTCCAATTCATCATATTAAGAAAGAACATTCCATAAGCTTTCTAACGCATCAAACCAAGCCTCAAACCGAACCACAGATCAAAAGTTATGCAGAAAACAAAATTACACGAACAGCACTGTTCGCTGGGCAAACCTCCCTCGCGAGCATTCGCTAGCTCCTTCGCTAGGCGAACATCCCTCGCGAGCATTCGCTAGCTCCTTCGCTAGGCGAATGTTCCAGCGAACCAACTGTTAGCTAAAAACAGACACAAAGTTCGCTAGGCGAGCACTTGGCGAACCAAGTCAGAACCAAACAGAGCCAAAAACACCCAAAGTTCGCTAGGCGAACACTCTAGCGAACCTTCGCTCATGCCTTCGCTAGGCGAACCCCCGTAGCGAACCTTCACTACCCTTCGCTGAATGGTTCGCTAGGCGAACCTGCGAAAACTCAGAATCCTTCAGCGCTGTTGAAAACCCAAAAACCCTATTTTTCAACCCAAAACATTTTCAAAACAACATACATCCATCAGAACTCAATCTAATCATGGCAACAAGCATTCTACCACATTTTCGTCGATTTCCAACCGCGAAAACATCGATTTCTCATTATCGACCTAAAATGGAAAACTATGAAAACACCACAACCAATCCAATACACACATTCACAATCATACATAATACTATACATTGATAAGATAACAATGTTTCACACCCTTACCCGATTAAATCGATTCCTAGAGGTTGATTTTCTTGGTTTTCCTCTTTTCCTCTTCTTTTCTCTTCCTCTTCTTTCTTTCTCTCCTTTTTCTCTCTATTTCTCTTTTCTTTCTCTTTTCTATCTATTTTCTTTCTCTCATTTTCCACTAAATCAATTAATTCATTTTTCTCACAAAATTCTAACTCCACAAAATTTCTAACTTATGATTAATTGAGAAAAGTCTAAAATACCTTCCATTCTAATTTCCCCGAAAACTCTCAAAACGGTAAAATAACATTTAACACACCAATTTAACAAATAAAATAATTTATCACCCAATTAAAACAAAAGACTCAAGAATAATGGAATAATCAAAATCGAGGCGTTACAGATCACACACTCACAAGGTGAATTGACTATTTGGCTTAGGTAGTTGTGCTCAAAATGAAACAAAATGCCTTGATCCTTTTCATGCATTCATATAAGCAATACAAACAACAGATTCAACATAATAAAATCCAGTAAAACAAAATTGTCGGTACTCCGAGCATATATGAACTATGGAAAGTCACCTCACAAAAAGGTGGGAACTAAAGTGATTCACAATAAGAACAAGTATACGAAAGAATGAATGGCATAGAAGTTCTAAAAAGCCTAAGTATCATGAATATGCTAAAGTTAAGAAAGCGATAAACACATACCTTGAACATGTAAAAAACTTTAAACACTATCACTACCATGCATTCGCAAGTTGAAACACTCAAAATTGGAAAATCACCGAATGCGACTTTAAGCAATCGAGCCAAAATTTGAGTCCAAACAACAACAAAAGAATTAGAAAAATTACTAATAATTACTAATATATAAGGCCTTGGTGGAAGTGGGAAGAAGGGGGAACCAAGTGAACAATTAAAAGAATTCACTGGTTCAGCACAGCAGAGCGCGCTAAGCGCGCAGGCCCGCGCTAAGGGCGCTACACCAGAAGCAGAAAATCCAGTACAGTAATAAGGTTCTGGTGTAGGCCTCCACTTACCATCTACACAATCTCATATACAATGAAAAAGTAATGACGGAACAAAAAACGATAAAACATGCTTGTTTTACGTCGTAAGCTCGACGCCTATTATTTATACACACTTCTCCAAGTTGCCTCTTTACACGGTTAGCGCTCACCGACGATGAAACCTAACCAAACACCTGGCAAACGTGAAGAGAAACAAATATATACACTATATTTACAATTATGCAAAACATGTAAAATTCACAAATATGGTAAACATATACAAGTATTAATATAAACAAGTGAAAATAGACAATATATACGATATCTACAAAACTCATAAACAAAGAAACTATCGCAATACGATCCAATAAAAACACCAATCCCCGGCAACGACGCCATTTTGTTGGTAGCGGTATAGGACAAGCAAGCAAAAAGAGTTGGAAGTATTTTTCTGGGATTTATCGTGTCCACAGAGATCGGTGCTACTGAACTGCCATTCGACGATCACTAAGTTTATGAGTTTGGGGTTAAATGGTTCAAAGCGTAAATGCGGAAAAGTAAATAAGAACATAAAAACAATTCATTCTTCAACAAGACGAACTTATCAAGCATACATATAATCCACTCGTCACAAACATAAATTTATCGACCATTTATACTCAACTTGCAATACTCGTCAAAATCATCCAACATCACTCACAACAGTGTCCATCTCTGTCACACTGAGCTGAGAGACAACCGTATTACTCTCGTCGTCACTCTCGCGCACGACGCCTCCAAACACGGAAGACATTAAGTTCCGACACCCAAAAGATTATCATCTAAATCTATCTCTAGCATTTAGACAATAGATATCCATCCCTAATCAAGATTCATGATGTTTATCTCTAACACAACACAAATCCAAACATAAATGCAAAAAGATCAAGGAAGACATCGATAATGATTTGTAAAGCAAATTTCATATAATATTATGATCAACAAAGATACATATGTTCAAAGTAACTATACAAACACCCAACAAAGAAATTACAAAGAGAAGAGAGAAGAGGAACCAAACATTTCTTGGTTTGTCAACACCAATCGACGAGAGATTCGACTCCGGATCATCCAAATGCAAGCTCCAATGATATTTTCTAAGCTAATCTACAAGAAATATGAAGTTTGATGGAGTTGGGAGCAAAAAACCCCAAAACCATCCCTAAAAATGTGTTTTTTACTCATATTTATTGTTGTCATCATCGCAGACTGTGCTCAGCACGCTTTTGGGCACTAAGTGTGCGTTAAACCGCCTTAAGAGCCCGCTCAGCGCGCATCCAGCTGACTTGAAAAATGTTTCAGCCATAACTTGTGAACCGTAACTCCGTTTTTCGCCCGGTTTGAAGCGTTGGAAAGCTTATTCAATTTCCTATCTAACAATGAATAAATATCAACCAAATTGGTGATTTTTATTATCCTTATTTTGAGCCGTATTCGTTGATGAGTCGCTAAAAATCACGCGTTTGAAGCCGTGTCTTCGACACTTTATTGCTCATGCTCCAAATACACCTCAATACCTACAAAATGAGCAGAAAACTATCAAACGGTAAACAAATACACTAAAACTTGCCTATACACTAAATATACCCATTTACATACAAAGTGGGGTTTATTTGAATGATATTTAACAAAAAGTATAGATAAGTGCCACAAAACTTATATACAAAAACTAGTACATTTTGCACTTATCAACTCTCCCCAACTTACATATTTGTTTGTCCTCAAACAAAGGCAACAAACTTAAAAACACAAAAGCAATAACCAAAGAATCATGAATCAACAAGTTTTGAAAACAAAAAAAAAATGCAATGGTTCAATCAAAAATGGTACACACAAAGTAAATACTTACCACTAAACTACAACGATAACATAATCACGAAACAAATGCTAAATACAAAAATCATGCAAAACATTCTAAAACAACACAAGTTAAAATGTGAATCACACCTAGCAAAAACAATCATCGGTAGATGAAAAACATAAAATGAGGTACTTTCACTCACACAACAATCTTGCAAACAAAAGACTAAATTATGCATCCATCCAAAAATTCACATTGAACATACAAAGGCAAGAATCACAAGGACTTTTCTAGGTTGTAATGTGGTCGGGTAAACAAACAAGGAATAATTCTTAAAGCTAATCGAAACAAAAACTTGCCTAAACCTAAGGGAGTGATCAACTCACTAAAGTTCAAACACAAAATTTCAATCAAACTTCTTCCAAAATCCCAAGTGTTACACCAAACACATAGAACTTATTAGCACAACATTATTCTACTCTTTTTGTTTTTCTTTTTCAAAGCTTTTTCAATTTTTTTTCTTTCTTTTTCTTTTCTGTTCTTTTTCATATTTTTCTCTTTTATCTTTTCTTTTTCAACCTCATAGAAACCAACAACATAAGTGAGCAAACATTGCTCTCCCCAACTTGAATTCAACCACATCATCATGTGAATACTCCCTACTTTCTAAGGCAAGGTAAAAATTCATACAACAACACAAAGTTGAGGGTTCAAGAAAAAACAACAATCAAGATCCACACAAAAAATGAATTTGACACTCATAGACAAGAATCAAACTCAAACAACATGGATAATGACCAAAGGCTCAAAAGGTTTACAAACGATCACACACTCACAAGGTGAATTGACTATTTGGCTTAGGTAGTTGTGCTCAAAATGAAACAAAATGCCTTGATCCTTTTCATGCATTCATATAAGCAATACAAACAACAGATTCAACATAATAAAATCCAGTAAAACAAAATTGTCGGTACTCCGAGCATATATGAACAATGGAAAGTCACCTCACAAAAAGGTGGAAACTAAAGTGATTCACAATAAGAACAAGTATACGAAAGAATGAATGGCATAGAAGTTGTAAAAAGCCTAAGTATCATGAATATGCTAAAGTCAAGAAAGCGATAAACACATACCTTGAACGTGTACAAAACTTTAAACACTATCATTACCATGCATTCGCAAGTTGAAACACCCAAAATTGGAAAATCACCGAATGCGACTTCAAGCAATCGAGCCAAAATTTGAGTCCAAACAAAAACAAAAGAATTAGAAAAATTACTAATAATTACTAATATATAAGGCCTTGGTGGAAGTGGGAAGAAGGGGGAACCAAGTGAATAATTAAAAGAATTCACTGGTTCAGCACAGCAGAATGCGCTAAGGGCGCAGGCCCGCGTTAAGGGCGCTACACCAGAAGCAGAAAAACCAGTACAGCAATAAGGTTCTGGTGTAGGCCTCCACTTAACACCTACACAATCTCATATACAATGAAAAAATAATAACGGAACAAAAAATGATAAAACATGCTTGTTTTACGTCGTAAGCTCGACGCCTATTATTTATACACACTTCTCCAAGTTGCCTCTTTACACGGTTAGCGCTCACCGACGACGAGACCTAACTAACAACTTAGCAAACGTGAAGAGAAACAAATATCTACACTATATTTACAATTATGCAAAACATGTAAAGTTCACAAATATGGTAAACATGTACAAGCATCAATAGAAACAAGGGAAAATAGACAATATATACGATATCTGCAAAACTCAAAAACAAAGAAACTATCGCAATGTGATCCAATAAAAACACCAATCCCCGGCAATGGCGCCATTTTGTTGGTAGCGGTATAGGGCAAGCAAGCAAAAAGATTTGGAAGTATTTTTCCGGGATTTATCGTGTCCACTAAGATCGGTGCTACTGAACTGCCATTCGACGATCACTAAGTTTATGAGTTTGGTTTTAAACGGTTCAAAGTGTAAATGCGGAAAAGTAAATAAGAACATAAAAACAATTCATTCTTCAACAAGACGAACTTATCAAGCATACATATAATCCACTCGTGACAAACATAAATTTATCGACCAATTATACTACACCTGCAATACTCGTCAAAATCATCCAACATCACTCACAACAGTGTCCATCTCTGGCACACTGAGCTGAGAGACAACCGTATTACTCTCATCGTCACTCTCGCGCACGAAGCCTCGAAACGCGGAAGACATTAAGTTCCGACACCCAAAAGATTATCATCTAAATCTATCTCTAGCATCTGGACAATAGATATCCATCCCTAATCAAGATTCGTGATGTTTATCTCTAACAGAACACAAATCCAAACATAAATGCCAAAAGATCAAGGAAGACATCGATAATGATTTGTAAAGCAAATTTCATATAATATTATGATCAACAAAGATACATATGTTCAAAGTAACTATACAAACACCCAACAAAGAAATTACAAAGAGAAGAGAGAAGAGGAACCAAACATTTCTTGGTTTGTCAACACCAATCGACGAGAGATTCGACTTCGGATCATCCAAATGCAAGCTCCAATGATGTTTTCTAAGCTAATCTACAAGAAAAATGAAGTTTGATGGAGTTGGGAGCAAAAAATCCCAAAACCATCCCTAAAAATGTGTTTTATACCCATATTTATTGCTGTCATCATCGCAGACCGCGCTCAGCGCGCTTTTGGGCGCTAAGCGTGCGTTAAACCGCCTTAAGAGCCCACTCAGCGCGCTCGGGCGCGCTCAGCGCGCAACCCGCTGACTTGAAAAATGTTTCAGTCATAACTTGTGAACCGTAACTCCGTTTTTCGCCCGGTTCGAAGCGTTGGAAAGCTTATTCAATTTCCTATCTAACAATGAATAAATATCAACCAAATTGGTGATTTTTATTATCCTCATTTTGAGCCGTAATCGTTGATGAGTCGCTAAAAATCGCGCGTTTGAAGCCGTGTCTTCGACACTTTATTGCTCATGCTCCAAATACACATCAATACCTACAAAATGAGCAGAAAACTATCAAACGGTACACAAATACACTAAATCTTGACTATACACTAAATATACACATTTACATACAAAGTGGGGTTTATTTGAATGATATTTAACAAAAAGTATAGATAAGTGCAACAAAACTTATATACATAAATAGGTACATTTTGCACTTATCAACTCTCCCCAACTTACATATTTGTTTGTCCTCAAACAAAGCCAACAAACTTAAAAACACAAAAGCAATAACCAAAGAATCATGAATCAACAAGTTTTGAAAACGGAAAACAAATGCAATGGTTCAATCGAAAATGGTACACACAAAGTAAATACTTACCACTAAACTACAACGATAACATAATCACAAAACAAATGCTAAATACAAAAATCATGCAAAACATTCTAAAACAACACAAGTTCAAATGTGAATCACACCTAGCAAAAACAATCATCGGTAGATGAAAAACATAAAATGAAGTACTTTCACTCACACAACAATCTTGCAAACAAAAGACTAAATTATGCATCCATCCAAAAATTCACATTGAACATACAAAGGCAAGAATCACAAGGACTTTTCTAGGTTGTAATATGGTCGGGTAAACAAACAATGAATAATTCCTAAAGCTAATCGAAACAAAAACTTACCTAAACCTAAGGGAGTGATCAACTCACAAAAGTTCAAACACAAAATTTCAATCAAACTTCTTCCAAAATCCCAAGTGTTACACCAAACACATAGAACTTATTAGCACAACATTATTCTACTCTTTTTGTTTTTCTTTTTCAAAACTTTTTCAATTTTTTTCTTTCTTTTTCTTTTATGTTCTTTTTCATATTTTTCTCTTTTATCTTTTCTTTCTCAACCTCATAGAAACCAACAACATAAGTGAGCAAACATTGCTCTCCCCAACTTGAATTCAACCACATCATCATGTGAATACTCCCTACTTTCTAAGGCAAGGTAAGAATTCATACAACAACACAAAGTTGAGGGTTCAAGAAAAAACAACAATCAAGATCCATACAAAAAATGAATTTGACACTCATAGACAAGAATCAAACTCAAACAACATGGATAATGACCAAAGGCTCAAAAGGTTTACAAACGATCACACACTCACAAGGTGAATTGACTATTTGGCTTAGGTAGTTGTGCTCAAAATGAAACAAAATGCCTTGATCCTTTTCATGCATTCATATAAGCAATACAAACAACAGATTCAACATAATAAAATCCAGTAAAACAAAATTGTCGGTACTCCGAGCATATATGAACAATGGAAAGTCACCTCACAAAAAGGTGGGAACTAAAGTGATTCAGAATAAGAACAAGTATACGAAAGAATGAATGGCATAGAAGTTGTAAAAAGCCTAAGTATCATGAATATGCTAAAGTGAAGAAAGCGATAAACACATACCTTGAACGTGTACAAAACTTTAAACACTATCATTACCATGCATTCGCAAGTTGAAACACTCAAAATTGGAAAATCACCGAATGCGACTTCAAGGAATCGAGCAAAAATTTGAGTCCTAACAACAACAAAAGAATTAGAAAAATTACTAATAATTACTAATATATAAGGCCTTGGTGGAAGTGGGAAGAAGGGGGAACCAAGTGAACAATTAAAAGAATTCACTGGTTCAGCACAGTAGAGCGCGCTAAGCGCGCAGGCCCGCGCTAAGGGCGCTACACCAGAAGCAGAAAAACCAGTACAGGAATAAGGTTCTGGTGTAGGCCTCCACTTAACACCTACACAATCTCATATACAATGAAAAAATAATAACGGAACAAAAAACGATAAAACATGCTTGTTTTACGTCGTAAGCTCGACGCCTATTATTTATACACACTTCTCCAAGTTGCCTCTTTACACGGTTAGCGCTCACCGACGACGAAACCTAACCAACAACTTAGCAAACGTGAAGAGAAACAAATATCTACACTATATTTACAATTATGCAAAACATGTAAAATTCACAAATATGGTAAACATATACAAGCATCAATATAAACAAGGGAAAATAGACAATATATACGATATCTACAAAACTCAAAAACAAAGAAACTATCGCAATGTGATCCAATAAAAACACCAATCCCCGGCAACGGCGCCATTTTGTTGGTAGCGGTATAGGGCAAGCAAGCAAAAAGATTTGGAAGTATTTTTCCGGGATTTATCGTGTCCACTGAGATCGGTGCTACTGAACTGCCATTCGACGATCACTAAGTTTATGAGTTTGGGGTTAAATGGTTCAAAGTGTAAATGCGGAAAAGTAAATAAGAACATAAAAACAATTCATTCTTCAACAAGACGAACTTATCAAGCATACATATAATCCACTCGTGACAAACATAAATTTATCGACCAATTATACTACACCTGCAATACTCGTCAAAATCATCCAACATCACTCACAACAGTGTCCATCTCTGGCACACTGAGCTGAGAGACAACCGTATTACTCTCATCGTCACTCTCGCGCACGAAGCCTCGAAACGCGGAAGACATTAAGTTCCGACACCCAAAAGATTATCATCTAAATCTATCTCTAGCATCTAGACAATAGATATCCATGCCTAATCAAGATTCGTGATGTTTATCTCTAACAGAACACAAATCCAAACATAAATGTAAAAAGATCAAGGAAGACATCGATAATGATTTGTAAAGCAAATTTCATATAATATTATGATCAACAAAGATACATATGTTCAAAGTAACTATACAAACACCCAACAAAGAAATTACAAAGAGAAGAGAGAAGAGGAACCAAACATTTCTTGGTTTGTCAACACCAATCGACGAGAGATTCGACTCCGGATCATTCAAATGCAAGCTCCAATGATATTTTCTAAGCTAATCTACAAAAAATATGAAGTTTGATGGAGTTGGGAGCAAAAAACCCCAAAACCATCCCTAAAAATGTGTTTTTTACTCATATTTATTGCTGTAATCATCGCAGACTGTGCTCAGCACGCTTTTGGGCGCAAAGTGTGCGTTAAACCGCCTTAAGAGCCCGCTCAGCGCGCTCGGGCGCGCTCAGCGCGCATCCAGCTGACTTGAAAAATGTTTCAGCCATAACTTGTGAACCGTAACTCCGTTTTTCGCCCGGTTTGAAGCGTTGGAAAGCTTATTCAATTTCCTATCTAACAATGAATAAATATAAACCAAATTGGTGATTTTTATTATCCTTATTTAGAGCCGTATTCATTGATGAGTCGCTAAAAATCACGCGTTTGAAGCCGTGTCTTCGACACTTTATTTCTCATGCTCCAAATACACCTCAATACCTACAAAATGAGCAGAAAACTATCAAACGGTAAACAAATACACTAAAACTTGACTATACACTAAATATACCCATTTACATACAAAGTGGGGTTTATTTGAATGATATTTAACAAAAAGTATAGATAAGTGCCACAAAACTTATATACAAAAACTAGTACATTTTGCACTTATCAACTCTCCCCAACTTACATATTTGTTTGTCCTCAAACAAAGGCAACAAACTTAAAAACACAAAAGCAATAACCAAAGAATCATGAATCAACAAGTTTTGAAAACGGAAAACAAATGCAATGGTTCAATCGAAAATGGTACACACAAAGTAAATACTTACCACTAAACTACAACGATAACATAATCACGAAACAAATGCTAAATACAAAAATCATGCAAAACATTCTAAAACAACACAAGTTAAAATGTGAATCACACCTAGCAAAAACAATCATCGGTAGATGAAAAACATAAAATGAGGTACTTTCACTCACACAACAATCTTGCAAACAAAAGACTAAATTATGCATCCATCCAAAAATTCACATTGAACATACAAAGGCAAGAATCACAAGGACTTTTCTAGGTTGTAATGTGGTCGGGTAAACAAACAAGGAATAATTCCTAAAGCTAATCGAAACAAAAACTTGCCTAAACCTAAGGGAGTGATCAACTCACTAAAGTTCAAACACAAAATTTCAATCAAACTTCTTCCAAAATCCCAAGTGTTACACCAAACACATAGAACTTATTAGCACAACATTATTCTACTCTTTTTGTTTTTCTTTTTCAAAGCTTTTTCAATTTTTTTTCTTTCTTTTTCTTTTCTGTTCTTTTTCATATTTTTCTCATTTATCTTTTCTTTTTCAACCTCATAGAAACCAACAACATAAGTGAGCAAACATTGCTCTCCCCAACTTGAATTCAACCACATCATCATGTGAATACTCCCCACTTTCTAAGGCAAGGTAAAAATTCATACAATAACACAAAGTTGAGGGTTCAAGAAAAAACAACAATCAAGATCCACACAAAAAATGAATTTTACACTCATAGACAAGAATCAAACTCAAACAACATGGATAATGACCAAAGGCTCAAAAGGTTTACAAACGATCACACACTCACAAGGTGAATTGACTATTTGGCTTAGGTAGTTGTGCTCAAAATGAAACAAAATCCCTTGATCCTTTTCATGCATTCATATAAGCAATACAAACAACAGATTCAACATAATAAAATCCAGTAAAACAAAATTGTCGGTACTCCGAGCATATATGAACAATGGAAAGTCACCTCACAAAAAGGTGGGAACTAAAGTGATTCACAATAAGAACAAGTATACGAAAGAATGAATGGCATAGAAGTTGTAAAAAGCCTAAGTATCATGAATATGGTAAAGTGAAGAAAGCGATAAACACATACCTTGAACGTGTACAAAACTTTAAACACTATCATTACCATGCATTCGCAAGTTGAAACACTCAAAATTGGAAAATCACCGAATGCGACTTCAAGGAATCGAGCAAAAATTTGAGTCCTAACAACAACAAAAGAATTAGAAAAATTACTAATAATTACTAATATATAAGGCCTTGGTGGAAGTGGGAAGAAGGGGGAACCAAGTGAACAATTAAAAGAATTCACTGGTTCAGCACAGTAGAGCGCGCTAAGCGCGCAGGCCCGCGCTAAGGGCGCTACACCAGAAGCAGAAAAATCAGTACAACAATAAGGTTCTGGTGTAGGCCTCCACTTAACACCTACACAATCTCATATACAATGAAAAAATAATAACGGAACAAAAAACGATAAAACATGCTTGTTTTACGTCGTAAGCTCGACGCCTATTATTTATACACACTTCTCCAAGTTGCCTCTTTACACGGTTAGCGCTCACCGACGACGAAACCTAACCAACAACTTAGCAAACGTGAAGAGAAACAAATATCCACACTATATTTACAATTATGCAAAACATGTAAAATTCACAAATATGGTAAACATATACAAGTATCAATATAAACAAGGGAAAATAGACAATATATACGATATCTACAAAACTCAAAAACAAAGAAACTATCGCAATGCGATCCAATAAAAACACCAATCCCCGACAACAACGCCATTTTGTTGGTAGCGGTATAGGGCAAGCAACCAAAAAGATTTGGAAGTATTTTTCTGGGATTTATCGTGTCCACAGAGATCGGTGCTACTGAACTGCCATTCGACGATCACTAAGTTTATGAGTTTGGGGTTAAATGGTTCAAAGCGTAAATGCGGAAAAGTAAATAAGAACATAAAAACAATTCATTCTTCAACAAGACGAACTTATCAAGCATACATATAATCCACTCGTCACAAACATAAATTTATCGACTAATTATACTACACCTGCAATACTCGTCAAAATCATCCAACATCACTCACAACAGTGTCCATCTCTGGCACACTGAGCTGAGAGACAACCGTATTACTCTCGTCGTCACTCTCGCGCACGACGCCTCGAAACACGGAAGACATTAAGTTCCGACACCCAAAAGATTATCATCTAAATCTATCTCTAGCATCTAGATAATAGATATCCATCCCTAATCAAGATTCGTGATGTTTATCTCTAACACAACACAAATCCAAACATAAATGCAAAAAGATCAAGGAAGACATCGATAATGATTTGTAAAGCAAATTTCATATAATATTATGATCAACAAAGATACATATGTTCAAAGTAACTATACAAACACACAACAAAGAAATTACAAAGAGAAGAGAGAAGAGGAACCAAACATTTCTTGGTTTGTCAACACCAATCGACGAGAGATTCGACTCCGGATCATCCAAGTGCAAGCTCCAATGATGTTTTCTAAGCTAATCTACAAGAAAAATGAAGTTTGATGGAGTTGGGAGCAAAAAACCCCAAAACCATCCCTAAAAATGTGTTTTTTACCCATATTTATTGCTGTCATTATCGCAGACCGCGCTCAGCGCGCTTTTGGGCGCTAAGCGTGCGTTAAACCGCCTTAAAAGCCCGCTCAGCGCGCTCGGTCGCGCTCAGCGCGCAACCTGCTGACTTGAAAAATGTTTCAGCCATAACTTGTGAACCGTAACTCCGTTTTTCGCCCGGTTCGAAGCGTTGGAAAGCTTATTCAACTTCCAATCTAACAATGAATAAATATCAACCAAATTGGTGATTTTTATTATCCTCATTTTGAGCCGTAATCGTTGATGAGTCGCTAAAAATCGCGCATTTGAAGCCGTGTCTTCGACACTTTATTGCTCATGCTCCAAATACACCTCAATACCTACAAAATGAGCAGAAAACTATCAAACGGTACACAAATACACTAAAACTTGACAATACACTAAATATACACATTTACATACAAAGTTTGGTTTATTCGAACGATATTTAACAAAAAGTATAGATAAGTGCGTCAAAACTTATATACAAAAATAAGTACATTTTGCACTTATCAACTCTCCCTAACTTACATATTTGTTTGTCCTCAAACAAAGCCAACAAACTTAAAAACACAAAAGCAATAACCAAAGAATCATGAATCAACAAGTTTTGAAAACGGAAAACAAATGCAATGGTTCAATCGAAAATGGTACACACAAAGTAAATACTTACCACTAAACTACAACGATAACATAATCACGAAACAAATGCTAAATACAAAAATCATGCAAAACATTCTAAAACAACACAAGTTCAAATGTGAATCACACCTAGCAAAAACAATCATCGGTAGATGAAAAACATAAAATGAGGTACTTTCACTCACACAACAATCTTGCAAACAAAAGACTAAATTATGCATCCATCCAAAAATTCACATTGAACATACAAAGGCAAGAATCACAAGGACTTTTCTAGGTTGTAATGTGGTCGGGTAAACAAACAAGGAATAATTCCTAAAGCTAATCGAAACAAAAACTTGCCTAAACCTAAGGGAGTGATCAACTCACTAAAGTTCAAACACAAAATTTCAATCAAACTTCTTCCAAAATCCCAAGTGTTACACCAAACACATAGAACTTATTAGCACAACATTATTCTACACTTTTTGTTTTTCTTTTTCAAAGCTTTTTCAATTTTTTTTCTTTCTTTTTCTTTTCTGTTCTTTTTCATATTTTTCTCTTTTATCTTTTCTTTTTCCACCTCATAGAAACCAACAACATAAGTGAGCAAACATTGCTCTCCCCAACTTGAATTCAACCACATCATCATGTGAATACTCCCTACTTTCTAAGGCAAGGTAAAAATTCATACAACAACACAAAGTTGAGGGTTCAAGAAAAAACAACAATCAAGATCCACACAAAAAATGAATTTGACACTCATAGACAAGAATCAAACTCAAACAACATGGATAATGACCAAAGGCTCAAAAGGTTTACAAACGATCACACACTCACAAGGTGAATTGACTATTTGGCTTAGGTAGTTGTGCTCAAAATGAAACAAAATTCCTTGATCCTTTTCATGCATTCATATAAGCAATACAAACAACAGATTCAACATAATAAAACCCAGTAAAACAAAATTGTCGGTACTCCGAGCATATATGAACAATGGAAAGTCACCTCACAAAAAGGTGGGAACTAAAGTGATTCACAATAAGAACAAGTATACGAAAGAATGAATGACATAGAAGTTGTAAAAAGCCTAAGTATCATGAATATGCTAAAGTCAAGAAAGAGATAAACACATACCTTGAACGTGTACAAAACTTTAAACACTATCATTACCATGCATTCGCAAGTTGAAACACCCAAAATTGGAAAATTACCGAATGCGACTTCAAGCAATCGAGCCAAAATTTGAGTCCAAACAAAAACAAAAGAATTAGAAAAATTACTAATAATTACTAATATATAAGGCCATGGTGGAAGTGGGAAGAAGGGGGAACCAAGTGAACAATTAAAAGAATTCACTGGTTCAGCACAGCAGAGTGCGCTAAGGGCGCAGGCCCGCGTTAAGGGCGCTACACCAGAAGCAGAAAAACCAGTACAGCAATAAGGTTCTGGTGTAGGCCTCCACTTAACACCTACACAATCTCATATACAATGAAAAAATAATAACGGCACAAAAAAACGATAAAACATGCTTGTTTTACGTCGTAAGCTCGACGCCTATTATTTATACACACTTCTCCAAGTTGCCTCTTTACACGGTTAGCGCTCACCGACGACGAAACCTAACCAACAACTTAGCAAACGTGAAGAGAAACAAATATCTACACTATATTTACAATTATGCAAAACATGTAAAATTCACAAATATGGTAAACATATACAAGTATCAATATAAACAAGTGAAAATAGACAATATATACGATATCTACAAAACTCAAAAACAAAGAAACTATCGCAATGCGATCCAATAAAAACACCAATCCCCGACAACGGCGCCATTTTGTTGGTAGCGGTATAAGGCAAGCAACCAAAAAGATTTGGAAGTATTTTTCTGGGATTTATCGTGTCCACTGAGATCGGTGCTACTGAACTGCCATTCGACGATCACTAAGTTTATGAGTTTGGGGTTAAATGGTTCAAAGCGTAAATGCGGAAAAGTAAATAAGAACATAAAAACAATTCATTCTTCAACAAGACGAACTTATCAAGCATACATATAATCCACTCGTCACAAACATAAATTTATCGACTAATTATACTACACCTGAAATACTCGTCAAAATCATCCAACATCACTCACAACAGTGTCCATCTCTGGCACACTGAGTTGAGAGACAACCGTATTACTCTCGTCGTCACTCTCGCGCACGACGCCTCGAAACACGGAAGACATTAAGTTCCGACACCCAAAAGATTATCATCTAAATCTATCTCTAGCATCTAGACAATATATATCCATCCCTAATCAAGATTCGTGATGTTTATCTCTAACACAACACAAATCCAAACATAAATGCAAAAAGATCAAGGAAGACATCGATAATGATTTGTAAAGCAAATTTCATATAATATTATGATCAACAATGATACATATGTTCAAAGTAACTATACAAACACCCAACAAAGAAATTACAAAGAGATGAGAGAAGAGGAAACAAACATTTCTTGGTTTGTCAACACCAATCGACGAGAGATTCGACTCCGGATCATCCAAATGCAAGCTCCAATGATGTTTTCTAAGCTAATCTACAAGAAAAATTAAGTTTGATGGAGTTGGGAGCAAAAAACCCCAAAACCATCCCTAAAAATGTGTTTTTTACCCATATTTATTGCTGTCATTATCGCAGACCGCGCTCAGCGCGCTTTTGGGCGCTAAGCGTGCGTTAAACCGCCTTAAAAGCCCGCTCAGCGCGCTCGGTCGCGCTCAGCGCGCAACCTGCTGACTTGAAAAATGTTTCAGCCATAACTTGTGAACCGTAACTCCGTTTTTCGCCCGGTTCGAAGCGTTGGAAAGCTTATTCAACTTCCAATCTAACAATGAATAAATATCAACCAAATTGGTGATTTTTATTATCCTCATTTTGAGCCGTAATCGTTGATGAGTCGCTAAAAATCGCGCATTTGAAGCCGTGTCTTCGACACTTTATTGCTCATGCTCCAAATACACCTCAATACCTACAAAATGAGCAGAAAACTATCAAACGGTACACAAATACACTAAAACTTGACAATACACTAAATATACACATTTACATACAAAGTTGGGTTTATTCGAACGATATTTAACAAAAAGTATAGATAAGTGCGTCAAAACTTATATAAAAAAATAAGTACATTTTGCACTTATCAACTCTCCCTAACTTACATATTTGTTTGTCCTCAAACAAAGCCAACAAACTTAAAAACACAAAAGCAATAACCAAAGAATCATGAATCAACAAGTTTTGAAAACGGAAAACAAATGCAATGGTTCAATCGAAAATGGTACACACAAAGTAAATACTTACCACTAAACTACAACGATAACATAATCACGAAACAAATGCTAAATACAAAAATCATGCAAAACATTCTAAAACAACACAAGTTCAAATGTGAATCACACCTAGCAAAAACAATCATCGGTAGATGAAAAACATAAAATGAGGTACTTTCACTCACACAACAATCTTGCAAACAAAAGACTAAATTATGCATCCATCCAAAAATTCACATTGAACATACAAAGGCAAGAATCACAAGGACTTTTCTAGGTTGTAATGTGGTCGGGTAAACAAACAAGGAATAATTCCTAAAGCTAATCGAAACAAAAACTTGCCTAAACCTAAGGGAGTGATCAACTCACTAAAGTTCAAACACAAAATTTCAATCAAACTTCTTCCAAAATCCCAAGTGTTACACCAAACACATAGAACTTATTAGCACAACATTATTCTACACTTTTTGTTTTTCTTTTTCAAAGCTTTTTCAATTTTTTTTCTTTCTTTTTCTTTTCTGTTCTTTTTCATATTTTTCTCTTTTATCTTTTCTTTTTCCACCTCATAGAAACCAACAACATAAGTGAGCAAACATTGCTCTCCCCAACTTGAATTCAACCACATCATCATGTGAATACTCCCTACTTTCTAAGGCAAGGTAAAAATTCATACAACAACACAAAGTTGAGGGTTCAAGAAAAAACAACAATCAAGATCCACACAAAAAATGAATTTGACACTCATAGACAAGAATCAAACTCAAACAACATGGATAATGCCCAAAGGCTCAAAAGGTTTACAAACGATCACACACTCATAAGGTGAATTGACTATTTGGCTTAGGTAGTTGTGCTCAAAATGAAACAAAATGCCTTGATCCTTTTCATGCATTCATATAAGCAATACAAACAACAGGTTCAACATAATAAAATCCAGTAAAACAAAATTGTCGGTACTCCGAGCATATATGAACAATGGAATGTCACCTCAAAAAAAGGCGGGAACTAAAGTGATTCACAATAAGAACAAGTATACGAAAGAATGAATGGCATAGAAGTTGTAAAAAGCCTAAGTATCATGAATATGCTAAAGTCAAGAAAGCGATAAACACATACCTTGAACGTGTACAAAATTTTAAACACTATCATTACCATGCATTCGCAAGTTGAAACACTCAAAATCGGAAAATCACCGAATGCGACTTCAAGCAATCGAGCCAAAATTTGAGTCCTAACAACAACAAAAGAATTAGAAAAATTACTAATAATTACTAATATATAAGGCCTTGGTGGAAGTGGGAAGAAGGGGGAACAAAGTGAACAATTAAATGAATTCACTGGTTCAGCACAGCAAAGCGCTTAGGCCCGCGCTAAGCGCGCTACACCAGAAGCAGAAAAACCAGTATAACAATAAGGTTCTGGTGTAGGCCTCCACTTAACACCTACACAATCTCATATACAATGAAAAAGTAATAACGGAACAAAAAACGAAAAAACATGTTTGTTTTACGTCGTAAGCTCGACGCCTATTATTTATACACATTTCTCCAATTTGCCTCTTTACACAGTTAGCGCTCACCGACGACGAAACATAACCAAACACTTAGCAAACGTGAAGAGAAACAAATATATACACTATATTTACAATTATGCAAAACATGTAAAATTCACAAATATGGTAAACATATACAATTATCAATATAAACAAGTGAAAATAGACAATATATACGATATCTACAAAACTCAAAAATAAAGAAACTATCGCAATGCGATCCAGTAAAAACACCAATCCTCGACAACGGCGCTATTTTGTTGGTAGCGGTATAGAGCAAGCAAGCAAAAATATTTGGAAGTATTTTTCCGGGAAATATCGTGTCCACAGAGATCGGTGCTACTGAACTGCCGTTCGACGATCACTAAGTTTATGAGTTTGGGGTTAAATGGTTCAAAGCGTAAATGCGGAAAAGTAAATAAGAACATAAAAACAATTCATTCTTCAACAAGACGAACTTATCAAGCATACATATAATCCACTCGTCACAAACATAAATTTACCGACCAACTATACTCCACCTGCAATACTCGTCAAAATCATCCAGCATCACGGACAACAGTGTCCATCTCTGGCACACTGAGCTGAGAGACAACCGTATTACTCTCGTCATCACTTTCGCGCACGACGCCTCGAAACACGGAAGACATTAAGTTCCGACACCCAAAAGATTATCATCTAAATCTATCTCTAGCATCTAGACAATAGGTATCCATCCCTAATCAAGATTCGTGATGTTTATCTCTAACACAACACAAATCCAAACATAAATGCAAAAAGATCAAGGAAGACATCGATAATGATTTGTAAAGCAAATTTCATATAATATTATGATAAACAAAGATATATATGTTCAAAGTAACTATACAAACACCCAACAAAGAAATTACAAAGAGAAGAGAGAAGAGGAACCAAACATTTCTTGGTTTGTCAACACCAATCGACGAGAGATTCGACTCCGGATCATCCAAATACAAGCTCCAATGATGTTTTCTAAGCTAATCTACAAGAAAAATGAAGTTTGATGGAGTTGGGAGAAAAAAATCCCAAAACCATCCCTAAAAATGTGTTTTTTACCCATATTTATTGTTGTCATCATCGCAGACCGCGCTCCGCGCGCTTTTGGGCGCTAAGCGTGCGTTAAACCGCCTTAAGAGCCCGTTCAGCGCGCTCGGGCGCGCTCAGCGCGCATCCAGCTGACTTGAAAAATGTTTCAGCCATAACTTGTGAACCGTAACTCCGTTTTTCGCCCGGTTCGAAGCGTTGGAAAGCTTATTCAATTTCCTATCTAACAATGAATAAATATCAACCAAATTGGTGATTTTTATTATCCTCATTTTGAGCCGTATTCGTTGATGAGTCGCTAAAAATCGCGCGTTTGAAGCCGTGTCTTCGACACTTTATTGCTCATGCTCCAAATACACATCAATACCTACAAAATGAGCAGAAAACTATCAAACGGTACACAAATACACTAAAACTTTACTATACACTAAATATACACATTTACATACAAAGTGGGGTTTATTTGAACGATATTTAACAAAAGTATAGATAAGGGCAACAAAACTTATATACAAAAATAGGTACATTTTGCACTTATCAACTCTCCCCAACTTACATATTTGTTTGTCCTCAAACAAAGCCAACAAACTTAAAAACACAAAAGCAATAACCAAAGAATCATGAATCAACAAGTTTTAAAAACGGAAAACAAATGCAATGGTTCAATCGAAAATGGTACACACAACGAAAATACTTACCACTAAACTACAACGATAACATAATCACGAAACAAATGCTAAATACAAAAATTATGCAAAACATTCTAAAACAACACAAGTTCAAATGTGAATCACACCTAGCAAAACCAATCATCGATAGAGGAAAAACATAAAATGAGGTACTTTCACTCACACAACAATCTTGCAAACAAAAGACTAAATTATGCATCCATCCAAAAATTCACATTGAACATACAAAGGCAAGAATCACAAGGACTTTTCTAGGTTGTAATGTGGTCGGGTAAACAAACAATGAATAATTCCTAAAGCTAATCGAAACAAAAACTTGCCTAAACCTAAGGGAGTGATCAACTCACAAAAGTTCAAACACAAAATTTCAATCAAACTTCTTCCAAAATTCCAAGTGTTACACCAAGCACATAGAACTTATTAGCACAACATTATTCTACTCTTTTTGTTTTTCTTTTTCAAAGATTTTTCAATTTTTTTCTTTCTTTTTCTTTTCTGTTCTTTTTCATATTTTTCTCTTTTATCTTTTCTTTTTCAACCTCATAGAAACCAACAACATAAGTGAGCAAACATTGCTCTCCCCAACTTGAATTCAACCACATCATCATGTGAATACTCCCTACTTTCTAAGGCAAGGTAAAAATTCATACAACAACACAAAGTTGTGGGTTCAAGAAAAAACAACAATCAAGATCCACACAAAAAATGAATTTGACACTCATAGACAAGAATCAAACTCAAACAACATGGATAATGACCAAATGCTCAAAAGGTTTACAAACGATCACACACTCACAAGGTGAATTGACTATTTGGCTTAGGTAGTTGTGCTCAAAATGAAACCAAATGCCTTGATCCTTTTCATGCATTCATATAAGCAATACAAACAACAGATTCAACATAATAAAAACCAGTAAAACAAAATTGTCGGTACTCCGAGCATATATGAACAATGGAAAGTCACCTCACAAAAAGGTGGGAACTAAAGTGATTCACAATAAGAACAAGTATACGAAAGAATGAATGGCATAGAAGTTGTAAAAAGCCTAAGTATCATGAATATGCTAAAGTCAAGAAAGCGATAAACACATACCTTGAACGTGTACAAAATTTTAAACACTATCATTACCATGCATTCGCAAGTTGAAACACTCAAAATCGGAAAATCACCGAATGCGACTTCAAGCAATCGTGCCAAAATTTGAGTCCTAACAACAACAAAAGAATTAGAAAAATTACTAATATATAAGACCTTGGTGGAAGTGGGAAGAAGGGGGAACAAAGTGAACAATTAAAAGAATTCACTAGTTCAGCACAGCAAAGCGCGCAGGCCCGCGCTAAGCGCGCTACACCAGAAGTAGAAAAACCAGTACAACAATAAGGTTCTGGTGTAGACCTCCACTTAACACCTACACAATCTTATATATAATGAAAAAGTAATAACGGAACAAAAAACGATAAAACATGTTTGTTTTACGTCGTAAGCTCGACGCCTATTATTTATACACATTTCTCCAATTTGCCTCTTTACACAGTTAGCGCTCACGGATGACGAAACCTAACCAAACACTTAGCAAACGTGAAGAGAAACAAATATATACACTATATTTACAATTATGCAAAACATGTAAAATTCACAAATATGGTAAACATATACAAGTATCAATATAAACAAGTGAAAATAGACAATATATACGATATCTACAAAACTCAAAAACAAAGAAACTATCGCAATGCGATCCAGTAAAAACACCAATCCCCGGCAACGGTGCCATTTTGTTGGTAGCGGTATAGAGCAAGCAAGCAAAAAGATTTGGAAGTATTTTTCCGGGAATTATCGTGTCCACAGAGATCGGTGCTACTGAACTGCCATTCGACGATCACTAAGTTTATGAGTTTGGGGTTAAATGGTTCAAAGCGTAAATGCGGAAAAGTAAATAAGAACATAAAAACAATTTATTCTTCAACAAGACGAACTTATCAAGCATACATATAATCCACTCGTCACAAACATAAATTTACCGACCAATTATACTCCACCTGCAATACTCGTCAAAATCATCCAGCATCACTCACAACAGTGTCCATCTCTGGCACACTGAGCTGAGAGACAACCGTATTACTCTCGTCATCACTCTCGCGCGCGACGCCTCGAAACACGGAAGACATTAAGTTCCGACACCCAAAAGATTATCATCTAAATCTATCTCTAGCATCTAGACAATAGGTATCCATCCCTAATCAAGATTCGTGATGTTTATCTCTAACACAACACAAATCCAAACATAAATGCAAAAATATCAAGGAAGACATCGATAATGATTTGTAAAGCAAATTTCATATAATATTATGATAAACAAAGATACATATGTTCAAAGTAACTATACAAACACCCAACAAAGAAATTACAAAGAGAAGAGAGAAGAGGAACCAAACATTTCTTGGTTTGTCAACACCAATCGACGAGAGATTCGACTCCGGATCATCCAAATGCAAGCTCCAATGATGTTTTCTAAGCTAATCTACAAGAAAAATGAAGTTTGATGGAGTTGGGAGCAAAAAATCCCAAAACCATCCCTAAAAATGTGTTTTTTACCCATATTTATTGTTGTCATCATCGCAGACCGCGCTCAGTGCGCTTTTGGGCGCTAAGCGTGCGTTAAACCGCCTTAAGATCCCGCTCAGCGCGCTCGGGCGCGCTCAGCGCGCAACCAGCTGACTTGAAAAATGTTTCAGCCATAACTTGTGAACCGTAACTCCGTTTTTCGCCCGGTTCGAAGCGTTGGAAAGCTTATTCAATTTCCTATCTAACAATGAATAAATATCAACCAAATTGGTGATTTTTATTATCCTCATTTTGAGCCGTATTCGTTGATGAGTCGCTAAAAATCGCTCGTTTGAAGCCGTGTCTTCGACACTTTATTGCTCATGCTCCAAATACACATCAATACCTACAAAATGAGCAGAAAACTATCAAACGGTACACAAATACACTAAAACTTGACTATACACTAAATATACACATTTACATACAAAGTGGGGTTTATTTGAACGATATTTAACAAAAGTATAGATAAGTGCAACAAAACTTATATACAAAAATAGGTACATTTTGCACTTATCAACTCTCCCCAACTTACATATTTGTTTGTCCTCAAACAAAGCCAACAAACTTAAAAACACAAAAGCAATAACCAAAGAATCATGAATCAACAAGTTTTGAAAACGGAAAACAAATGCAATGGTTCAATCGAAAATGGTACACACAAAGAAAATACTTACCACTAAACTACAACGATAACATAATCACGAAACAAATGCTAAATACAAAAATTATGCAAAACATTCTAAAACAACACAAGTTCAAATGTGAATCACACCTAGCAAAAACAATCATCGGTAGAGGAAAAATATAAAATGAGGTACTTTCACTCACACAACAATCTTGCAAACAAAAGACTAAATTATGCATCCATCCAAAAATTCACATTGAACATACAAAGGCAAGAATAACAAGGACTTTTGTAGGTTGTAATGTGGTCGGGTAAACAAACAATGAATAATTCCTAAAGCTAATCGAAACAAAAACTTGCCTAAACCTAAGGGAGTGATCAACTCACAAAAGTTCAAACACAAAATTTCAATCAAACTTCTTCCAAAATCCCAAGTGTTACACCAAGCACATAGAACTTATTAGCACAACACTATTCTACTCTTTTTGATTTTCTTTTTCAAAGATTTTTCAATTTTTTTCTTTCTTTTTCTTTTCTGATCTTTTTCATATTTTTCTCTTTTATCTTTTCTTTTTCAACCTCATAGAAACCAACAACATAAGTGAGCAAACATTGCTCTCCCCAACTTGAATTCAACCACATCATCATGTGAATACTCCCTACTTTCTAAGGCAAGGTAAAAATTCATACAACAACACAAAGTTGAGGGTTCAAGAAAAAACAACAATCAAGATCCACACAAAAAATGAATTTGACACTCATAGACAAGAATCAAACTCAAACAACATGGATAATGACCAAAGGCACAAAAGGTTTACAAACGATCACACACTCACAAGGTGAATTGACTATTTGGCTGAGGTAGTTGTGCTCAAAATGAAACAAAATGCCTTGATCCTTTTCATGCATTCATATAAGCAATACAAACAACAGATTCAACATAATAAAATCCAGTAAAACAAAATTGTCGGTACTCCGAGCATATATGAACAATGGAAAGTCACCTCACAAAAAGGTGGAAACTAAAGTGATTCACAATAAGAACAAATATACGAAAGAATGAATGGCATAGAAGTTGTAAAAAGCCTAAGTATCATGAATATGCTAAAGTCAAGAAAGCGATAAACACATACCTTGAACGTGTACAAAATTTTAAAAACTATCATTACCATGCATTCGCAAGTTGAAACACTCAAAATCGGAAAATCACCGAATGCGACCTCAAGCAATCAAGCCAAAATTTGAGTCCTAACAACAACAAAAGAATTAGAAAAATTACTTATAATTACTAATATATAAGGCCTTGGTGGAAGTGGGAAGAAGGGGGAACAAAGTGAACAATTAAAAGAATTCACTGGTTCAGCACAGCAAAGCGTGCTAAGCGCGCAGGCCCGCGCTAAGCGCGCTACACCAGAAGCAGAAAAACCAGTACAACAATAAGGTTCTGGTGTAGGCCTCCACTTAACACCTACACAATCTCATATACAATGAAAAAGTAATAACGGAACAAAAAACGATAAAACATGTTTGTTTTACGTCGTAAGCTCGATGCCTATTATTTATACACATTTCTCCAATTTGCCTCTTTACACAGTTAGCGCTCACCGACAACGAAACCTAGCCAAACACTTAGCAAACGTGAAGAGAAACAAATATATACACTATATTTACAATTATGTAAAACATGTAAAATTCACAAATATGGTAAACATATACAAGTATCAATATAAACAAGTGAAAATAGACAATATATACGATATCTACAAAACTCAAAAACAAAGAAACTATCGCAATGCGATCCAGTAAAAACACCAATCCCCGGCAACGGCGCCATTTTGTTGGTAGCGGTATAGAGCAAGCAAGCAAAAAGATTTGGAAGTATTTTTCCGGGAATTATCGTGTCCACAGAGATCGGTGCTACTGAACTTCCGTTCGACGATCACTAAGTTTATGAGTTTGGGGTTAAATGGTTCAAAGCGTAAATGCGGAAAAGTAAATAAGAACATAAAAATAATTCATTCTTCAACAAGACGAACTTATCAAGCATACATATAATCCACTCGTCACAAACATAAATTTACCGACCAATTATACTCCTCCTGCAATACTCGTCAAAATCTTCCAGCATCACTCACAACAGTGTCCATCTCTGGCACACTGAGCTGAGAGACAACCGTATTACTCTCGTCATCAGTCTCGCGCACGACGCCTCGAAACACGGAAGACATTAAGTTCCGACACCCAAAAGATTATCATCTAAATCTATCTCTAGCATCTAGACAATAGGTATCCATCCCTAATCAAGATTCGTGATGTTTATCTCTAACACAACACAAATCCAAACATAAATGCAAAAAGATCAAGGAAGACATCGATAATGATTTGTAAAGCAAATTTCATATAATATTATGATAAAAAAAGATAGATATGTTCAAAGTAACTATACAAACACCCAACAAAGAAATTACAAAGAGAAGAGAGAAGAGGAACCAAACATTTCTTGGTTTGTCAACACCAATCGACGAGAGATTCGACTCCGGATCATCCAAATGCAAGCTCCAATGATGTTTTCTAAGCTAATCTATAAGAAAAATGAAGTTTGATGGAGTTGGGAGCAAAAAATCCCAAAACCATCCCTAAAAATGTGTTTTTTTTACCCATATTTATTGTTGTCATCATCGCAGACCGCGCTCAGCGCGCTTTTGGGCGCTAAGCGTGCGTTAAACCGCCTTAAGATCCCGCTCAGCGCGCTCGGGAGCGCGCAACCAGCTGACTTGAAAAATGTTTCAGCCATAACTTGTGAACCGTAACTCCGTTTTTCGCCCGGTTCGAAGCGTTGGAAAGCTTATTCAATTTCCTATCTAACAATGAATAAATATCAACCAAATTGGTGATTTTTATTATCCTCATTTTGAGCCGTAATCGATGATGAGTCGCTAAAAATCACGCGTTTGAAGCCGTGTCTTCGACACTTTATTGCTCATGCTCCAAATACACCTCAATACCTACAAAATAAGCAGAAAACTATCAAACGGTACACAAATACACTAAAACTTGACTATACACTAAATATTCACATTTACATACAAAGTGGGGTTTATTTGAACGATATTTAACAAAAGTATAGATAAGTGCAACAAAACTTATATACAAAAATAGGTACATTTTGCACTTATCAACTCTCCCCAACTTACATATTTGCTTGTCCTCAAACAAAGCCAACAAACTTAAAAACACAAAAGCAATAACCAGAGAATCATGAATCAACAAGTTTTCAAAACGGAAAACAAATGCAATGGTTCAATCGAAAATGGTACACACAAAGAAAATACTTACCACTAAACTACAACGATAACATAATCACGAAACAAATGCTAAATACAAAAATTATGCAAAACATTCTAAAACAACACAAGTTCAAATGTGAATCACACCTAGCAAAAACAATCATCGGTAGATGAAAAACATAAAATGAGGTACTTTCACTCACACAACAATCTTGCAAACAAAAGACTAAATTATGCATCCATCCAAAAATTCACATTGAACATACAAAGGCAAGAATCACAAGGACTTTTCTAGGTTGTAATGTGGTCGGGTAAACAAACAATGAATAATTCCTAAAGTTAATCGAAACAAAAACTTGCCTAAACCTAAGGGAGTGATCAACTCACAAAAGTTCAAACACAAAATTTCAATCAAACTTCTTCCAAAATCCCAAGTGTTACACCAAGCACATAGAACTTATTAGCACAACATTATTCTACTCTTTTTGTTTTTCTTTTTCAAAGATTTTTCAGTTTTTTTCTTTCTTTTTCTTTTCTGTTCTTTTTCATATTTTTCTCTTTTATCTTTTCTTTTTCAACCTCATAGAAACCAACAACATAAGTGAGCAAACATTGCTCTCCCCAACTTGAATTCAACCACATCATCATGTGAATACTCCCTACTTTCTAAGGCAAGGTAAAAATTCATACAACAACACAAAGTTGAGGGTTCAAGAAAAAACAACAATCAAGATCCACACAAAAAATGAATTTGACACTCATAGACAAGAATCAAACTCAAACAACATGGATAATGACCAAAGGCTTAAAAGGTTTACAAACGATCACACACTCACAAGGTGAATTGACTATTTGGCTTAGGTAGTTGTGCTCAAAATGAAACAAAATGCCTTGATCCTTTTCATGCATTCATATAAGTAATACAAACAACAGATTCAACATAATAAAATCCAGTAAAACAAAATTGTCGGTACTCCGAGCATATATGAACAATGGAAAGTCACCTCACAAAAAGGTGGGAACTAAAGTGATTCACAATAAAAACAAGTATACGAAAGAATGAATGGCATAGAAGTTGTAAAAAGCCTAAGTATCATGAATATGCTAAAGTCAAGAAAGCCATAAACACATACCTTGAACGTGTACAAAATTTTAAACACTATCATTACCATGCAAGTTGAAACACTCAAAATCGGAAAATCACCGAATGCGACTTCAAGCAATCGAGCCAAAATTTGAGTTCTAACAACAACAAAAGAATTAGAAAAATTACTAATATATAAGGCCTTGGTGGAAGTGGGAAGAAGAGTGTAATGCCCTGTATAATATACATCTAGAATAATACCGTACAAGCATATTATTTGGTACTGACACATCAAAAGTGCCTAATGGCATAGTTCACATACTTTTCCATTTCTAAAACCTAAATACAACACATGGCACAAGTCATGGAACTAGCCCAAAAATAAGAAAAACTAAGAATAATATACAATATCCTCAATTGTATACAACAAAATAATACACAGCGGAATAAGCTTAACTAAGCTTCTCTTGAAACATCCGTGCATCGCTCCACTCGTAAATCGAACCTGCAATTACCTGAAATATAGCAACTATAGTGGGGTGAGATACATCAAATCTCAGTGAGTTCCCTATCCTATAGATTCTCTCAGCTCTACAAGGTTCTATAAATCCTAACTCAAGTCAAGGGGAAGGGAAATGACCTTGAGTGTACAATCTCACAATCTCACACTATATGGAAACATGTCATGAGTTTATCAACTCACAATATCACTAATCGATAACCACACCAAGGCATCCCCTGTTCCCGTCCGCTTCTACGTCTAGAAGTCGACCCGAGTCATGGATCCTGGTAGTTACTTGGCATACGAAATGGATTCGGGATCATCGACCCGTACACCGGGATCCGTCACTTCGCACGGCCCGTACACCGTCACAAGTCTCTTTACCCGTAGGCTCCATTCGTACTATACGCGGGAATCAAACCTGCCAAGTAATTGTGCATACGTTTCAGAGGAGGTGCTCGAGTCTCATGAAACTACACCGCAAGATAAGCTGGTTACGATTACGTGATCATATAAACAACGTGATTGTATTCGACAATCACAAGGCCACATTCGCCTTAAGGCCTCTTATGCCTTTTCTCAAAATAAAACATAACAATTCCACATGTTCCATACTAGTGTTTCACTCAATTCTATACCATCGGTATTGGACACACGTCTCGGCCTCTTCTGCACGAGCGTTGTCATACAGAGGTTCTATCACAATTCTAATCACAACCTAGAATTATACCATTTGTTTTGGGGTAAAGGTTCCTCACTCTACCTAATTCATATTTTAAACAAGCATATTTCTTTCATTCCCAATACACAATTTGATAGACATGGTAAAATCACAATTATGACAAGTGACGCATATAATAACATAACACATAAAACACCCCTTTCGGGTTCCCTCCGATTCATTTAATCGGGTACCAAAAACAATACATTCCACTTTTATCCCGTAGGATATTTCCACAGCTTTACATCGGCTATAAATATGCCTCGATCGGATTACGATCCAAAAGATGTCAATTCTGACATTTCGCAAAACATTGCTTTCCTTCATTTTCCACTAAATAAAATATCCCAAATCATAACCAAGATTTTCACTTTTCATCAGATAGAGGGTCGTCATAGCTTTCTAATGACACCAAGAACGTCCCGATCCGAGTTACGGATCAAAAGTTATGAAGGAAACAAAACTGCACCAACTGTCATGTTTGTTAGGCGAATCCCCAGCGAGCATTCGCTCCAGCCTTCGCTAGGCGAAGCTCCTGGCAAATGAACAAATAGAACAAAACAGACATAAAGTTCGCTTCACGAACTCCCTAGCGAACATTCGCCTCGCCCTTCGCTTCGCGAACACCACAACAAAGCAAGGCAGAACCAACCAGCACTGAAAAGCCATAAAGTTCGCTAGGCGAACGCAGTTGGCGAACCTTCGCTAACCTTCGCTGCTGGGTTCGCTAGCCGAACCCTCGAAAGTTTGTTCGCTGGGCTTCGCCCCAGGTTCGCTAGGCGAACCATGCGAAACTCAGAAAACTCAGAAACGTATCAGCAGGTCCTTAGTCCCCAAAAACTCATCACCAACACTTCCAATTCATACCAAAACATAATAACAAGTAAACCCAATCATTAACTCGATTTATTTCACGTTTTATCCGTTAGATTTCATTTTCTCTCAAATCTAACCTAAGTCCAAAACTTATATTTCTAGACTTAGAGTGTCTAACTAGAACCCACCTGATAATCGAAGAGGAGTTTGAAGAAGATGATGATGATCCATGAGCTTCTCCTTAAGCTTTTCTCTCTTTCTCTTCTTCTTTCTCTTCTTATTTCTCTCTTCCTTCTCTTCATTCTCTTTTCAACTTCTTTTCTATCTTTTTCTTTCCATATATATATATATATAAACCAATATTATATAATATAATCCAATTGAGCAAAATATCTCCAATTGATATTTTGTCGTTCCAACCAATTGATCAATTATTAGAGTTATCATAAAAGTCTCTCTTGAACTAATAATAAATTGATCTCTTCAGAGTTTATTAGTTGCTCTATTAACCCCAATTGACAATACTTAAAGTACTTAGAGGGTTCCATTAATCCAATTTACCAAGGATAGAGCACATAGATGCTCATCTGATCTCATCTGATATCCAAATGAGCATTTAGATAATACGGGGTATTACACTCTCCCCCCCTTAAATTGAAATTCGCCCCCCGAATTTCCTCTATTCGGAAATAACCACCAATGGTATCCTGGTCTTCGATTCATACTTAATATTACTTCGTTAAAATTCCTGACATAATCCGATTACAACTTGACTTCAAAGTTCTAAAATCCTTGTTATCCATAAATTAACGGTTGTTTCAAAATAAAACACTTGGTCGCGTCTTACTACGAAAAGAATGTACCATTCTACATTCCTCTACGGAGTCACAACCAAAATCATAACACCTTATCTTGGTTCAGAACAACCACCACTCATCACCTCTTTGCAATGTAAATCAGTGATCCCTTAACTTCATAGAATTTCTAACAATTATCCTTCCATAAATCCTTCAACGTCCAGAACCACTTCACCATTCGTCAAACGACTTCTTTACCAGTTCTATCTAGGCAGATGCTGTACATGGTACTCATTAAATCCGATATCTCATCCCTTTCGTGTCACGCCAAAAGATAATTCTCTTAGAGCAAGATCTTCTTACTTCCATTCTTACATTGTACATCTGGTATTGTTTGGACACCGACAGTTGCCAAGTAGACAGGAATGTCATTTCCATCCTTACAAGTAACAATCCTCCAAATCCCTGCCCTTCTGACCAACTCTTCCATCTGTCATATTCTACTACGTAATCAGTCTTAACAGTAGAACCTTACGAATTCTTAAGCATTACCAAGTAGCTAACAGTCTGCAGTGAAACACACCTTTCCACTGAGGTCCCTTACTAACCCGTGGTACAAGAAACTTATTGGCGTCTTATGGTAAAACATTTTCCTCGCCAACACACAATACCTTAACATCGGTCCAACACTCCCCAGACGATAAAGACACAAGAGTTACACTGCTACAACCATGACAAATATAATTCCAAATCGATTATCCTTACGGTTTCCGACTTATTTAAGATTTCTTGTTGACACGAGATCTTAACTAACAGTGCGTAACACTATCATGAAAACACATTCATACGCGAATCCCCACTTATCCAAATTTAACCATCCAAAGCGAAATTGTGGGTTTCCATACTACTCACCCCTCTACCTACAACACTCTACACATACCTACACCCTCAACGGACATGCCACACTTCTCAATCGAATCCACTTTTCTCATTCGTTCCGTTCCACCAACGATTCCAAGTTACAGGCTTAACTTCGGAACGTCCAATTCTTACTCGTACTTGGAAAGATAACTTTCAAATTCCTTCTCTGGGTCAAACACAACTGCACCCAACTGGTACCACTCTTACTGAGTCTAAGTCCCATACCATGAACTCACAGAAGATAGCACTTTATAACTCTGACTAACCGCTCATCTCTTAATAACACCATAATTGAATTACCGAAACTATCTTTACAAGATCTACCCTTCGAGAAGATTTTCCAACTTCGTCCTTAAGACTCTCATCAGTAGGGATAACAATATACTTAAGACTTTCTCCTACCCACCACAATTCACAAGATTACTTCCTCGAAGTCAAATTCCCCTATCATCTAAACAGGTTTAGATGATCAACTATGCAACACCCTTTCAGAAGTCCCAATTTCAAAAACACAATTCCGTCTTTCATTCACTTGCCATCCTGGTTTCCAATCACATGCTACTCTCCAATCGGGGTAACAAAATGCAGATGGTAGTTTTCAAGGGATTTCACAATATACACACACGTTACTCGATTAACCATCTGAGCTAATCTGTTAACTCCTCAAAATTCAACTTAGAACACCTTCCGAGCATGTGTTAATCGTTAACACTGCTACAGAACAAACCCAGTTTCTTCTGAATTCAAAAGTGTCCCTGCTCAAACCATCAATCCGATTTGTTCTAACTTGAAATATCATTCTCAACTCGCGGCTCCTTCACTTAGATAACACTTACCAACCATGATCGACTCAAGGTAAAACCGACAAAATCAAAATAGGCAAACGACACACTCCCACCAAGTGACAAGGCAACATTCCAAATTCTGACGAGGTAACACTACCAAGCTTCAGCGGAATAGTTCCTCTATGCTTAAACAACTACACTTGCGGGAAGTCAAATTGACGACCTTCCAAGGTTTGAGCCACAACTCACACTTGATTCATCTATAAGAAAAACTCAACACGCCACCATCACTACTAGGGTTCTCATAGGTGAACCATCCTTGATTACACTTCCTTAACTATAGGTTCATTAACACCTTAATAACTTCATTGCACACTCATCCAAAACACACTCCGTTGTCACTTCCTCATAACATACCGTTAATACTGTTTTCCACATCGCGTTTCCTTTGCTCTCCACGGTAATCCTCTTAGATCCCAATATAAACCATCTTACTAAGATTCTCTTTAATCCAAGATGCTTACTCTGTCTCTTAATACGAACTACTTCTGATCCATATCACTACACTTTCGTTACTAAATGGAGTTCATTCTTCCTCCAACATAATACCTTATGTGGTTCCTTGGGCAAGTTAACAAATTCCAAATTGACGTCTCACCGAAAATAGAAATCCTGATGTATTACCTTGAACTTAAACTCTCCACATAACTGAATATATGCAATTCGTCTTCTACTCTTCGTTCGGCGCACACTTGTTTCATTGAAGCATGTAACACATCCTTGTGTTCCTTCTCACGCTTCTCTTCTACTTTAGGTTCCCATGAAAGCCGAACTTCCTTAACTCTCAACTTTTAACCAGTCGGAGGATATTATTCGGAACACATTCCTTACGGTACTCTCGTCCCTTCAAGATACCATAATGACCTTAGAAACTGAAGCACTAACACTTATCTCACTTCCGGACCTCACGTCCCACATTCCACAAAACAACTTTTCTTTTCCACGGAATGAGAGTACTTGAAATCCTTACCCACACTAGTGGTCAATCCAGCTCCACTAGAAATCTTACATTGCTTGATACCTTATCCAATCGTCCGATAGAGATCCTTAACTTTCAGACTCCATTCATTCCAAAGGATTGCTTGAACAACACAACACTCTTAAATCCCATGCTACCCAAACACAACTTCTACCAAAACCTCAACAGAGTTGACCAAAACTCCACCCCACTAACTCTTGGCTTGAGCCTACCCTCCTCGCACAAGTTACGACAACACTTCGAAGTCCTCGTGGTCGCTCAACCATGATTCTGCCTATCACATACATAGTATTAGGCTGATCAGGCCCAACACTACTACATAGTATGATATTAAGTTTCATGATGGCAAGACACACTTAAGAGGCAGGAATAGATTTACTTATGATGTTTCAAGGCTAGGTCGAGGACACGACCTGCTCTGATACCAACTGTAATTCCCTGTATAATATACATCTAGAATAATACCGTACAAGCATTTTATTTGGTACTGACACATCAAAAGTGCCTAATGGCATAGTTCACATACTTGTCCATTTCTAAAACCTAAATACAACACATGGCACGAGTCATGGAACTAGCCCAAAAATAAGAAAAACTAAGAATAATATAAAATATCCTCAATTGTATACAACAAAATAATACACAGCGGAATAAGCTTAACTAAGCTTCTCTTGAAACATCCATGAATCGCTCCACACGTAAATCGAACCTGCAAGTACCTGAAATATAGCAACTATAGTGGGGTGAGATACATCAAATCTCAGTGAGTTCCCTATCCTATAGATTCTCTCGGCTCTACAAGGTTCTATCAATCCTAACTCAAGTCAAGGGGAAGGGAAATGACCTTGAGTGCACAATCTCACAATCTCACACTATATGGAAACATGTCATGAGTTCATCAACTAACAATATCACTAATCGATAACCACACCAAGGCATCCCCTGTTCCCGTCCGCTTCTATGTCTAGAAGTCGACCCGAGTCATGGATCCTGGTAGTTACTTGGCATATGAAATGGATTCGGGATCATCGGCCCGTACACCGTGATCCGTCACTTCACACGGATCAAAAGTTATGAAGGAAACAAAACTGCACCAACTGCCATGTTCGCTAGGCGAATCCCCAGCGAGCATTCGCTCCAGCCTTCGCTAGGCGAAGCTCCTGGCGAATGAACAAACAGAACAAAACAGACATAAAGTTCGCTTCGCGAACTCCCTAGCGAACATTCGCCTCACCCTTCGCTTCGCGAACACCACAACAAAGCAAGGCAGAACCAACCAGCACTGAAAAGTCATAAAGTTCGCTAGGCGAACGCAGTTGGCGAACCTTCGCTAACCTTCACTGCCGGGTTCGCTAGCCGAACCCTCGAAAGTTTGTTCGCTGGGCTTCGCCCCAGGTTCGCTAGGCGAACCATGCGAAACTCTGAAAACTCAGAAACGTATCAGCAGGTCCTTAGTCCCCAAAAACTCATCCCCAACACTTCCAATTCATACCAAAACATAATAACAAGTAAACCCGATCATTAACTCGATTTATTTCACGTTTTATCCGTTAGATTTCATTTTCTCTCAAATCTAACCTAAGTCCAAAACTTATATTTCTAGACTTATAGTGTCTAACTAAAACCCACCTGATAATCGAAGAAGAGTTTGAAGAAGATGATGATGATCCATGAGCTTCTCCTTAAGCTTTTCTCTCTTTCTCTTCTTCTTTCTCTTCTTCTTTCTCTCTTCCTTCTCTTCATTCTCTTTTCTTCTTCTTTTCTATCTTTTTCTTTCCAAATATATATATAAACCAATATTATATAATATAATCCAATAGAGCAAAATATCTCCAATTGATATTTTGTCGTTCCAACCAATTGATCAATTATTAGAGTTATCATAAAAGTCTCTCTTGAACTAATAATAAATTGACATCTTCAGAGTTCATTAGTTGCTCTATTAACCCCAATTGACAATACTTAAAGTACTTAGAGGGTTCCATTAATCCAATTTACCAAGGATAGAGCACATAGATTCTCATCTGATCTCATCTGATATCCAAATGAGCATTTACATAATACGGGGTATTACAAAGGGGGAACAAAGTGAACAATTAAAAGAATTCACTGGTTCAGCACAGCAGAGCGTGCTGAGTGCGCAGGCCCCCGCTAAGCGCGCTACACCAGAAGCAGAAAAACCAGTACAACAATAAGGTTCTTGTGTAGGCCTCCACTTAACACCTACACAATCTCATATACAATAAAAAGTAATAACGGAACAAAAAACGATAAAACATGCTTGTTTTACGTCGTAAGCTCGACACCTATTATTTATACACACTTCTCCAATTTGCCTCTTTACACGGTTAACGCTCACCGACGATGAAACCTAACTAAACACTTAGCAAACGTGAAGAGAAACAAATATATACACTATATTTACAATTATGAAAAACATGTAAAATTCACAAATATGGTAAACATATACAAGTATCAATATAAACAAGTGAAAATAGACAATATCTACGATATCTACAAAACTCAAAAACAAAGAAACTATCGCAATGCGATCCAATAAAAACACCAATCCCCGGCAACGGCGCCATTTTGTTGGTAGCGGTATAGGGCAAGCAAGCAAAAAGATTTGGAAGTATTTTTCCGGGAATTATCGTGTCCACAGAGATCGGTGCTACTGAACTGCCGTTCGACGATCACTAAGTTTATGAGTTTGGGGTTAAATGGTTCAAAGCGTAAATGCGGAAAAGTAAATAAGAACATAAAAACAATTCATTCTTCAACAAGACGAACTTATCAAGCATACATATAATCCACTCGTCACAAACATAAATTTACCGACCAATTATACTTCACCTGCAATACTCGTCAAAATCATCCAACATCACTCATAACAGTGTCCATATCTGGCACACCGAGCTGAGAGACAACCGTATTACTCTTGTCGTCACTCTCGCGCACGACGCCTCGAAACACGGAAGACATTAAGTTCCGACACCCAAAAGATTATCATCTAAATCTATCTCTAGCATCTAGACAATAGATATCCATCCCTAATCAAGATTCGTGATGTTTATCCCTAACACAACACAAATCCAAACATAAATGCAAAAAGATCAAGGAAGACATCATGATTTGTAAAGCAAATTTCATATAATATTATGATCAACAAAGATACATATGTTCAAAGTAACTATACAAACACCCAACAAAGAAATTACAAAGAGAAGAGAGAAGAGGAACCAAACATTTCTTGGTTTGTCAACACCAATCGACGAGAGATTCGACTCCGGATCATCCAAATGCAAGCTCCAATGATGTTTTCTAAGCTAATCTACAAGAAAAATGAAGTTGGGAGCAAAAAACCCCAAAATCATCCCTAAAAATGTGTGTTTTACCCATATTTATTGCTGTCATCATCGCAGACCGCCCTCAGCGCGCTTTTGGGTACTAAGCGTGCGTTAAACCGCCTTAAGAGCCCGCTCAGCGCGCTCGGGCGCGCTCAGCGCGCAACTAGCTGACTTGAAAAATGTTTCAGCCATAACTTGTGAACCGTAACTCCATTTTTCTCCCGGTTCGAAGCTTTGGAAAGCTAATTCAATTTCCTATCTAACAATGAATAAATATCAACCAAATTGGTGATTTTTATTATCCTCATTTTGAGCCGTATTCGTTGATGAGTCGCTAAAAATCGCGCCTTTGAAGCCGTGTCTTCGACACTTTATTGCTCATGCTCCAAATACACCTCAATACCTACAAAATGAGCAGAAAACTATCAAACGGTACACAAATACACTAAAACTTGACTATACACTAAATATACACATTTACATACAAAGTGGGGCTTATTTGAACGATATTTAACAAAAAGTATAGATAAGTGCAACAAAACTTATATACAAAAATAGGTACATTTTGCACTTATCACCTACGCCATTTTGCTATCCCGCACAGATGTCAAAATGATATACGGAGATTGTGATCCTGAAGGATGTCGTGCTCCACCAAATTCATTAGAGGAAGACACTCTGATGAAGGACAACTTTGACCACAACTATTATGGCCCGATGGATGGCCTGCCAATGTGGCAGCCGTATCCAGGAGACTTGGGGCAAGAGAATCAGCCGAACAATGAAAATCAGCTGAGTATCATTGAAAAGAATACCTGCGTCCCCACCATGTCATGGGATCAACAATCAGGTCATTCAGAAAACGTCCAGTACGACGATGAATTGGCAAAGCTTGCCGGACTAGAATTCATCAACTATGCTTTTCCATAGGTCAACGTCAGCGAGAAGGATGACTCATCCAGTTCCAAAGAAGTGTGGGACACCCTGGGACAACCAAGTGGGAAATACGACTATATGGTTAAGTACACTGCTCTCGAAAACTCTCGTATCAGGGTCGAAGACATCCAACCAACTGGATGGGGAGATCTACTTGAGAGCACAAATACTATGCAAAATGCAACAGAGGAATCCTCCTACGACAACTCTGCCTGGGAGACAGATTCTAATGATCCTGCTCCACCAGAAATCAGCGTTATTTCTGAAGACAAATCAAGGAAAGTACCAGACTTTGTGATTCACTGAGGAGTTCGCCGCCAATAGGTTGCAGTCGATGTTCCGAAGATTGTTCATAAGTCAAAGTAATTTCCGTCTTTAACCTTTCACCATGCCCAGGTGAAACGGATGTTTTGATAGGGCTCACTTTCTGTAATTTTCTCTCTTCGCTTCGCCCAAAGCGACAGAGTTTTGTTTTATAGGGCTGTAGTTTCAAGAATCGACTTGTTCATTAATAAAATAATGTCGTTCTGTAATTCCCGCATTAATTGTTGTTTTCTCTTTTCTCTTTTTCTTTTCAGAAAATGGTAATCCTAAAAAAACAAATCAATAATAATAAACAAGCAGTTTTTCAAAGAAATACACTGCACACACTCTTGCATTCTCTCTATCTCTTCTATACACAAATCATCACGTCATGCAGATTGCTTGTTTTAAACCCCGTTGAAACTTACGATCCAATGCCTTCTCCCAACTTTGAGTTCCTGGTATTTGAGGCTGAAGAAGAGAATGACGAAGAAATTCCAGAAGAGATCTCCCGATTACTCAGACAGGAGGAAAGGTTCATTGAACCTTATAAAGAGCCGTTGGAAACGGTAAACTTAGGTTCGAAAAAAGAGAGAAAAGAAATCAGGATTGGGGCACTGCTCAGTCCAACTGCCAGAGAGGGTTTGGTAAAGCTTCTCAAAGAATTCCCCGATGTATTCGCTTGGTCCTATCAGGATATGCCAGGGTTGGATACCAACATCGTGGAACATCATCTACCATTAAGGTCAGAATGTCCGCCAGTAAAGCAAAGGTTGAGACGGACTCATCCTGACATGGCCATCAACATCAAGGAGGAGGTGCAGAAACAGATTGACGCAGGTTTCCTCACCACATCAGAATATCCTCAATGGTTAGCCAACATAGTACCAGTTCCGAAAAAGGACAGAAAAGTCAGAATGTGTGTAGATTACAGGGATCTAAACAAGGCTAGTCCAAAGGACGACTTTCCCTTACCACACATAGACATGCTGGTAGACAGTACAACAAAGTTCAAAGTCTTCTCCTTCATGGATGGATTCTCGGGCTATAATCAGATAAAAATGGTGCCGAAAGACATGGAGAAAACTTCATTCATTACCCCATGGGGGACCTTTTGTTACGAGGTAATGCCGTTCGGTTTGAAGAACGCCGGGGTAACCTATCAAAGGGCCATGACTACTCTATTTCATGACATGATACACAAAGAAATTGAGGTATATGTCGATGATATGATTGCCAAATCTAAGACAGAAGAGGAAAATGTGACCCATTTGTCAAAGCTATTCGAGCGTTTGCGAAAGTACAAACTCCGCTTGAATCCCAACAAATGCACCTTTGGTGTCCGTTCGGGAAAACTTTTAGGGTTCATCGTCAGCCAGAAAGGAATTGAGGTTGATCCTGACAAGGTCAAGGCCATTCGAGAGATGTCTTCTCCGAAAACTAAAAAACAAGTCAGAGGGTTCCTGGGACGTTTGAACTACATCTCCAGATTCATATTCCTCATTACCGTGACATGCGCGCCGATCTTCAAATTACTCAAAAAGAATCAGGACTGCGTTTGGACAGAAGACTGTCAAACCGCATTCGACAGTATTAAGAAATACCTGTTGAACCCACATTCCTTTCACCGCCAGACTGACGTTCAAGTGCACAAACAACGAGGCCGAATACAAAGTTTGTATCATGGGTCTCGAAGAAGCGATAGACTTAAGGATCAAGAACTTGGACGTATATGGCGACTCAGCCTTGGTTATCAATCAGATCAAAGGGGATTGGAACACATACCAATCAGGATTGATTCCTTACAAAGACTACGCGAGAAGGTTGCCACCCTTCTTCAACAGAGTTGAGTTTCATCACATCCCTCGTGATGAGAATCACCTGGCTGATCCATTAGCCACTCTCTCTTCCATGATTAGTGTAGGTCAATGGAATGACATACCTAAGATTGACATAATGCGCCTTGAACGGCCCGCTTACATCTTCAAGATTGAAGCAGTCATAGACGACAAACCTTGGAATCACAATATCAAATGCTTCCTTCAGAAACAAGAGTACCCACCTGTGGCACTAAGGAAGGACAGGAAAACCCCCAGAAGGCTGGCAGGAAGTTTCTTCCTGAGCGGTGATACTCTCTATAAGAGAAATTTTGACATGGTCTTGCTCTGATGCGTAGACAGACCAGAAGCAGACATGCTGATGAAAGAAATTCACGAAGGATCCTTTGGCACTCATGCCAACGGACACACAATGGCGAGAAAAATTCTAAGAGCAGGGTACTATTGGTTGACAATGGAATCCGACTGCTACAAGTACATGAGGAAGTGTCACAAGTGTCAGATATACTCCGACAAAATTCATGTACCGCCAACACATCTCAAAGTTCTTTCTTCCCCATGGCCTTTTTCCATATGGGGAATCGACATGATTGGCTTGATTGAGCCCAAAGTTACAAACGGACATCGGTTCATTCTGGTAGCCATTGATTACTTCACTAAGTGGGTCGAAGCAGCGTCGTACGCTAATGTAACCCGACAAGTGGTAGTCCGATTTATCAAAAATAATATCATCTGCCGTTATGGTGTTCCGAGCCAGATCATTACAGATAATGGATCTAACTTGAACAACAAGATGATGAAAGAGTTGGGCGCAGAGTTCAAGATCGAACACCATAACTCATCTCCCTACCGACCAAATATGAACAGAGCGGTAGAAGCGGCTAACAAGAACATCAAGAAGATTGTTCAAAAGATGGTTGTAACCTACAAAGATTGGCACGAGATGCTACCCTTTGCTCTTCACGGTTATCGCACATCTGTCCGCACTCCAACAGGGGCAACCCCTTTCTCTCTAGTATATGGCATGGAAGCAGTGCTTCCCATAGAAGTAGAGATCCCATCAATCAGGGTATTGATGGAAGCTAAGCTTACAGAAGCTGAATGGTGTCAAAGTCGACACGACGAACTCAACCTGATCGAAGAGAAACGAATAACGTCACTATGCCACGGTTAGTTGTATCAACAAAGAATGTAGAAGGTGTTTGACAAAAAGGTTTGACCTCGCATCTTCAGGAAAGGAGACCTCGTGCTAAAAAAGATACATTCATTTCTCACTGATTCACGGGGCAAATGGACTCCAAATTATGATGGCCCCTATGTGGTTAAGAAAGCTTCTCAGGCGGCGCCTTGAGACTTGCAACCATGGACGGAGAGGAATTTTCCTACCCCACAAATGTTGATGTAGTCAAGAAATACTTTGCCTAAACTAAAAAAAATGTCTCGGTGGATTGAAAACCCGAAAGGGCGGTCCAGGAAAAAATTAGAGACATGATAAAAAATCATCCCGGTGGATTGGAAATCTCAAAGTACAATCCAGGCAAAAATTAGGGATAATGGCAAGTAACTACTTTCGACAAAGGGGCAAGTCCCTCAGCAGCAGTTACATCATCCGTCAGGAGAACTCCAGTCAAGGTCATCTTCGACAGAAGCCCAGGATGCCCAGAATTCAAAGTTGGTAGAAGGATAGTGGTCGTTATGTTTAAATGTAACCCTTTTCCCTATAAATTACCATTTGCTAAACTTTGTAAATGCTCTATGGAATCACGCGTTTGGCTGATTTCCATCCTATAAATAAAATTTGAGGCCTTGTGCTTTTGTTTGCAATCCTTTGTGAGAGATCTGACAAACGTGAAAAAGGTCAAAATGTAGCATTTGGTTGATCTCAGTAGTGGTTTCGAAGAATCAAGATAATCAGAGTGTGGCAACTGGATTGTCTTGGAACAAGTTACTCTTGGGCAGAAGGGTGATAAATTGAAGACTCAGGGAGAATGATGAAGTAGAAGGTCTGCCTTGGATGAAGAATGTAGAGAAGACTGAAGTAGATCACGTATTGATTGATTGGAAGTATGAAGATGAAGAGTATGATAGGGAATGACTACCTTTGGAGAAAGGGACAATGGTACCAAAATGCATGTGCTCGGAAAGTGTGCACAAATGCATTAGTTAACCATGAGTACTTGTCTATGGAGTTTGCTGCAAAGGTACACACATTGTGAAGATTGTATGCTGATCAAGATTGTGAAGATTGGTTGAATCCTATGAGGGTATAATGCCAGATAACAAGTTATGACATTAGGCTATTGGATGACATGTTGGTGTGGACATGAATAATTCTAGCCATGTGAAGCTAATTGTTTGAATCTTATGCACACATGCTTCTGAGGAGGAGTCTGAAGGGCAGCTTTGTCTGTGTCTGGGAGAATGTGCTTTTCTCTGCAATTTCTGGAAGAACTCAGTAGGGTTTTTATTGGGAGATGTCACACTTGTCTAGGTGTGTGGTTTTAATTCAAAGTAAGAGGACTTGACTTATAGTGTAGTGAAAGGCAGTGTATTTGTGCCTCAGAACTTGTGGATGTTTGTGACTGGATGAATGAAGACTATGCCTGGATTTTCCAAATGTTATGATCAAGAAGTTCATTCCTAAGAGGAGTTGATCAGCTTGGCAAGATGTGAGTTTTGGAGCATGAGAAGATGACCAATCAAGAGGGAATCATGAGAGTTTGGATTGTTTGAGGATTAAGCATTAAGTGAATGCGTTTAGCAGTTGAGTTGAACAGAGGGTGTGCTCGTGAAGACATGAAGATGAGTCTTATGTTTTCCATTCATTTAAGGTGTTCTTCTTGCAAAGGAGCACTAGTTATCTTAGATAGGGGGAGTTGATCTTTTGTTGAAGAAGTTATTCCTCTCTGCTGTTCTGAAGGAATCTAGAAGGGATTGTGAGTTGTGCTTGTGTTTTGGAATCTTTCAAAGTGTCTTGGGTTGATAATATTATGAGCCAGCAGACAATGTCTGATGCGATGTCAGAACATGGTATATGACATGTTTGTCTTGAACCAGACAAGGAATTATTCTGGACGGTGGTGTAGGGATAAGGTGGAACACGTGTCTTCGACTATGCATGGAACTGTTTTGGCACAATTTATGGTAAAGATCAGTTAGGAAACAATAAAAGTGGTCAAGACTATTTTGGATGGTAGGCATTGAATTTGGAAGGAGTTTTTAGTACCTAAAATAGCGTTTCTGTGACCAAGAACCTTGACATATTCAAAGCTCGTTAATTCCTAAGTAACTGATCAGCTATTTATAGGGGTTATTCTGTTCTCCTTCAACCAGTGAGTGTTCTTGTTTCATAAGTCTTATGGCGTTTATTCATTTTTGGGTGAGCACTACTTGGGTCTGGTTCTGTGAGGGCTTTCTTTGCCAATTTGTGGCTAAAAAGGGGGGAGAAAGGAAAGGGTCTTGCTAAATGGTTTGCGCAGATGTTATGTCTGGAGTTTGCAATTCCAGATGTAGAAGAGTATGTCCTATCCTTCAGTTGGTGTTTGAGTCTTTGTGACTTATGTCTTGAGTTATGAACACAGTTGTGACTTGTGTTCTGAGTTACCTGGGTTGGCAGAATGGCACTTCTTAAGTTTCATCTTATGCTACAGATGAAACCCAGTGTCTGATCAATGAAGGTGTGCAGAATTATCTTATGCCACCATTGGTCCTTTATGTATAGACAAACATTTCTTTTCTGGAGGAGTCTTCTACATTTGTTATGGGTATGTCCTGGAAGGAAAAAGAAATGTGTTGTGTTGAGGGGGAGTGTCAGATATCTTCTTCCTCATGTGCACCAAACGACTTCAGGACTGTCTACTACTTAGGTCCTGATGTGCTGTCTGGAGTTGCTATGGTGATGTTATGTCCAACATTATGTTCTAACATCATTCAAAATTAGCCAAGAAGAAGATTCTCCATGGTTGCTGTACACAGTAGCTACTGATGATTATTGTTAGGATCAGATAACCTCTAACAGTAGTGTAGGGTTGTAATTGTTGCTGTAATCTGAGTTGTAATGTTTATATGGGTTTTAGCCAAAGGGGGAGATTGTAAGTTCTTGGGATTGGCTGAAATTTTGGTAAAACAATGTTAATGTCATGGTTGATGTTTCAGCATGAGCTTCTAACAATATTGGCATGATTGGTTAACATTCTGGTTTTGTGAAAGTAGTTAAGATGTTGAAGAGTTAAAGTGCTGAAGAGTGATGTCACATGCGATGTCTTGACATCACTATACCAGAACATTAAAACATCAGGTTGTGATGTTTTTAGGGCTGCGCGCATTATGTTGATTTAAGGAGATCTGTTAGTTAGATTGGATGCGAATTTCTTGGTGAAATCATTAATGAAGAAGATTAGGTTGTTGCTAATTTAATGCAAAGAGATATGGAGAACAATCGGAGTTAGTTATGAAGATTTAATTGAAGATCTATTAAGGAGAGAATCTGTTGCAGATTTGGTGCAAAAGATTTGAAGGCCCAAATCCAGTTGGGAAAAGATTATAAATAGAATGCTTGTAATCTAGAATTGGCACAGGTCCAAGATGTAGATCATTAGGGCTTAGTCTAAATGAACCACTCGAGTTGTGAGATGGTCATTGTGTTCTTACTCAGAAACCTGTAGGTAATGAGTATTGTCTTGTTCTTGGAGGAAGCTTTGAAGCAACTCCAAGGTGTGTCATGGAAGTGTGTCTTCTACTTTTCTGTGGTTGAAAAGTTGTTGGTAATCAAGTTGTTGATGCAGTGGCGGAGTTGTTGACTGCTAGACATCATTGCGATGATTGGGAGTGAGATGGAGTCTCTTATCTAGGGAGGACTTAGATAGAAGGGTCATTGGGTAGTGATTAGATTAGGTAGATTGTCAACTGGTTTGTTGAGTCTGTAATTTGATACTACTAATAGTGGACTTTCTTCCTGGCTTGGTATGCCCCCAGATGTAGGTTGTTGAACCGAACTGGGTGAACAATCCTTGTTGATTTACTGTTACTATTATTACCTTGTTCATACAGCAGATTGCGATGTTGTGACATTGCACGAGACATCACACATCTGTACCAAAATTTCAAAATGGCATCTCCCTAAGAAAATTCGGCGAGAAGTTTGAGAAAAACCGCTACACATAGCGACCCTTGTCAATAAAGTTTATTGACAAAAGAAACTAAAACCAGATCCTTGGTAGGAAACAATGATCGAGGGGAAGTTTATTTCAGAAACTGAGACCAGTTCCTTGGTGGGAAACTAGGATCGAGGGGAAGTTTATTTCAGAAACTAAGACCAGTTCCTTGGTGGGAAACCAGGATCGAGGGGAAGTTTATTTCAGAAACTAAGACCGGTTCCTTGGTAGGAAACCAGGATCGAGGGGAAGTTTTTTTTACCTTTTCTACGCATCAATGCTTAGCAAAAGAAGAAGGATGCGCAAGCTGCTATTCTTAACCACCATCAAAATTTCGGGTATTCCGATATTTAATCCTCTTGCACCACGAATGCCCGAATACCTTCGCCATTCACACCTTCAGGTCCAAGAAGATTAAATAGGGGCATCTGTCATACCCCAAATTTTGACCACTAAGATTTCCCATCATTGTGAAAATCATCACCACAATATGGGTAATCCATCATGCCTCATTAGTCTCCCCAAAGATGGGTGAGCATCCACTACAATCAAGTTTAGGGTTTCAAGCCCTCTCATAGCTCTTAGACAAAGGATCAATCAAGGAATGACATGATCTTCAACTTGTATAACTTCTCAAACATCCACAAGGGATCAAGAGGACTCCCACATCAAGGATTAAGCACAAGGCTGTAACCTTCTAAGTGGATCAAGCCTCAAGATCGCCAGTGTCACCAAATTAGAGTTTGGTCGACCAGGGCCTCCAGATGGAAATTTTCCTCTGGGCATGAGCCAATGCTTCAAAGCATATCCTAAAATACTCCATGGAACCTCATAGGCCCAAGCATCAAGTCAATTTGACCTCAGAGGATGCATACATCAAAAATCAGGAATTAGGGTTTCTTGACCTAATTCACCCCTAAGTTGACTTTTGGGACAAATCATGAGCCAAGACCTCAAGACATGATTTGAGGGTCTCCAACATACCACATTGATCCATTTGTAACAATGGATTGATTCAGGAAGCTTGAGCAACAAGTCTCAATTTCATCAGTACTACAGTTAGGGTTTCGCGAGAAAAGTCAACTGTATCTTTGACTTTTGACCAGGACATGCTCCCAAACCCTAGGACATGATTCAATATAGCCTATAACATCCATGGAACATGTCCATCAAGTTTGATTTAGGTCAAGGACATGATTTCCTAAAGGATCGCACAGTTTGGAATTCATCTGACAAAAAGTCAACTGTGCACAAAAGTCAACTTTGACTTTTTGAGATTTTTCACAAAAATGGTTTTTAACCCTAAAATGATGTTAATGTATGATTTGAATCATCATTCATCAAGAAAAATCAAGAAAAGTGGGATAACTTGTAAAAGAGGTAACCATAAAAACTTAGAAAATTTTCTAAGTTATGAACAAAGTGGCAAGGGTACCAACTTTGGAGGATCATAACTCCTAAACCATAAAGCCATTTTTCCCCATCCAAAGCTTGATTTGTAGATCTCATTACCCTCTGCAAAAGCTTAAAACTGACCTCCCTCCAAATTCCTCATGGATTTTGAGTTATGGAATGATCAAAATCACAAAAAGTGAAAATGTCACTTTTTTCCAACACTTGGTGAAATTTTCACTAAGCCAGAATCTGCCTTCACTTTTTTCCAAATGTAGGGGGATTTTTCACTTGGATCCAAAAGGTATCAAAACTGAATATGATCAAACTATTGTTGTATCATATGAGGGCTTTCCAAAATGGCCAAGAACATCACCAAATTCCACTTGGGCCAAGAGATATGACAATGGCAATATGCCTTGCTGAAAACTGCCAAGGCTAGGCAGAATTTTGCATTTTTGGTCGATTTGGCAAAATCAGGTAATTCCAAGCCTTGTCATCACTTTGGACACATCTGAGGATCAAATCTAAAGGGGATAAACACTGAGCCAAGCCTCCAAAGTCCTTGGAACAAGAAGTAGCATGCCAAACCTAGAATTGCCTAAAAGAGGGACAAGACTCCAATTTTGGATTGGAGCATTCAATGCATACACCAAGGTGGCATGGAATGAGCCATTTGCAACTGAATTCAGTCAAGACTTATCCAAGACCAAGGGAACCACAACCCTGTGCCCTAACCTCTAGTCAATGGCTAGAGGAGACATGGATTCCAAAGTGTAATCATTGGCCAAACCTCTGCTGCAGTTTCCATTCACAATTGCTTGCAAAACAAACTTGCTCTACTATAAATAGAGCTTATTTGTGATCAGTTTGAGTACACCAAAGCCATCAAACAAATGCTTTCCTCAAAATCTCCTTCTTCATTCCAATTTTGCCTTCCAAAGCAAGCCACTATCGGGTTTTGAGTTTGAGAGCAATTCCAATCAAACCAATCGCACACACACGTCATAAACATCATATAGGAGTGATCTAAACACTTAAACAACATCTAGAACACTGATTTCTCAGAATCACCATCCAGTTGCTCAAGGTTTTAACCAAGTTGCAGCTGAGATGCCATGAAGTGATCCAGCCATTTCCAATCAAGTCCAAGCATTCAAACACACTCCATAGGGTGTAGGCAAGCTGTTCAGACCATCACAACTCATCTGTAACACCTCCAACTCAAAAATCACATTGCTCTTGCTGTCACGACCTTTAAGTAAGCCTAAACTTGGTCATCTCTTAATCTATGCATATTTCCTCGCACAATACTTTTGCCATATGTTCATAATCATGCATAGAGTGTTTATCCTCAATCAATTGCTTTGTATGAATTGTGTATGGAATTTCTGAACCTTCATGCAGAATTTAGGGTTCTTGAGGTTTCTCTTTGATTTCTTATTCCATGCTTAAAATAAATGAAATTAAAGACCATAAACATGATCGTGAGGTTGAAACGAGTAGATTGATATGTAGATTGCATGATATAATCAAGTATTCAGTGAGATTGGAGAGAAAATGTAAATCTGGGCAAAACTCAGAACACGCGCGTGTTCTTGGCGCCCTTTTTTGAAAATTCAAATATTTGAATTTTGTGATTTTATTTAACTGATTCAAAAATTAATTTCTCTCTGAGTTTTAATGATTTTGAGTTGATTCTTTTTTTTAATAATTCACAAAAATGTTAAAATATTTTATTTTACCAAAAAATCCCAAAAATATTATTTATTTCATATAATTGATATTTTTGCAAAGACTTAATATTTTAATTGTTTTTGACATTTAAAATATTTTTTCCTTCTTGATTTTGCAAATTTTAATGACTTCTAATCATTTTGTAAGTCAAAACATGATTTTTGAAACATTAATCCAAGATCACAATTTGTTTTCCACATGTTAAACAATTTTGATCATTTTAATTGAATATTTTATTCAATTAAAATACATTTTGGAAACAAATTAGGGTTTTGATTAATTCAACCCTCATCAAACCTTTTAAAAACACTTTGGGCCTCTAATAGAGTGTAAGACCCAATCTTTGTAAATACAAACCTATTTTTTTTGGGCCTCACTTATTGTATAAGTCCCATTGTATTTCAAAAAGTTCGACGCGATCATCGTCCGTTAAAAAACAAACCTTGGGCATCTCCTCGAGCTATAAGACCCACTCAAAATCTTTTGGGCCTCTATTAGAGTGTAAGACCCAACCCCCTTTGAAAACCAAACCATTTTGGGCCTCAATGCATTGTATAAGACCCACTGCGTTTTCAAAAATCTCGGCGTGATCGCCATTTTCAAACAAATGGCCCTGGGCCTCTTCTTGAGCTGTAAGCCCCGCCACTTGTACAAAAATAAATCTTTTGGGCCTCTATTAGAGTGTAAGACCCAATCCCCTTTTAACCAAAACTTTTTGGGCCTCAGACATTGTATAAGTCCCCCTACGTTAAAAAAAAACCTCGGCGCGATCGCCAATAAAAAACCAATCATCTGGGCCTACCCTCGTGTTGTAAGCCCCATTCTTTTTCTTTAAACACTTGGGCCTCTTGAGAGAGTCTAAGACCCATCCCCTTTTTATAGAAAACTTTTTGGGCCTCAGTCACTTGTATAAGTCCCTCTGTACAAAACAACAGTGCGATCACTGATAAACCTTGGGCCTCTCCTTGAGCCGTAAGCCCCAACATCTTTGCAAAATACTTTCTCCTTTAATTTTGAATATACTGTTGTTTTCAATCTTTCTTTGTTGAACAACTAACCAAACAGCATGGAAGCTCTACAACCGAGTAAGTGTTTACATGCTTTCTTTATCCGTTTTCATATACATATAACTGTATTGTGGGGCTGTTTCATTGTAAGTCTTCTTTCATAAACTCATATCAACTGTGTAATACTAGTATAGATATTTATAGTTTCCCTGGAAACTACGTCTAGCACTAAGCCCTATTGGTCACTCTTAAATAGACAAACTATATCCCCATAGGATTACCAGACACAGTCTTCCCTGCTCTTGGGGTTAAACAATATGCAGATGTGAAAGGAAGCATTCTCGGTGAACTCTTTCTCAGACTATCACCCATATACATTGTCAAAGAAACTCTACTCCCCAGAGATGATCTTTTCTCCGTGAATGGTATCTCTTGAGTTTCTTCCAAATTCTCGGACTTTCCTGGCTTAATCTATTCTCTGTGAATAGTCTGTCTTGAACTTCTCGGGGTTTGGGGTCCCACAAGCTTCCTAAAAGCATCCCCGCCTCCTCTTGGGCGTTGTACAAGGACCCTACGGCTTCTTAGAAGTATTCACAGCCTCCTCTTAGGCTTCGTATAAGGATTCTTCCTTCGGGAAGAGAGCCTCCTCTTGGGCTTCGTACAAATTGTCTCTCGGCTTCTTAAAAGTTTCCAGCCTCCTCTTGGGCTTCGTACAAATTGTCCCGACGACCTCTTAAAGGTATAGGAACATAAATTAGTCATCTTAATAGAACAGTCTTTCAAAGAGTCTAGATCTTTCTACCATGAGCATACTACTATTGTTTCTTTAAGCATAGTACAAAAGATAAAACTCTAGACTTGGACAATCTACTTGAGTCTCGAAGGCATTCTCAAGTAGGGAAAAACACCAGTAGACTCGGACAGTCTCCAATACCCTCTGGATTCCTCATTTCCTTAAAGAACAGGAAACAACCCTGATCCTCTGATCAATCCCAAAGCATAGCCTTACCTTTAATCAGTCTCTTTATAAGAACTGATTTTCTCTTTTAACCAACCTACTGGACCTGTCACTCAATTGAAACAGTAACCCTTTTAGCCTCTATCTCGGGCTTCGTACGAGATACAAAAAGACTCTCTTGTTGAGTCAATCTCCCTTTTAGCCTCTATCTCGGGCTTAGTACGAGATACAAAAAGACTCTCTTGTTGAGTCAATAAACCTTTAGCCTCTATCTCGGGCTTCGTAAGAGATACAAAAAGACTCTCTTGTTAAGTCAAACATTTTAGCCTCTATCTCGGGCTTCGTACGAGATACAAAACACTCTCTTGTTGAGTATAAAAGACTCTCTTGTTGAGTCAACCTTTAGCCTCCGTCTTGGGCTTCGTACAAGACACATCTAAAAGCACTCTCTTGTTGAGTCAAACCCTTTTAGCCTCTATCTCGGGCTTCGTACGAGATATAAAAACATCCTCTTGTTGGGTCAATAGCCTCCTCTTAGGCTTTGTATAAGAAAACCCCGGTCGAGTCAATCAACCTTTTAGCATCAAAACTATGCCTCGTTCACAGGATACAAACATCAACAACTCCTTTCATCTAATCGCTGTAAGCGGCAAGCCTCTGGATTATTTACATCCACGCCATTGTCCCTCTTTTAGCATGAGAAATTCCTAAGGAAAGATGACATTGCTCTACACTGAGTTAAAGTCTTCTCCTCCAGGTTAAAACCCCCTATAAAGGAAATTATGGCATTACTAGGATTCACATATCCTAGTTAAAGTAATTCTTCTTTATAGTCAGTCACCCAACAGTTGTGACAAACAGACAAAATACCCCTCTTTAGAGATGACAAATTCTCTCTAAAGACAACACCTTTTGAGCTTCACATCTTAGGCTTCGAACAAGATACAAATAGACCCTTCAGCTTCACATCTTGGGCTTTAAACAAGATACAAACCCCCTTTAGCTTCACGTCTTGGGCTTTGAACAAAACACCAAAACACCACTTCCTCCCATAGAATACGAGGAACTACGATCGCTCTGATTTCCCTGTTTCGGTAAACGGGAATACGTAGGCATAAGATTGAAAGAAAAATCTTAGCGAGCACACCACATCAAAAAATCTCAAGTCACAAATCCTCAAATATCCACCAAAATATCCGAGTCCCCCACCAAAAGTTTAAATTCAATCAAAATAACCTAAGAGAGGCCCCCCCCCCACATTGATCGCATCTGTAAACCAACAGTTTTGACTGTTTGACCTCAATTTGCAAAGCAGGGTTAGTTGGAGACATCTATTTCCCTTCCTTCATCAGCTTCAATAGGATAAAAATTGAATCGACCTGCAGTAACCCAGAGCGGCAGTACTTAAGAACCACGTCCAAAATCGCTCTCTATAGGAGGCACTCGTTCAATTTTACGATCCGGTCTATCACTATTTCACATTCCCGGATTACCAGCTCGCACCAACGCTGGAGGAGTATTCTCATCTGATTGATCTACCCATTACTGATCAAGCTCCCGTTTCTGGACTGGAAGAAATTCCAAAGGATCAGACCATTGCAAAAGAAATTTATTTGGACGAATCAGAAGTCAGGACTCACCTGACCACCAAGGGAGGAATCCCAGGTTTACCAGCCAAGTTTCTGGTAAAGAAGGCTCTATACTTTGCTAGTATAGGGAACATGGCCGCTTTCGAGAGCATCTTTGTTTTGCTCACTTACGGGTTATTTCTGTTTCCCAACATTGATAACTTCGTCGATATCAACGCCATTAAGGTTTTTCTCATTGGAAATGCCGTACCAACCTTGTTCGCAGATGCGTATCATTCTGTACACTTAAGGAATTTATACAGCGGAGAAATGATCACGTGCTGTGTACCCCTTCTATATAAATGGTTTATCTCCCATTTGCCTAAGTCTGCCGCTTTTTGGGATCATAAGAGTGCCTTACGTTGGTCTCAGAAAATCATGTCTCTTACCAACTCTGACATCGATTGGTACAATTGAATCTATAACGGGATCAGGATCGTTGACCGTTGTGGAAATTTCCCCAACGTACCCCTCATAGGAACTAAGGGAGGAATCAATTACCATTCAGTCTTAGTTCGTCGTCAATTTGGATACCCGATGAGGCATGTCCCGCGTAATGCTCATCTGGAAGGTCTTTTCTTCAAGGAAGGAGAAAATGACAGGGCACTAAAGATGGAAATAGTGCACACTTGGAAACATGTTCATAAGAAAGGATGGGAGTCTCTAGGAAAACCGGATTGTGTCTCGGTGGAGCCATATCTCCACTGGGTACAAACTAGATCTCTCAAGCTAAAGATGCCTTATCCTCGTCACGGAGTTCTTCCGCCAAGGGAATCTGTCATGTACTTCATGACTGAAACGGAAAAACTCCAGGTTATTCTCAACAAAGTTCAACAGGAGAGGAGGTCTTGGAAGAACAAGTACCGCATTCTCAATGTGGAGTGTACCAAAATACAACATCTGCTGAAAGATAAGGATGCTCTAATTGAGATTTTGGAGCAACATGCTGTAGAAAATCAGGATGACCAAAGGAATTTGCTCGCTCCTTTCACTTGGAAAAGGAATGACAACCCAACAACGGCCCAAGAGCCCCGGTCCAAGAAAAGGAAAGTACCAGAATCTGCACCCGAGTTCTCCTCAGAGAGGACTCGGGACCCATTAGCTTAGGTTTCTGTTTCCGCACCTTGTAATTTACTGTATTTCCATTTCTGCAATCCTTTGAATTCAATAAAATGGGGGTTTCCCCACTGTTTGATATTTGCAATCTAATTGTCGAAGTTTATTTTGATTAAACAAAAAAAATAATTAATATAATCATTGCATTCATCATTCTCACGTCACGTATTCTTCTTACCTACGAATCTCACGTTTGTGTCCCGGTTCTAGAGTCAAACTGTCTCATTCGTACAATACTCGGGCTAATCGTCAGAAAAAGATGGATGATCTCGAGGAAGAGAACAGAGAGTTGAAAGAAGAGATCGACGCTCTAAGAGAGGATATGAGAAAGCTTCGTAATGAAATGCAAGCCATGGCAGAAGCTTAGCTACAAAGAACTGTGATCTCAGAGATCAACTTAACGCCCATAGTGGAGAAGTATGATCCTAGGTATCAAATTCTGAAAGATCGTCCCTGGGGCATGCTTGTTAACTATATCCCGGAAGGATATGTTCCGCCGATCACTGAAGATCAAGGATCATAGTAGAAGCCGTTGGGCCTGAAGGTTACAGACTTCGGGAAAGCGAGGATGCCAGAGGCATAATGAGGACTCCTAAAGGTTACAAACTTCGGGAAGCGCCAAGATTCACTGCAGTAGTAACGGTGCCACCCCCTGTGGTGCACACTGTCCCGGAAGGACAGATTCCACAGATACCTTCTGGTAGAAAGGAAAGTATGTTCGATAGAATGGATGAATTCCAGGAGCAGTTCCTGGAAATGCAGAAGGAACTGTAGGCTATTCGCGGTCAGGATTTATATGGAAAGGACGCCGCAGACCTTTGCTTGGTTCCCAATGTGAAAGTCCCTAACAAGTTCCAAGTACCCGATTTTGAAAAATACAAGGGTAACTCTTGCCCTCAAAGCCATTTGGTGACGTACGCTCGGCGAATGTCAGCTCAGACAGAGAACCAGGATCTGCTGATTCACTACTTTCATGATAGTTTAACTGGTGCCGCATTAAAATGGTACATGGGTTTAAACCGCACTACGATTAGCACTTTCAGAGATCTTGGCATTGCCTTCGTCCAACAATATAAATACAATTTGGACATGGCACCAGACAGAGATCAACTCAGATCAATGTCGCAAAAGGACAAGGAAACCTTTAAGGAATACGCTCAGAGATGGCATGAAATTGCCGCTTAAATTTGTCCACCTCTTGAGGAAAAAGAGATGACAAAGATTTTCTTAAAAATCTTGAGCTCATTTTACTACGACAAAATGGTTGCCAGTGCGCCCAGCGACTTCACTGAAATGGTCGGTATGGGAGTACGTCTCGAGGAAGCCGTTCGAGAAAGACGTCTAGTCAAAGACACTGGGTCGACAAGCGGTACTAAAAAATACGTTAGTACTCTCCCTAAGAAAAAGGAGCAAGATATTGGGAATATCTCTCTCAGAAAGCAAAGGCGACGGTACCAACCAGTAGCAGATGTAACTCCTGCTATCAGCCCTGCGCCAGTTTCTACGTATCAACCTCAGGTTGCTCAAAGCCAACCGCATTCGCAGCAATTTTAGCAAAGGACACAACAACCTCTTCAGCAGGCTCATCCTCAATACAACAACAATCGTGCAACGCGGCCACCAGTATTTGATCCTATACCCGTATCGTACGCAGAACTATTTCCGTTACTACTGGCCAAGGGGCATGTCCAGACTAAGTCTCCTCTTATAGTACCGGAAAATCCGCCTTTTTGGTTTAAGGTGGACCAAACTTACCCTTACCATCAAGGAGGACCAGGGCATAACATAGAAAACTGTCTCAGTTTCAAGTCCGACGTGCAAAAACTTGTTAGGAGCGGGGTCTTATCTTTCAAAGATACGAATCTAAATGTTCTCACGAACCCGCTGCCTCAACACAAGAAGGCTACAATCAATTTGATAGAGGGAGAGTCTAACAACACCTATCAAATTCACGATGTACTCTTATTGAGGGCCAACTTGGTCAAGATGCATTGTAGACAGAGTGGATATGGCCATGTGCCACCTCATAATTATCACCAGTGTAATATCTGCTCTAAAAGCAATCAAGGATGTTCTGTGGTGCAATCAGCTCTACAGGAACAGATGGATCTCGGATGGATCCAAGAGCACCGAGTTCGTGGAGTTAACATGGTTTATACGAATTCCAACATCATTCAAAACCACGATATCTGTACGATGAATGTCAACCTGGTGGCGATGCACTTAAGGCAAAGCCAGTATCATAATTTGCCGCGACACAATTACAATTCTTGTCTGACTTGCTCGGTAAACAAACAGGGATGCTCTTTCATACAGGAGGCCCTCCAGCGTCAGATGGATCTTGGATGGATTCAAGACTGCCATGATATGAATCATTATCAAATCAACATGATTCAAATCTTCGATATTCGCTTGATGAATACCAGCCTGGTGGAGTTACATGCTAAACAGGTCCGGCTCGGGTTCCTGGTATCACATGATTATCAAAGTTGTAAAGCAGGTTGCGAAGACGATCATGGCTGTGCCCTTGTCCAGGAAACACTTCAGCACTTGTTGAACCACTGGTGGCTTCCAATCTATATGGATGAAGACACCCAGCAAATTAGTATCACTAACGGGAATCCTACTAGATATCAAAGTCAGGATGTTCGGTCGATGGAAACAGATCTAGTAAGGTTACACTGTATTCAAAGCAGACGTGGCCAGGTGCCGCTACACAACTATGAGCGGTGTGGATTTTTCTCAGTGGATAATCAAGGATGCTACCTTGTGCGAGCAGCCCTTCAAAGTCAGTTGGACTGCAAAGAAATTCAACCATGGTCAAGTTCTGGATCAGTCAACTACTTCGCTGATCAAATCGAGGACGTTGTCGTAATCTCTGCTCATCAGAGGGCTAGGGATGTTTGTACCATTATCCCTCTACTTGACGAATCGAGAGTTCCCAACTAGGAAAGGATCGAAATTACTTACGATGGTCTGAAAAATCAGAAGGCTCCCATAGTTATCTATCTACCGGGACCACTACCATATGAATCAACTAAGGCTATCCCTTACAAATACGGTGCAACAACAATTGAGAATGGAAAGGAAATTCCATTACCCTCCGTCGTGAATATTGCTGACATCAGTCGAGTAACACGGAGTGGTAGAATCTTCAACAGAGGAGTTGGAGAACCCAGCAAAGAAAAGGAACCTCAGATAGAAGTTCCTAATCCACTAGACGGTCAATCCAGTAATCCCGACCTTTCAAAAAACGATGATGAGATGCTAAAGCTCATCCAAAGGAGTGAATACAACATTGTTGATCAGCTATTACAAACTTCTTCAAGGATCTCGGTATTATCACTGTTACTTAGTTTAGAAGCGCACAGGGAGGCTCTACAGAAAGTCTTGGAGCAAGCCTTTGTAGAACAGGATGTAACAATCAGACATTTCGATAGCATTGTCTCTAACATCACTTCCTGCAACAACTTGGGATTTAGTGATGACGAATTACCTGAAGAAGGTCGTCGTCATAACATGGCGCTCAACATTACAGTCAACTGCCAGGACGATGCTTTAGCCAGCATACTGGTAGACACAGGGTCAGCCCTGAATATTATGCCGAAGTCAACTTTGATGCAATTATCATTCAAAGGACCTCCGATGAGAACCAGCGAGCTGTCGTCAAAGCCTTTGACGGATCCAAAAAAACGGTTATCGGCGAAGTCGACCTTCCCATAACTATTGGTCCTCACACTTTCCAAGTCACTTTCCAGGTCATGGACATCTGGGCAACATACAGTTGTTTATTAGGAAGACCTTGGATACATCAGGCTGGGGCGTTCACTTCAACCCTCCACCAAATGCTAAAGTTCGTCCAGAACAGCCAACTCGTTATAGTCTGTGGAGAACAGGCCTTGCTCGTAAGCAACTTATCATCATCTACTTGTGTAGAACCCGAGGAGGTTGTTGGGACTCAATTCCAAGCGCTTTCGGTGAGCAATGAGAACCAATCAGAAAAAGGAACATTGATTTACTCATACAAAGATGCTCTCGAAGTGATCAGAAATAAAAATGCAAAAGGATGGGGACAGCTTGTCATTCCCACTGATAACAAAACATAGAAGGGTCTTAGTTTTTCTGCAACCTGCACCCAGACAGCTGCTAATGATGAAAGTCTTCATCCCATTCAGAACTTCTTCCACAGCGGAGGCTTCCTTCAACCAGTGACTCAAGACGTGCATACCATTAATAAAGATGATTCCTCCGATACGGAGGAAGAATGGAAGTCCTATCTCAATGAGGACGGTTATATGTCTTAGGGCGAAACACATACTCCCTTCTGCTTTTCTGTACAGAGCCCGAGATTTTTACCAAGGTCAGATGTCAAAATGATGTACGGAGATTGTGATCCGGAAGGATGTCGTGCTCCACCAAACTCATTAGATGAAGACCCTCTGATGAGGGACAACTTTGACCACGACTATTATGGCCCAATGGATGGCTTGCCTATCTGGCAGCCTTATCCCGGAGACTTGGGGCAAGAAAATCAGCCGAACAATGAAAATCAACTGAGTATCATTGAAAAGAATACCTGCGTCCCCACCATGTCTTGGGATCAACACCCAGGTTATCCTAAAAATACCCAGCACAACGATGAATTCACAACGTTTGCAGGACTAGAATTCATTAACTATGCTTTTCCCGAGGTCAACATCATCGAGAGGGATGACTCCTCCAGTTCCAAAGAAGTGTGGGACACATTGGGACAACCGAGTGGAAAATACGACTTCAAGGTCAAATACACCACTCCTGAAAGCTCTCGTATCAGGCTCGAAGACATCCAGCCAACTGGATGGGGAGATACAGCTGAGAGTACAAATACTACGCAAAATACAATTGAGGAATCCTCCTATGACAACTCTGCCTGGGAGACAGATTCCAATGATCCTGCTGTGCCAGAAATCAGCGTTATTTCTGAAGACAAATCAAGGAAAGTACCAGACTTTGTGATTCACCGAGGAGTTCGCCGCAAATGGGTTGCTGTAGATGTTTCGAAGATTGTTCATAAGTCAAAGTAATTGTCGTCTTTATCCTTTCACCCTCCTCAGGTGAAACGGATGTTTTGATAGGGCTCACTTTCTGTAAATTTCCCTCTTCGCTTTGCCCAAAGCGACATAGTGTTGTTTTATAGGGCTGTAATTTCAAGAATCGACTTGTTCATGAATAAAATAACGTTGTTCTGTAATTTCCGCATTTATTGCTGTTTTCTCTTTTCTCTTTTTTCAGAAAATGGTAATCCTAAAAAACAAATCAATAATAAAAATAAGCAGTTTTCCAAATATAAAACACTGCACACACTTTTTCATTCTCTCTATCTCTTCTAAACACGAATCATACCGTCATGCAGATTGCTTGTTTTAAACCCCGTTGAAACATACGATCCGATGCCTTCTCCCAACTTTGAGTTCCCGGTATTTGGGGCTGAAGAAGAAGATGACAACGAAATTCCAGAAGAGATCTCCCGACTACTCAGACAAGAGGAAAGGTCCATTGAACCTCACAAAGAGCCATTGGAAATGGTCAACTTGGGTTCGGAAAAAGAGAGAAAAGAAATCACAATTGGGGCACTGCTCAGTCCAACTGTCAAAGAAAGTTTGACGAAACTTCTCAAAGAGTTTCCCGATGTATTCGCTTGGTCCTATCAGGACATGCCAGGGTTGGATACCAGCATCGTGGAACATCATCTACCATTAAGATCAGAATGTCCGCCGGTAAAACAAAGGTTGAGACGGACTCATCCAAACATGGCTGTCAAAATTAAAGAGGAGGTACAGAAACAGATTTACGCGGGCTTCCTCGCCACATCAGAATATCCTCAATGGTTAGCCAATATCGTACCTGTTCCAAAAAAGGACGGAAAAGTCAGGATGTGTGTCGACTACAGAGATCTAAACAAGGCTAGTCCAAAGGACAACTTTCCTTTACCACACATTGACATGCTGGTAGACAGTACATCAAAGTTCAAAGTCTTCTCCTTCATGGATGGATTCTTGGGCTATAACCAGATCAAAATGACGCCGAAAGACATGGAGAAAACTTCGTTCATTACTCCATGGGGTACCTTTTGTTACAAGGTAATGCCGTTCGGTTTGAAGAACGCAGGGGTGACCTATCAGAGAGCAATGACTACTCTGTTTCATGACATGATACACAAACAAATCAAAGTGTATGTCGATGACATGATTGCCAAATCTAAAACAGAAGAGGAGCATGTGACCCACCTGTCAAAACTATTTGAGCGGCTGAGAAAGTACAAACTTCGCTTGAATCCCAACAAGTGCACCTTCGGTGTCCGTTCAGGGAAACTCTTAGGGTTCATCGTCAGCCAGAAAGGAATTGAGATTGATCCCGACAAGGTCAAGGCCATTCAAGAAATGCCTTCTCCGAAAACTGAAAAATAAGTCAGAGGATTCCTGGGACGTTTGAACTACATCTCCAGATTCATATTGCTCATGACCGCGACATGTGCGCCGAATTTTAAATTACTCAAAAAGAACCAGGACTGCGTTTGGACAGAATACTGCCAAACCGCCTTCGACAGTATCAAGGAATACCTGTCGAACCCGCCAATTATATCACCTCCAGTGGAAGGAAGACCGCTGATCATCTATTTAACAGTCTTGGAAGACTCAATGGGTTGTGTACTTGGCCAACAAGACGAAACAAAAAGAAAAGAGTCTGCCATCTACTATTTGAGCAAGAAATTCACCGACTGCGAGACTCGGTACACTATGCTCGAGAAAACTAGCTGCGCTCTGGCTTGGGCAGCCAAACGTCTTCGCCAGTACATGATTTGTCACACCACTTGGTTAATCTCTGAAATGGATCCAATCAAGTATGTCTTTCAAAAGCCTGCTCTCCTGGGAAGGATTGCCCGTTGGCAGATGTTGTTATCAGAATATGACATAGAGTACCATGCTCAGAAAGCTGTTAAAGAAAGTGTTTTAGTCGATCATTTGGCTCATCAACCGATTGAGGATCAGGAATCATTCGGATTTGACTTCCCAGACAAAGATGTCATGTATTTGAAAATGAAAGATTGCGATGAACCGCTACCCAGTGAAGGGCCAGAACCAGGTTCCCAATGGGGACTAATTTTCGACGGAGCTGTCAATAATTACGGAAATAGAATTGAGGCAATCATCATAACACCTCAAGATACCCACATTCCTTTCACTGCCAGACTTACATTCAAGTGTACAAACAACGAGGCCGAATACGAAGCTTGTATCATGGGTCTCGAAGAAGCGATCGACTTAAGGATCAAGGACTTGGATGTATATGGCGACTCAGCTCTGGTCGTCAATCAAATCAGAGGAGATTGGAACACATACCAATCAGGATTAATTCCTTACAAAGATTACGCGAGAAGGTTGTTACCTTTCTTCAACCGAATCGAGTTTCATCATATCCCTCGTGAGGAGAATCACATGGCTGATGCATTAGCCACTCTCTCTTCCATGATTAGTGTAGGTCAATGGAATGACTTGCCTAAGATTGACATAACGCGCCTTGAACGACCCACTTACATCTTCGCGATTAAAGCAGTCATGGATGACAAACCTTGGTATCACGATATCAAATGCTTCCTTCAGAAACAAGAGTACCCACCTGGGGCACTAAGGAAAGACAGAAAAACCCTTAGAAGGCTGGCAGGCAGTTTCTTCCTGAGCGGTGATACACTCTATAAGAGGAACTTTGACATGGTCTTGCTCCGATGCGTCGACAGACCAGAAGCAGACATGCTAATAAAAGAAATTCACGAAGGGTCCTTTGGCACTCATGCCACTGGACATACAATGGCGAGAAATATTCTAAGAGCAGGGTACTATTGGTTGACAATGGAATCTGATTGCTACAAGTACATGAGGAGATGTCACAAGTGTCAGATATACTCAGACAAAATCCATGTACCGCCTACACATCTCAAATTTCTTTCTTCCCCGTGACCTTTTTCCATATGGGGAATCGACATGATTGGCATGATTGAGCCCAAAGCTTCAAACGGACATTGGTTCATCCTGGTAGCCATTGATTACTTCACCAAGTGGGTCGAAGCAGCGTCATATGCCAATGTAACCCGACAAGTTCGATTTATCAAAAACAATATCATCTGCCGTTATGGTGTTCCAAGCCAGATCATTACTGATAATGGATCTAACTTGAACAACAAGATGATGAAAGAGTTGTGCGCTGAGTTCAAGATCGAACACCATAACTCATCTCCCTACCGACCCAAGATGAATGAAGCAGTAGAAGCGGCTAACAAGAACATCAAGAAGATCGTTCAAAAGATGGTTGTAACCTACAAAGATTGGCATGAGATCCTGCCCTTTGCTCTTCACGGTTATCGCACATCTGTCCGCACCTCAACAGGGGCAACCCCGTTCTCTCTAGTTTATGGCATAGAGGCAGTTCTCCCCATAGAGGTAGAGATCCCATTAATCCGGGTATTGATGGAAGCTAAGCTTACAGAAGCTGAATGGTGTCAAAGTCGACACGATGAACTAAATCTGATCGAAGAGAAGCGAATCACGACACTATGCATGGTCAGTTGTATCAACAAAGAATGAAGAAGACGTTCGACAAAAAGGTCCGACCTCGCGTCTTCAGGAAAGGAGACCTCGTGCTCAAGAAGATACAATCATTTTTCACTGATTCTCGGGGCAAATGGACTCCGAATTATGACGGCCCATATGTGGTCAAGAAAGCCTTCTCAGGCGGCGCCTTGAGACTCGCAACCATGGATGGAGAGGAATTTGCCTACCCCACAAATGTTGAAGTAGTCAAGAAATACTTCGCCTAAAAAAAATGCCTCGGTGGATTGAAAACCCGAAAGGGCGGTCCAGGCAAAAATTAGAGACATGATCAAAAATCATCCCGGTGGATTGGAAACCTCAAAGTACAATCCAGACAAAAATTAGGGATAATGGAAAGTAACTACGTTCGACAAAGGGGCAAATCCCTCAGCAGCAGTAATGCCATCCGTCAGGAAAACTCCAGTCAAGGTCATCTTCGACATAAGCTCAGGATGCCCCGAAGTCAAAGTTGGTAGAAGGATAGTGGTCATTATGTTTCAATGTAACCCTTTTCCCTTAAATTACCATTTTCTAACTTTGTAAATACTCTATGGAATCACGCGTCTGGCTGATCTCCATCCTATCAATAAAATTTGATCCCTAGTGCTTTTGTTTATAATTCACATTTGTTTTTGCTTTACGGAACGACATTTTAGCATGAATAACGATTCTTGAAACGAAACAAAAATGAATTTACTTGTAAAATTTTTCTACTTTTAATAAAGATGGCAATTTCTTTTGACTGTTGAACATAGAAAGAACATCGATCGCTTCGCCAAAAGTAATCGAGCTTCAAAGTGCAGAATCAAAGTACTCCTTCTAAGCCAGTGTGCCTGAATGAAGGATCGGCTGTATCAGATGCGACTTTCCCATTTGATACCCTCGGCAGAGTCCTTATCTCCTAAGCCCGACCAACGGTTGTCCTCGTAGGGACTATCTCTCCTAAGTGAGGCATAATTGCTATCGTGAACCAGTGACACTTTTCATCCCCCATTGTGGCCGAGTACCTAGTCGTAGAGCTGTCAAAACGGGTAGCCCGGCCCTAAACGGGCCGGCCCTGGAGGGCCTCGGGCTTTTCCGGGTCGGGCTCAAAAAGCCCATTTTGAATACGGGCTCCTTTTTTACTACCCAGGCCCAGCCCTGTCTGGGCTGCGGGCTACCCAGCCCTAAAACGGGCCCGGCCCTAAACGGGCCCATTTAAAAAAAAAATTAAAAAATTCATTTTTTAAGTAATATATAATGTAATAGAAATTAATACTCATTTTAATATATAATGTTATAGAAATTAATACTCATTTTAATGATCTTAATGTAATATATTCATTTTAGAATACTGTAATGTAATATAATGTAATAGAAATTAATGTTCGGGTAGTCACTGAAGTGTGTGTGGACCGAACCAAAGATGCACTAACACATTGTATCCAAATGTTTCTTGGGCCAAATTTATTTTTTAGGTCCAATTATATATATTTATTAATTTATATTATGGGCCAAATAGTTAAATTAATTCTTTTAAAAAAAGTTGTCGGGCTGGCGGGCTACCCATAGCCCATACGGGCCGGCCCATTTTTTTTCGGGCTTTTTCGGGCCGGGCTAAAAAAGGCCCGAAATAATATGGGCTTCAAAAATAAGGCCCAAGCCCTAACTTTTTTCGGGCTCGACGGGCCGACCCATGGGCTTCGGCCCATTTTGACGGCTCTACCTAGTCGTGTTCATCTACTAGTCTGTATGTCGCGTCATTTTTGTCAGCATATACATACATACATCATGCATTATTGATTTACATTTATATTCATATTGCATCACTATCACTCTAGTCGGTCTTGTTCCCTAGTGATAAGAGCCCTCTCAATCGAGTCGTCAGTTCTTTCCTCGTCAGGAAATGAATCATCTAAGCGATCTATTCTCTAGTTTATTTCTGGATTGAAGGTGGTTCTTTGACCACTTTGATAACTTGAACCTATGAAGAGCCAGAGAGCTTCCGAAAAAGATCACTCTTCGCCATTGAAGATGATATCTTCGCTTTCCCGGATCAAGGAAAATCCCCAGAGAAAGCCTCTTAATCAGAGATTCGACAATACGGCAGTTTTTCTCCGAAAAATCCGCTGACAAAAAGGTCATCAATACCTCAAAATTGGATCACATCCTATGGCATTTCTCCGAGAAGATCTCCAAGAAAAGTATGGTGTAATATCTCCGAACGAAAGCAATCTCTCAAGAGACTCATTTTCCCCACCACTTTTTCTATCAAATGGCATCTCTCCAGGAAAATATGGCGAGAAGTTTGAGGAAAACCGCTACACATAGCGTCCCTTGTCAATGAAGTTTATTGACAAAAGAAACTTTGATCAGATCCTTGGTAGGAAACCAGGATCGAGGGGAAGTTTACATCAGAAATTGAGACTAGATCCTTGGTAGGAAACCAGGATGGAGGGGAGGTTTATATCGAGAATTGAGACCAGATCCTTGGTAGGAAACCAAGATCGAGGGGAGGTTTATTCCAGAAATTGAGACCAGTTCCTTGGTGGGAAACCAGGATCGAGGGGAAGTTTAAATCAGAAACTGAGACCAGTTCCTTGGTAGGAAACTAGGATCGAGAGGAAGTTTACCTTTTCTAAGCATCATTGCTTAGCAAAAGAGGAAGGATGCACGAACTGCCATTCATAACCACCATCAAAATTTTGGGTATTCCGATATTTAATCCTCTTGCACCCCGAATGCCCGAATACCTTCGCCATTCACACCTTCGGGTCCAAGAAGATTAAATAGGGGCATCTGTCATAACCCAAATTTTGACCACTAAGATTTCCCATCATTGTGCAAATCATCATCACCATATGGATGAACCATTAGTCTCCCTAAAGATGGGTGAGCATCCACTACAATCAGGCTTAGGGTTTCAAGCCCTCTCCGAACTCTTAGACAAAGGATCAATCAAGAAATGACATGATCTTCAACTTGTCTAGCCTCTCAAACATCCACAAAGGATCAAGAGGACTTCCACTTCAAGGATTAAGCTTACTCCCACTTCAAGGATTAAGCACAAGGCTTCTTCCTTCTAGGTGGATCAAGCCTTAAGATCGTCAGTGTCACCAAATTAGGGTTTGGTCGACCAGGGCCTCCAAATGGAAATTTTCCTCTGGGCATGAGCCAATGCTCCAAAGCATAACCTATGATGCTCCAAGGGACATCATGAACCCAATCATCAAGTCAATTTTTGCCTCAGGGGATGCATTCACAAAAAAAAAATCAGGAATTAGGGTTTCTTGACCTAATTCACCCCTAAGTTGACTTTTGGGACAAATCATGAGCCCAGACCTCAAGAGATGATTTGAGGGTCCCTAACGCACCAAATTGGTCCATTTGTAACAATGGATTGGGCCAAGAAGCTTGAGCAACAAGTTTCAATTTCATCAGAACCACAATTTGGGTTTCGTAGAAAAAGTCAACTGTATCTTTGACTTTTAACCAGGACAAGCTCCCAAACCCTAGGACATGATTCAATACACCCTATAACACCTATGAAATCAATCCATCAAGTTGGATTTAGGTCAAGGACTTGATTTCATAGAGGATCGCACGGTTTGGAATTCATCTGACAAAAAGTCAACTGTGCACAAAAGTTAAACTTTGACTTTTTGAGATTTTTCACAATTATGGTTCTTTGACCCCAAAATGATGTTAATGTATGATTGGAATCATCATTCATCAAGAAAAATCAAGAAAAGTGGGATAACTTGTAAAAGGGGTAACCATAAAAAACTTAGAAAATTTTCTAAGTTATGGAACAAAGTGGCTAGGGTACCAACTTTGGAGGATCATAACTCCTAAACCACAAGGGCATTTTTTCTCATCCAAAGCTGGATTTGTAGCTCTCATTACCCTCTACAAAAGCTTCAACTACACCTCATTCTAATTCATCATGGATTTTAAATTATGGAATGATCAAAATCACAAAAAGTGAAAATGTCACTTTTTTCCAACACTTAGTGAAATTTTCACTAAGTCAGAATCTGCCTTCACTTTTTTCCATATGTAGGGGCATTTTTCACTTGGATCCAAAAAGTATCAAAACCAATTATGATCAAACAGTTATTGTATCATATGAGGGCTTTCCAAAATGGCCAAGAACTCCATCAAATTCCACTTGAGCCATGAGATATGACAATGGCAATATGCCTTGCTGAAAACTGCCAAGGCTAGACAGAATTTTGCACTTTTGCTCGATTTGGAAAAATCAGATAATTCCAAGCCTTGTCACCACTTTGGGCACATCTGAGGATCAAATCTAAAGGGAACAAACACTGATCCAAGCCTCCAAAGTCTTTGGAACAAGAAGTAGCATGCCAAACCTAGAAATCCCTAAAAGAGGGACAAGACTCCAATTTTCGATTGGAGCATTTAATGGATGCACCAAGGTGGCATGACTGACACATTTGCAACTGAATTCTGTCAAGAATGATCCAACAACTAGGGAACCACAACTCTGTGCCCTAACCTCTAGTCAATGGCTAGAGGAGAATTGGATTCCCATTGATCAACATTGGCCAAACCTCTGCTGCAGTTGCCATTCACTATTGATCCCAAAAACAAACTTGCTTTACTATAAATAGAGCTCATTTGTGCTCAGTTTGAGTACACCAAAGCCATCAAACAAATGCTTTCCTCAAAATCACCTTCTCACTTCCAAATTTGCCTTCCAAAGCAAGTCACTATCGGGTTTCGAGTTTGAGAGCAATTTCAACCAAACCAATCACACACACACACCTCATAAACATCATATAGAAGTGATCCAAACACTCACATAACATCTGGAACACCAAAATCACAAAATCACTAGCCAATTGCTCAAGCCTTTGACAGATTTGCAGTTGGGGTACCATCTCAAGTTCCAGATCATTTCAATCCATTCCAAGCATCCAGACACACTCCATGGCACCTAGGGAAGCTATCCAGATCATTGGAACCTAGCTGTAACACCTCTAACCCAAAACACGATCACCATCTGCAAGAGGTGAGCATGAGCTCTTCTAACTCTATGATCCATGCATTTTTTGCTGCACAATAATTTGGCCATATGTTCATAATCATGCATAGAGTGTTTACCCTCAATCAATTGCTTTGTATGAATCGTGTATGGAATTTCTGAACCTTCATATAGAATTTAGGGTTCTTGAGGTTTCTCTATTTCTTATTTCATGCTTAAAATAAATGAAATTAAAGACCATAGACATGATCGTGAGGTTGAAACGAGTAGATTGATATGTAGATTGCATGATATAATCAAGTATTCAGTGAGATTGGATAGAAAACGCAAATCTGCAGAAACAGAGGAAGGACGCGTGTTCTTGCCATGTTCTTGGCGCCCTTTTTCAAATATTTGAATATTTGAATTTTGTGATTTTATTTAATTGATTCAAAAATTAATTTCTCTCTGAGTTTGAATGATTTTGAGTTGATTCTTTTTTTAATAATTCACAAAAATGGTAAAATATTTTATTTTACCAAAAAATCCAAAAAATATTATTTATTTCATATAATTGATATTTTTGCCAAGAATTAATATTTTAATTATTTTTTACATTTAAAATATTTTTTCCTTCTTGATTTTGCAAATTTTAATGATTTCTAATCATTTTTTAGGTCAAAACATGATTTTTGAAACATTAATCCAAGATCACAATTTGTTTTCCACATGTTAAACAATTTTGATCATTTTAATTGAATTTTTTATTCAATTAAAATACATTTTGGAAACAAATTAGGGTTTTGATTAATTCAACCTTCATCAAACCTTTCAAAATCATTTTGGGCCTCTAATAGAGTGTAAGACTCAATCCATTGTAAATACACCACTTTTTGGGCCTCAATCATTGTATAAGTCCCACTGTATTTTCAAAAACAACGGCGCGATCGTCGCCTCTTTTAAAAAATCACATGGGCCTCTCCTCGAGCTATAAGACTCATTCAAAATCATTTTGGCCCTCTAATAGAGTGTAAGACCCAATCCCCTTTTGAAACCAAAAACTTTTGGGCCTCATTCGTTGTATAAGACCCACGGTGTTTTCAAAACCTCGGCGCGATCGTCGCCCTTTTCAAAATTAACCATTGGGTTTCTCCTTGAGCTATAAGACCCATTTTTGTTCACTTTCAATCATTTTTGGGCCTCTTGAGAGAGTGTAACACCCATCCCTTGTACATAAAACCTTTCTTGGGTCTCAGTCACTTGTATAAGTCCCTGTACAAAACGACAGTGCGATCACTGATAAAACCCTGGGCCTCTCCTTGAGTTGTAAGCCCCAACAATCTTTTCAAATCACTTTCTCCTTTGATTTTGAATATAATATTGTTATCAAAGCTTTCTTTGTTGAACAACTAACAAAACATCATGGAAGCTCTACAACCGAGTAAGTGTTTACCTGCTTTCATTTACAGCTTTCATATGTATATAACTGTATTGTGGGGTTGTTTCACTGTAAGTCTTCTTTCATAAACTCATATAGACTGTGTAATACTAGTATAGATATTTAGAGTTTCCCCGGCAACTACGTCTAGAACTAGACAAAACCTCGTCTCCTTACCTCCGACGTTCTTCCGGATATTTCAACATAATCTAAACCATGAGAGTTTTCTTTTACAACAATTTTAGATAACTAGATCTAAGAAATCTCCCCCCCTTGAACAATTCATATACAGAAGCCCAATGTTCCAAGTGAAACCCCTTCTGGAACTGTTCATCAGCCTCCTCTTGGGCTTAGTGCAAGGATCCACAGGCTTCCTAAAAGCATCCCCGCCTCCTCTTAGGCGTTGAACAAGGACCCGTCGGCTTCTTAGAAGTTTTCACAGCCTCCTCTTAGGCTTCGTATAATGATTCTTCCTCCGGGAAGATAGCCCCCTCTTGGGCTTCGTACAAATTGTCCCTTCGCCTTCTTAAAAGTTTTTCTCGCATCCTCTTGGGCTTCGTACAAATTGTCCCGACGACCTCTTAAAGGTATAGGAACAGAAATTAATCATCTTAATAGAACAGTCTTTCAAAAAGTCTAGATCTTTCTACGACGAACATACTGTCTCTTGATCTCTCTTAAGCATAGTACAAAAGATAAAACTCTAGACTTGGACAGTCTAATCTCCTTGAGTCTCGAAGACATTCTCAAGTTCCTTTCAAAAATAGGAAAAAACACCCGTAGACTTGGGCAGCCTCAATACCCTTCGGATTCCCCGTTTCCTTAAAGAACAGGAAATAATCCCGGTCCTCAGATCAAATCCATGAGTACAACATTACCCATATAAGAACTGATTTTCTATTTTAACCAACATACCAGACCTGTCACTCAACTGACACAGTAACCCTAGCCTCCTCTTGGGCTTTGTACAATGATTCTCTCCAGCGGAGTTAACTTTTTCAGACTCTCTTGTTGAGTCAAACATTTTTAGCCTCTATCTCGGGCTTCGTACGAGATACAAAAACACTCTCTTGTTGAGTATAAAAGACTCTCTTGTTGAGTCAAACATTTTTAGCCTTCATCTCGGGCTTCGTACGAGATACAAAAACACTCTCTTGTTGAGTATAAAAGACTCTCTTGTTGAGTCAAAAACCTTTTAGCCTCCATCTCGGGCTTCGTACGAGATACAAAAACACTCTCTTGTTGAGTATAAAAGACTCTCTTGTTGAGTCAAAAACCTTTTAGCCTTCATCTCGGGCTTTGTACGAGATACAAAACACTCTCTTGTTGAGTATAAAAAGACTCTCTTGTTGAGTCGATCACCTTTAGCCTCCATCTCGGACTTCGTACAAGATACAAATCACTCTCTTGGTGAGTATAAAAGACTCTCTTGTTGAGTCAAACCCTTTTAGCCTCCGTCTTGGGCTTCGTACAAGACACATATAAAAACACTATCTTGTTGAGTCAACCCTTTTAGCCTCTATCTCGAGCTTCGTACGAGACACAAAAGCATCATCTTGTTGGGTCAATAGCCTCCTCTTAGGCTTTGTATAAAGAAATCCCCGTTTGATTCAATCAACCTTTTAGCATCAAAATCATGCTTTGGTCACATCATACGAACATCATGAAACTCCTTTTCCCTCGTTTAATTGCTGTAAGCGGCAAGCCTCTGGATTATTTACATCCACGCCACTGTCCCTCTTTTAGCCTGAGAAATTCCTAAGGAAAGATGGCATTGCTCTAAACTGAGTTAAAGTCTTCTCCTTCAGGTTGAAAATCCCCTATAAAGGAAATTATGGCATTGCTGGATTCGCATATCCCAGTTAAAGTAATTCTCCTTTATAATCAGTCACCCAACAGTCGTGCCAAACAGGCCAAATATTCCCCTTTAGAGATGACAAATTCTCTCTAAAAACAAACCCTTTAGCTTCACATCTTGGGCTTCGAACAAGATACAAATAGACCCTTCAGCTTCACATCTTGGACTTTGAACAAGATACATAGCCCCTTTAGCTTCATGTCTTGGGCTTTGAACAAGACACCAAAACACCATTTCCTCCCATAGAATAGGAGGAATTACAATCGCTCTGATTTCCCTATCCCGGGAATACGTAGGCATAAGATTGAAAAAGAATTTAGCGAGCACACTAATAAAAAAAACCCAAGAGTCCCCTACCTTCATCCAATCTGGCGCAGGATCCCAACAAATTCCCCATGAACAGTCCCAGTATTTCGTTCTGAACAAAATAAGCAGAGAGAGGCCCACAAACTAAAGCCGCATCTGTAAACCAACAGTTTTGACTGTTTAACCTCAGTTTGCAAGCAGGGTTAATTGGAGACATCTATTTCCCTTCCTTCATCAGCTTCAATAGGATAAAAAATGAATCGAACTGTAGTACCAAAACAATAGTGATTCGAAACCACAAAAACCGCACTACGCCCGGAAAGTACCTTAAAACATATTATGAAAAGATAATGGGATAAGGGATCCCCTTGCATAATACCTCTGTTAGGTTTAATAAAATCAGTATGGTTCCCGTTGATAAGAATAACATAGGAGATTGTAGTAATGTTGTCCATGATATTGTTATCCAGCTTTCTAGGGAAGCCCATGATAGTGAAGGTTTTTATCTATGAAGTCCCTTTCCAATCTATTATACGATTTGGCAATGTCGAGCTTCATGTCCACATACCCTTCTTATGTGTTTTTTTTTTTGTTTAAAGTATGGAAAGATTCATACGCAAGAATGATATTATCAGATATCAATCTCCATGGCATGAAATCTCTTTGATAAGGGTTAATAATATTGTTAAAGTGGGGTTCAATTGTGTTTGACATAATATTGGTAACAAAATTTTTAGGGTGATGACATTACAAATGGATATAGGTCTAAAATCAGTCGGGGTAGTGGTTTTACTAACCTTAGGGATCAATCAAATGAAAGTGCCATTTATTTGACTTATGGGTTTCTCAACTTTAGTGGACGTATAGACCCTTTGAAGGTCTCCCCTTATGTTGTCGAGGTCCTTTTTCTCCTCCTCAATCACACATGTGTTTCTGCATTAGGAGTGAGAATTCTGAGCTTGGGTATCTTATCGTGAACCTTTTCCCGATTAGTAGAGAGGTTCTTAGAACAAGTTTTTCCTCACTCCGCCAAGCCCTGCAAAGTTTGTGCTTACTTGGTTTCACAAGGACTTTTAGAGCTGCACGAATTTTGCTGATCTATCTGGTTACTTCTCTCATATTTTGTACAAACTTTTTCAAAAAGAATTTTATTATTTCTTTACCTGAAATTGTAGTTGTTAGTAGTATTAAACCATAAAAGCATAGGGCAGTTGTCAAAGGAGTATTTAAGCAGAAGATTGTTAGAGTACCACGAGTATTTCTCCCTCCATTTGTCTGAAAGTAGGAACATGTCAATTTTGTCCTGGATAAATTGTCCCATAGTTGGTTATTAGCCCAAGTATAAATGCTACCCGAGTACCCAATGTCATTCAAAATACAGCTAGCAATATTATCATTAAATTTGTTGGTTATACTATAATTAATGGGGTTCCCCTTTGTTTTTCATTAGCATGACAAACAATATCAAAATCCCCACCCAGGATCCAATAGTCCATGTTATTCACCTTATAAAGGTTAGTAACGAGCAAACAAGTCAAAATCTATTTACTGTGGTGAGAGAAACCATAAATTTCAGTAAAATTGCAATTATTAGTATGATTATCAAAGTTGAAATACGCATCAATGTAATTTTTATTGATATTCAGAATATTCAGATCAACATTATTATTCCACATGAGAATAAGGCCACCCATTTTACCCCCACGAGCGGTGGAGGGGTCAATGGTGTGGTATCTAGACATACTAGGAAATTTAAAGAAAATGTTTTTAAAATATTGAGTAAGGGTGGTGACATTTGATGAGATTTTTAAAAATATTTGGTGGGCATGCTCTGAATATTTCGATGCGTCGAAGGAGCTATTTGACTCCTTAAAATCTTGAAATTTTTGAGGAGACAGACTCCCAAAGTTACTTCGACCGGATTGGATCGTTGTTTCCCTTTGACCGTGTCTAGGCTCATAGGCTTGTTGGGCTGAACCGATGGAGAATTAGTGTTTTTGGGCATCGACCAATATTATACTGGAGGGGCGAGTTGAAAAAAAATGTTGGTGTCTTTGTCCACCACTACTACGGAAAACATATACAACAATGGTTGAAAAAGGGATACCATCACGCGTGACCCACCGTTGTGAAATAGCGCGTGGTTGTAAGTTCGCTATATACCACTATGGGCGCGTGACCATTGTGATATACTAGGTAGCGCTCTACTTATAACCACAGCTGTTGGTTGCAACCGTTGTTACATAGTCTCAAGGTCATGGGTTCGAATCTCAGCAGTTGCGTGAAAAATTATATTAGAGGCGTTGTCTATCACCACGGTCCTTTGTATAAGCTGTTGTGAAATATTTATTAGCTTTTTTTTTTAATTTTTTTTATATTATTGCATTACCATCCCATTATATTTCTGTACCTGTATTCTAAACCTAATTTTATACATATATTACAAAGGTAAATATAATTTACATCAAAATCCAAAAAAATATTATTGACTTCATCAAATCCAAAAAAATATTATTTACATCATCAAACTCAAATGTATATCAAACACGCACACACATACAAGCTCGCGCGCGCGCGAACACACACACACACACACACACACACACACACACACACACACACACACACACACACATATATATATATATATATATATATATATATATATATATATATATATATATATTACAAATTAAGCTCATGTTTGAGGACCCTTAAGCACATTGAAGATATACGCCGAACGTTTATGAATGTCTACAAATTCGTCATAGTGGAATGGTGTAACGTCGTTAAACGTATACATAAAAAAAGTGCAAAAATGTGAATATCATACATATATGATAATCATAGCCAACTTAAACAATAATATGTTACTATAAACAATTCATTACATATATAATATGTGCATGATCCCATGAATCAACAATGGCGGTGAAGACAATGTTTAATTATATAATACCCACACTATTATCCCTTTGGTTGTCTCATCGTCTACAAATTTTAACATTAATTTCATGAATGTTAAAACCACACGTGCATGTAACAATATATATAAATGAATGTCACAAGTAATCTGACCACTTACATTAGGCAAGATAAATTTGAGTCTTTTTCTAATATTGTGCAAGATATAGTGTCGCTGCACAACACTATAGATTGGAAATGATTTAAACATATTATGCGTTAAAATAATTACAAAGTCAAAGAAAATATTACTAAAAAGTTTCATATAAACATAAACTTACCTATTAATAATATGCTTCATTTTAAGCTCAAGTGGTTGATGTAAGGAACACAATGTCGTTACTATATTCATCCTAAGTGATATGATGATCAATTGCTAATGATCACTGAATAAACACAAGCATATATATATATATATATATATATATATATATATATATATATATATATATATATATATATATATATATATATATAAATTAGTATTTTTTAAATCAAAACTAATTATAACATATAAATCACAATTTCAAAATTACTTACGATTTGATAAATGGTGCTAAGTAACATTCTTTTCTCCCCTCACTTAACCGTTCTGAAATGTATGCTTCAATCCCTTTTGGATCATTATTTGACAATCGAATACTCTATGGATCTAAGATGCCATAAATATTTTATTTATTTAATTCTATACAAACACGGTGAATGTACCTAAGTGGTTAAACAAAATTCAAAAAATAAGTGAGGAAATAAAAAAACGATAATGTATTATATATAATGACATGCATATTCAATTATATACTTACGTGCACCAAACTTGTAATATCCCTACATCCAGCCAATAGTTTCCAGAAAGAAATTCTCGTATATCACTAGGAGAAAAATAGAAGAGCTCTATATTTGGACAATGCTCTAGCGGAAGAGAAATCGGGTCATCGCTATCCGTAACCAACAAGTATACCGTGGTGATTTCATGTGCAGAAGGATCCAATATCTCATTGATGTCTTGAGCGGGGGCGGCTGAACAATTACTTCCTTTTGTGCTAGCACCACATACAACATTTGTTTTAGGAAATTGATCATCATCGTCATCATTCTTTTCATTCATATGTTGTTGGAAGGATCCACTTATTCTCTGCAACATAATATTCGTTTTGAACACAATACATAATAAACACATTTCTATCTTTTCTAACTTTTTAGATAATACACATTATATCATACATTTCAGATAAAACACTAGCATTTCAGATAAAACACATACCGCATATAACTATTCTAACTTTTCTAAATTTTCCATGTCTTTCCTCTGATTTTCCTGCTTCGCTTCTAACATCTTCCTTTGTTCTTCTAACTGCTTCTCAAAAGCCGTAATATTTTCTTTTTGCGCTTGTAATTTGGTGCTTTCGGCGCTTTTATTGATAACCCAAAGAATAATCTCAGGTCGACGCCTTCTCCAACACCACAAACATGCCCACTATGCTCATCTTTTCTGATAGATTCTATCAGTATATCATGTCGTAGTTTTGGAACAAATGAGCCTCCACGAGTCTCTTTAACCAGCAGATCTTATACAACATGCATGTAAATATTAATATTGTAATTACCACGGCATTTAAATAACATATAACATATGCATAACAAATCATACTTATAATTTTCTCAGCAATTGCTCTTGACGCATCTGAGGTGTACTCTCCATTTGGTCTTAGTTGAGCCCCCTCCCACTTCTCATATCTTGACGGTGGAGATGGGTTACGATCATGACTAATGTAATCCTCATCTCCCATTTGTTGTTTTTTTTCATTCATCATTGTTTTCTCAAGTTTCCTGTAACCACCACGAGACAATCTATGGGGGTAAATGTTTTTTGATTTATTTTGTATTCCTGCTTGACTTTTAGCCTGTTATAAACATAGTGAAAATATGATTAGTATCTATGAATCATTAGCATAAAATTATCAAGATAAATAAGACTAGTACTAACCATAAATTTCTCAGAATGATGGTCCTTTGCAAATTTTTTCCAAACCTTATTCGAAAGATAACTATATCTCACCCATGGATGATCAAGACCAGGCTTAGGCTCCCTAATGTAGCCACGAGTGAGTCGTGAATTAAAACTCCTCCAACACATACCAACATGACTTACCTACCTTTTTTTTAACTTATCATCATCCGTAAACTCAAAAGTCAACTATATTTAAATCAATAATGTGAGATATTGGATCGAACTCTAGTTTAGCCTACCGTCGAAGTCTGCGCACATGTTGTTGTTGAAGACCTACATGCTTTAGTCGAAATGTGTTCTAGTATATAGTTGTCGAATTGGCCCTTGTGTTAAGGATCCAATTGTTTAAGTTAGCTTGTACCCAAAGTTAGCTTGTAATGGGTAATTAATAAAAATCCCATTAGTTTAGTATGTTAGGTTTATTATAAATAGCATACTATCCTCTCATCATAAGTATGGTGTGGAAAATCCTAATTAGGGTGAGAGGTTTATTTGTTATTCTTGAGTACTTGTAATCTGATTCAAAGAGAAAGTAAAGAATAGCAGTTATAACAAATCCTTGTTGTTCTCCTTGTTTTTCTTTAACCCTAACCTTGCGTGTTTCTTGCCGATAAAGAAACCAAGTATATTTTGTTTTAAGGCATCCTAATTCATAACAAATTGGTGTGGTGAGCATGAAGAAAGATGCCTTCAACAGAGTATGACATTGAAAAGTTCACAGGAGTGAACAATTTCGGTCTGTGGCGCTTAAAGATGAAAGCCTACTGGTTCAGCAGGGTTGTTTGGAAGCGTTGAAGGGAGAGGCAGCCATGGACGATTCGTTAATGGAAAAAGAAAAGAAGACCATGATAGAGAAAGCCCACATCACAATATTGTTGAGCCTTGGTGATAAGGTTATTCGACATGTATCAAAGGAGACTACGACATCCGGGTTATGGTTGAAACACGAAAGTTTGTACTTGACTAAATCTCTAGTGAATCGACTCTACCTTAAGCAAGCTTTGTACTCATTCAAGATGAGTGAAGACAAAGTGTTGGCTGAGCAATTGGATAAGTTCAACAAGATGATTCTTGATCTTGAAAATATTGATGTGAAGATCGATGATGAAGATCAAGCAGTGTTGTTGTTGTGTACTTTGCCCAGAACACATGCTCACTTCAAAGAAACTCTCCTGTATGGAAGGGAGTCCCTGAGCTTTGAAGGAGTTCAATAAACCTTGTATTCTAAGGACCTGAACGAATGAAAGGAGCATAAATCTTTGATGGTGGGTGAAGGTTTGGCCGTTAAGGGAAAATTCTTCCAAAAGGATGGTAAGTTCGGTAAAAGTCAGCAGAAGTCTTATAGTGGCGAAGCATCTAGTATTCGATGTTATCACTGTAAGAAGGAGGGTCACACAAGAATGGTGTGCCCTGAACGCCTGAAAGATCATGGAGGTAAGGATAATGGCAACGCAGCCATTGTTCAAGATGACTTCGAATCATATGATGTTCTTGTGGTTTTAAGCGGCGACTCAAGAAAATAGTGGATTATGGATTCAGGTTGCACTTGGCACATGACTCCAAAGAGAGAATTGTTCGAGGAGCTATGTGATCAAGATGGTGGATCAGTGCTATTGGGAAACAATAAAGCTTGCAAAATTGCATGTATTGAATCTGTGAGATTCAAGCTCCATGATGAGTCAATAAGGTTATTGACTGAAGTCAGGTATGTACCTGATTTGAAGAGAAATTTGATTTCTCTTGATGAATTTGACAAGAAGGGATATGTTTTTCAAGGAGAGAAAAGTATCCTAAGAGTCATGAAGGGGTCGAAGGAAGTCTTGAGAGGCGTGCAGAAACAAGGCTTGTATACCCTTGAGGCTGAAGTTGTAAGTGGTTTGACAAATGTTGCATCCACGAAACCTTTGTCGAAGACATAAATTTGGCACATGAGATTGGGCCATGTCAGTGAAAGGGGTCTGGTCGAATTAGGGAAACCAAATTTACTTGGCAGAGACAAAGTCGAAAAGGTGAAATTTTGTGAACCCTGTGTACTTGGAAAAACTTGCAGAGTGAAGTTCAACAAAGGCAAACAAAGAACTTGTGTATCCCTTGATTACATCCATGTTGATCTTTCCATCACATTCAGGAGCAAGGTATTTTCTATCTATAGTCGATGATTATTCTAGAAAGTTATGGGTATTCATCCAGAAGACTAAGGATGAAACTTTTGAGAATTTCAAAGGTTGGAAGACTCTAGTCGAAAATCAAATTGGCATAAAGGTCAAGAGGTTGAGAACCGACAATAGCCTTGAATTTTGTAATGAGGTGTTCAACATTTTTTGTGCTGCCTCAGGTATTGCAAGGCATAAAACTACTGCAGGTGCTCCACAACAAAATGGTTTGGCAAAAAGGTTTAATGGAACTATTTTGGAAAGAGTTAGATGCATGTTGACTAGTGTTGGATTATAGAAGGTGTTTATGGCTAAGGCTGTTTCGACAGCAACATATCTGAAGAAGTTTGGTTGGGACATCCACCTAGTCTTGACAGACTGAGAGTATTTGGCTGCGTGGCCTATGCTTACATTAGGAAAGACAAGGTCGAATCTAGAGCTCTGAAATGCATGTTCATGGGATACCCTGAAGGAGTAAATCTTATAGGCTATGGTGCCTAGAGCCAGGTCACAGGAGATGTATCACCAGTCGAGATGTAGTTTTCAATGAAGCTGAGATGGCTTTCAAGAAAAATGATGATGTTGACGAAGAGCTGGAACAGGGAGAGTTTCCTATTGAGGTGAAGCATGTTGATGTTGAAATGTGTATTCCAGATGAAGTCGAAGAAGAAGCAGAGGCTACTGTCGAAGATGATGAGACTGATAATGACTACCTGCTAGCAAGATACAGGTTGAGGAGAGTCATCAAGCCACCTCAGAGACTTGGGTATGCAGATCTTATAGCTTATGCCTTAATCTCTGCAAGTAAGGTTCTCGACGAAGAACCTAGAGACTATAAGGAAGTTACTAGGAGTCAAAAGAAGACTAAATGGCTGAAGGCCATGGATGATGAGATGAAATCTTTTCATGATAAAAACACCTAGGAACTGATCAAGAAACCTGCTGGAGACAGGTTAGTCAGCCGTAAATGGATTTTCAAAGTTAAGGAGTGGCATCGAAGAGATATAAGGAAAGATTGGTCGCTAGGGGGTTCACTCAGAAAGAAGGTGTCGACTTTAATGATGTGTTCTCTCCGATTGTGAAGCATAAATCCATTCGAATGTTGCTTCCCACGGTGGCACAGTTCGACCTTGAACTAGACCAGATGGATGTGAAGACTGTGTTCTTGTATGGTGATCTAGATGAAATAATCCTGATGAGACAACCTGAAGGGTATATCGAAAAAGGGGAAAGAAGATTATGTGTGTAAGCTGAAGAGATCTTTATATGGACTGAAACAATCTCCTCGACAGTGGAATAGGAGATTCGACAAGTTCATGGCACGTATTAGTTTCCTTAGAAGTCAGTTCGACCACTGTGTTTACTTCAGATTTCGACCTGGTAATTCATTTGTTATTTTGTTGCTTCATGTGGATGATATTCTAATAGCAAGTAACAATGTCCAAGATGTAATGAGGGTGAAGGTTGAACTCAATAAGGAGTTCAACATGAAGGATATGGGAGCTGCGTCCAGGATTCTTGGGATTGACATCTGAAGAGATAGAAAGCCGTTAAAATTATGCTTATCTCAAGAGGCATACCTACGGAAGATTCTCGAAAAGTGTGATATTGAAATTCTGGTATGCAGATCTCAGATGTTCTGAGAGATGTCGAGACACTTGATCTCTGCTTCAAACACAATGACAATAAGGATCAGAATACAAAATGCAAAAAATAAAGAAACATACAATAATTGTTAACCTAGTTCGGTGAACAACAACGCCTACGTCTGGGGGCTACCAAGCCAGGAATGAAATCCACTAGATAGTATTAATTCTAAGATAAACACCTCTGATTTACAACTTATCACTTAATCAGTACTCGTGCTTAATTTCTACCTAAGACACTTCCTAGGTATGAGACCCTTCTCAATTCCCTTTCAATCACAGCAGTGACAGAATTACAACTCAATGTAAACAGTCCAGCTCTAGTATCAACATGACACTAGAGAGGCTCACAAATACAAAACCTAAACTCACTAGGCAACAATGTATTTTCCACACTTTTCCTAGGTTAAATCCATCCTATTTATAACCATAAACAAGACTGGATTTGGGCTTCAAAACTGCAGCAATTTTGTTCCACAGAATCTACAAATAATTCTCATCTAGAATAGTTTCTTCAATTATAAGTTTCCTAAAGTGTCTCCACACTTAGAAACAACATCTTCAAATTATAATCAGAATCTCTGATTCCTCAATCTTGGACGCCACCTAGGAAAAAACAAATAGTCCCAGAATAATCTGAAATTTGGATTTAAAAAATAGCATAATTAAAAACTGAAAAGTAACAGACAAAGATGTCAAATCATCATGATAGGACATCTTGTCCAACATCTTGATCTTCAGTTAGTTCTTCATGTTAGGACATATTGTCGAACATCTTGCTGTCAAGTTAGTTTTACCAAAATTGATGCCAACCTCAAAGGCTTGGACTCATCAATCTCCCCCTTTGGCAGATTTTGGCTAAAACTAACTAAATAAACCTTGCAAGCAAAAACACAAGTCAGAGGCCAAAAGTCAGAACATCAGCTGCGGAAAAAAAATACTAAAGCCTCCCCCTCAATCATTTCCTTCTTCTGCAAGCAATAAATTAGAACACTCTCCCTCAATGGCAGCAGCAGCAGTCAGTGGTTAGCAGTGGAGTGGTTAGTAAAGTTAGTATTACTCCCCTTTTTTAGCCATACTATGACAAAGGCAGTTAAACTAACTAAATAACCAAGCAGTAACAAAAAGGATTAAAGTACATAACTAGTGCAAAAAAAATATCCTGGGCATTAAGCCCTTACATAACCACGCAAATAAAAATAAGACTATATTCAGAAGTCATCTTCAGTAGCCTCATCATCCTCTTCCTCTTCTAAATAACAGGATATTATTGATAAGTAATTCTATAATTGAGAGTTGTCTTTAATGACCTCTCTCTATTTGGTGGGAACACATATACACTTACTTGAATAACATTCCCACACCAAGTTGACTGCTACAAATCTTCAGACATAAAAACTATGAGCTTTCCCCTCAACACTTCAAATTGATTAGCTTCCAAGGCTTTAGTGAAGATGTCAGCTAACTGATTCTCTGTGGCAACATGCTCCAAGGTTATAACCCTGTCTTGCACAAGATTTCTAATAAAGTGATGCCTGATGTCAATATGTTTGGTCCTACTGTGCTGAATAGGATTCTTTGAAATATTGATGGCACTTAAGTTGTCACAGAAAAGTGTCATGACATCTTGAGTGAAATTATACTCAGTCACCATCTACTTCATCTACATCATTTGAGAACAGCTGCTACCTGCAGCTATGTATTCAGCCTCAACAGTAGATAAAGAAACACAATTCTATTTCTTACTAAACCATAAAATTAAGTTATTCCCCAAAAAGAAACATCCACCAGAGGTTCTCTTCCTATCATCAACACTACCGGCCCAATCAACATCAAAATATCCTATTAACATAGAATTATAACTATGAGAGTATAACAAACCATAGTCGCATGTACCATTCACATACTTCAGAATCCTTTTGACTTGATTAATATGACTGACTTTAGGTTCAACTTGATATCTAGTACAGACTCCTACAACAAAGGTTATGCCAGGCCTGCTTGTAGTAAGGTATAACAAACTTTCAATCATGCTTCTATACAAACTATGATCAACACTAACACCCTTTTCATCCTTAGACAACTTTAAGTGTGTAGGAGCAAGAGTTCTTTTGTGATTAGCATTCTCCAGGACAAACTTCTTCACAATACTCTTTGCATATTTCCCTTGACAAAGGAATATGGAGTCTTCCATCTATTTGATTTGGAGACCAAGAAAGTAGGTTAATTCACCCACTAAACTCATCTCAAACTCAGATTACATTTTCTTGATAAAGTGTTGAACCATCTCATCTAACATCCCTCCAAACACAATATCATCTACTTAGATTTGAGCTATCATGAGTTTTCGATCCCTCTCTTTAACAAAGAGAGTTTTGTCAATTCCACCTTTTCTATATCCATGGTTGACTAGGAATTTGGTTAGCCTCTCATACTAAGCTCTTGGAGATTGTTTCAACCCATATAAGGCTTTCTTCAATTTGAACACATGATTTAGAAATGTAGGATCAACAAATCCTTTTGGTTGTTCCACATATACTTCTTCATTCAAGTATCCATTACGAAAGGCACTCTTAACATCCATTTGAAATAGCTTGAATTTCAATAGGCAAGGCACTCCAAGTAACAATCTAACAGACTTCAATCTAGCAATATGAGCAAAAGTTTTATCAAAGTCCACTCCTTCAATCTGAGTGTACCCTTGAGCAACAAGTCTAGCCTTGTTTCTAGTGACCACACCTTGCTCATCAGACTTGTTTTTAAACACCCATCTTGTACCAATAACATTTGATCCTTCACGTCTTCGTACAAGATCCCAAACCTTATGCCTTTCGAACCGACCCAGTTCCTCTTGCATAGCATTGATCCAGAATTCATCAGTCAAGGCCTTATTGACATTCTTGGGTTCCATATTTGAGACAAAGTAAGCACCAGCAATAACTTCTCTTGATCTGGTCATTCTTTCACCATTTGGATCTTCTATTATAAGCTCCTTAGGATGATCTTTCTGAACTCTGTTGGAGGGTCCCTTGTCAACCTTTTCAGTCTCTGCAGATTCATAATTAACATTATTTGAGTCTGCAGCATCTTCAGGAGCATCACGTGACGTCCTAACATCCTCTGTGACATCTTCATCACTCATGGGAAAGAATGCTCCAATATCACCCGTGACACCAACTTCTGTAGTTGAGTCATCAACCACAACATTTATGGATTCCAGCACCACCTTGGTTCTTGAGTTGAAGAATCTATAGCCTCTGCTATTGGTAGAGTATCCCAAAAAGATTCCTTCATCACTTTTAGGATCCATATTCCTCCTTTGCTCATGGTCAGCCAAGATGCAACATTTGCTTCCAAAAACATGAAAGTATTTCACATTTGGCTTCCTTCTTTTCCATAGCTCATATAAGGTGGCAGATGTGCCAGATTTGATGGTTACTCTATTTAGAATATAACAAGCAGTATTCATGGCTTCATCCCAAAAGTGATATGGAAGTTTCTTGGCATGAAGCACGACCCTTGCACATTCTTGAATTGTCCTATTCTTTCTCTCAACCCCACCATTCTGTTGAAGAGTGACGGGTGAAGAAAACCCGTGACTAATTCCTTCAGATGAACAAAAATCATCAAACTTACTGTTTTCAAATTCCTTCCCATGGTCACTTCTGATTCTAACTATGCCACAATCCTTCTCTCTTTGAAGTTTTTGACACAGTCCTTTGAACACTTCAAATACTTCAGACTTCTCCTTGATGAAATGCACCCAACTGTATCTAGAGAAGTCATCCACCACAACATAAGCATACCTCTTTCCTCCAAGACTTTCAACCTGCATAGGTCCCATCAAGTCCATATGAAGTAGCTCCAGGAATTTTGAAGTGGCCAGATGTGGAAGCTTCTTATGTGACATCCTTGTCTGATTTCCAATTTGACATTCGCCACATACTCTTCCTTCATCAATTTTTAGATTAGGAATACCTATGACAGCCTCCTTAGACAAGACTTCCTTCATTCCCTTCAAGTGTAAGTGACCAAGTTTCTGATTCCACATATTCACCTCTTCTTCTTTTGACGTCAAGCAAGTTGCGGGACTCTTTGTTTCAAGAGGAGTCCACAAGTAACAATTGTCCTTGGATCTGGTACACTTCATGATAACTTCTTCTCTATCATTTGTTACCACACACTCAGATTTAGAAAAGTTAACCTTGAGACCCTGGTCACACAGTTGGATAATACTTATCAGATTAGCAATCAATCCTTTGACAAACAACACCTTATCCAAGCTAGGATGCCCAGTATAACCCAGCTTCCCAACACCCTTTATTTCACCTTTTGACCCATCTCCAAAGGTGACATAGCTAGTGGAATGTGTTTTAATATCAACCAAAAACTTCTTGACACCAGTCATATGTCTAGAACAACCATTATCAAAATACCAGTCTTCTCTGGTAGAGGTTCTTAGAGAGGTATGAGCTATAAGAGAAACATTTTCATTCTTAGGAATCCACTTCTTCTTTTCTTTAGCAGCATCCTAACTCCTTTGGGCCGAGTCGCAGATTTGGGATAACCATGCAACTTATAGCAGTAAGCCTTTATGTGCCTATACTTCTCACAATGATGACATTTCTAGTCTTGATTCTTTCTTCATGAGGAATTTTTCTGAGGTCTTTGTCGATGTTGGGACATCGTACTTAACATCGTTCGATCCTGCTTTCTTTTCTATTGAGCAGAGTTCACACCAGGCCTTTTCACAACTTGATCATTGTAACCAAGTCCTTTAACATTTCCAGCATTTCTTCCTGATTTAAGAATTTCATCCAACACAATTGAACTGCTATTAAGCATTCTTATATACGTAGTCATATTGTCAAGTTTAGAATTGATCAACACAACTTCATCCTCCAGATCAAAAAAGGTAGACAAGTGCTTTAATCTTTCATCACATAGTTGAGCAATAAGATCCTGCTGATCCTTCCCTAATTGACACACTTCTGCAATTCTGATGCACAACTCTTTATAAGAGGCAGCCAGTTCATCAGAAGTGAGTTCTTCAACATCTGATTCCTTGTCAGAATCATATACTCCAGTAAGTGAAGAAACATGTTTAGCAGTTTCTCCTTCGCTTGAGGAGTCATCTTCAGACCAAGATATAGACAAGCCTTTCTTCTTCTTCTTGAGAAAGGTAGGACACTCAGCTCTTGTGTGTCCAAACTCTTCACACTCATAACATTGGATTCCCTTACCTTTGTTGGATTTCTTATCACTATTGGTTATTTTTCCAAAATTCTTCCTTCTGTTGATGTTGGATGACCGAGTCTTGACATTAGATCTTGACTTTTTGCCCAGTTTTTTCAACAGTTGGTTATACTATTTTTCAAGGAGCCCCACAACCTTGGACAATTCCTCATTGGAATTAGGGTCACACTCATCTTGATTTCTCACTGATTGCCAGTTCGAAAGTCTGAAGAGATCCCATGAGCTCATCCACCTTCATGGTGTTTATATCATGGGCTTCTTCAATAGCAGTCACCTTCATATCAAATTTCCTTGGAAGAGATCTTAGAATTTTTTGGACCAACTTGGCTTCTGGAATTTTTTTCTCCAAGGTCACTTAAAGTATTGGCTATATCAATGGCGTTCACATGAAAGTCTCGAATACTTTCATCCTCCTTCATCTTCAAGTTCTCAAACTTGGTGGTGAGAAGTTGAAGTCTTGAAGATTTCACCCTAGAAGTTCCTTCATGAGCAGTTGTAGCGGTAAAAATTATGAGTGTAAGCTATTGATTAACTTAACTCAAAAAGCAAGAGTCGCCACCGCACTTTTATTTTATCCAAAAAGAAAAGGAAAAAGAGCGAACAAAACCTAAAGAGTTCTAAAATAAGAACAAACAGAGAATGGGTAAGAGGGTTGGTTACGCAAAGGGAAGGTGTTAGCTCCCAAAATGTCTATAGTACTATATAGGATCCCTTTGAAATATCTATGTTTTTTGGTTTGAAAAGGTTTATTTGAAATGAGATTAGGGAGATGAGAAGAGAAGTTTTTTTAAAGATTTTTGTGTTTGGAGAGACTTATCGCCTCATGCCTAGGTATCCACAAAGTGCAATATTGGATCAAAATCATGTAGTTCGTAGTACAAATAACAAAAATTTATTGGTTATGATTCATTTTAACTTGAAGAGACAATCTGTCATTCTCAAGAGAGAATACTCAACTAATTATCCAATGGTGTGTGAAAGATGAATTTGCATCACTTTAAGATGGAGGATTTGCTTGGATTAAAATCAACAAGACTAATCACTTCAACATCATAGTGGAAAATGACCATACTTTACACAAAAACCATGGTTAGGAGCTTTACATCTCATCAAAGAAAATGACTCATGTCTAATCTTTTTGAAAAGTTTAAAAGAAAAAGTGCACAAAAGCACAAAAAAAGATTGAATGAGTTTTTGTATTTTTTATGTCTTTTTTGAAATGGTCAAAGTATGATTAACATTGATTGACATTTACTAAAGAAAACAAAGTTTGAAAATATCTTGACCAAAGTCAAGGTTTTATTATGAAAGTGGTTTAAGTTTTGAAAACAAGAAGGTTTTGAAAAAGGGAGAAGATTTTGAAAATTAAAGAAGGGGTGGAGAAGAAGGGACTATCCTATTGCATAAAAATAAAAGCTAAGGATAAGAACGGTCTAACCACACAAGCAACCTCCATAGCATAAGCATTATTTCCTTTATATTAGGTCTTGATCAAAATGAGTCTTCAAAGGAGAACTTCAAGTACCCAAAATCCAAGGTTTCCATCACAAACTTCCAAGCATAGGTTAGGATCCTAATTCTAAGTCCAAAGTTCCATGTCCAAATGCAAAGGATAGTAACCATAGTCCAACATTATGAGAACAAGTATTTTAGGGGTTTAAGCCTTTATTAGTGTTTTTTTTTTTCAAATGAATAAAGGTAAAAAAGCATAAATATAAACAAATGGTCCAAGTGGATAAAAGAAAAAAGGTGGAAACATAAACAAATAGAATGATATGATATGATAACATAAAGCATAAAAAGTAAAGAGAGATAGGGAGCAAGAAGGAAACATAAACCAAAATTAGTATAATAATATTGTTAGTGAGTTAGTGATTAGTTGTTAGAACAAATGACCAACATCGGTTAAATAATGAACTTAAGCCAAAGTTAATGAAGACTCATTAGAGGATTGATAAAATCAAATCCTCCTAACAACAAGTTTCATAAGTAATGGACCCAAGACAAATAATCAACCACAATTGGACTTCCAAACATAAGTTTAAGAGATGAATGATCATTTTCCGATACGGGACATATGTAGCGCTATGTTAAGCAATCGTAGCACAATATATGAGGAAGATCATACTATGGGAGGCCGGTCAATAACGATGTTAGTGCTAATGCATGCTAGAGAAGTGATATGTAGAATACTCTCCGAAAGCAATACCGCACGAAAAGAAAAAAGGTAACAATCTCATCTTCATAAAGAACTTAAAATAAGTTCCAATGATATTGAAGATTTTCATCGATCAAAAGAAAATGAGAAATAGATGAAGAAATTCCAAATTGAACCACACAAAGATGTAACCCAAGGAAAAGAACAAAAGGAAAGGGAAGGAAAAGGAAAAGGAATCAAAACAGTCCCAAAAACAAGCAAAAATCACATTTTGGACACTGGTTAATCGATTAACCATTTGCATGTGTAATTGTGTTAATCGATTAACCAGTGTAAAACTGCAATTCTGGGTGCAGAAACCAACTGTTAATCGATTAACCAGTTTGTACTTGTTTTTGGTTAATCGATTAACACTGTAAAAACAGCAGCAAATCAATTTGAAAATTCCAAAATCCTTGATCAATCATTTCTTCAAACACCTCATGATCAAGGATGCAATTGTGCACGAAAATTCAAGTAAAACAACAGAAAATAACACCAATAAAACACAACTTGCAAGATCCAAAGATCAAGCAACAAGAATCAACAAGAGATCACATTGATAAGGATGTATCAAGAACAACAATGGTGGATCAATAGTTTACCGCTTCAAATATGAAAATTCTTCAAATCAACTCCAAGAACCACACTCTAAAGCCTTGATCTACAGAAATTGATGATGAAAAAGTGAATGGATGAAGGTTTAGCTCAAAGATTAGTAAGTTCTAATGATGAACTTACTAACTTTCAATGGAAGAAAGAGCTTTGGTGAATTTGGTAGTTGGAGAAAATTGAGGGAGTCAAGAAGAAATTTAACAAGGTGAATTTGGCTACCAAAAGCTTGAAGACTGAATGAAATGAGGCCTCTATTTATAGGATTTAGGCTTGGAAATTTTGGTGGTTTGGAATTTGGTTTGGAACCAAAATTAGGCTTGGAGTTTGAATTTTGGAGGCAAAATCAAAATCAAGTGGTAATTAATGAGGGTGTATGGTGGGAATTAATTATGATGAGGTAGGAGAATTAAAATGAGGTGATATAGAATATTCTCATGATGAAGCATTTAAAAATTGGTGCCAAAATGCTGCAGAATTTGAATTTGGCTCATTTTTTCCAAAAACGCACTGGTTAATCGATTAACCATTTGCATGTACAAATGTGTTAATCGATTAACACAGTGAAAAAAATGAGAAAATTGGCTTTTTAATGTGCTGTCTTGGCTCTAGCTCGATTCTTCTTGCTTGTCAAAGAAGGCATGGAAATAAACACATGAACCTTGGAGTCTTTTGAATAATAATCAATTAAATCTTGGAAACTCTTGATCATATGATTTTTGAATTGTTTGCAGATCAACTTTGACTTTGTTTAGATGAAATTCATTCAAGCTGAGGAACTGATTTTGATATCCTTGATCCAAATTCTTCCTGAAAACGTTAGTAAAGGAAAAAACAAACACATTTTTTTATTTCAATTAATGTTTAGTAAACATAAACAAATACAAACATCAAACAAACAAGAGAACATGGGTGCTTGGCGATCTCACTCAAGAACAAACCTTCAGAGGAAGGCAAGAGAACCAAAGCTTGTGTTCTTGTTTGTGGTATGCAATGCAAATGATATGTGGGATCTTAGGGGTAAAAATTAGGGTATTACAGCTGCCCCTATTTAAGTTTCTTTAATCCGGAGATACGAAGATGGGCATCTTTGTCTCGGTAAGATAGAAGAGACTTAAATATACAATAACCTAATTTTTGGCCCTAAGAGAACACAAAATTATATAATCGTACAAATGATATGCAGACACAAGACTTCTGTGGGGAGAAATTTCCATAGGAGACAAACAAAAATCTGGGGAGAAAAAAAAAAGACTCCTCAGGGGAAAACAAAATAGGGAAAACACATCCCAACAGGGGAGGAAACAATCTCCACAGGGGGAGATAAAAGAGTAAGATTTCACTGAGGGAAAATTACCAACACCAGAAACAAAAGAGGGATAACTCGTCCCAACAGGGAGGGAAAAATTTCAGTTGGGGAAAAGATCATCTACTACCAAACATCCAGTAATAGCATGATCAAAAGGAAAGATTTCCAACTACCAACCAAGTGGCGGTTACAACAAAGCAATCAACCAAAAGGGTATGAGAAATATTACCTACTACCAACAAAGGGCAGGACGACAAAGGTAATAATCTCAAAAGAGGTACGAGAAATATCACCTACTACCAACTAAAGGGCAGGACGACAAAGGTGATAAACTCAAACGGGGAGAGATTACCAACTATCAAACAAGTGATATCTACAACAAGGTAACTAAACCCGACTATATTACCTACTACCAACTAAATAGGCAGGACGACAAAGGTAATAAGCCAACTATATCACCTACTACCAACTAAATGGGCAGGACGACAAAGGTGATAAGCTCAAAAAGAGGGATTACCAACTATCAACCAAGTGACAATTATGACAAGGTAATCAACCAAGGATATGAGAAATATTACCTACTACCAACAAAGGGCAGGACAAAAAAGGTAATAATCTCAAAAGGTCCGAGAAATATCACCTACTACCAACTAAATGGGCAGGACGACAAAGGTGATAAACTCGAACAAGGGAGAGATTACCAACCATCAACAAAGTGATAGTTACAACAAGGTAACCAAACCCGACTATATTACCTACTACCAACTAAAGGGCATGACGACAAAGGTAATAAGTCAGCTATATCACCTACTACCAACTAAATGGACAGGACGACAAAGGTGATAAACTTCCATTGCCAGAGCAAGGGACCAAAATTCAATCCAGGAATAAACCAGAGAGAAACGGTTTAACAAGACTCTACCTGGTGAGGAAATATCTCAACTGGGGATTAATTCCATCCAGACAAATGAACTGGGGAGGAAAACTAAAACAAATATCTTCCACGAAGCATAAACTCAGTGGGGAATTAACAAAGATAAGCATTTTATGCTTACGGGTCGACACTCTAATGGAGAAAGGACACACATGCTCTACGGGGATAACAACACCAGAGAGCAAAGAAGCACCAACATAGATGCAAAATGCACAATGCAACAACAATATGCTATGCACAACAAATGAATGTGCATGCAATACGTATGAGTATGAATATGCTGACAAAACAGACATAAAGATAAAAAGAGGGTGAATAAACATCACGACACCACTGAATACTTGGCTAATCTCAACAAGATGGAGATATCATTAGCATCTCTTCTAGGGATTTAGCTGAAGAAATCCTACAAGAGATAAACAAAAGCCAACAAAGGAAAATAAATCCTAAGGATGGAAGGAAAGTTGTTGGGGAACCATAACAACCCAAATCTTTCTGACTCTTCCTGGGGATAATAAAAATTCACATGAACTTTGCCTCAAGAAAAGAAGAGATCTGCTGCGAAAGAAAAATAATGACTCTATTTGGGGTTGTAAACATATACAAACTCCACTTGGAAAGCGAGGCAGATCTGCTGGAGATACAAGAGAAAAACTCTTTGAGGATTAACCAAATCAGAGCAAAACATCCTGGATTTGCTGGGAAAACAGCAAAAGGTCAAACTGTGGGGGATTTTAGATCAATACTCATCATAAATGAGAGAAAAACTCGACATGTGACTAATATCAATACTCCTTAAATAGAGACGTCATCAACGACTTCACTGGAGAATCGTTGCAAAAATGATGCACAATCTTCATTGGATAAATCTTGAATAAAACAATCTGAAGAGAAATACATCCTGGACTTGTCGAGGAAGATGAGAAGTTAACATCACTGCTCTGTGATTGGGAGACATTAGAAATAATAATGCACTGCCTCCACTGGGGAATTAGCAAAGATAAATTTCCGAGTAGAACAGCCTAGAGAGAAAGACATTCACAAGACAAAATTAAACCCGACAAACGGCGACTTTATCAATACTCCTTAGAGGGAACTAACATTGCTCTCTGTTTAGGGATGTTCAAAGTAGCAACAAAAACTCTGAGTGGGGATTCCTCATATGACTTTCGCTGGGGACAACAAAAGATGAATCTCTGTGTGGAGACTAACGCCAAGGAGAAGTGGACTTCAACACTGCCCAACTGCCTGGCCATAACATAATCAGCTGGAGAAGATCCGTATCAAGACCTAGTTGAGGAAAAAATGAACAACACAACATCATTCATCATCTTGTCAATAATTGGTTATATCCATAGGAACAAACTCTGCTGAGGAAATATCAACAAACTCTACTGGGGAAGTATCAAAAAACTCTATTGGGGAGCTGTCAATAAATTCTACCAGAGGAGTAAGAACGGATCCTACTGAGGAAAACACTAAGCTTTGCATTTCACGATCTTACCATTCTTGGAGTAACCGTTGACATTCCTTTTTGAATTCATAAATCAAAGGAAAATGTTTTTATAATTTTCAAAAATTTAAATCAATTATTCACATTTTGTTTCAAAAATCATCATCAACAATAAATGCAAATTTGCAAACAGAAACAAAGTAAGAATTTCAAATAAAAGGACAAAGGCCCAAATTTTATTTATAGAATGGTAGTCCGCAAATGGCGTAACTCCATGGATCATTACAAAGTTTGAAAAATGGTAAATACATGGAAAGGGTTACATTAAAATACAATGACCACTATTCTCCCTAACAACTTTGAATCCCACTGTGCTCAAAACTTCAGTTGAGGATGATTGAAGCAAAATCCTTGATAGACGATGTTGCTTCAAATGATCAAGACTAGCCAGATGCAGTTACTTGCCATAATCCCTAACTTTTGCCTAGATTTCCCTTTCGGGTTTTCAATCTACAGGGATGATTATTTCTGTTTTTGTCTCTAATTTTTTCCTGGACCACCCTTTCGGGTTTTCAATCCACCAAGACACTTATTTTTACCTAAGCCGCCCTTTCAGGTTTTCAACTTAGCGAGCTGTTCTTTTTATTTTTTAGGCGAAGTATTTCTTGACTGCATCAGCATTCACAAGACGAGTGAACTCTTCACCATCCATAGTTGTAAGAATTAATGCACCGCCAGAGAAGGCTCTCTTAACAACGTATGGGCCTTCATAATTAGGAGTCCATTTCCCCCTATAATCAGTGGTAGAAGTTGAGATCTTTTTGAGCACGAGGTCGTCTTCTTTGAACACACAAGGTTGAACATTCTTATCAAAAGCTTTCTTCATTCTCTGTTGATATAGCTAGCCATGACACAAGGCCGTCATTCTTTTCTCCTCAATCAGATTTAACTGGTCGTATCTGCTCTGGAATCATTCAGCCCCATACAATTCAGCTTCCATCAAAACTCTCATAGAAGGGATTTCAACTTCTACCGGGAGCAATGCTTCCATACCATAAACAAGAGAGAAATGGGTTACCCCTGTTAAAGTGCGGACAGATGTACGATACCCATGCAAAGCAAAATGGAGCATCTCATGCCAATCCTTGTATATAACAACCATCTTTTGAATGATCCTCTTAATGTTCTTATTAGAGCTTCAACGACCCCATTCATCTTAGGTCTGTAAGGAGAAGAATTATGATGCTTAAACTTAAAATCATCACATAATTCCTTCATCATCTTGTTGTTCAGATTCGACCTATTATCAGTGATAATCTTGCTCGAGATACCATACCGACAGATGATTTAGTTCTTGATAAACCTGACCACTACTTGGTTGGTTACATTGGCATATGATGCTGCTTCAACCTACTTGGTAAAATAGTCAATAGCCACCAATATGTAACGATGTCCGTTCGACACTTTAGGCTCAATCATTCTAATCATATCAATGCCCCACGTGGAGAAAGGTCACAGAGAAGAGTTAACATTAAGAGGAGTTGGAGGCACATGAATTTTATCAGCATAAATTTGGCACTTATGGAACTTCTTCACATATTTGCAACAGTCATATTCCATTGTCAGCCAATAGTAACCTGCTCTTAACATTTTCTTATCCATTACATGTCCATTGGCATGGGTACCAAAGGATCCTTCATGAATTTATTTCATTAACATGTCTGCCTCGTGTCTTTCCACGCATCTGAGCAAGACCATGTCATAATTTCTCTTATACAACACATCATCATTCAAGAAGAAATTATCAGCCAATCTTCTCAAAGTTCTCGTATCATTCTTTGATGCCCCAAGTGGATACTCTTGATTCTGAAGAAAATATTTAATATCATAATGCCAAGGTTTATCATCAACAACCTCTTCAACTGCTAACACATGAGCCGACCTATCAAGACGTATAACATCGATTTTCGGCACATCATTCCACTGATTCACCACAATCATGGAGGATAAAGTTGCTAAAGCATCTACCATTCAATTCTCTACTCTGGGTATATGGTGAAATTCAACCTTATTGAAAAAAACTGACAACCTTCTTGCATAATCACGATAAGTGTCATACCCCAATTTTGTCCAAGCATTTTAAAATTTTCAATTAACTGACTTTATTTTAATTTTGTATCATCGATACAGCATATCATGTATTTCATCTCGCATATTGCCTAAAATACCAGTCGGGATAATTTCTCGGATTTACAGACAGATTGGTCAAAATGAATTTCAGCGGTGCATAAAATCAGTGAACTAAAAATTCAAAATCGAGCTCGCTGACCTCAATTATATTAATCTACAGTTCACGTAGTTTAACCCGACGTGTTCCTTTTAATTTTTCGACAATTTTTCGTCGCATTTTGATCATTTTTTGAGAATTTTAACAGGTCAAAATTTATTTTAAAATCTGACCAAACGCTGTATTTTTCCGAGTCGTTTATTTCGCGCTGATCATTTTGACGCACTCAATTTATTTTTTGAGCACTTGGACGCCCGACGTTTATTTATTTGGGATCCGTTTATTTTTACATTTTTTGTCTAAATGTTTAGAATAAATAAATAGGATAATTAGTATTTTATTTTGATTTTATTTTAAATATTTATTTTTACTTTAGATTTAACAAATATTAATTATTTAGACTTTAAAATAAATATTAGGGAAATTATTGACAATTAAAAATTAACCCTAATTTGGTCCCTATATATACATAAGTTGCAAAGGAGAACGGTGGGGGAGGACTCACGCGGCTGCTGTTCATTGGTATATACTTTTTGTCGAGCAGTAAGAACTACATTTGTTTTCTTTTTCCGATCCTCTTTCATATTTCTATACCTCTATACCGTCGTGTGAATACGCTTCTTTGTTTTACTTGTATACATATATATCATTTCATGTCTACTGATATACCTATAACTAAAATTTTATTATATTAATCTATATGATTCATGTTTTACTGGTAGATATATAACCATATATGACCCACGTTTTAATATATATGAACATATAACATAATAACTTTGCTTACTGTACATGTAGATTCATGTTTTAATATATATGTAACAATGACTCATGTTTTGATATGTTATAATAACATTATGTTTACTGTTTGTGTGTTATTTTAATATATGTATATTGTTAATTTCATTTTTGTTATTATTAAAATATTCAGATCGAATAGTGTCGATATACTGTTTGTATATTGGTTTACATGATGTGTGACAGTTGTGTTAGTTCGATTCGGTTGCGATGATCGTATTTTTGCGTTAGCAACATTAGTGTTTTAAAACATTTTAAATTTCTTTTTCTTTACGTTTCTTTTTGTTATATTCAAATCCGCACGATTTTTATCCACGTAGCGATGATCACGTCAAGTGTAACAAGTTAGTGCCGGATTTTATCAGTTTATGTGCGATGTTTTATATTTATCTTTGTATTTCGATTTTTTACATGCGTCCGACGGTTTAGCCTATTAACAATTCATTTTTTTTGCGCTTACCGATTCGCATCTCGATTTGCAAATTGTAATTTTTTTTTATTACTATGTTGTTCCTTGATGCGATTTGCGATGACCGCTTACGCGGTAGCAATTTGTCTTTTTCAATTTGCGGTAAGTTTTTACGATCCGACATCGTTATGATTATGTCCGATCTAATCTCTTGTGGTAGCCTTTGCACATCTTTGCATACATGGCTGTGATTCGCGTCTTTGTGTCTTGCTTGTAATCTGTGCACTTCTCTTCTTTACTTTATTTTTTCCGATTCATTTATTATGAATGTACGATGTTAATATTGTGTATGCATCTTATTTCCGTTCACGCCTAAATTGCTTTTAAAACTAATTTTTGATTTAATCAAGCCTTTTTAAACCCTGTAAGTCGATTGTTCTACGATCGCCATCAACTAAACCCAAAACGTTCTTGATTCATATATCAAGCCATACCCCAACTTGTAAGTCGACTGCTTTTTAGCATCGCCACCAACCTCATGCCAATACTTTCTCTCTTACTTTGGTTGCGGTTTCGTTTACTAGGAGCACCCTTAGGGACTAGGATTCGACCTAACTTTTTCTCAATACCCTTGATCCAACGTTAAGTGGCTACTTCTCTCGTAAGTCGGTTGCCTTTTGCAATCGTCATCATGCAATTTTCAAACCTCAATCTTTTATCGAGTATTTTTCTCTTAAAATTAAAATCTCTTTTCTCAAAAAAATCAAAATTTTTTTTAATCATATCTAACCTCTTTTCAAACTCTAAAAAACATTCAACAAATCTCAAATCATTTTGCTACTTGGCTTTTCTGTTTAAAACTTTTTGAAAAGGACACACTTCATAGCATCGCCCATAAAAAAATACACAACTAACTCTCTTATCCCCCACTTCCGTGCGATTGAGACTAACTTACTTCCCTTTTATCCTAACCTTAGGATTAGAGTCGACGTACTCTATGTAAGTTCCTGCCATGGAAACTTACTCATCTTTCCATTTTAACCTAGCCTTAGGTTTAGAGTCGTCGCACTCTACGTAAGTGTCTTGCCATGGATGCTTACCTTTTCCCTTTGGAACCTTGACCACAGTCAAGAATTCCTCACCCTTATTGAGGGGAACTACGAGTGCTCTGATTCCACTCCCGTCAGGATAAGTAGGCACGAGATGCAATATCTTGGTAAGCATACTTAGGAATAACACCTTAGGTCTTCCTCTTTATCCTTAGCAAACAGATAACAAATAGCAAATAACATAATAAAACAAGAGGTTCCTGTAGAGTACTACAGATACTTAGGATGCTAACACCTTCCCTAGGTATAACCAACCCCCGAACCTTAGATCGCTTGCATTGTTTTTACATTGCAATTAGGGTTTTCGATCTTTACCCATTCCTTTGGATAAACTAAAGTTCGGTGGTGAATTATGATTTATGATTCAAGTTAATTCAATAGCTTGATATCCGATTCTCACCACGACAATAAGGAATCAAATCAGGTTGACGTGTCTCCCACTCCCCTTTAATATGATTAATCACCAGGGCTGAATCTCCGTATACATCAAGAATCTTGATTCTTAAATCAATAGCTTCTTCCAAGCCCATAATAATACACGCTTCATACTCAGCCGCATTATTTGTGCAAGTGAATATCAACCTTGCAGTGAAAGGAATATGAGAACCATGAGGAGTAAAAATTATTACCCCAATACCATTGCCATACTCATTAACAGCTCCATCAAAAATCAAACCCCATCAGGATCCAGGCTCAGGCTCTTCTTCAGGTAATGGTTCCTCACAATCTTTAACCTTTAGATACATCACATCCTCATCAGGAAAATTAAACTTGATTGGTTGATAATCATCAATTGGTTGGTGTGCCAAATGATCAGCTAAAACACTTCCTTTTATCGCTTTTTGAGTTTGATACTTGATATCATATTTTGACAACAACATTTGCCAACGAGCAATCCTCCCAGTTAAAGCAGGATTTTCAAAGATATACTTGATTGGATCCATTTTCGATATCAACCAAGTTGTATGATTCAACATATACTGACGGAGGCGCTTGGCAGCCCAAGCTAAAGCACAACATGTCTTTTCAAGCATTGAGTACCGAGACTCACAATTAGTGAACTTCTTGCTCAAATAATAAATGGTAAATTCTTTTCGATCAGATTCATCTTATTGACCCATAACACAACCCATAGACTCTTCCAGCACAGTCAAATACATAATCAATGGCCGTCCTTCCATGGGAGGAGACAAAATCGGAGGTTCAAGCAGATACTCTTTAATTCTTTCAAAAGCCCTCTAACAATCCTCTATCAATACACAACCCTGATCTTTGCAAAGAAGCTTGAAGATCGGCGCATATGTGGCAGTCATATTGGATATAAATCGGGAGATATAGTTCAAACGTCCCAATAATCCTCTTACTTATTTTTCTATTTTGGGCGCGAGCACTTCCTGAATAGCTTTAACTTTACCAGGATCAACTTCAATGCCTTTTTGGCTGACAATAAAACCCAACAACTTTCCAAAACGGACACCAAAAGTGCATTTATTCGGATTCAGACGGAGCTTAAACTTTCTCAAACGTTGAAACAACTTCAATAAGTACTCAATATGATCTTCTTCAGTCTTCGACTTACAAATCATATCGTTCACTTAGACCTCAATTTCTTTATGCATCATATCATGGAACAGAGTGGTCATAGCTCTCTGGTACGTTGCACCAGCATTTTTCAAACCGAAGGGCATCACTCTTTAACAGAATGTTCCCCAGGGTGTAATGAATGTTGTTTTTTCCATATCCTCGGGTGCCATCTTTATTTGATTATAATTGGAAAATCCATCCATAAAGGAAAAGACATTGAACTTAGCATTATTATCTACCAGCATATCAATGTATGGCAGTGGAAAATCATCTTTCAGGCTTCTTTATTCAAATCTCTATAGTCAACGCACATTCGGACTTTTCCGTCTTTCTTTGGAACAGGCACAATATTGGCCACCCATTGAGGATACTCAGCAGTCACAAGAAAACCAACATCAATCTGCTTCTGAACCTCCTCTTTGATCTTCACAACCATGTCGGGATGAGTTCTTCTCAATTTCTGTTTAACAGGCGGATATTCAGGCTTCAGCGGCAATCTATGCTCCACAATATCAGTATCAAGACCAGGCATGTCTTGATAAGACCAAGCAAACACGTCAACATATTCTCTAATAAGTTCTACCATCCTCTTCTTAACATCTGACTGAAGCAGTGCCCTAATCTTGACTTCTTTTTTATCATCATCTGAACCCAAATTAACCAATTCCACCGGCTCCTCATGAGGCTGAATGACTTTTTCCTCGTGCTCAAGCAACCGAGAAATTTCATCTGGAATCTCCTCAATATCCTCTTCTTCGGCTCCAAACACAGGGAACTCAAAGTTGGGAGAGGGCATAGGGTCATTGTTTCCAATGGGTTTAACAATCAATCTGCACAATGATTTTATGTTTGATTTTAGAATATGAACGAGAAGTGCAAGTATTATGCAGATAAAAGTGATTATCACATTATTATTTTTTTGGGTTTTTATGTTACCATTTTTCAAAAATAAAGCAAAAAGGGAAAACATAATATGGATAAACAAAATAACATTTTATTGATGATGATAATATTTGAAACAAAGCCCTCAAAAATTCACTTTCACCTTGGGCAGAGTGAAAGGATTTTTGAAAGAAACAAAAACAAATTACTTTGAAAAATGAATAACAGTGGGAACATCAACAGGTATCCAATTCTGGCATATCTGTCCATGTGTCACAACATTGGGTAGTTCTTCCTCTTCATCATCTTCAATGATGGCACTGACTTCATGTTTGGGTTCCTTAAGCCTCGGTCGAGGGGAATAAAAGGGCACATATGTATCCTCTATCTCAGAACCGTATCCAGGATCTTCCAAATAAGACTCCTAATCTTGAGCAAGAATGGAATCATTTTCAGATCCGTCTGAGATGTAATCTTCAAAGTCATCTTCAAGAATTGGAGATGTAGAATGATCTGTACCAAGACAACTTTGAACCATATTGACAGACGCCTTACCATGATTGGGAAACGGGTTCGATTGCACATTAGGGTTGGTGTCTTCGAAAGTCAAAATACCACTTCTAACCAATATTTTGACTTCCATCTTCAATTGATAACGATTCTCAGTATCATGCTCAACTCCTCCCTGATGAAAAACACAATGAGCTTCAGGCTTATACCACCACGACAAATCTTACGGAGCAGCAGGTGGTGCACGGGTGTGAACAAGATTCTTCTGAATTAAACCAGGAAGCAATTTTGTATATGTCATCGGAATCGGATCAAAATCCTTATAATAATGGCCTCGTTGTTTTTTCTGTTGATTAGAACGTTGTTGATGAACAGCTTAAACAACAGGAGTTGAATTGATAACAGACGTAACAGATGCAACATGTTGCTGACATTGATTATTCTTACCATAACTCTTTCTGCGTCTTCCACGAGAAATAGTATTGGTCTCACCTTCTTTCTTCTTGGCAAGTCCTCCACCATATTTCTTGGAATTTCCAGCAGAATTACCATCTTTTGACAATCGTCCCTCACGGACACCTTCTTCCAATCTCATCCCCATATTAACCATCTTAGTGAAATCACTCGGGGCACTAGCAATCATACGTTCATAATAGAAAGGACTCATAGTTTTCAAGAAGATTTTAGTCATCTCTTTTTCTTCCCAAGGAGGATTAATCTGAGCAGCAATCTCGCGCCACCTTTGTGCGTATTCTTTGAATGTCTCCTTATCTTTCTGAGCCATTGCTAGAAGCTGGTCACGACCGGGAGCCATATCCACATTATATTTATAGTGCTTTACAAAAGCCTCACCCAAATCTTCAAAAGTGTGAATTCGAGTACTGTCGAGTCCCATATACCATTTCAAGGTTGCACCAGACAAACTGTCTTGAAAGTAGTGAATGAGAAGCTGATGATTGTCGGTCTGAGTCAACATCTTGCGAGCATACATAGTCAAATGGCTCAACGGACAAGAATTACCCTTATACTTTTCAAAGTTAGGGACCTTGAACTTATGTGGAATCTTCACATTAGGAACTAGGCATAACTCATGGGCATTCTTCCCAAACAGTTCTTTACCCCTCAAAGCTTTGTTTTCTTTTTGCATTTCAGAAAATTGATCTTGAATCTCTTCCATTTTCTCATAAGCACTGACATTTTCACTTGGGGCAGTGTGGAAAATCGGCTCTTCAAAAGGAACAGTATGAACCACAGGCTGCGGTATAGACATTACAGGCTGGACGGTAGGAACAGCTGGAACTTCAGGAGGTGGTGGTGGTTGATAACCTTCAAGAACAAAGTTATGAGGCATGCCCCAGGGGAAGCCAGGAGGCATGGAATGTTGAGGAACACTAGCAGGCGCCACAGAGATGGGCGTAGAAATAATCTCAGAAATGAATGTCCTTTGCATAGGAGTTGAAGACGAAGGAGGAGGGGGTGGCTAATTCTGAGCAGCCACCAATGCTTCCATCATAGCAGTGAGTCTTTCCAAACTGTCCTTCAGAGTTGTTACTTCCCCATGAAGCTCACGGTTCTCTTGTTGCAGTTGATCCATCTTTTTCTTCAGATTAGCTTGAGTATTATACTGGTGCGACAGCTTGGCTGGATGAAAACCAATGGGAAACATAAGATATCTGGCAAAGGCAAGAAAAAATGCAGAATGTTGCGAATGCAAATGCAAAATTCAAAAGTTTCGTTCAGCTTTCAAGGATCTTTAAAATATAAAGCAGTTGCAAACATCATAAAGAAATAACACTTTTTGAAATACCGATAAATATCTCATTTTATTGAACATTGGAAAGAGCTACACTTGGAAGTACAAGTTACAAAGGATGAAAATACAATAAGAAAAAGCTAGATCCTAAAGATCCTAAAGAGCATCTGATGACGATCCAAGCTGATACTTCCTTCGGAGCCTATTAATCTCTCTCTCATAGTTGTCCTTCATAGTGGTATTCTCTAACACAAGCTGATCCACAATACCCATCTAAGCACCAGAAGTAGGAGGATGCGATGATGAAATAGTAGAGGAAAATAAATCCTCTCCTTGTCTCTTCATAGCACGTCGCTCAAGCAACTCAATCAAGTCATCTTTCTCCTTCATCTGCTTTTGCAACTCTAACTTCTCAAGGTTTAAAGCGTGAAACTTGGATTCCCAAAGATCTTTTTCTTCCTTCATCTTGGCCAAAGCATCTTGAAGAGTCTTCACATCATCAGATGGAATATGGAGTGGCGTAGTGACCATTGTAGACATGGGTTTCTAAAAAAGATAAGGAATTTTGAGCTCTTTATCTCTCTCCTTCACCCAAAGCGTATAAGGTTCCAAGGCAATGCAAACTTGTCTCCCAAGCTGTCCTCTATCCATCCTATGAATCTTAGTCCAAGCATGAGCCATCCTTCCTCTCAAACCAAGAGAGTCATTCCCTCCTTGGAAAAATAAACCCTCTAATAGAATATTTTTAGGCTTATCCTTCAACATATAACCAAGTTGACGGTGAGCTAAACTCGGGTTGTAGTTAATTCCACCTTGTGTGCCAAGAAGAAGCACATTGGAGAATTCCCCACAACTATCAATAATTCAGACATTCTCATAAATAGAAGAAGACCAAGTAATGTCAGCATAAGTAAGGGACATAATCCTTTGAGACCACCTTAAACAACTCATGTTCTCCATAAAAGCTGATGATTGTGGCAAGTGCAAAATAAATCACTTGTACAGGAGAGGTGTGCAACAAACAATGGTACCATTCCCCTTAAAAGTCCTATGATGGATGGAGAAGTAAGTATCACCAAGTAAAGTCGGAACAGGGTTCCCAATCAAGAAAATCCTAATAGCGTTAACATCCACAAAGTTGTCAACGTTAGGGAATAAGACTAGTCCGTAGATAATCAAATCAAATATAGCCTCAAACGCCAATGTGCTACCAGCATTAGAAAATAAAGTGGTTTTCCTAATCAAGAACTTAGAAGTCAAACCCTTGGTGCCTCCCTTAACCATAAGGTTAGCATCTATATCAAACTTTGTCAAATGGGTGGCTGCAACAATATCTTAGGACTTAAGAACTTCCTCCAAACCAGTACAAGGAAACTTATCAGAAACTGGTATACCCAACAGATAAGCATACTCTTCCAAAGTCGACATGAGCTGATAATCAGGAAAAGTAAAGCATCGGTAGACAGGATCATAGAATTGCACTAGGGTGTTCAGAATTTCGTCTTCAATGTTTGGAGAAAGAATAGATAGAAGTCTCCCACGACGAGATCTGAAATCTGCAAGATCAACTACCAAGGACACTAGCCTTTTCAAATCACTAAGATCAGGAGCTCGAAAATCGTACTTCTGAGTATTTCTCCTTCCAGTGTCCGTGATCACAATATCTGCGACGTTTGCAAAGGAAAATCTTTAAGATCCTTGAAAATTGATTGAAACAAAATGCCCATGAATGCATGAACGCATGCGTGCAGCAACCACAAACAAGATCACACAAAGCACACAGGTTCATAGTTTCGAGTCACGAGCATGGATCCAAGGGTAAGAACCTCCCAAAACGGTATGTAGTAGGGTTATATCAGCACCTGTAGAACAAGGTTCTAAAAAGTTCCCAGAGTCATAGATCCATCTTTCATATATTATCGGCTTAAATGACTACTCGTCAGCCAATAATATTCTCAAGAGAAACTCGTCTGAGTGTGGTATCGCGTAACAACTGATTCAAGTCTACACCTGAACAACCACCACACCACGTCCTAATAAGGACAATATGGGTTAAAGGGTTCTAAGGTCCTCAACTTCTCGGGTTCCCAGGTCGAAAAAGTAATGCCAAATACGATTACTCGTATAAAATCAGTAATCCCAAAGAGGTCTCCACTAAGTGGGGGATCTCAAGTCAGCTTAGTAAGGACTACTCCACGTAAGCCGAACAAGACTATACCACCCTCCTATCATAAGTGCACTCAAGTCCGGGTATAGGACTTATCTCACCACACAGATCACCAAGCACCTAAACAGAACAAGTAATAACAATCAAATAAAAAAAAGCGATAAATTAAATAAAGTAGGCTAAACCTGCTAAGGACCAGAGTCCCCAGTAGAGTCGCCACTTTTCTATAGCGGTAAAAATTGTGAGTGTAATCTATTGATTAACTTAACTCAAAAAGCAAGAGTCGCCACCTCACTTTTATTTTATCTAAAAAGGAAAGGAAAAAGAGCGAACAAAACCTAAAGAGTTCTAAAACAAGAGCAAACAGAGAATGGGTAAGGGGGTTGGTTACTATCATACCCCAAATTTTAACCACAAGATTTCCCATCATTGTGCAAATCATCACCACAATATGGATGTACCTTCATTGCCTCTTCGATTTCTCAAGGATTGTTAAACACTCACCTCATCCAAGAATTAGGGTTTTGAGCCCTCTCAGAGCACTCAAACAAAGGATAAATTAAGAATTGACATGATCTTCAACTTGTATATCCTCTCAAACACCCACAATGGATCAAGAGGTCTCCCACATCAAGAATCAAGCACAAGGTTGCAACATTCCAAGTGGATCAAGCCTCAAGATCGCCAGTGTCACCAAATTAGGGTTTTGGTCGACTAAGGCCTCCAGCTGAAAATGTTCATATGGGAATGAGCCAATACTTCAAAACATGATTCAAGAATCTCAAAGGGACCTTATAAGTCCAATCATCAAGTCAAAATAGCCTCAGGGGATGCATTCATCAAAAATTAGGAATTAGGGTTTCTTGACCAAATTCACCCCTAAGTTGACTTTTGGAGCAAGACATGAGCCAAGACCTCATGAAATGTTTTGAAGACCTACAATATCTTATATTGATCCTCTTACAAGTTCAAATGGACACCAAGAACTTGATTCATAAGCAACACAAAGATGCAAATTCATCTGGACCACAAACTAGGGTTTTTGAGAAAAAGTCAACTGTACCTTTGACTTTTGACCAAGACATAATCCCAAACCTTGGGGCATGGTTCAAGATACTCTAAAAAAAAGTGGAATCCATTCATTAGTTTTGAATTAGGTCAAGGACTTGATTGCATAGAGGATCACACAGTTTGAAATTCATTTGACAAAAAGTCAACTGTGCCTAAAAACCAAGTTTGACTTTTTGAATTTCTAGACAAACATGGCTTCCCTAAGTCAAAAACAATGTTAATTCATGGTTTGGATTATCATCCATCAAGAAAAATCAAGAAAAGTGAGGTTACTTGCAAAAGGGGCAATCATAAGAAACTTAAAATTTTCCAAGTTATGAAAAAAAGTGATTTGGTACCAACTTTGCAAAGTCATAACTTCCAAACCACAAGGCCTTTTTCTTCCATCAAAAGCTCAAATGAAAGCTCCCATTACATACTTCAAAATTGTCAACTATAAGAGATTCTAAATCCTCATGGATTTTGAATTATAGATTGATCAAAATCACAAAAACATGAAAATGGACACTTTTTCCAACACTTAGTGAAAATTTTGGACAGAATCTGTCTTGAATTTTCACCAACTTTGAGGCCATTTTTCATTATGATCCAAGATGATTCAAGATCAAAGTTGGACATCAAAGTTAAAGTAGGATATACCAGCTTTCCAAAAAGTACAAGAACTCATCCTAACTCAACTTGAGTAGGGAGTTACAAGCCTTGAAACATGGCCTAAAAACCTGAATTTTCAAGACAACATGAAAACCAAACTTGTGCCACACGATTTTGCTCTTCAAATCTTGTCACTTTTCCAACTTTGTCATCTTCCAAAAACACAAAATATCTGATGACTCACTTGGTTCATGATCAAAAAGGCAAGGAATTCAATTTGGCATGTGAAAACCACCATGACATGAAGTTTGAAATTCAACTTTGGCAAGGTAACCTCATGCATTGAGGTGTCACGAACCAGATCACAACACTCCAAGCCAGTCAAGATTCCAGTCCAAACTCTGAGCATTCAAACCTGCAAAGTTAAATGGAGTCAAGATAAGAAGAGTTGACTTGGCACTTTTGGATTATCCAAGTCAATGGCTACAAGCTACAACCATGATCAGCCTCCAAACCCTATTGCTTCCAAAACAAACTTCCTCTACTATAAATAGAGGTTATGTGCGACTGATCAAACCACCCCAAAACATATGAATTCATGTTTTCTTTCACTCCACTCTCCAAAACAAGATTTTTGCTTCTTCTTGAAGTAACATTCAAATTTTCAATTTGAGAGCAATTCAATCAAAACCAATCATGCCAACACCTCACATACATCATATATGAGTGATCCATAACCTTAAAACACATCTGGAACATCAGAATCACAAAGTCACCCCCCATTTGCTCAAGCTTTTTGGCCTATTTGCAGTTGAGGTGCCACAACAAGTTCCATGTTGTTTCAATCCATTCAAAGCTTCCAAACACCTTGTATTAGGTCCATTAAAGTTGTCCAAATCATTACACAACATCTGTAACACCTCCAACATAGAATTCGAATTCTCCTTGCAAGAGGTAAGCCTGACACTCTTAAACTCTATAATTTATGCATCATAAACGTGTTTTCAAGTTACAAACATGTTTCTGCACTTATGTAGAGTGATTCCCCTCAATTAATTGCTTTATAGCTTTCGTGTATAAGATTTCATAGTGTTCTTACAGAAATTAGGGTTCTTGAGTTCATCACTTGATTTCTCACTCCACACTTAATATAAATGCAATTAATTTATATGACTGAAATCCTTGTTTAAAAACACACAAATTTCATGTTTATAAAAGTCATTTTCATTGAGTAATCAGAGAGATATGAGAGGTTTTGCAAAATGGCCATGGCGGGTAATTGTGAGGTAGAAGACGACCGTTGGCGTCATATTTCAAATTTTTGAATTTCTAATTACTTTCTTAATTGATTTCAAAAATTAATTTCTCTTTCATTTTTTATCATTTTTTATTGGTTCTTTTTTTTTAAAAAGTCACAAAAATGTTAAATTATTTTATTCTACAAAAAAATTAAATTTATATTATTTATTTAATATATCTTGAATTTTTATAAATAATTTCATTTTTATTGTTTTTTAACATTTCTAAATGAAATTCTCACCTTGATTTTTCAAAACCAATGGGATTTCAAGCTTTCATGTGATTAAACATGATTTTTCAAAATATTTTTCAAAGCTTTCCACTTGTTTTTAAATATATTTGATATTTTAGATTTAATTTCCTTTGAAAATTATATTTTTAATTAAAATTAGGGTTTCTTTTAATTTTAATTTTTCAAACTTCTTTTCAAAATCATTTTGGGCCTCTTTGTAGAGTGTAAGTACCATCCCTTTGTAAATAATTGATTTTTGGGCCTCAATCATTGTATAAGTCCCGATACGATTTTAAAAATCTCGGCGCGATCACCATTTTCAAAACAATTTTCATATGGGCCTCTCCTTGAGTTGTAAGCCCCATTTTTCTTCTTTTTCAAACATTTTTGGGCCTCTAATAGAGTGTAAGACCCATTTGTTAGAACAAGGTTTGGTTCTGCAATAATACCTCTGAGTTTTGATGATACCAGACAAGTATGTTTGTATGAACAATTTTGGTATTCTAATGTTTGTTATTTTTTGAGAATTTAACAAACAAGTTCTGCTTCTGATAAATAGCGTGGCTAAGTTATTAAAAGAGAATTGTTTCGCTTCTGCGCTACCTATGTTCTACTGAACAGTAGCATTTGATTCAGAAGACTCTGAAGTTGTATGACTCTGATACAAAGACTTAAGAAAACAAGATCTGAAGATCTGAAGACAGAAGTTCAGATGAACAAGTCCAGATGCTGAAGACTTAAGAAAACAAGTTCTGAAGATCTGAAGACAGAAGTTCTGATGAATATGTCCAGATGCTGAAGGCTTATACCTTTGAAGATAACGTGTTCTGAAGATCAAGTGCTGAAGACTCTGAAGATGTAGCTCTACAGACTCTAAAGACTTGAAGCTCTTAAGACCTAAGTTACTGTTTTCCCTTCTTCTAACTCATGCTCGCAGAAGCCTTTGATGTCTGGAAGTTATGAAGACCAAGCAACGTGGTACAATAGTATAACAGTACAAGGACGCTTTGTTCCATTACCGGAAACGACGGACGCAAACATACTATTTGTCCCCCATGATCTTTCAAGGCGCCATAATTCTGAAATATAAAAAATATCCTTCAACAGTCATATATGCATGGCTATATAAAGGCTTGAAGACTTCAAGAATGGTTACCTGAATTTTCACTGTTCATACACTTTAGTGTTGATATCATTCTTAAGTCAATTTGTGTTAAAATTTGTTTACATTCAGCTTGTGTAGAAGCATTTTTTTGTAAACGTTGTATTTACAAACAGATTATTTGTGTTTCCTAAAGAACCAGTTGGGTCAGAATTTTTGGGGAGACTAAGACAATGTGTCTTAGGGTAGTTAGTCACTTGCAGTTGGCTTGTGCATTGTTTCCTTAAGGGACCGGGTAAGTCGGAATTCTTAAGAAGTCTAGGACTAGAGAGTTTTAGAGGTTGTTGTTAGTCACCAGCAGTTTGCTAGTGCATTTGTAATCAGTTTGGTTATAGTGGATTAAGTCCTCGCTCGAGAGAGGCAAAATCACCTTGGCGGGTGGACTAGACTAACTTGAGGATTTCTCAAGTGAACTAGTATAAACATACTGTCTTCTTTATTTTCAGTTCTCTTGCTTTATTATCAAGAAGTGAGGATTATCAGTTAAGGGGATTATTTTTAAAGAATAGTTTTATTTTGAAAACCTAATTCAAACCCCCATTTCTTGTGTTTTTCTCACCTTCAATTGGCATCAGAGCTCCGGTTCTGAGAAGATAAAAAGTTTGAATTTTTATCAAGCACCTAACAGTGTTCAATACCGATCTTGAGTGTGAAAAATAATGGCTGCTCCAGTTGGTAACAATGTCACTTCTGATAATAATGAAAGAGACTCATAAAGTGCAAAACCTCCCATCTTTGATGGTGAGAAATTTGACTATTGGAAAGACAGAATCGAAAGCTACTTTCTGGGATTTGATATGGATCTATGGGATTTGGTAGTTGATGGCTACAAACATCTAGTAGATGCTGAAGGCAAAAAGATTTCCAAAAGCTCATTTACAGATGCTCAAAAGAAAAACTACAAGAATCATCACAGAGTGAGAACGATTATGCTAAAGGCTATCTCATATACAGAGTATGAAAAGATTACAGATAGAGAAACTGCAAAGTCTATCTTTGACTCTCTTCAGATGACTCAGGAAGGCAACGCTCAAGTCAAGGAAACAAAGGCTCTTGGCCTAATCCAAAAGTATGAGGCCTTCAGAATGGAAGACGATGAATCCGTGGAAACTATGTTTTCAAGATTCCAGATGCTTATTGCAGGACTAAGAGTTCTGGACAAAGGTTACTCTACTGCTGATCATGTCAAGAAGATTATCAGGAGTCTGCCTGTAAAATGAAGACCAATGGTAACTGCTTTGAAAATGGCAAAGGATCTGAACAACACGAGTCTTGAGGAACTGATTAGTTCTTTAAGAAGTCACGAGATAGAACTTCAAGAAGATGAACCTCGGAGAAAAGGTAAGTCTGTTGCTCTAAAGTCTAAGCTTGAAAAGAAAAAGGCTCACCAAGTAGAGGAGAACTCAGAAGAATCAGAAGAAGATTTAGACGAAGATGAACTATCTCTCATATCAAGAAAGATAAACCAGTTGTGGAAACACAGAAAGAGCAAGTTCAGAAGAAGAGGTAGATCTAAGTCTACATCTGGTAAAAGGAAAGCTTCTGAAAAGAAGCTATGTGTTATGAATGTAATGAGCCTGGACATTAAAGGAACGAGTGTCCAAAGCTCAAGAAAGATAGAAAACCTAAGAAGGTTTTCAAAGCCAAAAAGGGTCTTATGGCAACATGGGATGATTTAGAGTCAAAAGAAGAAGATTCTGATGAAGAACATGCTAAAGTGGCACTCATGGCAAAGACCAGCACGAGTGAAGCCTTATCAGAGGATCATCTGACACCTGATGAAGAGTCAGACTCTGATGACGAAAAGAGGTACTTTCTTCCTTATCTCGTTCTGAACTTGAATTAGGTTTATCAGAACTTATGAAAAGGTATCAACTTCTTCTAAGTAAACACAAAACTCTGAAAAATACTTTTGTGGTTGCTTCTGACAACTTTACTAAGGGCGAGCCAAATATTTCTGATTTAAATGAAAAAAAAATTCTTCAGAAAAGTCTAATGCTGCTCTAAAAAGTAAAGTTTCTAAGCTAGAAGAAGAGATTACTTCTAACACATCTGTCACTAATGAAGTAATCAGATATGATAGAGCTTTTCAGCACTTCCTTGCTAAAAACATAGATAGAAGCAAGATGGTTTCAATGAACTATGGAGTTATTAGAAATGGAAGTAGAGGTCTGGGATATTCAGGACCATCAAAACCAGTTGATGAAACCTTGAGTATTAAACTAAAACCTCTGTATAAACATTTTATGCCTACTGGCACCAAACTGAAATGTTGTGAACTAGAAGGTTTTTAATCCTGGTGCATCACAATCACAGACATAGAAGAAAATTTCTAAACCTAAATATCATGCACAAATTCCACTTGATTATCATGTTGCACGAAGATCCAAAGGGGTAAGAACCTCTGGAAAGACTAACAAGGAAGGACCTAGAAAATGGGTACCTAAGAGTAAGATAATCTATGTTTCAAACATCCTTGATGGCGCCACTGAAACACCACTCATGGTACCTGGACAGTGGATGCTCGCGACACATGACAGGAGAAAGACGTATGTTCCAAGATTTGGAACTTAAGTCTGGAGGCGTCGTTGGTTTCGGAGGAAACCAGAAGGGAAAGATCACTGGCTCTGGAACTATTGGTAATGGTAAACTTCCTTCCATCAACAACGTTCTTTTAGTTGAAGGTCTAGTGCATAACTTATTGTCAATTAGTCAACTTAGTGACAATGGTTATGACGTTATTTTTAATCAAACGTCCTGTAAGGCTGTTAGTCAGAAGGATGGGTCAGTTCTGTTCAATGGTAAGAGGAAAAACAATACTTACAAAATCAAACTTTTAGATTTGAAAAATCAGAATGTAAAATGTCTCTTGTCTGTTAATGAAGAGCAATGGGTCTGGCACAGACGTATGGGTCATGTTAGCTTGAGAAGAATTTCTCAGCTGAACAAGTAGGACTTGTCAGGGGATTGCCCAATCTGAAGTATTCTTCATATGCTCTTTGTGAAGCATGTCAGAAAGACAAGTTTTCAATAACTTCTTTTAAAGCAAAAACGATTATTTCTACCTCTAAACCATTGGAACGTCTTCACATTGACTTATTTGGACCAGTGAAAATTTCTTCAGTCAATGGAAAGAAATATGAACTAGTCATCATTGATGATTACAGTCGTTGGACATGGGTAATATTCTTAAGAAACAAGGATGAGTCACATTCTATGTTTGGTTCCTTCTGTACCCAAGTGCAAAATGAAAAGAATTGCAAAATTATCAGAGTCAGAAGTGATCATGGCGGAGAATTTGAAAACAAAGATTTTGAAAAACTTTTTGATCCTTATGGCATATCACATGATGTCATGTCCTAGAACTCCACAACAAAATGGAGTTGTAGAAAGAAAGAATAGAACACTGCAAGAAATGGCTCGCACCATGATCCAAGAAACTGATATGGCTAAGCACTTTTGGGCAGAGGCAGTCAACACAACATGCTATATTCAAAACATAATCTCTATAAGACCTATTTTGGGTAAGACTCCCTATGAATTGTGGAAGAATAGAAAGCCCAACATTTCCTATTTTCATCCTTTTGGATGTGTCTGTTTTATGTTAAACACTAAAGAGAATCTAAGCACAGAAGTGTCTGTTGTTAGGGTATTCTGAACGCTCAAAAGGCTACAGAGTCTATAACATAAAATCACGAATTGTGGAAGAATCAATTCATGTCAGATTCGATGATAAGCTTGACTCTGAAAAGTCAAAGCTAGCTGAAAAGTTTGCAGATTTGGAGATCAGTTTTTCAGAACCTAAGGAAAAGGCAGAAGAACCCAAAGATTCAGAAGCTCCTACTTTTGACATTGTTGTTGCTCCCACTGATCCTTCACAACAAAAGAAAAGCAGAATTGCAACTTCACATCCTGAAGAATTGATTCTGGGAAATAAGGATGCTCCTATCAGAACCAGATCAGCATTCAAACCATCTGAAGAAACACTTCTGGGTTTGGTGTCCTTAATTGAACCAACATCTGTTGATGAAGCTTTACTAGACAAAGACTGGATTCTGGAAATGGAAGAAGAACTTAACCAGTTTTCAAAGAACGATGTTTAGGATCTTGTTCATAAGCCTAAAGGTGTCCACGTTATTGGAACTAAATGGCTATTCAGAAACAAGCTCCATGAGAAGGGTGATGTTTTCAGAAACAAGGCACAACTGGTTGCACAAGGTTATAGTCAACAAGAAGGAATAAACTATACAGAAACCTTTGCTCCAGTCGCCAGGTTAGAAGCTATACTTTTATTAATTTCATTTTCTATAAATCATAATATCATCTTATATCAGATGGATGTTAAGAGTGCATTTTTGAATGGTTATATTTCAGAAGAAGTTTATGTCAAACAACCTCCAGAATTTGAAAATTCTGAGAAATTAGATTTTGATTTTAAACTTAAAAAGTCTCTCTATGGTCTAAAATAAGCTCCTAGAGCTTGGTATGACAAATTGAGAAATTTTCTTTTAGAAAATAACTTCACCAGAGGCAAAGTTGACTCAACCCTCTTCTGTAAAATGTTAAAAAAGGATATGCTTATAGTTCAAATTTACGTTGATGATATTATTTTTGGTTTTGCTAATCCCTCTCTTTGTGAAGAGTTTTCTAAGCTAATGCAGGCAGAATTCGAAATGAGTCTGATGAGTGAATTGAAGTTCTTTCTGGGAATTCAAATTGACCAAAGATCAGAGGCTACTTACATTCATCAAAGTAAGTATACCAAAGAACTTCTAAAGAAATTCAATATGATGGATTGTAAAATAGCTAAGACTTCAATGCATCCTACACGTATTCTGGAGAAGGAAGATGTACGTGGAAAGGTTTGTCAGAGGCTCTATCGGGGTATGATAGGCTCTCTACTATACTTAACTGCTTCTAGACCTGCTATTCTCTTCAGTGTCCATCTGTGTGCTAAATTTCAATCAGATCCAAGAGAATCTCATTTAACTGCTGTTAAAAGAATTCTAAGGTATCTGAAAGGAACTACTAACTTGGCTTGATGTATCAGAAAACATCAGAGTACTCACTTTCTGGCTATTGTGATGAAGACTATGCAGGAGACAGATTGGAGAGAAAAAGTACTTCTGGAAACTGTCAGTTTCTTGGGAAGAATCTAATTTCGTGGTCAAGCAAGAGGCAATCAACAATTGCTCTCTCAACACCAGAAGCAGAGTACATATCTGCATCTCTGTACAGTACGCAGCTGCTATGGATGAAGAACCAATTAGAAGATTATCAGATACATGAGAGTAACATTCCTATCTTTTGTGAAAATACTGCTGCTATCTGTTTAAGTAAGAATCCAATCTTACATTCTAGGGCTAAGCACATAGAAATTAAACATCATTTTATTAGAGACTATGTTCAGAAGGGAATTTTATGTTTAAAATTCATAGATACAGACCATCAATGGGCTGATATTTTTCCAAAACCCTTGGCTGAAGATAGATTTTTATTTATTCTGAAGCATCTGAAATGGACTATTGTCCAGAGTAAGATTTCCTCAGAATCAGATGTGTTTAGTCAGAGTCTGAAGATATCAGATTTTCATTTAAACTCAGAAGCATCTGTTTTTGGCCTCAGTCATTAGAAGATGCTTTGTCAGACGTGTCTCTGATCAGAAGAAAACCTTTTGGTTTTCCAGACTCCGAGGATATCAATACGTGTCACTTAATTAAAGGGTGATTAACGTGTGAGCAGTACTTTTCTTGGAATTATTTAAATCATGATTAAGTTCATTTATTAATCCCCATTATTATGTTTAACATTTTCACGCCCACTCAACTTCTCTCCACTAACACTTATATACTCGCTCACATCACTCCACTTCATCCCACACTTCTTTCATAGAAACCCTAAAACCCTTTCAGTTCTCTGCAACTCCACTATCTTCTTCAATGGCTGAATCATCTCAAACTTAGGAGTGTTCGCGGTGCGGTTTGGGCAGTTTTGACGCTAAAAATCAACCAAATCGCAAGAGAAAAAAACATGCAGTTTGGTTTGGTTCGGTTGGCTTTTAAAAAAAATCCGAACCAAACCAATGCGGTTTGGATTAGTTTGGTTGGTTTGGTTTTTACAATATTTTTGTTGAGTGGTATTTACATATATAGAGAACAATATAACTTTGTGTTTAGTCGTTCATACATTACCAAATAATAGCAAAACTCGTCATATTTAGACAAAAAGTTCTCATTCAATATACAAAAATCAAGTTAAACAAAAGTGGAAAAAAAAATAGTAGCATAAAACAATATCAAAAATATTATAATAAAACAGAAAAATAGAAGAGAAGGGAGATTAGATAAGATGAAAAAGAAATAACATAAGAGATGTGAAATTAGAGAAGAAAGGTACGATAAAAACATAATTAGAAGAGAGAATAATAACATAAAAATGAGAAGATGAAAAAGAAAGAACATGTGAGATGAGAGATTAGTGTAGAAGAGGTGAGACGTACATGGCAAAGAAGATGAGAAGAATGCACAATACTATTAGGAGAGATTTGAGAAGATTAAAACAGAAAAGTTAAGTGTGAGTAAGAGAAAATATTTCGGAATTGTATGATTAAGACATAATGGGTTTGAGTTTTGAGTTAGATGTGGAATAAGCAAAGTTTGGGCTGTAACATAATGCAGTTTGGTTTGGTTTAGTTCAGTTTGCAAAATACAAACCGCAAACCAAACCGAACCATGCGGTTTTGTTAAAAGATGACCCGAACAAATCCGAACCAAATGCGGTTTTTTGCGGTTTTGGTTTGGTTTGGTTTGGTTTGCGGTTTTCTATTGGGTTGGTTCGGTTTTGAACACCTCTACTCAAACTATCTCTAAAGCTAAATTACTTGAATATCAGTGTACCATTCTTGAAAAATGTTCAATCTCTCTCGACACGCCTGTTGATGAACTTCAAGTTCTTAATGAATTCATGGCTTACTTCAAAAACCTCAAGGAAAATGGATGTGATCTTACTCGTACCGTCACTTCTCAAGGATGGGATGGTTACTTTAAGAGACCGCAAGGATCATCACTTCCAACCTTGGTCAAAGAATTCTGGATTCACGCGATCACTAGTAAACATGTCATTGTCTCTACTGTGTTTGGAAAACGAATCATCATCACAGAAAAGACCATCAGTGGCTTGATCTCTTATGATGGAAAGGGACTAAGAATAGTCAATATTCAAACCAATAAGCAAAGGGAAGCTAAGGTCACAACTGCTATTTTCAAAGAAGGAACTGATCTCAAATCTAAAAAGGATCCACCTTCATCACTCTTGAAAGATGCTTTAAGAGTTTGGTTCAAGATCATGTTGGGAACTATGTATCATCGTCCTTCCTCTCATTCTTCAGATTACATGAATTTGTCACAGAAGTATATCTTATACTTTCTGTTGAAAGGAAAGAAAATACATCTTCCTTGCATTTTGTTCAACTTCTTGAGGGAGTCTATAATTAACTCAAGAACTGGTTCCATTGAGAAAGGAAATCATATTCCTTATGGCAGATTATTGTCTGATATATTCATTGAATCAGTCTTAGTCGAAGATTTATTAGTTGTTGGGTTCACTAAGGAACTACACAAATCTTCTGGACGACCTTTTTGGGCACAGAACTTAAAGAATATGAAGCTTCTTTTGCAGATCACCCGTCAACCTACTTTTCCAAACCAGTTTGATCTTGACTTTGTTAGATTTCAAATCTCTGGATTTCCACCTTTTTCAAATGACTATAATCCAGAAGAACTAGCAAAATACTTTGCTGAATATGAGAAGGAGCATTAGATGCATTGGTTGATCTGGATAATCTACCAGATACCCTCCCTGAAATTGTTTAGAAAAGAGGGAAAGGGAAGAAAAAGAAAAGTGATGATGATGAAAGACCATCCTCAAAGAAGATAAAGATGGCATCTACATCTACTTCCTCTGCTCCAGATCAAAGTAAGTCCTTTGAACTGTCTTCTAACATTGCATCTGGTTCATCACTTCCCATCTCATCAACCCAACCATTTTTATCCATAGTCCACCAATATTCTCTACCGTTGTCACCACCTCTCCAATACCTAATTCTGAAATCATCACTACTTCTCCTTCATTATTACAGTTGACCCCACCAAGGCTTGAAATTACCTCATCTCAATCAACTTCCACTACTTTTATCCAACCAATACTTGTCACATCTGTTCCACCATCTCCAACTATCCAAGTCACTGAAGAAACTCTCACTAAACATCCAAAAACAACCATCTCACCTTCACCAACTTCAAAACCTACTACAGAATCCATACTCAATAGTCCTGAAATTTCTCTAGGCAATGATATCATCATCATTGATGATTCTATTGAAGATGATCTAGCATTATCTGAAAATTAAACCTCCGACCTTCCTTTTAATCTCGATGAAGAAATATCTATTTTTAAGAACAATGTGGTTACAAGGCTCAAGACACTTTCTGATGAATCAAATTCTAGTGAAAATCCCTCTGATTTGGGTGCTTCATGGGATATATTCAATCAGTGGATGGATGAGGAATTTTAGAAGTTTCAAAATCGTTGTGTTCAGACAAAGGGTTATTTCGTTGAAGAAACTGAGAAGAGGTTGCAAGAAAAGAAGGTAGCCGAACCTAAGCTCGCTGCAGAAAAGGAACTGGCTGACAGATTAGCTACAGAGTCTAGTAATCAAGCAACAATGCCATAATTGTCACAAATGCCAACACCTATGCATCTGCTTCCTCTTCTGAATCTGTCCTTGAGCATTTGGCACGTGCAATTGATGGACTAAAAAAGGATCAACAGACAATAAAAGACGAACAGACGCTTTTCAGAGAAAGTTTTAATGAGCAGAAAATTGTCAACAACTCTCTTCAGAGCATGCTTCAAAAAATTCTGAAAAAGTTGTCTCCAAACCCCTCTTCCGCTGAAACTTAAGAATTTAGGCACTTCTGATCTTAAGTTTTTGGAATTTTGTTTTTCCTTCTGGATCTTAGGATATTGTTTTGACTTTGTCTTGGTCATTTTGATATTAATGAAATCTTAACTTTTTTATTATGACAAAAAGGGGGAGAAAAATAATATGAACGTGGTATTTTGATTTACATAATCAAATTCGAAAAAACAAGCTGTTTACATTCTAACTAATAAACTTATGTTTCTGTTAGATTTGTTTTCTTGTTTTTCTTTTTCAGGAAAGATGAAATCTGAATAGTTTTGGCATCCAATGTATTTGACTCTGAAATTTCAAGATCTAAATTGGAACAACTTACTTCGGGAAACTGAGTAAAGACTTTAAAGATCTCAATATCTGACTTATTGCAACCAGGGGGAGTTCACCCAGTAAGTTCGCAAGTCAGGATGTTTGATCTTCACCCAGTCTGAGACTCAGGGGGAGATTTTCGTCTGAAGGGTAAGTATACCTTAACTTTCTTATTCTGATTATTTTTTATGATATGTACAAAATTGTGTCATCAAAATACATAGTTTTGTCATCATCAAAAAGGGGGAGACTGTTAGAACAAGGTTTGGTTCTGCAATAATATCTCTGAGTTTTGACGATAACAGACAAGTATGTTTGTATAAACAATTTTGGTATTCTAATGTTTGTTATTTTTTGAGAATTTAACAAACAGGTTCTGCTTCTGATAAATAGCGTGGCTAAGTTATTAGAAGAGAATTGTTTCACTTCTGCGCTACATATGTTCTGATGAACAGTAGCATTTGATTCAGAAGACTCTGAAGTTGTATGACTCTGATACAAAGACTTAAGCAAACAAGTTCTGAAGATCTAAAGACAGAAGTTCAGATGAACAAGTCCAGATGCTGAAGACTTAAGAAAACAAGTTTTGAAGATTTGAAGACAGAAGTTCTGATGAACAGGTCCAGATGCTGAAGGCTTATACCTTTGAAGATAACGGGTTCTGAAGACCAAGTGTTGAAGACTCTGAAGATGTAGCTCTACAGACTCTAAAGACTTGAAGCTCTTAAGACCTAAGTTACTGTTTTCCCTTCTTCTAACTCATGCTCGCAGAAGCCTCTGAAGTCTGGAAGTTGTGAAGACCAAGCATCGTGGTACAATAGTACAACACTACAAGGACGCTTTGTTCCACTACCGGAAAAGACGGACGCAAACATACTATTTGTCCCCCACGATCTTTCAAGCCGCCATAATTCTGAAATATCAGAAATATCCTTCAACAGTCATATTATGCATGGCTATATAAAAGCTTGAAAACTTCAAGAATGGTTACCTGAATTTTCACTGTTCATACGCTTTAGTGTTGATATCATATTTAAGTCAATTTGTGTTAAAATTTGTTTACATTCAGCTTGTGTAGACGCAATTTTCTATAAACGTTGTATTTACAAACATATTATTTGTGTTCCCTAAAGGACCAGTTGGGTAAGAATTTTTGGGGAGACTAAGACAATGTGTCTTAGGGTAGTTAGTCACTTGCAGTTGGCTTGTGCATTGTTTCCTTAAGGGACCTGGTAGGTCAGAATTCTTAAGAAGTCTAGGACTGGAGAGTCTTAGAGGTTGTTGTTAGTCACCAGCAGTTTGTTAGTGCATTTGTAATTAGTTTGGTTATAGTGGATTAAGTCCTCCCTTGAGAGAGGCAAAATCACCTTGGCGGGTGGACTAGACTAACTTGAAGATTTCTCAAGTGAACTAGTATAAACATACTGTGTTCTTTCTTTTCAGTTCTCTTGCTTTATTTTCAAGAAGTGAGGATTATCAGTTAAGGGGATTATTTTTAAAGAATAGTTTTATTTTGAAAACCCAATTCAAACCCCCATTTCTTGTGTTTTTCACACCTTCACCATTCTCTTTGTAAATACAACTTTTTGGGCCTCAGTCATTGTATAAGTCCCGATACGATTTTCAAAATAAAATGGTGCGACTACTGTTTTTCATCTGGGCATCTCCTTGAGCTGGAAGCCCCATCTCTTGTACAAAAATACACTTTTGGGCCTCTAATAGAGTTGTATACCCATTCCTCCTTGTACATAAATAATTTGGACCTCAGTCATTGTATAAGTCCCTCTGTGGTTTTCAACATCCACTACGCCAAAATTACTCTTTGGCAGCACTACATAGGCAGCGCTTTATTACAAAAGCGCCGCTATAAGTTAAAAAATTTAGAAAACACGGAAACGGTTCACTTAGAAAAATAAAAGCGCGTTAAATATAAGACTTTAGACAGCGCTTTTGAGGAAAGCGCTTTCTAAGGTCTTATAAATTAAAAAAAAAAATTAAAGGAAAATATTAGACAGCGCTTTCCTTAAAAGCGCTGTCTAAGGTCTTATAAATTAAAAAAAAATATAAGACCTGATACAGCGCTTTTGAGGAAAGCGCTTTCTAAGGTCTTATAAATTAAAAAAAAATAAAATCAAAAGCGCTGTCTAAGGCCCATATGAGACAGCGCTTTCAGAAGCGCTTTCTAAGGCCCACCTTAGACAGCGCTTTCATTCAAAGCGCTGTCTAAGGTCTTTTTAATTAAAATAAAAACTGAAACGGTATCAGTATTCTATACTTTTTCATTTCATTCTTTCCCTCTTTCCCTCTCTTTCTGCGAACAAGAACGAACCAGCTGAAACCACCGCCGTCGTCCGTCCTTTCACCGCCGTCGTCCGTCCTTTCTCGCCGTCGTCCTTCCGGCCGTCGTCCTTCCTACTTTTTCCTCCACCATCCTCCACCGTACTCCACCATGCTCCACTGTTCCGGTAAGAGTTTTTCTTTTTATGTTAGGTTTTAAGTGAGTTTCATATTTTTCTGTTAGGTTTTGTTCTTGTTACCATATTTTTGGAGTTCTTTAGATATAATGATGTTCTATTAGGTTTTGTTCTGTTAGGTTTTGGAGTTCTTTTGATAGAATGATGTTCTTTTGATAGAATATGAGTAGTTTAGATTAGTGTTAATGTTGCTCTACATTGTTATTGCTATATAATGTGTTAGTTTAGTTTAGGTTAGTTTAGGTCGTTAGTGTTAGTGTTAGTGTTAATATTGCTCATTATTTTAATATTGTAAATCCTTGAGGTTGTTAGTGTTATTTTGTTATTTTAATACTGTGTTATGTTAGAAGCCCTGTTAGTGTTAATATTGCTCATTATTTTAATATTGTAAATCCTTGAGGCTGTTAGTGTTATTTTGTTAGTGTTAATATTGCTCATTATTTTAATATTGTAAATCCTTGAGGTTGTTAGTGTTATTTTGTTATCATAACTTTCCTCCTCATTCAATGTTTTGATTCCTCATATAATAGTGTTTTTGTTGACCTTAATAAGTAGGAAAACCATGGATAAAAAATGGATGGATGTCGATCGATTGTCCAAAGAGTACGAGAATGGGGTATTGGATTTCGTTAAGTTTGTTGTTCAACACGTTAAAGACCCCAGTCGAATGGACTGTCCTTGCTTGGGTTGTTGTTATGTGGGTAAGGTTGACGCAGATGGATTGAAATCGCATTTACTGATGCATGGAATTGATCGAAGTTATAAGTGTTGGATACATCATGGTGAGAAAATTAACGAGAATGTTGAACCGAATGGGAAAAGTAATACGACCTATGCTTCAGATGACAAAGACACGGAAACATACGATTATGATCGAGTCGAAGAGATTGCAAAAGCAGTTGAAGAAGATCTTCATGATTGTCCCGAAATGTTTGAGAGGTTGGTAAGCGATGCAGAGAAACCGCTCTATCAAGGTTGCACTAAATTCACAAGACTGTCTGCGGTATTGAAGTTGTACAACTTAAAGGCGGGCAATGGATGGTCGGATAAAAGTTTCACAGAGTTGTTGGCCCTTTTGAGAGAAATGCTACCGGAGGATAATGTTCTTCCCAATCGAACCTATGAGGCCAAAAAAATGTTGTGCTCTATTGGCATGAGCTATGATAAGATACATGCTTGTCCAAACGATAGCATTTTGTTTCGAAACGAATATGCATCGTTAACTGAGTGCCCTAAATGTGGTTTGTCTCGATATAAGAAAAAATTGTCTCCAGCCAAGGTCTTATGGTATTTTCCTATAATTCCGAGATTTAGGCGCATGTTTTGTAGTGAAACCGATGCAAGACACCTGACTTGGCATGCAGATGAAAGAATTATTGATGGAAAGTTGCGACATCCGGCTGATTCACCACAGTGGTCGAAAATTGATAATGATTATCCTGACTTTGGAGAAGAAGCAAGAAACCTTCGCTTGGCATTATCCACTGATGGAATGAACCCGCATGGTCTTCAAAGTATCTCACATACCACATGGCCTGTGATTCTTATGATTTATAACCTACCTCTGTGGCTATGCATGAAGCGTAAGTACATGATGTTATCTATGTTAATCTCTGGGCCTAAACAACCAGGGAATGACATAGACGTATACTTGACACCTTTGATCGAAGATTTAAAGATATTGTGGGAGAACGGTGTGGATGTTTATGATGGATATAAGAAAGAAAGTTTCAATTTGAGGGCGATGTTGTTTGGCACAATTAATGATTTTCCAGCTTACGGGAATCTATCAGGGTACAGCATAAAAGGTGAAAAAGCGTGTCCTATTTGTGAAGATAAAACAGATTCGAAGCGATTGGAGTTTGGTCATAAGAATGTCTTTCTCGGCTATCGTAGATTCTTAAATGCCAAACATCACTACCGTGGGTGGAGACAAGAATTCAATGGAGACACCAAACAAGGTAGAGCTCCACCTATGTTGTCAGGTGACCAAGTTTTTAAAAAGGTGAAAGATATGCGTACTCAGTTTGGCAAACTTTTGCACATAAGGTTGTCAAAGGTGGGTGGAAAAAGAGGTCGATATTTTTTGAATTGCCATATTGGAAGTCTTTGTACGTGAGACATTTTCTCGATGTTATGCATATTGAGAAAAATGTATTTGAAAGTGTTATTGGTACGTTACTCAATATAAAAGGAAAGACTAAGGATGGCCTTAAAGCAAGAAAAGATTTGGTAGCGATGGGGATTAGAACTGAATTAGTACCCGTGAAGAAAGGAAGACGAACATATCTACCACCTGCTGCTTTTACTCTGTCTAGAAAGGAGAAGAAAATATTGTGTAAGTTTCTGAGTGAAGTTAAAGTTCCAGAAGGATACTCTTCAGATGTTAGAAGACTTGTGTCTATGAAAGACCTCACGTTGAAGAGTTTAAAGACACACGACTGCCATGTTATAATGGAACACTTTCTACCAATAGGTATACGTTCTATTTTGCCAGTGAAAGTAAGAAGCGCCATAACTAATTTTTGTTTTTTCTTTAGGTTAATTTGTAGTAAGGTAATCGATCCCGATATCTTACCAACACTACAAAAAGAGATAGTTATTACCTTGTGTGAGCTTGAAATGTATTTTCCTCCCTCTTTTTTTGACATAATGGTACATCTAGTTGTTCATCTTGTGAAAGAGACACAGTTGTGTGGACCAGCTTATATGAGATGGATGTACCCTGCTGAACGTTATATGAAAATATTAAAAGGGTACGTGAAAAGCCAAAGTCGACCAGAGGGGTGTATTGTTGAACGATACATTGTTGAAGAAGCGGTTGAGTTTTGTACTGAATATTTGTCCAATGTTCAATCGATTGGACTCCCCAAAGCTCATATTTTCGAAAAAAAGGATGGTAAAAAATTAATTGGAAATAAAATTGTGACAGTATCAAGGGATGAACAGGATCAAGTGCATTTGTATGTTCTGCACAATGATAATGAGGTTGAGCCATATGTTGAGATGCACAAGGATGTACTCCGAAGGTTAAATCAGAACAGAAATGAAAATTGGATAGTACGAGAGCACAATCAAAGTTTCATACAATGGTTAAAGGATCATATTTATTCGAAGCGCTCTTCAGATCCTGCTTCAGTAACAGAAAGGTTGAGATGTTTGGCATATGGTCCAAGTTTGCATGTGTATTTTCATAGCGCATACGCAATTAATGGATACACATTTTATACCAAAGAACAAGATGATAAAAGTACTATGCAAAATAGTGGTGTCACCGTCCTAGCTGGAGCAATGCACATATCAAGTATGAAGGACTTAAACCCCAAATATGCAAATCTGTCATATTTTGGAGTTATTGAGCATATTTGGGTGTTTGATTACGAGAAGTTTCAGATTCCAATCTTTGGTTGCAAGTGGGTAAATAGTAGTGGCATACGAATGGATAAGTCTGGATTTTTGCAAGTGGATCTAAATAGGGTGGGGTACAAAGATGAGCCTTTTATTCTAGCATCTTAAGCTAAACAAGTGTTCAATGTCACTGACCCGACGAGTACGAAATGGTCTATAGTGCTTTTATCTAACAAAATGGTTGATGATAGCGATGTAGATAAATGTGATATTGATGTTGAGAATGAGTCATGCATTAGACAGAATGAGTTGAATAGAAATGATGAAGATGAGGATCTTATAGCGAATGAGTCATATGTCAGAAATGACCATAACGAGGGAATTTGGATCCATTCATCCGTCCGCATAGCTAAGAAACAAGTAATTCATATTCCAACCAAGAAAAGAAAGAGATGTTAGTGAAAGAGGTAAAATAATAAAATGTTATATATTATTTCATTCTAAATTCATCTATTATAGTTTTTTTGTATTTTGACGTCGTGTAGAAAGTTTCCATCTAACACTTGTTTAATCTTACAGTGGACATTGGTTATTGGTCGCAATAAATCCTAGCAGAGAAGTGGCCATCCGATGTATGTATTTCTAACTTATGAGTTATTTTAATATTTAACACATATCTCTCATATAATGAAATAGTTAAAACTAAATCAAACTATGTTATATTATAATGTAGTACTTTGAAGGATGCAAGTGTGCTCATTATTCAATTTCTCAATTGGATGAAATTAAAGAGGATTCGTGTCAATACATTATGGAGCTCGGAGTTTTATCAGGTATAATATTGTACTCTTACTTTAATTGATGAGAATTTAAATATGTGTAACTTTCTAACTATAGACATTGTTGATGTATTCTTTTAATTGAATTACAATCTTTGTGTTCTTTCAGGACTTATGTAGATTTGAAGCAATGCTTTGGTTGGATGCAAAAGTACTAGTATAAGTAATATGTACATTTGTAGAAAAAATGTAATGATTTGTAATTATAAATTGGTGTATATATATATATATATATATATATATATATATATATATGTATATATATATATATATATATATATATATATTGGTTTGAATTGCCAATTGTTTTGGATATATAATTTTGGTGTAAATTGGTACATTTAAATAGGCCAAATTGGATTGATTTGAATCTCCAAATTGTGGTATTTTTCTGAAAAAATTGGTTGAAAAACAGGTCAAATTCTGGTTGAAAAACCTGGTAAAAATTGTGGTTTAAAAAAATTTATATAAAAATTTTCGTATACCTTAGACAGCGGTTTACACTAAAAGCGCTGTCTAAGGTGGGGCTTAGAAAGCGCTTTCACCAAAAGCGCTGTCTAAGGTATGCCTAAAAAAGTTCAAAAAGGTGGGGCTTAGAAAGCGCTTTCAAAAAAAGCGCTGTTTAAGGTATACGTAAAAATGTTCAAAAAGGTGGAGCTTAGACAGCGCTTTTAAAAAAAGCGCTGTCTAAGGTATACCTAAAAAATGTCAAAAATCGCTGTCTAATGGTACCATAGACAGCGCTTTTCATTAAATATACCCCCCTTTAGACAGCGCTTTTGGTATTACCCAAAGCGCTGTCTAAACCTTTAGCAGCGCAGGTTTAGACAGCGCTTAAAAGCGCTGTCTAAGGCCAAAAAAAGCGCTGTCTAAGGTCTTGTTTGGCGTAGTGATCACGGCGCGATCGTCGCCTTTTCAAATAAATCATCTGGGCCTCTCCTTGAGTATAAGCCCTAGTTTTATTTCTTCAAAACACTCACTACGCCAATATTGACTTTTGATAGCACTTTTTTTAGCATTTAATAGCGCTTTAAAGCGCTATTAATACTGCCGCTATTATAGGTCAATCACCTTCATTAGCGCTTTTCTAAGCGCTATTAAAAATAGTGTTTATAATTGCACTTTTTAAAAAACTCTATCATAGAGTGCATTTACATTGCCTATTTTGATAAGATTTAATAGCGTTTTCTGAAAAGGCGCTATTATAGTTCTATAGACCATTACCTTTAATAGTGCTTTTTAAAAAAATGCTATTAAAGGCCATTTTTTTTGTAATTAACAAAAGAGAGATGTTTTTTAATTTAATACATAGTAGAATGGAAATATTCATTCTTCTAAAATATGAATATATATATATATATATATATATATATATATATATATATATATATATATATATATATATATATATATATATATATATATATATATATATATATATATATTACTAAATAAATCTTATCATAACCAACTTACCTAATCTACTTAATCTAAATCTAAGGTTGTCATGATGGCAACCCTAGACATGTGTCATCATGATAGGTACTCTAACATCAACTCTAGATTGATAGTTATTCTAACATCAACCCTAATTCTATTTTTTAAAATTTATTTTACATAAATAATAATTAATAATCTACTTAATCTAAATCCAAGGTTGTGATGATGATAACATTGGACACAACCCTAACCCTAGTTCTTATATGACATCATTTTAGAATCCTAATGCTTATGTGGCATCATACCAACTCCAATTCAATATCACAATTAATAAAAAAAATTATAAAATAAATTTTGCTTAAAAAAACTGTCAAATAAATATGTCATAATTTTTTATAATTTATATCCCATTTAACATTCTTTAATGTATTATATCCCTTTACAATGTTAAAAATTATACTTTTTTAATTATTTTTTTAATTATTCTCTTTAATATTAAAATTATAATTTTTTTTTGTAATTATAACTTTCAATATGGTAAGATATAATATGATTTTAAAAAAATAAAATAAAAATTATAATTTTTTTTTGTAATTATAACTTTCAATATGGTAAGATATAATATTATTTTAGAAAAATGTCTAAAGAATATATGATTTTAAACTTTTTTTTAGACTTGACATTGAATAAAAAAAATTCTTAAATTTTTAAATTATGGATTATACACTAAATGAATAATTGAAATTTAGATTGATCTACTTTTATACGTGTTATGAATTTAATGATTAATAAGAAATAATATTGAAAATATTTTGTCTAATTTTTCATTTTGATATAACTAATTAATTCTAAAAATTGATTAGAGTCAATACAATTGTCTCTTTTCAAAAATTTGATATTTTTTCTCAAAATAAATATGACTGTTTGATTTCTAAATAAACAAAATATTAATAATAATTACATAGTGATATTTTCTCAAATTTATAAAATATAAATATTTTGTATTTTTTTTTTATTGTTAGTTGTTTTGAAAATATTACTATTTACATAAAATATATTGTTTAAAAATATTAAACTACACTTATATTGATATATATGTGTAATCTGTAAATTTTTTTTTTACAATTTATATAAATCAATAATTCAAATGATATTTTATTTAAAGCATTATAACTAATTATTTTAATGTGTAACGTTTTTATATTACTAGAGCTAATTATAACTAATTTATTTTAAAGCATTATAACTAATTCATTTTAAATCACTATAACTAATAATTTTATGACTAACGTTTTTAAAATTTTAAATATAATTCATCTTATTTACTATTATATTTATAACAAACTAATAATTTATAACTATTGAGTATAACTTATATAGTAAATTATATCTAAAATAAACTGGTACCCCCATTAAATATTTTTATTGTGTAAAATATGATTTGTGTTGTTATTCATAATGACAATTTTTTTAACCTTTTCAATTTCTTCCATTAATGAAAACTTATACTCAATATAAATAGATTATATCTGCCACCCAATTCATATAGAATTGAGATCTATTTTTTCTTTTGTATTGATATTTTGATTACTTTTCCTGAACTCTCACTTATGTTTTAACTATTTTTTAATTTATGTTGCAGGCTAATGACTTGATTTATGTTGCAGGTTAATGACTCAACTTAATCTATCCTATCAATTATTTAAATATTTTATCTATGGTGTTTTGTAATAATTTGTTTTGAGCATCAATATAATATTTCGTTATCTACTTTTATAATTTTCTTTTCTGTTTATTGTTTATTTGAATATAATTTTTTTTATTATGTGAACGAAAAAAAAGAAGTAAAGAAAACTCCTATTATTTCTACTTTTGCATCCTTATTACTTGAAAACCCCTGTTACTTAAAAAATTTTAAATAAAAATTATACTATTTATATAAATAAAATAATAATTAAAAAATGTAATTGATGAAGTAGATATTAATATACCAAATAATTGTTTAAACTACATTTTTTTCTGTTTTGTAACTCCCATTATATGATAATAATGAATAGAATAGCAATGAATTGAAATTAATAAATGACTTGAAACACCTTTAAAATATGAAAAAATGAATAATAAAGATAGAGAAAGCTTAAAGAATTAAATTTAAAATAATATCATAATAATAATAATTTAAAAATATCATTGATAAAATAATATATAAATATGATACATAAATCTTTAAACTATATTTTGTTTTACTATTCCGTAATTCTAATATTTAGTTACGACTATTTACTCACTTAATATATTGATATAAATTTCGATTAATATTTTAATTAGTTATTATTTTTTATTTTTAGTTATTATTTTACGCATAATCACGTCACATGTATATAAATATGTTATATTAATTTATTACAATTTAATTTATATTTTTATATTTTATAGTAATAATAATGAATAAAATAGCAATGAATTGAAATTAATAAATACACTAAAATTTATGAAAAATAAAAAGTAAAAGATATTGAAAGGTTAAAAAATAAGAGTAGATAAAATATCACAAAAATAATAATTTAGAAATTTAATTATAAAATAAATATATTAATATACCTAATAAATATTTGATCTACACCTTTTTATATTGTGTAACTACTATAATTTAATTATGGCAATTCACTCATTTATTATATTGATATAAATGTTAATTACTAATTTGATTGATTATTATTTTCGTTATTTATTGTTGTTCTATTCATGTTCAAGTGTGTGTGTGTGTGTATATATATATATATATATATATATATATATATATATATATATATATATATATATATATATATATATATATTCATGTTCACGTGTGTGTGTGTGTGTGTGTATATATATATATATATATATATATATATATATATATATATATATATATATATATATTTATATATCAAATCCAATGGTTATTATTGTATTCTACAAACAAATCACTGTTGGTGATTGATGGTGCTCCTCACATTTTTTATAATTATTTTTGTTTCACTTTACATTTGTCTTGCCATTTGTTTTGTGACATAATAGAAATTCTAATTATTTTATTACAAATATTTAAACTCACGTTTATACCATTGATTTTTGCAGGCGTATCAATTCGGTTTGAACCATTGATTTTTGTTTGTGTTTGCTTATCCGATTTTCCTCTTGCTTCTAGTCTATTTTCCCTTTGTTTGAGGACAAACAAAGAAACAAGTTGGGGAGAGTTGTTAGGTGCTAAATTGTGTTAATATATAGTTTAGTTTTTAGCACCTTTTTGTGATCTTTATTTCATAATCGATGTTTTTTCCCATTGTTTCCGGTTAATAACGGTAGTATAGTTAATTACATTTGTAGACTTAATTATTTAACTTTTGTGTTTTAATTGAAGGTTTTTACATGGAAAGGTGAAGCTTGGAGCAAGGAAGGCTCCCTAGAAGCAGTTTTTGAAGAAAATGATTTTTGGAGCATGCTTGGAGCACGCTAAGTGCGCTCCTAGCGCGGGGATGAAGCTAGTTACAGAGAGTAGCCCACTTAGCGCGGTCCTGAGCCCGCTAAGCCCGCTTTTAGGTCGGTTTGGCAATAAATGAGACAGCGCTTAGCGCGGTGCAGCGCGCTTAGCGCACTCTGCGATCCTCTGCCCCCTTATAAATAGACTTTTCTATATTTTTCTTGGGATCCTTGATAATTTTCAGAGCAAAATACATTGTAAACACTGTAGCATCTCATTTTGGAAGATTGGAAGCATCATTCGTCGAGAGATCGTCATTGATGCTTGATATTCTTCTTCATCTTCTTGTTTGTTTAGCTTTCATGACAATGGAGAGCTAATTTTCCTTTTGTGCCAAGGTTAGATGGTAGATAAACCTTTCTTTTGCATGTATATGTATTGACTCTAGCTTGTGAACTCTTGGATGATGAATGTATGATGAAAAACTTTGTTTCTATGATTTATTCTTTGTGTTGGTTCATGATTGAGAAATGTGTTCTTACTCTTTACCTAGGTTATTCATCCATCAATGCACATTGGCTAGAGATAGTTATGTGAGTTGATGTTCACAAAATATTGAGCTTGAATGTTGTCATTTTGATAGTTTGAGTGAGAGATCATCAAAGGATCAAAATGGTAAAACTCACAATATGTGTTAGAGATAAACATATTGGGAGGATATGTGATTGTATTTATCGTTTAACCGAGTTCATTAGCTTTATCGATTATATACGTGCAAAATGGTTTGTCGAACCCTAATCTTGACATGCCTTTTATAAATCGTTAAAACAAATCTTTTTACTGTTATTACTTAAATTTGAATGCAAACGTTCCGATTAAAAACAACCAAAACCCCTTGTTACTTTGAAGTTTAAAACGTATACAACTGTAGAATGGTTGCGATATCACGAACAATATATGTGGATCGATAACAAAACCCTAACTCTATTTGTATTTCAACAGTAATCTTTCCTTTCTTTATACCCTATTCTATTCTTTCTCCAATAGTGACTAGGTCAGCAGAACCAGATGATAAACTGCCTATCATCTTTTTCCAAAAGAGTGGCTGAAGATTATCCATGAGCAAACCAGTCAATTATTTTTCTGCCAAGGCTGGCTCCACCTGAGTAGCTAGCTCTCTCCAACGCTGAGCATACTCTTTAAAGGATTCTTTTTCTTTCTGAGACATGTTTTGCAGTTGACGGCGGTCAGGTTCCATGTCCAAATTGTACTTATACTACTTTAAGAAAGCATCAGCCAAGTCCTTCCAGCTTTGGATACAGTTCTTCTCAAGTCCCATATACCATTTCAGTGAAGCCTCACTCAGGCTGTCTTGGAAACAGTGAATGAGCAGTTTGTCATTGTTGGTATGGGCAGCCATCTTGCGGCAGTACATCACCAAGTGGCTCCTGGGACAAGTGTGCCCCTTGTATTTCTCAAAAGTAAGAGTTTTGAATTTTGTAGGCATAACCAAGTCTCAAACCAGGCACATGTCCATTACGGCAGCACCAAAGACATCATTTCCTTCTACGACTCTTACCCTTTTGTCTAGAGTTTGCCATTGCTCTCTGACTTCTTCAATGTATCCAGGCTCTCCCTGACTTTTAGATTGTGGACCAGCATCATGGTACACGAAATGAGGGTTCTCAAGAATAACTTAAGCAACAGAATGCACAACAGGCTGAGGTTCAGTGAACAATGGAGCTAAAGATACTGGCAGTATAGACGGGACAAACACATGAGTAGTTGTAAAGGGTGGCGAGTAATTCGGAGGTAACCCAAATTCTGGCGAAGTAGATGCTAGTTGCTGAGTCAGTAGAGGGTCAACAACAGCAGGTGAGATTTCAGAGATCACGGTCCTCTGAGGTGGTTTACCTCTAGCAATCAGAACTTGCATTATTTCTATGAGTTTGGTCATGCTGGCCTTCAACTCATCAATTTCCATTCTGACTTCGGCATTGTGTTGTTCTTGGTTTTCCATTCTCAATCTGACGGCAGCTCTAGTTTCGTAGTTGTGTCGAGGAAATAGCTTGACGGTGAACAGATAACTGGAGAAGGAGACAGTTGAAATGAGTTTCTGAGGTGACTTGGAAGAATACATATGTATGCTCATGGATGCAACAACCACAAACAAGATCACGCAAAGCACACGGGTTCAAAGGTTCAAGTCACGAGCATGAAGTCAAGGTTAAGAACCAACCCACAAAGGTAAGTACTAAGGGTATAACACCTGCCGAACAAGGTTCTAAAAAGTGTTACCAGAGTCAATAACCCATCTTTCAGATATTATCGATTTCCCAACTACTTGGTAGTAAATAATATTCTCAAGTGAGTCTCGTCTGAGTGTGGTATCGCGTAACAACTGATTCAAGTCTACACCTGAATAGCCACCGCACCACGTCCTAATAAGGCCAAGATGGGTTAAGGGCTCTAAAGTTCTCAGCTTTGGGTCCTCGGATCAAGAAGTATAATGGGTTTGCCATTTCTGGTCTGCCATTACTACCTCTTGGGAGGAGTGCCTCAACTGAGTCCTCGGGAATGGTAGCCAGAGTTGACAGCTCTCTGGGGAATATCCAATAACCTGCATCAACATGCAGTATCGGATATCTCCTAGAGGAACCTCGTCTGGTTGTGGGTCTTGTGAACAATCCACGTGGTCACCACCATGCGAGCGACACGACTATCCACTCTAAATCCTAGGTGTATGCTCGAGCCTGGGTATTGGGCTTATCTCACCACACAGATCACCAAGCACCCTGATAGAATAATCAATAACAAAAAAATCAAACAAAAAGCGATAAATAAATCAAACTAGGCTAAACCCACTAAGAACCTTTCCCCAGCAGAGTCGCCACTTTTCCTGTAGCGGCAAAATCGTGAGTGTAAGCTATTTATTAACTTAACTTATAAAGCAAGAGTCGTCACTGCACTTTTATTTTATCCAAGAGGAAAGGAAAAAGAGCGAACAAAACCAAAACAAGTCCTAAAACAAGAACAAACAGAGAATGGGTAAGGGGGTTGGTTACGTTAAGGGAAGGTGTTAGCACCCAAAACGTCTATAGTACTCTATAGGAGCCCTTTGAAATATCTATCGCTTTTTGGTCCGAAAATGGTTTGTTTGAAAGAGATTGGGGAGATGAGAAGAGAAATGTTTTTTAAGATTTTTGTGTTTGGAGAGATTTGTCGCCTCATGCCTACGTACCCATAAAGTGCAATATAGGATCAAAACCTCATAGTTCGTGGTACAAAGAATGAAATTTGTTTGTTTTGGTTGATTTTAAGTGTAAAGACAAGTCTTCATTTCCAAGCGAATAGTTCCGCTTAAAGAAATGAATCATGTCTAAACCTATGAAAAAGTTAAAGGAAAAGTGCACAAGGGCACAAAAAGAGAGTTTGATGAGTTTGATATTTTTTAAAGTCTCTTGAAAAAGGTGTCAATATGCTTATGTAGTTTAGCATTTGTTAAGCAATGAAAAGAAAAGAGTAAAATCACTTGACAAAGTCAAGGTTTGATTATGAAAGAGGTGAAAGTTTAAAAACAAAAAGGTTTTGAAAAAGGGAGAAAGTTTTGAAAATTAAAGAATGGGGAGGAGAAGAAGTGGCTATCCTAAAGCATAAAGTAAAAGCTAAGGATAAGAACGGTCTAACCAGACAAGCAAGCTCCATAGTCTTCGAACCATAATTCCAAAGCAAAGGGAAAAGGTCCTAGTTCTAAGTCCAAGGATCCAATAATAGCATTGAAGTCCAAGATCTAGGTGCAAAATTCCATGTCCATTGCATAGGATAGTAACATAGTCCAAGATTAGAAGCACAATTTTTTTTAGAGGTTTTGTCCTTTATTAATGTTTTTGGTCTAAGTGGACAAAGAGAAAAGGCATAAGCATAAACATGTGTCCAAGTGGACAAAAGAAAAATTGCGGAAGCATAAACATGATATGATATGATATAATGATATGAAGCATAAAAAATAAAGAGAGATAGGGAGCGAGAAGGAAGCATAAAGGTAAGGTTAGAAGTTAGTGGTTAGTAGCACAAGGGCCTTAGTGCCATAAGCCTTCGGAAGGTAATACCGATTATTCCGTCTCGCGTCTTGAACTATAATGATTAAACAATGTACTTATGTCAAATTTGATGAAGACTTGTTAGAAGATTGATAGAATCAAATCCTATACAACAACAAGCTTCAAAGATTTTAAACCTAATACAAAAGATTAACCATCATTGGGCTTACACAACCAAAAGGTTTGGGCCATAAAAGATCAAGTTCCGATTCGGAGAGGGACAAATGTAGCGCTATGTTAAGCAATCGCCAAGTGACTTATAAAGAAGTCACCCTACTCGAGGTCGGTCAATAGTGATCTTTGTGCTAATGCATGCTAGATGAACGATATGTAAATCGTCATCCGAAAGCAATACCACACGAAAAGAAAATAGGTAATGATCTAGTCTTGATCAAGAATTCAACAAAGAAATTCTAAGATCCATAAGACTTTCATCGATCAAAATAAAAAAAAGGAAAAAGATGAAGAGAAAGCCAAATTGAATTACACACTCAAGAACCTTTCATCTTCAAGTTCAATCACCTTTAATTGATAAGTTTAAGTGTGAAAACATATCACTAATTAAAAGCACCTCAAATGAACTCAACAATTCATTTAAAGGTAGATTTGAACTAATGAATGTTTAATTACTTTAACCATATCCAAAGTCCATTGAAATTGAAGAGAAATTAATCTTAACAATGCATTTCAAGGCTAAAATAAGAAGAAAGGGGAAGAAAGAGGAAGAAAAACCAAAACAGTCCCAAAAACAAGCCAAAAACTGTATTCTGACTTAGAGTAACCGGTTACTCTAATTGGGTAACCTGTTACTCTGCACGCAGAGCCAAAAAAATGATTTTTGTCTCAGAGTAACCTGTTACTCTAATAGGGTAACCGGTTACTCTGCGCGCATAGTCAAAAAAATAGTGCAAAATTCAGCATGATCATCTTTCAAACTTTTTTTCAAACACCTTATGATCATGGAATTGAAAGTGCACGAAATTTTTAGTAAAATAACTGTAAAAACCAGCAATTAAACACAATTACAAGATCCAATGGATCAAGTAACAAGGATCACCAAAGATCTACATTGTGGAAGATGAATCAAGAACAACAATGGTGGAAAATGAGATTACCACTCCAAATTTGAAAAATCCTTCAAATTGCTCCAAGATCCAAACACCAAAGTCTTGATCTACTGAAATTGATGAAGAAAACAAGTTTGGATGAAGGTTTAGCTCAAAGTTGAACAAGATTCAATGTGAATTCTTGTTAACTTTCAAAAGAAGAAAAGTGAGCTTTGAGTGAATTTTGTGGTTGGGAAGAGAATTTGCAAGAGGTTTTGTTGGCTATCAAAAGCTTGAAGAATGAATGAAATGAGGGTTTTATTTATAGAGTTTAGGCTTGGGAAATTTGGTGGATTGGAATTTGGTTTGGAAATGGAAATTAGGCTTGGAATTTGAATTTGGAGGGAAATTCATAAAAGAGTGGTGATTAGTGAAGGTGTATGGTGGGAATTAATTATGACGATGTAGGGGAATTAAAATGAGGTGGTCTAGAATATTCCAAATGTGATCAAAAATTGGTGAAAATTGGTGTGAAAATTGCAGAATTTGAATTTGCTGCCATTTTCAAATTTTCACGAAGGTAACCAGTTACCCTAATTGAGTAACCGATTACTCAGTGCAAATTTTGAAAAAAATTGCCCTTTTGAGTGCATTGCTGTGGGTCGGCTCGATTCTTTTACTTGTCAAAGAAGGCATGGAAATAAACACATGAACCTTGGGGTCTCTTGAATAATAATCAATCAAAAACTTGAGAACTCTTGATCAGGTGAATTTGTTGAATTATGTGCATATCAACTTTGACTTTATCAGATGAAATTTATTCGAGTTGAAGGACTGTTTGATATCCTTGATTCCCTTCCTGAAAAAGTTAGTAAAGGGGAAATAAACATATATATATTTTTTATTAAAGGTTAGGAAACATAAGCAAATAAAGGCAAGTAAGAAATACACAGATGCTCGGAGATCCCTGCAAGGCATAAACCCAAAGAATGAGAGGGACAAGGGAACCAAAGCATGATCTTGTTTGTGGTATAAGATGCAAAATGTGATTTGAATGATATGTGGAATCTTAGGGGGTCAAAAATTAGGGTCTTACAGCAGCCAAGCAGCAAGTACGGCTTTCTAGTCAAGTACAGTGCTCCCGAAAGCTCTCGCATTAGGCTTGAGGACATCCAGCCAACCGAACGGGGAGATCCTCTTGAGAGTGAAAATACTCTGGAAGATACAATAGAAGAATTCTCTTATGATAATTCTGCATGGGAGGAAGACTCCAATGATCCTACACCACCAGATATCAGTGTCATTTCTGAAGAAAAACCAAGAAGGAAAGTACCAGCCTTTGTGATCAACCGAGGAGTTCGTCACCATTGGGTTGCTGTCGATGTCCCGAAGGTCGTCCATAAGTCGAAGTAATTTCCATACCTTTGTTTTAACCTTTCACCTTGCCCAGGTGAAATGGATGTTTTTATATGGCTTACTTTTCTATAAATGTCCCTCTTCGCTTCGTCCAAAGCAACAGAGTTTTGTTTTATAGGGTTGTGTTTCAAGAATCGACAAATCGTGAATAAATAATGTCATTCTGAATTCCCGCATTTATTGCTGTTTTCACTTTTCGCTTTTTCAGAAAATGGTAATCCTAAAAAAAAACAACCCAAAATAAATACAAGCACTTTCAGAAAATACACTACACACACTTTTGCATTCTCTCTGCTTTTTTTAAAAAGAATCATCGCGTCATGCAGATTGCTTGTTTTAAACCCCATTGAAACATACGATCCAATGCCTTCTCCCAACTTTGAATTCCCGGTATTTGAAGCTGAAGAAGAAGAGGACAAAGAAATTCCAGAAGAGATCTCCCGATTACTCAGACAAGAGGAAAGGTCCATTAAGCCTTATAAAGAACCGTTGGGAACAGTCAATTTGGGTTCAGAAAATGAAAGGAAAGAAGTAAAGATTGGAGCACTACTTAGTCTAATTGTCAGAGAAGACTTGATAAAACTTCTCAAAGAATTTCCAGATGTGTTTGCTTGGTCCTACCAAGACATGCCAGAGTTGGATACCAGCATCGTGGAATATCACTTACCGCTGAAAACAGAATGTCATCCAGTAAAACAACGACTGAGAAGGACTAATCCAAATATGGCCATCAAAATTAAAGAGGAAGTGTAGAAGTAGATCGACGTAGGTTTTCTCGCCACCTCAGAATATCCTCAATGGTTGGCCAACATAGTTCCAGTTCTGGAAAAGGACGGAAAGGTCAGAATGTGTGTAGACTACAGGGATCTAAACAAAGAAAGTCCAAAGGATGACTTCCCCTACCACACATTGGCATGCTGGTTGACAGCACATCAAAATTCAAAGTCTTCTCCTTCATGGTTAGGTTCTCGGGCTATAATAAAATCAAAATGGCACTAGAAGACATAGAAAAAACTTCATTCATCACCCCATGGGGCACCTTTTGTTACAAGGTAATGTCGTTCGGTCTGAAGAACGCAGGGGCAACCTATCAAAGGGCAATGACAACTCTATTTCACGACATGATGCACAAAGAGATTGAAGTGTATGTCGATGACATGATTGCCAAATCTAAAACAGAAGAAGATCATGTGGAACACTTATCAAAGTTGTTTGAGCATCTGAGAAAATACAAACTCCGCTTGAATCCCAATAAGTGCACGTTCGGTGTACGTTCAGGAAAGCTCTTGGGATTCATCGCCAGCCAGAAAGGAATTGAGGTTGATCTCGACAAAGTCAAGGCCATTCAAGAAATGCCTTCGCCAAAGACTGAAAAATAAGTCAGAGGATTTTTGGGACGTCTCAATTACATCTCAAGATTCATATCCCTCATGACCGCGACATGCGCGCCAATCTTCAAACTACTCAGAAAGAATCAAAGTTGTGTATGGACAGAGGATTGCCAAAAGGATTTCGACAACATCAAAGAATATCTGTTGAATCCACCGATTCTATCTCCTCCAGTGGAAGGATACTACTAATCATCTACTTAACAGTCCTAGAAGACTTTATGGAATGTGTGCTTGACCAACAAGATGAGACAAAAAGAAAAGAATCTGCCATTTACTACTTAAGCAAGAAATTCACAGACTGTGAAACTTGGTACACTATGCTCGAGAAAACTTGTTGCGCTTTAGCTTGGGCAGCTAAACGTCTTTGCCAATACATGATTTGTCACACTACTTGGTTAATCTCCGAAATGGATCCGATCAAGTACGTCTTCGAAAACTCTGCTCTCACGGGAAGGATTGCCCATTGGCAGATGTTGTTATCAGAATACGACATCGAATACCATGCTCAAAATGCCGTTAAAGGAAGTATCTTAGCCGATCATTTGGCTCATTAACCGATTGACGATCAAGAATCAGTCGGATTTGACTTCCCAGATGAAGATGTCATGTACTTGAAAATGAAAGATTGCGATGAACCGCTACCCATCGAAGGGCCAGAGCCAGGATCCCAATGGGGATTAATATTTGATGGAGCTGTCAATGCTTATGGAAACGGAATTGGGGCAATCATTGTTACTCCTCAGGGTACCCATATTCCTTTCACTGCCAGATTAACATTCAAATGTACAAACAATGAGGCCGAATACGAAGCATGTATCATGGGTCTCGAAGAAGCTATTGACTTATGGATAAAGAACTTGGATGTGTATGGAGACTCAACCTTGATTGTAAATCAGATTAAAGGAGAGTGGAACACATATCAATCAGGACTGATTCCTTACAAAGATTACGCGAGAAGGTTGTTACCCTTCTTCAAAAGAATCGAGTTTCATCTCATCCCTCGTGAAGAAAATCACATGGCTGATGCACTAGTCACTCTCTCTTCCATGATTAGTGTGAGTCGATGGAACGGCGTACCCAAAATTGACATAATGCGCCTTGAAAGGCCCACTTACATCTTCGCGATTGAAGCATTCATAGAAGACAAACTGTGGTATCACGATATCAAATGCTTCCTTCAAAGACAGGAGTACCCGCGCCGGGGCATCAAGAAAAGATAGAAAGACTCTTAGAAGATTGGTTGGCAACTTCTTCCTGAATAGTGATACGCTCTACAAGAGAAACTTCGACATGGTTTTGCTCAGATGCGTAGACAGACAAGAAGCAAACATGCTAATGAAAGAAATTCACGAAGGATCCTTTGGCACTCATGACAATGGACATACAATGGCAAGGAAAATTCTGAGAGCAGGATAGTATTGGCTGAAAATGGAATCCGATTGCTACAAGTACATGAGGAAATGCCACAAGTGTCAGATATACGCCGACAAGATTCATGTACCGCCAACGCATCTCAAATTTATTTCTTCTCTATGGCCTTTTTCAATATGGGGAATCGACATGATTGGCATGATTGAACCCAAAGCTTCAAACGGACATCAGTTTAACCTAGTAGCCATTGAATACTTCACCAAGTGGGTCGAAGCAGTATCATACACCAATGTGACCCGACAAGTGGTGGTCCGATTTATCAAGAACAATCTCATTTGCCGCTATGGTGTTCCAAGCCAGATCATTATGGATAATGGATGCAACAAGATGATGAAAGAGTTGTGTGCTGAGTTCAAGATCGAACACCATAAATTGTCTCCCTACCGACCTAAGGTGAATGAAGCGGTAGAAGCAACTAATAAGAATATCAAAAAATCGTTCAGAAGATGGTTGTAACCTACAAAAATTGGCATGAGATACTACCCTTTGCTCTTCATGGTTATCGCACATCCGTCCAAACTTCAACAGGGAAAACCCCTTTTTCTCTAGTATATGGCATGGAAGCAGTGCTCCCCATAGAAGTAGAGATCCCTTCAATAAGAGTATCGATGGAAGCCAAGCTAACAGAAGCTAAATGGTGCCAAACCAGATATGATGAATTAAACCTCATCGAAGAGAAGAGAATGACGGCTTTATTCAATGGTCAGTTATATCAGCAGAGAATGAAGAAGGCCTTTGACAAAAAGGTCCGACCCCATATCTTTAGAGAAGGAGACCTTGTGCTCAAGAAGATACAATCATTTCTCATTGATTCCAGGGGCAAGTGGACCCTGAATTATGATGGCCCCTATGTTGTTAAGAAAGCCTTTTCAGGAAGTTCCTTGAGGCTCGCAACCATGGATGGAGAGGAGTTTACCTACCCTACAAATGTTGATGTATTCGAGAAATACTTCGCCTAAATGAAATAAAAAAAATGTCTCGGTAGATTGAAAACCTGAAAGGGCAGTCCAGGCGAAAATTAGAGACATAACTAATGGACATCCCGATAGATTGAAAACCTGAAAAGGCAATCTAGGCAAAAGTTAGGGATTCATGGCAAGTAACTATATCTGACAAAATTGACTCCTCAGCGGTAATATCATCTGTCGGAGAAACTTCAGTCAAGGTCACTTTCGACAGAAGCTCAAAATGTCCAGAATTCAAAGTTGGTGGAAGGATAATGGTCATTATGTTTCAATGTAACCCATTTTTCTTTAAATTACCATTTTCTAAACTTTGTAACGCTTTATGGGATCACGCATTTAGCTGATTACCATTCTATCAATAAAATTCGAGCCCTGGTGCTTTTGTCTGTAACTCATATTTATTCTGCTTTGTAAAATGACATGTTTATGTGATTAACCTTCTTGAAACAAAAATGAATTTACTTTTGTTTTTAAAACTGAGTTTTCAAACTTTTCGTCTAATTTTAAAAATAAAGATGGTAATTTCTTTGATTACTGAACACCAAACGAGACATCGACGACTTCTCCGGAAGTGATTAAACCTCAAAATGCAGAATCAAAGTACTCCTTTTAACCAGTACACCCTGAATGAAGGATCAATTGTTTCAGATAAAATGTCCCGTCTGTCATCCCCGATAGATGTGTTACCTCCGGGAACCAATGATTGGTCTGTCTTCCCCAGTAGGGTCTACCCATCCTAAATAGGAAAGGATTGTTATCTTGAACCAATGATACTTTTTATCCCCCGCAGTGGCCGAGTATCCAGTCGTGTTCATTCACCAGTCTGTATGTCATGTCTGTTTTGTCAGCATAAGCATTTCATACATACGTCATGCATAATTGATTCATATTCATATTCATGTTGCATTAATATCACTTTGGTCACACTCATCCCTAAGTGCTAGGCGTCCTCTCTCAGGTAGAGTCGTCAGTCTTCCTTTCTATGTCAGATAGGATAAAATTCTGATCTAAGTTCTTTCCTCATCAAGAAGAAGTATCGTCTGAACGATCTCTCTCTAGTACCCCTGGATTGAAATTAATCTTTGAACACTTTGATAACTTCAACCTCTGAAAGACAAGAAGTCGTTTGGAATTTCACTCTTCACCAATAAAAATGACATTTTTGCTTTTCCGGATTAGAGAAAATCCCCAGAGAAAGCCTCTCCACAAGAGGCTCTTGGCAATACATCAGTTTTTCTCCCAGGAAATTTGTTGTTAATAAAGTCATCAGCACCTCAAAGTCAGATTACATTACATCTCTCAGAGATGAGGAGGTATGATGTAATTCTATATTAAGCAAAACAATCTCTGAAGAGACTTGATTTTCCCCAGTAGGTCGACAAATGCAATCTCCCACAAGAGAAGTTTCCATACCTTTGCAGTTCATACAAATGGTTTCCCCATGAAATTCTGGCCAATGCAGACAGCAGATGTCTTAACACATTTCAATACATTGTGCTACATAATATTTTAAACTAGGAGGCGCAACAGCAGACTGATACCTTGAATATCAGAACTGTACCATCACAGATGTCACGACATCTGATCCAACAAGTCAGTCAAGAACATTAACAAAACTGTAAATTGCAGAATGTTAAATAAGACAGTAATTGTTAACCCAGTTCGGTGCAATTCACCTACATCTGGGGGATACCAATCCAGGATGAAGAATTCACTATCTGTAGAACTGTTACAAAGCTAAACTCCCCCGTTTACAACTTTATACCTAACATCTACCAAATGAACATCTTTTCCAAGGCTAAACTCAAACGTTTACAACCCTGGTATGAGATACCCCACTCACATCCTAATCACAACCAGTGATACCTCTGTCTTCTGCCAATACAGAACCAGTCGCGGTTTCTTGACCTCCAAGTTATCTTGGACTTGCTTCAAAGCTTCATCCAAGAACAATACAACAACCATTACCTACAGGTTTCTGGTTGTGTCCCTGTATCTATGCCTTCCACCCTGCATCCCATAATACAGAGTGGAGACTTACAACTCCTAAGAGAGCCTACGACTCTCAAACCCTAAACCCTTATTCAACACAAGAGAACTAGGTTACAAAGTTATAAGTGATACAAAGTGTACAGTACATGTAAACCCTAGGTCTAAGTTTCCTTATATAGTCTTCTGTTGTCTTGGGCTTTCAATCTTTTCTCCTTTATCCACTCTGCAAATTCGTACCAAATTGTTGAATAATTAAACCTGCTATATCTGTAAGGTGTTGGGACATCTTCTTCGACATCTTTAATCTTGAGCAGATTTGTTCATCTTTTTCATATTCATGTTTTACCAAAATTTCGTCAAACCACAGGAGCTTTCAATCTCCCCCTTTTGACAAATTTTTTCTAAAACAATCCCTTCTGTGCTGGATGAGCGAGATGGATAAAGGTCCTTGAGTCCCTTCATCTTGAGCGTTTCCCTTCTGATATCTTCTTCCCGAATACCAGAAAGAGCTTAAACAGTCGTGACATGGAGTTCACAAAATATGTAACTCAGATCACAAGTCACAACCTGTTTTTCAACTCAGATCACAAGACAAAAAAAATAAGTTAAGATGTCAGAGCATTCTTGCAAAACAACTGCAGGAATATACCTAGAAAGCAATAGAAAAAACGACTTCTTCTCCCCCTTTTTAGCCAAAACTTGGCAAAAGTGACCAAGACAACTCCGAACCCAGACGCAACATACCCAGAGTTTGAAGAATGCCATCGATCACTAAAAGGAATGTTGAGACTAAGAAGAATTGATACAGTCTTATTTATAGCCAAGCACTTTCCTTAGGAAGTAACGAACTACAGAAAATAAGTCTGGTCAATTCAAAGATCCATTAACCGAAGAAAATCACTCCACTAAATGTTCACCGGCCAAGACTGTTGACTGTTTCTTCTTTTAAGAACACCGACCAACAAACCCATTACATGCAAACATGTTTAACAGCAATGTCCTAACATTGTGTCAGACATTGTCTATTCTTCATAAGAGCTTTTCTGATTTTGGTCTTTACAGAGATTTCTTCACAAATTTTGATCACAGTCTGCAGAGAAAAATAAATTCTCCCAAACTCATCAATGATTCTTAAGCATCCAATAAGAACCATTTCCAATACACATGCACTGCCAAGTTTCCCACTACTTGCAATAATACAAAATGTCAAGCCATCCTCCTTGACATCTCAGTTTTCTTGACACACAAATGCAAATTGGAACTACAACAATAATGTCAAGCCATCCTCCTTGACATCTCAGTTTGCTTAACGCACAAATGCAAACTGGAAATTCAACAATAATAATGTCAAGCCATCCTCCTTGACATCTCAGTTTGCTTGACGCACAAATGCAAACTGGAACTTCAACAATAATGTCAAGCCATCCTCCTTGACATCTCAGTTTGCTTGACGCACAAATGCAAACTAGAACTTCATCTCATATCAAGAGGCCTCTCCCCCTGACTAAGGTAACTGGTGCTCCTCCACAGAACACCCAAGCTAATGACTGGAAAACATAAGACGCATCTTCATGTCTTCAAAAATGCACCCTCTGTTCAACACACCTACTGAACTCAATCATCGACTCTTTTATTGTTCCCTCTGACAAGAAACAATAATCACTCACACATGATCACCATCATGCTACCCGTGAGGAAGTGTATACCAACCATAACAAACTCTTGGCTTGAGATCAAAGTCCCATTGATCCCCCTCATCCTGCAACCATCTACACACCACACGATATCCTCTTGAATTCTCATGTATAGACCTCCAGCTGCTTGAGGCACAAACCAATTGAATCAGAATGCTTCACATTCCTCAAAGAGACGCACAGGGCCCCTTAGTTTGTTATAGCTATGTCAGCTATCGTATGCATGCTCCAGAACTTCATAGCTGCTAAACTGATCCACTACTAGCATGACTTGCTCCAAGGGCTCCAAGAACTTCACAGCTGCTAAACTGATCCACTACCGTATGCAAGATTTTCCACTGACCTCACCAGGCCAGCATTAGAGATAAACACCCCGCAATCCAAGAAAGTCATTCCTATCATTCTCCCGTATGATAATCTGGAATACTTCTGATTTATGGTGAATCTCCACTTCTGAACGCATTCAGGAAATAAACTCCAAGCAATCAACACGTGATTCACTTCAGTCTTCACAAACACTTACATCCTCCTTCCAAGGAACCCTTCTACTCCATCATTCTCACGGATGATTATGTAGATACTTCTTGGACACGATGCAAGTAACCAGTTCATCACAAAACCTGAAATCCTTCACCAAGGATATCTAACCCAAGGATGTTCTAACATCAGTTAGGGCATCTTCCACACATCACAGACACCACACACCATGGTTCTTGATATGCTCCACCACTGGACTTTCTATCATCATAGTAATCCACACTGAAGATCTTCAAACAACACTACGCCACCAGCTTGAACAAAGAAAACTTCAGAAACCCAGAGAGAAATAAACTCTCATCCACCAAGAAGGTATGCTTCCATCCTCAAGCCAGAACTTCTGCCACAAGCTCCCAGAGAACCAGAACCTTCAACAATTTCAACTAACTACTCTTCTACAAAAGAGCAATCAGTTTCAAGCATCCTACTTAAACGCACATTGTGAAACCAATCAAATGCCACCTTTTGATTGACCTCACTCATCTTCAGAATTCCCACAAGATACCCTGATCTACTAATGAAATCAGATCTTCAAGTCACATGAACTACTTGCCCTATAGCAAGACATCTTGGATCCACCAAGCCTCTTAGTCATGTAACATCTTCCCATCCACAGCTCCCGCAAACTGCATGAGATAGACCTTTTTGAAGAATCCATCACTCCCATTCTCCTGTAGATCGCCTTATCTTAAGTTGATGTGCCACATCACCAGCTGAGACTTCTGATGTTAAGCTAGATGTCAAAACATTATGACAACCAACTGTTAAAGTCAGCTCTTCCTTCTGCCACTTAGAAGAACCTCCTCCCTTTGTAGAACAAGAGTTCCATGCTCTCATAGACTTGATTCAACAACCAAGTTTTAGTAGACAACCTCCATCCTGCATAGAAACTCCAAAGAATTCAAACCTGCCACGTCTGAATCTTCATAAAGTAAGTAGTTCAAGACTACCCCATAGACATACCAAAGAATGCCACTTCCCTTAGTAGAGCTGTCAATAGAAAGCCAGAGATAACTTCCACTTATCCTCGACCTTCACAACTAGAGCAAACACTATGCTCCAAAGCACCTGGATCAGAAATAAACTGACCCAAGCTGTAACCATCAAGATTATGATGTCTTCATAGTCTTCCATCTCCATTTTCAACAGCATCACCATCTGGACAAGTCATTCACAACACTTTCCAGGAACAGATGCTAAGCCAATAATCCCAGGTCAACACCTAGGAGACTTGTGAGCGAATGCAGAACCCCTCCCATGATTCTCCAAGCCTCAGATGAAAAGATGTTAGAACATCCGACAAAACATCCTCAATCTTGACTTTCAAGGATAATCAATTAAATACTTGTGGATTCAAAAAATAGCAATTGATCTTAAATCCTTGTACAAAAATCCTTCTTCACTGCTACAGCTGAGCTCCACCAGATCATGTCATGGATACCTATAAAGCATTCAATCTGTTTGTAAGTATCTTCTTCAATGACAATGTTGAGATACCAAGGTTGCCACCTTTGACTCAAGTAACTAAGACTTTCTCTGAATAAGTCTTATTTACCTCAACAAATCTTCAATCAGATTGGATCCACTCTTAGGGTCAAGAGAGATGAATCCTTCCTTGCTGTTTTTGGATGGTGAAAATAAATCACCTCTACTTTCTTCAGACCGTGATTCAAAGAAACACCTTCTAGTCAGAAGAGTAACTAGAAGACTCCAGATACAAGACATAGATTCCTTTATGAGTGGAATTGAGAGAGATCTCAAGTATCTTTGACAACCTAGTCAACTGACTCCAAACTGCACTAAGAAACCAAGCTTCCAAGTACCAAGTCACCATACCAGATATCTAACCACAACTCCCTTTACTCCATCGCTCCCGACTTTGGAATAAAAGAATGTAGATATCTTCAGATATAAAGAGGCCGACGATTGAGACCTTCCACCAACTGCCTTCAGTAATAACTCCAGAATCCCATAATTCTAGAGCTCTTCCATCAGAAACACATGCAGCGGAACCACCAAGGAACATATCCTTCTTGCCCTAATAAGATGTCAGAACATCTTATAAGACATACCAACAAGAGAACTAGCCACTTCTCCTGTAGTTGTTGTAGAACCTCCTCAGCAACATGAACAACCTCTGGGTTGTTCCCATCAATCCAGAACATCCATATCATCCATTAATACCCTTGAGTATGTCTGAGTTGATTGATCTGATCTCCAAAAACTCCTCCTCGTTTAAACGCCAGAATGTATCTCCCAAGGATCTCATCCAGAACCAGACAGGATGCCTGCTCTAATACCAATTGAAATTCTGGCATATACAGACAGCAGATGTCCTAACACATGTCAAGACATTGTGCTACATAATCTTTTAAACTAGGAGGCGCAACAGCAGACTGATACCTTGAATATCAAAACTGCACCATCACAGATGTCACGGCATCTGATCCAACAAGTCAGTCAAGAACATTAACAAAACTGAAAATTGCAGAATGTTAAATAAGACAATAATTATTAACCCAGTTCGGTGCAATTCACCTACATCTGGGGGATACCAATCTAGGATGAAGACTTCACTATCTGTATAACTGTTACAAAGCTAAACTCCTCCGTTTACAACTTTATACCTAACATCTGCCCAATGAACATCTTTTCCAAGGCTAAACTCAAACGTTTACAACCCTGGTATGAGATACCCCACTCACATCCTAATCACAATGTGTGATACCTCTGTCTTCTTATCTTGGACTTGCTTCAAAGTTTCGTCCAAGAAAAATACAACAACCATTACCTACAGATTTCTGGTTGTGTCCCTATACCTATGCCTTCCACCCTGCATCCCATAATACAGAGTGAAGACTTACAACTCCTAAGAGAGCCAAGGACTCTCAAACCCTAAACCCTTATTCAACACAAGAGAACTAGGTTACAAAGTTATAAGTGATACAAAGTGTACAGTACATGTAAACCCTAGGTCTAAGTCTCCTTATATAATCTTCTGTTGTCTTGGGCATTCAATCTTTTCTCCTTTATCCACTCTGCAAATTCGCACCAAATTGTTGAATAATTAAACCTGCTATATCTGTAAGATGTTGGGACATCTTCTTCGACATCTTTAATCTTGAGCAGATTTGTTCATCTTTTTCATATTCATGTTTTACCAAAATTTCATCAAACCACAGGAGCTTTCACCCCCCAGCAAGTCTGACATCAAATCTTTTTCCATCAAATGGCGTCTCCCCAGTAAAACTCGGCAAGAAGTTTGATGAAGACCGCTATAGATATCGTCCCTTTTCAAAAGAAGAAATTGATAAGAAGAAAACTAAGACCAGTTCCATGGCTGAAGACCAGGATCGAGGGGAAGTTTATTTTATAAGAAAACTAAGACCAGTTCCATGGCTGAAGACTAGGATCGAGGGGAGGTTTATTTCAAAAGAAACTAAGACCAGTTCCATGGCTGAAGACCAGGATCGAGGGGAAGTTTATTTTATAAGAAACTAAGACCAGTTCCGTAGCTGAAGACCAGGATCGAGGGGAAGTTTTATCCTTTTTTAAGTATCGTTACTTAGTAAAAGACGATGGACGAGCAAACCAACTACCATTCACAACCACAATCAAAATTTCGGGTATTTCGATATTTAATCCTCTTGAACCCTGAATGTCCGAATATCTTCGCCATTCACACCTTCGGGTCCAAGAAGATTAAATAGGCGCATCTGTCATACCCCAAAATTTGACCACAAGATTTCCCATCATTGTGCAAATCATCACCATAATATGGATGTACCTTCATTGCCTCATCAATTTCTCAAGGATTGTTAAGCACCCACCTCAACCAAGAATTAGGGTTTTGAGCCCTCTCAGAGCACTAAGACAAAGGATCAATCAAGAATTGAAAAGATATTCAACTTGTATAGCCTCTCAAACACCCATAAAGGATCAATAGGTCTCCCACATCAAGAATCAAGCACAAGGTTGCAACATTCCAAGTGGATCAAGCCTCAAGATCGCCAGTGTCACCAAATTAGGGTTTTGGTCGACTAAGGCCTCCAGATGAAAATTTTCATCTGGGCATGAGCCAATACTTCAAAAAATGATTCAAGAAGCTCAAAGGGACCTTATGAGTCCAATCATCAAGTCAAAATAGTCTCAGGGTGTAATACCCCAAATTTTGACCACTTAGATTTCCCATCATTGTGAAAATCATCATCACAATATGGATGCACCTTTATGCTTCATTAGTCTCCCCAAAGATGGGTGAGCATCCACTACAATCAAAATTAGGGTTTCAAGCCCTCTCTGAGTGCTTAGACAAAGGATCAATCAAGAAATGACATGATCTTCAACTTGTCTAATCTCTTAAACATCCACAATGGATCAAAAAGGACTCCCACTTCAAGGATTAAGCACAAGGCTGCTCCCTTCTAGGTGGATCAAGTCTCAAGATCGACAGTGTCACCAAATTAGGGTTTTGGTCGACCAGGGCCTCCAGATGGAAATTTTTATCTGGGCACAAGGCAATGATCCAAAACATAACCTAATATACTTCATGGAACCTCATGAACCCATGCATCAAGTCAATTTTGCCTCAGGGGATGCATTCATCCAAAATCAGGAATTAGGGTTTCTTGACCTAATTCACCCCTAAGTTGACTTTTGGGACAAAACATGAGCCAAGACCTCAAGAGATGATTTGAGGGTCTCTAATATACCATATTGATCCATTTGGAACAATGGATTGATCCAAGAAGTTTGAGCAACAAGTCTCAATTTCATCTGCACCACAATTAGGGTTTTAAGGGAAAAGTCAACTGTAACTTTGACTTTTGACCAGGACATGCTCCCAAACCCTAATACATGATTGAATATACCCTATGACACCCATGGAACATGTCCATCAAGTTTGATTTAGGTCAAGGACATGATTTCCTGAAGAATTGCACAGTTTGGAATTCATCTGATAAAAAGTCAACTGTGCACAAAAGTCAACTTTGACTTTTTGAGATTTTTCACCAAAATGGATTTTTAACCCTAAAATGATGTTAATGTATGATTTGAATCATCATTCATCAAGAAAAATCAAGAAAAGTGAGATAACTTGTAAAAGGGGTAACCATAAAACTTAGAAATTTTTCTAAGTTAAAAATAAAGTGGCAAAGGTACCAACTTTGAAGGACCATAACTCCTAAACCACAAGGCCATTTTTTCTCATCCAAAGATGGATTTGTATCCCTCATTATCACCTACAAAAACTTCAACTACAAGTCATTCCAATTCATTAAGGATTTTGAGTTATGGAGTGATCAAAGTGGCTGAAAAGTGAAAATGTCACTTTTTCCAACACTTAGTGAAATTTTCACTAAGTCAGATTCTGCCTCACTTTTTGCCAAATGTAGGGGGATTTTTCACTTGGAATCAAAAGAGATCAAAACCAAACTTGTTTAAACAGTTGTTGTATCATGTAAGAGCTTTCCAAAATGGCCAAGAACATTGCCAAATTCAACCTACACCATGAGATACAACATTGCCAAGTTGCCTTGCTGAAATCTGTCAAGGCAAGGCAGAATTTGCAACTTTGGTCGATTTGCCAAAATCAGCCAAATTCAATTGCTCCTATCCACTTGGACACCTCAGAGGATTGAATCTAAAGGGGACAATCACTGAGCCAAGCCTCCAAAGTCCATGGAACAAGAAATAGCATGTTGAACCTAGAATGGCCAAAATAGGGTCAAGACTTCAAATTTGGAATGAGGCATTCAATGGAACCATCAAGGTGGCATGGACTGAGCCATTCTCATCTGAAATCAGTTAAGAGTTATCCAAGACCAAGGGGACCATAGCTCTGTGCCCTAACCTCTAGTTAATGGCTAGAGGAGACTTGCATTTCCATTGGCCAACAATGAGGAAACACCTGCTGCAGTTGCCATTCACTGTGGATCCCAAAACAAACTTGCTCTACTATAAATAGAGCTCAATTGTTGTCAGTTTGAGTACACCAAAGCCATCTAACAGATGCTTTCCTCAAAATCTCTTCTTTCACTCCAATTTTGCCTTCTAAGGCAAGTCACTATCGGGTTTTGAGTTTGAGAGCAATTCCAATCAAACCAATCACTCACACACCTCACATACATCACATATGAGTTGATAAAACACTTAGATTACTTCTGAAACATCAATTTCATGAAATCACCAGCTGGTTGCTCAAGGTTTTAACCAAAGTACAGCTGAGGTACCACAAAATGATCCAACCAATTTCAATCAAGTCCAACCATCCAAACACAATCCATAGGGTGTAGGGAAGCTGTTCAGATCATCACCACTAATCTGTAACACCTCCAAATCAAAAATCACTTTGAACTTGCTGTCACGGCCTAGAGGTAAGCACATACTTGGTCATCTCTCAATCTATGCATATTTCCTCGCACAATAATTTGGCCATATGTTCATAATCATGCATGGAATGTTTTCCCTCAATTAATTGCATTGTTTGAATCGTGTATCAAAAATCCTAGCCTTCATGCATAAATTAGGGTTCTTGAGGTCTCTTCGTGATTTCTTGTTGTATGTTTAATTTAAATGAAATTAAAGTACATAGACATGATCGTGAGGTTGAGACGAGCATAATGATATGTGGATTGCATGATATGATTATGTATTCATGGAGATTGGATAAAAAATGTAAATCTGAGAAACCAAGAACACGCGCGTGTTCTTCAGCTGTTCTTGGCGCCATTTTTCATAAATTCAAATATTTGAATTTTGTGATTTTGTTTAATTGATTCAAAAATTAATTTCTCTCTGAGTTTTAATGATTTTGAGTTGATTCTTTTTTTAATAATTCACAAAAATGTTAAAATATTTTATTTTCACGAAAAATCCCAAAAATATTATTTATTTCATATAATTGATATTTTTGTAAAGAATTAATATTTTGATTGTTTTTGGCATTTTAAATATTTTTTCTACATTGATTTTGCAACTTTTAATGCTTTCTAATTATTTTGTAGGTCAATACTTAATTTTTGAAGCATTAATCCAAGATCACAATTTGTTTTCCATGTGTTAAACAATTTTTGATCATTTTAATTGAATTTTTATTCAATTAAATACATTTTGAAAACAAATTAGGGTTTTGGATTAATTCAACCCTCATAAATCATTTTCAAAACCTCTTTGGGCCTCTTGAGAGAGTGTAAGACCCATCCCCCCTTGTACAAAAACTTTTTGGGCCTCACTCATTGTATAAGTCCCTTTGTACAAGTAAACAGCGCGATCGTCGGCCATTTAAAAATAAAAATCATCTGGGCCTCTCCTTGAGCTATAAGACCCATTCAAAACACTTTGGGCCTCTATTAGAGTGTAAGACCCAATCTCCCTTTTAACCAAAACATTTTGGGCCTCACTTATTGTATAAGTCCCTCTGCGTTAAAAGAAAACCTCGACTCGATCGCCATTTTTAAACGAAAAATCATTTGGGCCTACCCTCGTGTTATAAGCCCCACTCTTTTTTCTTTAAACCTTTTTGGGCCTCTTGAGACAGTGTAAGACCCATCCCTTTGTACAGAAAACCTTTTTGGGCCCCAGTCACTTGTATAAGTCCCGCTGTACAAAGTCAAACAGTGCGCTCACTGATAAAACCCTGGGCCTCTCCTTGAGCTGTAAGCCCCAAATCTTTCTTTTTCAAAGCACTTTCTCCTTTGATTTTGAATATACTGTTGTTTTCAATCTTTCTTTGTTGAACAACTAACCAAACAGCATGGAAGCACTCCAACCGAGTAAGTGGTTATCGCTTTCATTTACTGCTTTCATATTATAAACTGTATTGTGGGGCTGTTCACTGTAAGTCTCCTTTCATAAACTCATATCTACTGTGTAATAACAGTATAGATATTTCGAGTTTCCCCGGCTACTACGTCTAGAACTAGGTGACGTTGTTTCCTTTATTCGTAGAAATAGACGCCTAGATCCCCAATAGGAGCACCAGATACAGTCTTCTCTTCGGCTGTCCTCCTTAGGAATCGTCAAGAAGCTCTACTCCCCAAGATGAATGTATTCTCCGTGAATGGCATCTTTGAGTTTCTTCCAAATTCTCGAACTTTCCTGACTTGATCTATTCCTTGTGGATAGCTTGCCTTGAATGTCTCGGGGTTTGGGTACCCACTACGGTCATAATCTTGGACCTTAAATAAGGAACCCTCTTCAAAAGCTAAAAGTCGCTGGATAGTAAACCTCGCACGTTTACCAGTGGTTTTTATCTTTAAAAGAGTTATCTCTCCTAATGGAAAGGAGATGATAGACCCACGGGCTTCTTAAAAGCATCGGCCTCCTCTTGGCCATTATTCAAGGACCCTACGGCTTCTTAGAAGTATTCACAGCCTCCTCTTAGGCTTCGTATAATGATCTCTTCCTCCGGGAATGATAGCCTCCTCTTGGGCTTCGTACAAGGACCCGTCGGCTTCTTAAAAGTTTCCAGCCTCCTCTTGGGCTTCGTACAAATTGTCCCGACGACCTCCTAGAGGTATAGAACTTAGTCATCTCCATAGAACAGTCCTTTCATAGAGTCTACTACTGTTTCTCAAAGCATAGTACAAAAGATAAAACTCTAGACACGGACAGTCTAACTTCCTTGAGTCTCAAAAGACATTCTCAAGTGACCCCTTCGTTAAATAGGAAGGAAACCCGCAGACTCGGACAGTCTCAACACCCTTTGGATTTCCAGTTTCCTCAAAGAAAAGGAGACCACCCCGATCCTCAGATCTAACCCATGAGTACAGTGATGCTCATATAAGAACTGATTTTCTCTTTCAAAATCAGTATACTGGACCTGTCACTTAACTGACATAGCCTCCATCTCGGGCTTTGTACAAGATACAGAGACTCTCTTGTTTAGTCAAAACTATTAGCCTCCATCTCGGGCTTCGTACGAGATACAAAAACACTCTCTTGTTGAGTATAAAAGATTCTCCTGTTGAGTCAAACAAACAATAGCCTCCATCTCGGGCTTCGTACGAGACACAAAGACTCTATCATCGGGTCAAAAACTTTTAGCCTCTCTCCCGGGCTTTGTATGAGACACAAAATAGCCTCCTCTTAGGCTTTGTATAATGATTTTCCTAGCGCAAATTAGCCTCCTCTTAGGCTTTGTATAAGAAAACCACTGGTTGATCCAATCAACCTTTTAGCATCAAAGTTGTGCCTCGTTCACAGTACACAAACATCAACAACTCCTTTCCCTTCATCTAATCGCTGTAAGCGGCAAGCCTCTGGATCATCTATATCCACGCCACTGTCCCTCTTTTAGCATGAGAAATTCCTAAGGAAAGATGGCATTGCTCTACACTGAGTTAAAGTCTTCTCCTTCAGGTTAAAACCCTTTCTTTGGAAATTATGGCATTGCTCGGATCCGCGTATCCCAGTTAAAGTAATTCTCCTTCTCCCCTCTTTAGAGATGACGAATTCTCTCTAAAGTCGAGGTCTTTCAGCTTCACGTCTTGGGCTTTGAACAAGACACAAATAGACCTTTCAGCTTCACGTCTTGGGCTTTGAACAAGACACAAATAGGTCTTTCAGCTTCACATCTTGGGCTTTGAACAAGATACAAACCACCTTTCGCTTCACGTCTTGGGCTTTGAACAAGACACCAAAACACCCATTTCCTCCCATAGAATAGGAGGAACTACGAACGCTCTGATTTCCTTGTTTCGGTAAACGGGAATACGTAGGCATAAGATCGAAAGAAAAGATCTTAGCGAGCGCAATCAACAAAAAACCCAAATCCCATATCTCCATCAATCAAAAGCAGTATTTCAAAAGCATCAGTCCTGACATCCTAATCCTTGTTCCCCGCCAGAAACCTTCTGCCCAGGTAAAAAAGAAAGAAAACAGTATTGGCGAAAATACAAATAACCAGTACAAAGGCCCCCCACATTGATAGCATCCGTAACCTAACAGACCGCTGTTTAAACTCAGTATGCAAAGCAGGGTTAATTGGAGACATCTATTTCCCTTCCTTATTCAGCTCACAATAGGATAAAAAATGAATCGACCTGTAGTTCAAGCTCAACCGCAGAGAGCGACCAGCGCTTAAGAACCGCGTCCAAAATCGCTCGCTACAAAAAAAGTGGCGCCCACCGTGGGGCCAAATCTTCTTTCTTAAACGTTTAAGGTGGAAACCTTGGACAAACCTTTTTTCTCTTCACTCGTGTGAATACCATAGATTGGGGCTTCCGTCGGGGAACCCATTTCTGTCAGGAACTTAGGAATCATAGCTTTATAAGTCTAGGATGATTAGGACAAATATATATACTGCTTTTCCTAATTGCTATACGTGTTTATTTTTCTGCTACTGGGAATGCGTGTGATGCCGCATGTGGTGAGAATGAGTATACACTTAAGATAAGTGATGGCGACGGGGTCGACCATCAACCTCAGTGGAGGCTGACCAACGCAACCCATTCACTCTTCTAGCCAATGGGCTGGTTGTTAAGTCTGAGAAGCTGAGGAGCCAAACCCTTTCGTAGTGCGGAAACTATCGGAAATAGTTGTTACGCGATACTACCCTCATTTGAGGCTGGTGATTTATTCTCGGTGAATGGCACTTACTCTAAGATTGCTCTACAACTCGCTGGCGATCCACTTGTTGTTTTACTTTCCTGGGAGGAGCTTATGATAATGAGTACAGGTACAAAAATCACCCTAGTATAAACCTTTGGGGATGGGTAGAGCCTTGACTTCATGACAACGACCCTCTGACCCCATGTTTTTTCTATGTTTTTGTGTGCTGCATTCGTGCATTCATCTAAAAAACATTAAAACATTCAAAAAACTTTCTCTTCTAGTCTCTCTGTTTTTCAAATTAAACTAAGACTGTGATTGCAAATATCAGAAAAGAGGATTATGCTAATGGATTTCGGTAGAAGGAGAACTCATACGTACACCTTCAGGGTTCCAAAACTAAAGGATTTGAGAAGGTTAGCAGGGATGATCACTAGCCCTGAGGCTTTCAGAGCCAAGTACGGAGGTCTGCTACCACTGTTAAGAGTCCATGTGATTGAGGGAATCATGGACGCGCTCGTTCAATTCTACGATCCTGTTTATCACTGTTTCACATTCCCGGATTGCCAGCTATCACCAACGCTGGAGGAGTATTCTCATCTGATCGATCTACACATTACGGATCGAGCTTCATTTTCTGGACTGGAAGAAATTCCAAAGAATCAGATCATTGCAAGAGCAATTCATTTGGACGAGTCTGAGGTTAGGACTCACATGACCACTAAGGGTGGCATCCAAGGTTTGCCAGCCCAGTTCTTGACAAAAAAGGCTCTATACTTCGCTAGTATAGGGAACGGGACTGCTTTTGAAAGCATCTTTGTCTTGCGCTACAACGGGTTATTTTTGTTTCCCAACATCAATAACTTCGTCGATATCAACTCCATTAAGGTTTTTCTCATTGGAAACCCTGTGCCGACTTTGCTTGCAGATGCACATCATTCTGTACACTTGGGAAATTTGTACAGCGGAGGAGAGATCACATGCTGTGTACCTTTGCTTTACAAATGGTTTATCTCTCACTTGCCCAAGTCTGCTGCTTTTTGGGATTGCAAGAGTGTCTTACGTTGGTCGCAGAAGATCATGTCTCTTACCAACTCTGATATAGATTGGTGTAATAGGATTTATGAGGGAATTAGAATCATTGACCATTGTGGAAACTTCCCCAGCGTACCCCTCATAGGAACTAAAGGAGGAATCAACTATCATCCGATATTAGTTCTTCGTCAATTTGGATACCCGATGAGACACATCCCACTGGGTGTTCATCTAGAAGTTATTTTCTTAAAAGAAGGAGAAAGTGATAGAGCACTAAAAATGGAAATAGTGCAAGCTTGGAAACATGTTCATAAGAAAGGACGAGAGTCTCTGGGAAAACTGGACTGTGTCTCGGTGGAGCCTTATCTCCACTGGGTACAAGCCAGAGCTCTCGAGCTAAAGATGCCTTATCCTCGTTACGGAATTCTTCCACCGAGGGAATCTGTCATGTACTTCATGACGGAAACTGAAAAGCTTCAGGTTACTCTCAACAAAGTTCAACGGGAGAGAAGGTCTTGGAAGAACAAGTACCGCACCCTCGACGTCGAGTTCATCAAAATACAGCAACTACTAAAAGAGAAAGATGTTCTGATTAAAATTTTGAAGCAGCATGCTGTAGAGAATCAAGATGACCAAAGGAATTTGCTCGCTCCTTTCACCTGGCAAAGGAATGACAACCCAACAACGGCCCAAGCGCCCCGGTTAAAGAAGAGGATTCGGGACCCATTAGTTTAGGTTTCTGTTTCTGCACTTTGTAATCTACTGTATTTCCATTTCTGTAATCCTTTGGAATTCAATAAAAAGGGGTTTCCCCACTGTTTGATATTTGCAATCTAATTATCGAAGTTTATTTTGATTAAACAAAAAAAATAATTAATATAATCATTGCATTTTATCATTCTCACATCGCGTATTCTTCTTCCCTACGAATCTCACGTTTGTGTCTCGATTCTAGAGTCAAACTGTCTCATTCGTATAATACTCGGGCCAATCGTCAGAAAAAGATGGATGATCTTGAGGAAGAAAATAGAGAGTTGAAAGAAGAGATCGACGCTCTGAGAGAGGATATGAGAAAGCTTTGTAACGACATGCAAGCCATGGCAGAAGCTCAGCTACAAAGAACTGTGATCTCAGAGATCACCTCAACGCCCATCATAGAAAAGTATGATCCTAGGTATCAGATGCCGAAAGATCGTCCTTGGGGCATGCCTGTTAACTATATCCCGGAAGGATATGTTCCGCCGATCACTGAAGATCAGGGAATCGCAACAGAAGCCGCTGGGCCTGAAGGTTACAAACTTCAGGAAAGCGAAGATGCCAGGGGCATACTCAAGACTCCTGAAGGTTACAAACTTCGGGAAGCGCCAAGACTTACTGCCGTAGTCACGGTACCACCCCCTGTGGTGCACACTGTCCCGGAAGGACAGATTCCACAGACACCTTCTGGTAAGAAGGAAACTATGTTTGACAGAATGGATGAATTCCATGAGCAGTTCTTGGAAATGCAGAAAGAGCTGCAAGCCATTCGCGGTCAGGATCTATTTGGAAAGGACGCCGCAGACCTCTGCTTGGTCCCAAATGTGAAAGTCCCGCACAAGTTCCAAGTGCCCGACTTTGAAAAATACAAGGGTAACTCTTGCCCTCAGAGCCATCTGGTGATGTACGCTCGGCGGATGTCAGCTCAAACGGAGAATCAGGACCTGCTGATTCACTACTTCCAGGATAGTTTAACCGGTGCCGCACTCAAATGGTACATGGGTTTAAACCGTACTACGATCAGTACATTCAGAGATCTTGGTACTGCCTTCGTCCAACAATACAAGTACAATTTGGACATGGCACCCGACAGAGATCAACTCAGATCAATGTCACAAAAGGACAAGGAAACCTTTAAGGAGTATGCTCAAAGGTGGCGTGAAATTGCCGCTCAAATTTGTCCACCTCTTGAGGAAAAAGAGATGACAAAGATCTTCTTAAAGACCTTAAGCTCATTTTACTATGACCGAATGATTGCCAGTGCACCCAGTGATTTCACCAAAATGGTCGGCATGGGTGTACGTCTTGAGGAAGCCGTCTGAGAAGGACGTTTGGTAAAAGACACTGGATAAACGAGCGGTACTAAAAAATACGGTAGTGCTCTCCCTAAGAAAAAAGAGCAAGATATTGGGAATATCTCTCTCGGAAAGCAAAGGCGAAGTTATCAGCCAGTAGCAGCTGTTACTCCTGCTATCGGCCCTGCGCCTGTTCCTATGTATCAACCTCAGGTTGCGCGGAGCCAACCTGACCAACAAAGGACACAACAACCTCTTCAGCAGGCTCGTCCTCCATATAACAACAACCGTACAACACGGCCACCAGGATTTGATCCTATACCCGTAACGTACGCAGAGCTGTTTCCGTTACTGCTCGCTAAGGGGCACATCCAGACTAAGTCTCCCCTTTCAGTTCTGGAAAATCCGCCTTTTTGGTTTAAAGCGGATCAAACATGCCCTTATCATCAAGGAGGTTCAGGGCATAACATTGAGACTTGTCTCAATTTCAAATCCGACGTGCAAAAGCTTGTTAGGAGCGGGCTCTTATCTTTCAAAGATACGAATCCTAATGTTCTTACGAACCCGCTGCCTCAACACGAGAAAGTTGCAGTCAATCTGATTGAGAAAGAGACTAACAATGTCTATCAAATTCATGATGTACATTTGTTAAAGACCAATCTGGTTAAGATGCATTGTAGACAGAGTGGATATGGCCATGTGCCACCTCATAATTATCACCAGTGTGATATCTGCTCTAAAGACAACCAGGGATGTTCTGTAGTGCAAGCAGCTCTACAGGAACAAATGGATCTTGGATGGATCCAAGAGCACCGAGTTCGTGGAGTTAACATGGTTTACACGAATTCCAACGTCATTCAAAACCACGACATCCGTGCGATGAATGACAACTTGGTGGCAATACACTCAAGGCAAAGCCAGTATCATAATCTGCCGCGGCACGATTACAGTTCTTGTCTGATTTGCTCGGTAAACAAACAGGGATTCTCTTTCATACAAGAGGCCCTCCAGCGTCAGATGGATCTTGGATGGATCCAAGACTACCATAATAGGAACTCCTATCAAATCAACATGGTTCAGATCTTTGACATTCGCGTGATGAATACCAACCTGGTAGAGTTACATGCTGTGCAGGTCCGACTTGGATTCTTAATATCACATGATTATCAAAACTGTAAAGCAGGTTGCGAAAACGATCGAGGTTGTACCCTTGTCCAGGAGGCACTTCAGCACTTATTAAATCACTGGTGGATGCCAATCTATATGGACGAAGATACTCAGTAGATTAGTATCAATCACAGGAATCCTACTCGTCGTCAAAGTCAGGATGTCCGATCAATGGAAGATAACCTAGTGAGGTTACATTGCATTCAAAGTGGGCGTGGCCAGGTGCCACCACACAACTATGACAATTGTAGCGTCTGTTCGGAAAGTAACCAAGGGTGTTACTTTGTGAGAGCAGCTCTTCAGGGTCAGATCGATCATGGAGAAATTCATCCATATCCAGGTTCAGGACCCATCATTTGGTCGCCGAACTACCTTGCCGAGCAAGTTGAGGATGTTGTCACGATCTCTGGTCATCACAGGACCAGGGATGTTTTTGCCATCATCCCTCTACTTGACGAATCTAGAGTTCCCAACCGGGAACGGATCAAGGTTACTTATGATGGTCAGAAAAATCAGAAGGTTCCCGTAGTCATCTATCTACCGGGGCCACTACCGTATGAATCAGCTAAGGCAATCCCTTACAAATACGGTGCAACAATAATCGAGAATGGAAAGGAAATTCCATTACCCTCCGTCGTGAATATTGCAGACATCAGTCGTGTAACACGGAGCAGTCGAATCTTCAACCGAGGGGTTGGAGAATCCAACAAAGAAAAGGAACTTCAGGCAGAAATTCCTGATCCACCAGTCGGTCAATCTAGTAATCCAGACTTTTCAAAAGACAAAGATGAGATGCTAAAGCTCATCCAAAGGAGTGAATATAACATTGTTGATCAACTGTTACAGACTCCTTCAAAGATCTCAGTATTATCACTGTTACTCAGTTCAGAAGCACACAGAGAGGCTCTACAGAAAGTCTTGGAGCAAGCCTTTGTGGAACAGGATGTAACAATTAGACAATTCGATAGCATTGTCTCTAACACCACTTCTTGCAATAATTTGGGATTTAGTGATGAGGAATTACCTGAAGAGGGTCGCCGTCATAACATGGCGCTCAATATCACAGTTAACTGCCAGGGCGATGCTTTAGCCAACGTACTGGTAGACACAGGGTCAGCCCTGAATGTTATGCCGAAGTCCACCTTGATGCAATTATCATTCAAGGGCCCTCCGATGAGAGTCAGCGAGGTCATCGTCAAAGCATTCGACGGATCCAGAAAAACAGTTATCGGCGAAGTTGATCTTCCCATAACTATTGGTCCTCACACTTTCCAAATCACTTTCCAGGTCATGGACATCCGGGCAACATACAGTTGTTTATTAGGAAGACCTTGGATACATCAGGCTGGAGCGGTTACTTCAACCCTCCACCAAAAGCTAAAGTTTGTCAAGAACGATCAACTTGTCACGGTTTGTGGGGAACAAGCCTTGCTTGTGAGCAACTTATCATCATCTACTTGTGTGGAACCCGAGGAGGTTATTGGAACTCAGTTCCAAGCACTATCAGTCAGCAAGGACAATCAGTTCAAAGAAGGAACTTCAATTTCTTCATACAAAGATGTTATCAAAGCGGTCGAGAGTACCGATACGACAGGATGGGGACAGCTTGTCATTCCCATTGACAATAAAACAAAGAAGGGTCTTGGTTTTTCTGCAACCTGTACCCAGACAGCCGCCAATGATGAAAGTCTTCATCCCCTTCAAAACTTCTTCCACAGTGGAGGTTTTCTTCACCCAGTGTCTCAGACAGTTCATGCTATCAATGAGGAAGATCCCTCTGACACAGATGAAGAATGGAAGTCATACCTTAACAAGGACGGTTATATGTCTCAGGAAGAGGTGCCTATGCCTTTTTGCTTTCCTACAGAAAGTCCGAGATTTATACCAAGATCAGATGTCGAAATGATCTACGGAGATTGTGCTCCGGAAGGATGTCGTGCTCTGCCAAATTCATTAGAGGAGGACACTCCGATGAAAGACAACTTTGACCACAATTACTATGGTCCAATGGATGGTCTGCCAATGTGGCAGCCTTACCCAGGAAACTTGGGGCAAGAAAGTCAGCCGAACAATGAAAATCAGCTGACCGTCATTGAACAGAATACCTGTGTCCCCACCATGTCATGGGATCAACACTCAGGTCATTCAGAAACTACTCAACATGAAGATGAATTCGCAACATTCGCAGGACTTGAGTTCATCAACTATGCTTTTCCCGAGGTCAACGTCATTGAGAGAGATGACTCCTCCAGTTCCAAAGAAGTTTGGGACACTCTGGGAGAACCAAGTGGAAAATACGACTATATGGTCAAGTACACCGCTCCCAAAAGCTCTCGTATCAGGCTCGAAGATATCCAGCCAACTGGATGGGGAGATACAGCTGAGAGCACAAATGCTATGCAAAATACAACAGAGGAATCCTCCTACGACAATTCTGCTTGGGAGACAGATTCCAATGATCCTGCTCCACCAGAAATCAGCATCATTTCTGAAGACAAATCAAGGAAGGTGCCAGACTTTGTGATTCACCGAGGAGTTCGCCGCCAATGGGTTACCGTCGAGGTTCCGAAGGTCGTTCGTCAGTTAAAGTAATTGTCATCTTTAACCTTTCACCCTGCCCAGGTGAAACGGATATTTTGATAGGGCTCGTTTTCTATAAATTTCCCTCTTCGCTTTGCCCAAAGCGACAGAGTTTTGTTTTATAGGGCTGTAGTTTCAAGAGTCGACTTGTTCATTAATAAAATAACGTCGTTCTGTAATTTCCGCATTAATTACTGTTTTCTCTTTTTGCTTTTTCAGAAAATGGTAATCCTAAAAAACATTCAATAATAAAAACAAGCAGTAAAATCAAAACACTGCACACACTTGCATTTTCTCTATCTCTTCTAAACACGAATCATCACGTCATGCAGATTGCTTGTTTTATACCCCGTTGAAACATACGATCCGATGCCTTCTTCCAACTTTGAGTTCTCGGTATTCGAGGCTGAAGAAGAAAATGACGACCAAATTCCAGAAGAGATCTCCTGACTACTCAGACAAGAGGAAAGGTCCATCGAACCTCACAAAGAGCCATTGGAAACGGTAAACTTGGGTTCAGAAAAAGAGAGAAAAGAAATCAGGATCGGAGCACTTCTCAGTCCAACTGCCAGAGAGGGTTTGATAAAGCTTCTCAAAGAATTTCCCGATGTATTCGCTTGGTCCTATCAGGATATGCCAGAGTTGGATACCAGCATCGTGGAACATCACTTACCGTTGAGATCAGAATGTCCGCCAGTAAAGCAAAGGTTGAGACGCACTCACCCGGACATGGCCATCAAAATCAAGGAAGAGGTACAGAAACAGATCGACGCGGGTTTCCTCGCTACATCTGAATATCCTCAATGGTTAGCCAACATCGTACCCGTTCCCAAAAAGGATGGAAGGGTCAGAATGTGTGTTGATTACAGAGATCTGAACAAGGCAAGTCCAAAGGACGACTTTCCTTTACCACACATTGACATGCTGGTTGACAGCACAGCAAAGTTCAAAGTATTCTCCTTCATGGATGGATTCTCGGGCTATAACCAGATCAAAATGGCGCCGAAAGACATGGAGAAAACTTTATTCATTACCCCATGGGGTACCTTTTGTTACAAGGTAATGCCGTTCGGTTTGAAGAATGTCGGGGCAACCTATCAAAGGGCCATGACTACTCTGTTTCATGACATGATACACAAAGAAATCGAGGTATATGTCGATGATTTGATTGCAAAATCAAGAACAGAGGATGAGCACGTTGAACATCTGTCAAAATTGTTCGAACGTCTAAGAAAATTCATGCTCCGCTTGAATCCCAACAAGTACACCTTTGGTGTCCGTTCGGGGAAATTACTAGGGTTCATCGTCAGCCAGAAAGGAATTGAAGTTGATCCTGACAAGGTCAAGGCCATTCAAGAAATGCCTTCTCCGAAAACTGAAAAACAAGTCAGAGGATTCCTGGGACGTTTGAACTACATCTCCAGATTCATATTCCTCATGACCGCGACATGCGCGCCAATTTTCAAATTACTCAAAAAGAACCAGGATTGCGTTTGGTCAGAAGATTGCCAAACCGCCTTCGACAGTATTAAGGAATATCTGTTGAATCCGCCGATTCTATCACCTCCAGTGGAAGGAAGACCACTGATCATTTACCTTACAGTCCTAGAGGACTCAATGGGATGTGTACTTGGCCAACAAGACGAAACTAAAAGGAAAGAGTCTACCATTTACTATCTAAGCAAGAAATTCACCGACTGCGAGACTCGGTACACGATGCTTGAGAAAACTTGTTGCGCTTTGGATTGGGCGGCAAAACGTCTTCGCCGGTACATGATTCGTCATACTACTTGGTTGGTCTCCGAAATGGATCCAATCAAGTACGTTTTTGAAAAACCTGCTCTCACGGGAAGGATTGCCCGTTGGCAGATGTTACTATCAGAATATGACATAGAGTACCATGCTCAGAAAGCCGTTAAAGGAAGTATTTTAGCCCATCATTTGGCTCATCAACCGATTGACGATCAAGAATCAATCGGGTTTAACTTCCCAGACGAAGATGTCATGTATCTAAAGATGAAAGATTGCGATGAACCGCTACCCAGTGAAGGGCCAGAACCAGGTTCCCAGTGGGGACTTATCTTTGACGGAGCAGTCAATCATTATGGAAACGAAATTGGGGCAATCATTATTACCCCTCAGGGTTCCCACATTCCTTTCACTGCCAGACTTACGTTCAAATGTACGAACAACGAGGCCGAATACGAAGCATGTATCACGGGACTCGAAGAAGCGATTGATTTAAGGATCAAAAACTTGGACGTATACGGCGATTCAGCCCTGGTTATTAACCAGATAAAAAGAGATTGGAACACATACCAATCAGGATTGATTCCTTACAAAGACTATGCAAGGAGGTTGTTACCCTTCTTCAACAGAGTCGACTTTCATAACATCCCTCGTGATGAGAATCACATGGCTGATGCATTAGCCACTCTCTCTTCCATGATTAGTGTAGGTCGATGGAATGACATACCTAAGATCGACATAATGCGCCTTGAACGGCCCGCTTACATCTTCGCGATTGAAGCAGTCATAGACGACAGACCTTGGTATCACGATATCAAATGCTTCCTTCAGAAACAAGAGTACCCATCTGGGGCACTCAGAAAAGATAGAAAGACCCTCAGAAGATTGGCTGGAAACTTCTTCCTGAGCGGTGACACTCTTTATAAGAGAAATTTTGACATGGTCTTGCTCCGATGCGTCGTCAGACCAGAAGCAGACATGCTCATGAAAGAAATTCATGAAGGATCCTTTGGCACTCATGCCAACGGACACACAATGGCGAGAAAAATTCTCAGGGCCGGGTACTATTGGTTGACAATGGAATCCGACTGCTACAAGTACATGAGGAGGTGTCACAAGTGTCAGATATACTCCGACAAAATTCATGTACCGCCATCACATCTCAAGGTTCTTTCTTACCCGTGGAAATTTTCCATATGGGGAATCGACATGATTGGCATGATTGAACCTAAGGCTTCAAACGGACATCGGTTCATTCTAGTAGCCATTGACTACTTCACCAAGTGGGTCGAAGCAGCGTCATTCGCCAATGTAACCCGACAAGTGGTGGTCCGATTTATCAAAAAAAAATATCATCTGCCGTTATGGTGTTCCAAGCGAGATCATTACTGATAATGGATCTAACTTGAACAATAAGATGATGAAGGAGTTGTGCGCAGAGTTCAAGATCGAACATCATAACTCATCTCCCTACCGACCCAAGATGAACGGGGCGGTAGATGCGGCCAACAAGAACATCAAGAAGATTGTTCAAAAGATGGTTGTGACCTACAAAGACTGGCACGAGATGCTACCCTTTGCTCTTCATGGTTATCGCACATCTGTCCGTACTTCAACAGGTGCAACCCCTTTCTCTCTAGTATATGGCATGGAGGCAGTGCTCCCCATAGAAGTAGAGATCCCATCAATCCGGGTATTGATGGAAGCGAAGCTCACCGAAGCTGAATGGTGTCAAAGTCGACACGACGACCTGAACCTGATCGAAGAGAAGCGAATCACGACACTATGCCACGGTCAGTTATATCAACAGAGAATGAAGAGGGCGTTCGACAAAAAGGTCCGACCTCGTGTCTTCAGGAAAGGAGACCTTGTGCTCAAGAAGATACAATCATTTCTCACTAATTCTCGGGGCAAATGGACCCCAAATTATGATGGCCCCTATGTGGTCACGAAAGCTTTCTCAGGCGGCGCCTTGAGACTTGCAACCATGGACGGAGAAGAATTTGCCTACCCCACGAATGTTGATGTAGTCAAGAAATACTTCGCCTAAAACAAAAAAAAATGTCTCGGTGGATTGAAAACCCGAAAGGGCGGTCCAGGCAAAAGTTAGAGACATGAAAAGAATCATCCCGATGGATTGGAAATCTCATAGTACAATCCAGGCAAAAGTTAGGGATAATGGCAAGTAACTATGTTCAACAGAGGCAAGTCCCTCAGCAGCAGTTGCATCATCATCCGTCAGGAAAACTCCAGTCAAGGTCATCTTCGACAGAAGCTCAGGATGTCCCGAATTCAAAGTTGGTAGAAGGATAGTGGTCGTTATGTTTCAACGTAGCCCTTTTCCCTGTAAATTACCATTTTCTAACTTTGTATATACTCTTTGGAATCACGCGTTTGGCTGGTCTCCATCTTATCAATAAAATTTGAGCCCTTGTGCTTTTGTTTGTAATTCTTTACTTGTTTTAGATTTACAGAACGACGTTGTTAAACTTAGTCAGCGATTCTTGAAATAAAACAAAAATAAATTTACTTGTTAAACTTTTTCTGCTTTTAAATTAAAGATGGCATTTCTTTTTACTGTTGAACATCAGAAGAACATCGATCGCTTCTCCCGAAGTAAGCGGACTTCAAAGTGCAGAATCAAAGTACTCCTTCTAAGCCAGTATGCCTGAATAAAGGGATCAACTGTGTCAGAGACCTTGTTTCGTCTGACACGCCTCGGCCGAGTTCTCATCTCCTAAGCCCGATCAACATAGCTCCCAACGGGACTATCTCTCCTAAGCAAGGTGGAATTGCTATTTTGAACCAACGGTACTTCTTCGCCCCGCGATGGCCGAGTATCCAATTGTGTTCATCCATTAGTCTGTATGTCGCGTCTGTTTTGTCAGCATATACATACGTACTTCATGCATTTTTTATTTGCATTTACATTTCATATTGCATCGTCATCACTCTAGCCGGTCTTGTCCCCTAGTGATAAACAGTTTTCTCAATCGAGTTTGTCAGTTCTTTCCTCGTCAGGAAGTGTTGCGTCTGTACAATCTCGCCACCAGTGTATCTTTAGATCAGAGTCGGCACGTGGCTACTTTGATAATTTGAACCTCTGAAAGATCAGAGAACCTTCAACAGATGTCACTCTTCGCCATTAAAGATGATATCCTTGCTTTCCCGGATTAAGGAAAATCCACAGAGAAAGCCTCGTGATCAGAGATTCGGCAGCACGCCAGTTTTGCTCCGAAAAACCACTGATGAGAAGGTCATTGGCACCTCAAAATTGGACCCCATCATATGGCGTTTCTCCGGGAAGATCCCAAGAAAAGATTGATGAAAGATCCCAAATGAAAACAGTCTCTCAAGAGACTGGCTTTCCCCAGTAGAAACAAATGGCGTCTCCAACGGAGAAGTTTGTACAACTCTACAACTCAAACGACTGGGGTCCCCAGCAAGTCTGACAACAAAACATTTTCTACTCAAATGGCATCTCCCCAGGAAAATTCGGCGAGAAGTTTGAAGGAAAACCGCTACACATAGCGTCCCTTGTCAATAAAGTTTATTGACAAAAGAAACTAAGACCAGTTCCTTGGTAGGAAACCAGGATCGAGGGGAAGTTTATTTCAAAAGAAACTAAGACCAGTTCCTTGGTAGGAAACCAGGATCGAGGGGAAGTTTATTTCAAAAGAAACTAAGACCAGTTCCTTGGTGGGAAACCAGGATCGAGGGGAAGTTGACAAAAGAGACTGAGACAGTTCTTGGTAGGAAACCAGGATCGAGGGGAAGTTGACAAAAGAAACTAAGACCAGTTCCTTGGTAGGAAACCAGGAACGAGGGGAAGTTCATTTCAGAGACTGAGACCAGTTCTTGGTAGGAAACCAGGATCGAGGGGAAATTTACCTTTTCTAAGCATCATTGCTTAGCTAAAGAAGATGAATGCGTAAGCTACCATTCATAACCACCATTAAAATTTCGGGTATTCCGATATTTAATCCTCTTGCACCCCGAATGCCCGAATCCCTTCGTCATTCACACCTTCGGGTCCAAGAAGATTAAATAGTGGCATCTGTAATACCCCAAATTTTGACCACTTAGATTTCCCATCATTGTGAAAATCATCATCACAATATGGATGTACCTTTATGCTTCATTAGTCTCCCCAAAGATGGGTGAGCATCCACTACAATCAAAATTAGGGTTTCAAGCCCTCTCTGAGTACTTAGACAAAGGATCAATCAAGAAATGACATGATCTTCAACTTGTCTAATCTCTTAATCATCCATAATGGATAAAAAAGGACTCCCACTTCAAGGATTAAGCACAAGGCTGCTCCCTTCTAGGTGGATCAAGTCTCAAGATCGACAGTGTCACCAAATTAGGGTTTTGGTCGACCAGGGCCTCCAGATGGAAATTTTCATCTGGGCACAAGGCAATGATCCAAAACATAACCTAATATACTTCATGGAACCTCATGAACCCATGCATCAAGTCAATTTTGCCTCAGGGGATGCATTCATCCAAAATCAGGAATTAGGGTTTCTTGACCTAATTCACCCCTAAGTTGACTTTTGGGACAAACCATGAGCCAAGACCTCAAGAGATGATTTGAGGGTCTCTAATATACCATATTGATCCATTTGGAACAATGGATTGATCCAAGAAGTTTGAGCAACAAGTCTCAATTTCATCTGCACCACAATTAGGGTTTTAAGGGAAAAGTCAACTGTAACTTTGACTTTTGACCAGGACATGCTCCCAAACCCTAATACATGATTGAATATACCCTATGACACCCATGGAACATGCCCATCAAGTTTGATTTAGGTCAAGGACATGATTTCCTGAAGAATTGCACAGTTTGGAATTCATCTGATAAAAAGTCAACTGTGCACAAAAGTCAACTTTGACTTTTTGAGATTTTTCACCAAAATGGATTTTTAACCCTAAAATGATGTTAATGTATGATTTGAATCATCATTCATCAAGAAAAATCAAGAAAAGTGAGATAACTTGTAAAAGGGGTAACCATAAAACTTAGAAATTTTTCTAAGTTAAAAATAAAGTGGCAAAGGTACCAACTTTGAAGGACCATAACTCCTAAACCACAAGGCCATTTTTTCTCATCCAAAGATGGATTTGTAGCCCTCATTATCACCTACAAAAACTTCAACTACAAGTCATTCCAATTCATTAAGGATTTTGAGTTATGGAGTGATCAAAGTGGCTGAAAAGTGAAAATGTCACTTTTTCCAACACTTAGTGAAATTTTCACTAAGTCAGATTCTGCCTCACTTTTTGCCAAATGTAGGGGGATTTTTCACTTGGAATCAAAAGAGATCAAAACCAAACTTGTTCAAACAGTTGTTGTATCATGTAAGAGCTTTCCAAAATGGCCAAGAACATTGCCAAATTCAACCTACACCATGAGATACAACATTGCCAAGTTGCCTTGCTGAAATCTGTCAAGGCAAGGCAGAATTTGCAACTTTGGTCGATTTGCCAAAATCAGCCAAATTCAATTGCTCCTATCCACTTGGACACCTCAGAGGATTGAATCTAAAGGGGACAATCACTGAGCCTAGCCTCCAAAGTCCATGGAACAAGAAATAGCATGTTGAACCTAGAATGGCCAAAATAGGGACAAGACTTCAAATTTGGAATGAGGCATTCAATGGAACCATCAAGGTGGCATGGACTGAGCCATTCTCATCTGAAATCATTCAAGACTTATCCAAGACCAAGGGGACCATAGCTCTGTGCCCTAACCTCTAGCCATTGGCTAGAGGAGACTTGCATTTCCATTGGCCAACATTGAGGAAACACCTGCTGCAGTTGCCATTCACTGTGGATCCCAAAAAAAACTTGCTCTACTATAAATAGAGCTCAATTGTGGTCAGTTTGAGTACACCAAAGCCATCTAACAGATGCTTTCCTCAAAATCTCTTCTTTCACTCCAATTTTGCCTTCTAAGGCAAGTCACTATCGGGTTTTGAGTTTGAGAGCAATTCCTATCAAACCAATCACTCACACACCTCACATACATCACATATGAGCTGATCAAACACTTAGATTACTTCTGAAACATCAATTTCACGAAATCACCAGCTGGTTGCTCAAGGTTTTAACCAAAGTGCAGCTGAGGTACCACAAAATGATCCAGCCAATTTCAATCAAGTCCAACCATCCAAACACAATCCATAGGGTGTAGGGAAGCTGTTCAGATCATCACCACTCATCTGTAATACCTCCAAATCAAAAATCACTTTGAACTTGCTGTCACGGCCTAGAGGTAAGCACATACTTGGTCATCTCTCAATCTATGCATATTTCCTCGCACAATAATTTGGCCATATGTTCATAATCATGCATGGAATGTTTTCCCTCAATTAATTGCATTGTTTGAATCGCGTATCAAAAATCCTAGCCTTCATGCAGAAATTAGGGTTCTTGAGGTCTCTTCGTGATTTCTTGTTGTATGTTTAATTTAAATGAAATTAAAGTACATAGACATGATCGTGAGGTTGATACGAGCATAATGATATGTGGATTGCATGATATGATTACGTATTCATGGAGATTGGATAGAAAATGCAAATCTGAGAAACCAAGAACACGCGCGTGTTCTTCAGCTGTTCTTGGCGCCATTTTTCATAAATTCAAATATTTGAATTTTGTGATTTTGTTTAATTGATTCAAAAATTAATTTCTCTCTGAGTTTTAATGATTTTGAGTTGATTCTTTTTTTAATAATTCACAAAAATGTTAAAATATTTCATTTTCACGAAAAATCCCAAAAATATTATTTATTTCATATAATTGATATTTTTGTAAAGAATTAATATTTTGATTGTTTTTGGCATTTTAAATATTTTTTCTACATTGATTTTGCAACTTTTAATGCTTTCTAATTATTTTGTAGGTCAATACTTAATTTTTGAAGCATTAATCCAAGATCACAATTTGTTTTCCATGTGTTAAACAATTTTTGATCATTTTAATTGAATTTTTATTCAATTAAATACATTTTGAAAACAAATTAGGGTTTTGGATTAATTCAACCCTCATAAATCATTTTCAAAACCTCTTTGGGCCTCTTGAGAGAGTGTAAGACCCATCCCCCTTGTACAAAAACTTTTTGGGTCTCACTCATTGTATAAGTCCCTCTGTACAAGTAAACGGCGCGATCGTCGCCCGTTTAAAAATAAAAATCATCTGGGCCTCTCCTTGAGCTATAAGACCCATTCAAAACACTTTGGGCCTCTATTAGAGTGTAAGACCCAATCCCCCTTTTAACCAAAACATTTTGGGCCTCACTTATTGTATAAGTCCCTCTGCGTTAAAAGAAAACCTCGGCGCGATCGCCATTTTTAAACGAAAAATCATTTGGGCCTACCCTCGTGTTATAAGTCCCACTCTTTTTTCTTTAAACCTTTTTGGGCCTCTTGAGAGAGTGTAAGACCCATCCCTTTGTACAGAAAACCTTTTTGGGCCCCAGTCACTTGTATAAGTCCCGCTGTACAAAGTCAAACAGTGCGCTCACTGATAAAACCCTGGGCCTCTCCTTGAGCTGTAAGCCCCAAATCTTTCTTTTTCAAAGCACTTTCTCCTTTAATTTTGAATATACTGTTGTTTTCAATCTTTCTTTGTTGAACAACTAACCAAACAGCATGGAAGCACTCCAACCGAGTAAGTGGTTATCGCTTTCATTTACTGCTTTCATATTATAAACTGTATTGTGGGGCTGCTCACTGTAAGTCTCCTTTCATAAACTCATATCTACTGTGTAATAATAGTATAGATATTTCGAGTTTCCCCGGCTACTACGTCTAGAACTAGGTGACGCCGTTTCCCTTATTCGTAGAAATAGACGCCTAGATCCCCAATAAGAGCACCAGATACAGTCTTCTCTTCGGCTGTCCTCCTTAGGAATCGTCAAGAAGCTCTACTCCCCAAGATGAATGTATTCTCCGTGAATGGCATCTTTGAGTTTCTTCCAAATTCTCGAACTTTCCTGACTTGATCTATTCCTTGTGGATAGCTTGCCTTGAATGTCTCGGGGTTTGGGTACCCACTACGGTCATAATCTTGGACCTTAACTAAGGAACCCTCTTCAAAAGCTAAAAGTCGTTGGATAGTAAACCTCGCACGTTTACCAGTGGTTTTTATCTTTAAAAGAGTTATCTCTCCTAATAGAAAGGAGATGATAGACCCACGGGCTTCTTAAAAGCATCGGCCTCCTCTTGGGCATTATTCAAGGACCCTACGGCTTCTTAGAAGTATTCACAGCCTCCTCTTAGGCTTCGTATAATGATCTCTTCCTCCGGGAATGATAGCCTCCTCTTGGGCTTCGTACAAGGACCCGTCGGCTTCTTAAAAGTTTCCAGCCTTTTCTTGGGCTTCGTACAAATTGTCCCGACGACCTCCTAGAGGTATAGAACTTAGTCATCTCCATAGAATAGTCCTTTCATAGAGTCTACTACTGTTTCTCAAAGCATAATACAAAAGATAAAACTCTAGACACGGACAGTCTAACTTCCTTGAGTCTCAAAAGACATTCTCAAGTGACCCCTTCGTTAAATAGGAAGGAAACCCGCAGACTCGGACAGTCTCAACACCCTTTGGATTTCCAGTTTCCTCAAAGAAAAGGAGACCACCCCGATCCTCAGATCTAACCCATGAGTACAGTGATGCTCATATAAGAACTGATTTTCTCTTTCAAAATCAGTATACTGGACCTGTCACTTAACTGACATAGCCTCCATCTCGGGCTTTGTACGAGATACAGAGACTCTCTTGTTGAGCCAAAACTTTTAGCCTCCATCTCGGGCTTCGTACGAGATACAAAAACACTCTCTTGTTGAGTATAAAAGATTCTCCTGTTGAGTCAAACAAACAATAGCCTCCATCTCGGGCTTCGTACGAGACACAAAGACTCTATCGTCGGGTCAAAAACTTTTAGCCTCTCTCTCGGGCTTTGTACGAGACACAAAATAGCCTCCTCTTAGGCTTTGTATAATGATTTTCCTAGCGCAAATTAGCCTCCTCTTAGGCTTTGTATAAGAAAACCACTGGTTGATCCAATCAACCTTTTAGCATCAAAGTTGTGCCTCGTTCACAGTACACAAACATCAACAACTCCTTTCCCTTCATCTATCGCTGTAAGCGGCAAGCCTCTGGATCATCTATATCCACGCCACTGTCCCTCTTTTAGCATGAGAAATTCCTAAGGAAAGATGGCATTGCTCTACACTGAGTTAAAGTCTTCTCCTTCAGGTTAAAACCCTTTCTTTGGAAATTATGGCATTGCTCGGATCCGCGTATCCCAGTTAAAGTAATTCTCCTTCTCCCCTCTTTAGAGATGACGAATTCTCTCTAAAGTCGAGGTCTTTCAGCTTCACGTCTTGGGCTTTGAACAAGACACAAATAGACCTTTCAGCTTCACGTCTTGGGCTTTGAACAAGACACAAATAGGTCTTTTAGCTTCACATCTTGGGCTTTGAACAAGATACAAACCACCTTTCGCTTCACGTCTTGGGCTTTAAACAAGACACCAAAACACCCATTTCCTCCCATAGAATAGGAGGAACTACGAACGCTCTGATTTCCCTGTTTTGGTAAACGGGAATACGTAGGCATAAGATCGAAAGAAAAGATCTTAGCGAGCGCAATCAACAAAAAACCCAAATCCCATATCTCCATCAATCAAAAGCAGTATTTCAAAAGCATCAGTCCTGACATCCTAATCCTTGTTCCCCACCAGAAATCTTCTGCCCAGGTAAAAAAGAAAGAAAACAGTATTGGCGAAAATACAAATAACCAGTACAAAGGCCCCCCACATTGATAGCATCCGTAACCTAACAGACCGCTGTTTAAACTCAGTATGCAAAGCAGGGTTAATTGGAGACATCTATTTCCCTTCCTTATTCAGTTCACAATAGGATAAAAAATGAATCGACCTGTAGTTCAAGCTCAACCGCAGAGAGCTACCAGCGCTTAAGAACCGCGTCCAAAATCGCTCGCTACACAGGGGATGCATTCATCAAAAATCAGGAATTAGGGTTTCTTGACCTAATTCACCCCTAAGTTGACTTTTGGAGCAAGACATGAGCCAAGACCTCAAGAAATGTTTTGAAGACCTCCAATATCTTATATTGATCCTCTTACAAGTTTAAATGGACACCAAGAACTTGATTCATAAGCAACACAAAGATGCAAATTCATCTGGACCACAAACTAGGGTTTCTGAGAAAAAGTCAACTGTACCTTTGACTTTTGACCAATACATAATCCAAAACCTTGTGGCATGGTTCAAGTACTCTAAAACACATGTGGAATCCATCCATTAGGTTTGAATTAGGTCAAGTACTTGATTGCATAGAGGATCACACAGTTTGAAATTCATCTGACAAAAAAAACCAAGTTTGACTTTTTGAATTTCTTGACAAACATGGCTTCCCTAAATCAAAAACAATGTTAATTCATGGTTTGGTACCAACTTTGCAAGGTCATAACTTCCAAACCACAAGGCCTTTTTCTTCCATCCAAAGCTCAAATGAAAGCTCTCATTACACAATTCAAAATTGTCAACTACAAGAGATTCCAAATCCTCATGGATTTTGAGTTATAGATTGATCAAAATCACAAAAACATGAAAATGGACACTTTTTCTAACACTAAGTGAAATTTTTTGACATAATCTGTCTTGAATTTTCACCAACTTTGAGGCCATTTTTCATTATGATCCAAAATTATTCAAGACCAAAGTTGGACATCAAAGTTAAAGTAGGATATACCAGTTTTCCAAAAAGTACAAGAACTCATCCTAACTCAACTTGAGTAGGGAGTTACAAGCCTTGAAACATGGCCTAAAAACCTGATTTTTCAAGACAGCATGAAAACCAAAATTGTGCCACACGATTTTTCCCTTCAAATCTGGTCACTTTGCCAACTTTGTCATCTTCCAAAAACACAAAATATCTGATGACTCACTTGGTTCATGATCAAAGAGGCAAGGAATTCAATTTGGCTTGTGAAAACCATCATGACACGAAGTTTGAAATTCAACTTTGGCAAGGTAACATCAATGCAATTCATTGAGGTATCATGAACCAGATCACAACACTCCAAGCCAGTCAAGATTCCAGTCCAAACTCTGAGTATTCAAACCTGCAAAGTTAAATAGAGTCAAGATAAAAAGAGTTGACTTGGCACTTTTGGATTATCCAAGTCAATGGCTACAAGCTACAGCCATAATCAGCCTCCAAACACTATTGCTTCCAAAACAAACTTCCTCTAATATAAATAGAGGTCATAAGTGACTGATCAAACCACCCCAAAACATCTGAATTCATGTTTTCTTTCACTTCACTCTCCAAAACCAGATTTTTGCTTCTTCTTGAAGTAACATTCGAATTGTCAATTTGAGAGCAATTCAATCAAAACCAATCATGCCAACACCTCACATACATCATATAATAGTGATCCATAACCTTAAAACACATATGGAACATCAGAATCACAAAGTCACCCCCCATTTGCTCAAGCTTTTTGGCCTATTTGCAGTTGAGGTGCCACAACAAGTTCCAGGCTGTTTCAATCCATTCCAACCTTCTAAACACCTTGTATTAGGTCCATTGAAGTTGTCCAGATCATTACACAACATCTGCAACATCTCCAACATAGAGTTTGAATTGTTCTTGCAAGAGGTAAGCCTGACACTCTCAAACGTGTTTTCGAGTTACAAACATGTTTCTGCACTTATGTAGAGTGATTCCCCTCAATCAATTGCTTTATAGCTTTCGTGTATAAGATTTCATAGTGTTCTTGCAGAAATTAGGGTTCTTGAGTTCATCACTTGATTTCTCACTCCACACTTAATTTAATGCAATTAATTTATATGATTGAAATCCTTGTTCAAAAACACACAAATTTCATGTTTATAAAAGTCATTTTCATTGAGTAATCAGAGAGATATGAGAGGTTTTGCAAAACGGTCATGACGGGTAGTCGTGAGGTAGAAGACGACTGTTGGCGCCATATTTCAAAATTTTGAATTTCTAATTATTTTCTTAATTGATTTCAAAAATTAATTTCTCTCTCATTTTTAATTATTTTTTATTGGTTCTTTTTTTAAAAAAAAAGTCACAAAAATGTTAAATTATTTTATTCTACAAAAAAATTAAATTTACATTATTTATTTGATATATCTTGAAATTTTGTAAATAATTTCATTTTTATTGTTTTTTAAACATTTTAAAATGAAATTCTCACCTTGATTTTTCAAAACCAATGGGATTTCAAGCTTTCATGTGATTAAACCTGGTTTTTCAAAATATTTTTCAAAGCTTACCACTTGTTTTTAAATATATTTGATATTTTATATTTAATTTCCTTTGAAAATTATATTTTTAATTAAAATTATGGTTTCTCTTAATTTTAATTTTTCAAACTTCTTTTCAAAATCCTTTTGGGCCTCTTTGTAGAGTGTAAGTCTCATCCCTTTGTAAATAATTGATTTTTGGGCCTCATTCATTGTATAAGTCCTGATACGATTTTAAAAATCTCGGCGCGATCGCCATTTTCAAAACAATTTTCATTTGGGCCTCTACTTGAGTTGTAAGCCCCATTTTTCTTCTTTTTCAAACATTTTTGGACCTCTAATAGAGTGTAAGACTCATTCTCTTTGTAAATACAACCTTTTGGGCCTCAGTCATTGTATAAGTCCCGATACAATTTTCAAAATAAAACGGTGTGACCGTTGTTTTTCATCTGGGCATCTCCTTGAGCTGTAAGCCCCATCTCTTGTATAAAAATACACTTTTAGGCCTCTAATAGAGTGTAAGACCCATTTCTTCTTGTACATAAATAATTTGGGCCTCAATCATTGTATAAGTTTCTCTGTGGTTTTTAAAATCACGGCGCGATCGTCGCTTTTTCAAATAAATCATCTAGGCCTCTCCTTGAGTATAAGCCCCATTTTTCTTTCTTCAAAACACTTTTGAGCCTCTTATAGAGTGTAAGACCCAACCCCTCTTTTCATAAAAACAATTTTTGGGCCTCTGTTGTAGTATAAGTACCACAAAGTCTTTCGGTATCGCAGTGCGATCAATATTTTCAAATAAGTCATTCGGGCCTCTCTTTTTGTTATAATCCCCAAACATTTTCAAAATAACAACTTTCTTTTTGATTCAAATTCAAAGTTCAAAGTTTTTATAAAAAATTTCTTCAATTTCTTGAAACCCTAACCATACAGTTGTAGTCAATACAATCAATTACAATATGCTTGGGCTTTCATCAGACTGTAAGTCCCAATACTTCTTTCAATGCATACTTGTTATATATATATATATATATATATATATATATATATATATATATATATATATATGCTAGTACATATTTGCCTAGAGTTTTCCCCAGCAGTTAGGTCTACACTTAGATCAAACCAGAGATCACTTTTGAACATAGTCAAAACTAATTCCCTCATAGGATATTCCCTATAGAGTCTGCCTCCTTTTGGGCTTATTCAATATGGAACAGAGAAAGGCATTATTCTCGGTGAAACTTTTCTCAAGACTATCAAAACTTAGAAATATAGATATACATATACAAGAAATTCATTTCCCAAAAGAGGATTAATTCCTGGTGAAACCTCTTTTGAATTTCTTCAAACCTTAGAACTGTTCAACTAAGAAAGGATTATTCCCAGTGATACCTTTCTTGAACTTTTCTTAGGCTTGGACCCACAGGCTTCTTAAAAGCATTCCCAGCCTCCTCTTAGGCTTAGTACAAGGACCAACAGGCTTCTTAGAAGTTCCTAGCCTCCTATTGGGCTTAATACAAGGACCCTCGGGCTTCCTAAAAGCATAGGAAAGAAATTAGTCATCTATACACGTCTAATCTCCAAATTCACCTTGAAATTTCTTTGATCCCCAATAAAGTTCAAGAATCCCTAGCCAAGGTCAGTTTACCATTAACAAATCCCCAACAGAATCAGAACCTCATAGCATCTGATATTTCAACTCTTCTTCAATCCCTAGCAAGAGTTGATATTCCTTTTGGATTCCCCAATACATATTGGACCTGTCTCCGGATTTCAACAATCCTCAGCAGAAGCCAGCCTCCTCTTAGGCTTCATATAAGAATTTCCTCAGCTAGCCTCCTCTTGGGCTTGATATAATGATTTTCCTCAGTAGAGTCAGCCTCAATCTTGGGCTTTGTACAAGACAAATATAAACCTCCCCAGTGGAGTCAATCTTTTCAGCCTCAATCTTGGGCTTTGTACAAGACAGATATAAACCTCCCCAGTAGAGTTTGTCATACCCCAAATTTTTACCACTAAGATTTTCCATCATTGTGCAAATCATCATCACCATATGGATGAACCATTAGTCTCCCCAAAGATGGGCGAGCATCCACTACAACCAGGTTTGGGGTTTCAAGCCCTCTCAGAGCTCTTAAACAAAGGATCAATCAAGAAATGACATGATCTTCAACTTGTATAGCCTCTCAAACATCCACAAAGGATCAAGAGGACTCCCACTTCAAGGATTAAGAACAAGGCTTCTCCCTTCTAGGTGGATCAAGCCTTAAGATCGTCAGTGTCACCAAATTAGGGTTTGGTCGACCAGGGCCTCCAGATGGAAAATTTCCTTTGGGCATGATCCAATGCTTCAAAGCATAACCTATGATGCTCCAAGGGATCTCATGAACCCAATCATCAAGTCAATTTAGCCTCACGGGATGCATTCATCAAAAAAATCAGGAATTAGGGTTTCTTGACCTAATTCACCCTTAAGTTGACTTTTGGGACAAATCATGAGCTAAGACCTCAAGAGAAGATTTGAGGGTCTCCAGTATACTACATTGATCCATTTCCAACAATGGATTGATCCAGGAAGCTTGATCAACAAGTTTCAATTTCATCTGAACCACAATTAGGGTTTCGCAAGAAAAGTCAACTATAGCTTTGACTTTTGACCAGGACATGCTCCCAAACCCTAGGACATGATCCAATACACCCTATGACACCTATGAAATCAATCCATCAAGTTTGATTTAGGTCAAGGACTTGATATCATAGAGGATCGCACAGTTTGGAATTCATCTGACAAAAAGTCAACTGTACACAAAAGTCAACTTTGACTTTTTGAGATTTTTCACAATTATGGTTCTTTGACCCTAAAATGATGTTAATGTGTGATATGAATCAACATTCATCAAGAAAAATCAAGAAAAGTGGGATAACTTGTAAAAGGGGTAACCATAAAAACTTAGAAATTTTTCTAAGTTATGGAACAAAGTGGCTAGGGTGCCAACTTTGGAGGATCATAACTCCTAAACCACAAGGCCATTTTCCCCATCCAAAGCTGGATTTGTAGCTCTCATGGCCCTCTACAAAAGCTTCAACTACACCTCACTCCAATTCATCATGGATTTTAAGTTATGATTGGGTCAAAATGGCCGAAAAAGTGAAAATGTCACTTTTTTCCAACACTTAGTGAAATTTTCACTAAGTCAAAATTTTCCTTCACTTTTTTCCAAATGTAGGGGCATTTTTCACTTGGATCCAAAAAGTATCAAAACCAATTATGATCAAACAGATATTGTATCATATGAGGGCTTTCCAAAATGGCCAAGAACTCCATCAAATTCCACTTGAGCCATGAGATATGACAATGGCAATATGCCCTGCTGAAAACTGCCAAGGCTAGGCAGAATTTTGTACTTTTGCTCGATTTGGCAAAATCAGATAATTCCAAGCCTTTTCATCACTTTGGACACATCTGAGGATCAAATCTAAAGGGAACAAACACAGATCCAAGCCTCCAAAGTCTTTGGAACAAGAAGTAGCATGCCAAACCTAGAAATCCCTAAAAGAGGGACAAGACTCCAATTTTGGATTGAAGCATTTAATGGATGCACCAAGGTGGCATGGACTGACACATTTGCAACTGAATTCAGTCAAGAATGATCCAACAACTAGGGAACCACAGCTCTGTGCTCTAACCTCTAGTCAATGGCCAAACCTCTCCAGCAGTTGCCATTCACTATTGCTTGCAAAACAAACTTGCTCTACTATAAATAGAGCTCATTTGTGCTCAGTTTGAGTACACCAAAGCACTACAACACTTGCTTTCCTCAAAATCTCTTTCTCTTGGCAAAAATGCCTTCTTTAGCAAGGTAACTCTGAGTTTTTGAGTTAGGGAGCAATTCCACCACAGCTCATAATCCAAACACATCCAATATGTCATATCTAAGCTGTCCAAACTCACACAAGTGACCTGTATTCCTTAAATCTCAAAGTCACCACTCAAAACCTCAAAATAGGCTTTTTGTGCATTTTTCAAGCCATGTCTTGATTCAGTCAGTTTCTAAACCAGATAAAACCACAAACACACTCCAAATATCATCCTTGAACTATCTTAAATGGCTCCCAACATCTGGAACAATATTTGAGAGAGTTGCTATTTTGGCCATTTTAACCCCCTTTGTAAGAAAGGGCCAGTTTTTGTTTTTACATGTTCCAGCTGATTCCAATCATCCTAAAAGCTTCTAAGAGATCATTTGAGAGTGTCCAAAGCATCAAACCATTTCTGGAACAAGAAACTTGGCAGATTGCACAAAAAACTCCAAAAGCTCAAAAAGAGGTAAGCATCATGACTTGAACTTTTTAAAATATGCATTGCTTTGAAGTCCACTGATCATGCATCTCTTCGACATGTTATATGTGTTGTGTTTGCACCAATTTATCATGTAATTCATGCTTGTACCAAGAGATGGCATAGAAATGCAAAATATGGTCTATTTCAAAACCACTATTGAATTTTGAGGAGGGAGCATGATCTGGAAAAAATACCACCACCATTGGATTCCTTATGAAATTCTAGGCCAGATGCATATAAATTTTGTCCCCAACCATGGAGAAATGAGAAAGTTATGGACCTTCCCGTTTCTTGCCAAAACTTGCCTTGCCTTGCCTTGGCCAGGCCTAGAAAATAAGGCAAGCCTTGTGTATTTGTTGGTTTGTTTCAATCAACGGATGTATCACCACCCCAGTGGTAAGGCGCGCGCCCTATAACCTTGAGGTCGTGGGTTCAAACCCCACCCAGACCATTTTGTGTTTTCTCACATTTTTTCTATTTTTCCAATATTTTCATGTTTTATTAATTAATTGGAAAATTAATAACTCCTTCAATTTTAATTATTTTTTATTGGTTCTTTTTGCAAATAATCACAAAAGTGTTGAAATATTTTGTTCCACAAAAAAATTATATTTATATTATTTATTTAATATAATTAGTATTTTTGTGAATAAATGTCTTTTATTTGTTTTTAAACCATTTAAAAAATAAATATCCATTTTGGGAAAATCAAAACCAAGTAGGTTTTAATTCATCTTGTGATTAATCCCTCATTTTTCAAACCCTAAACAAAAATCACAAATGATTTATTCAAACTTGTTTGACATTTTTATCATTTTTATTTGATTTTCTTTAAATATTTACTTTTAAAGAAAAGCAAAATTAGGGTTCTTTGATTTTCACCCTCACAAAACATTTTCAAACTTTGGGCCTCTATTAGAGTGTAAGACCCAACCCCTTTGGAAACCTTTTTTGGGCCTCAGTCATTGTATAAGACCCACTGCGCTTTCAAAAATCCTGGCGCGATCGCCAGTTCAAAAATCAAACCCTTGGGCCTCTCCTCGAGCTATAAGACCCATTCAAACCATTTTGGGCCTCTAATAGAGTGTAAGACCCAACCCTTTGTAAATACAAACCTATTTTGGGCCTCAAATGTTGTATAAGTCTCGTTGTATTTCAAAAGTTCGGCGCGATCATCGCCCATTTAAAACAAACCATCTGGGCCTCTCCTCGAGCTATAAGACCCATTCAAAATCATTTTGTGCCTCTAATAGAGTGTAAGACCCAATCCCATTTTTAAACCAAAAACTTTTGGGACTCACTCGTTGTATAAGACCCACGGTATTTTCAAAACCTCGGCGCGATCGTCGCCCTTTTCAAAATTAACCACTGGGCTTCTCCTTGAGCTATAAGACCCATCTTTGTTCACTTTCAATCATTTTGGGCCTCTTGAGAGAGTGTAAGTGTCGCACCTCAAAAAAATTGCTTAATCGAAGAAACGACCCTTCGTGCGAAAGGCGCATAATGGTTCGACAGATTCGCCACCGAACTTTATTTATCCCAAAAGAGGGAAAGAAAAATATTGCGAAAACCTTTAAGGAGGGGTAAGAACATGGTCGTCGCAACCGCATTCTGGGTTCGGGAGTCGATTACGTGAGGGGAAGGTACGGGCACCCCCTCACGTCCGTTGTACTCAACGGGAACCTCTTGGTTCGAATCGCGATGCTCGTTAGCTAAGTTTGTTTGTTTTCTTCTAAAAAATAAATACAAAATGATAAGATAGAAGGGAAAAGATGCTAAGGGGAAATGGGTGGTTTAAGAATAGGGTGCTCGGCAAGATCATCGCACTCTTGTGCCTACGTATGCTCATTCGGACGAGAATGAGTAATCAGAGCAATCGTAGTTCGACTACGGGGTTTGACGGAAAAAGATAGTAGTGTGGAAAAAGAAAAAAGTGTGGACACAAACAGGGAAAGGGCTCTCCAAAGAATGGAGAAAGGGGCGTGATTTATAGGAGAGTGGTGAAGGGTATTATGGGGAGCATTTGGAAAATTGCTGCTACAATGCGTATTTGCGTATTGCAAATTATGAGCTCCGTACAGATTTGGCTGCTGTGTAATGTTTGGTGTTGGTTGTAGTATTTTGTTTTGTGAAGGACGTACTGAACATTTGTGAAAAAAAGGCAGTTTTACTGCGCGAGTCATGTTTCTGTTGTGGGGTTGGCATAATAGTTTGTGGGATTATTGAAAACAAACGTTGCACAGGGTGGGGTCGTGGAAAGGATTTTTGTCGCATTGTGAGAATTGTTTTGGCTTGTCTAAAGTGGTTCAAAAGCTTGGTTCAACAGGTTGGTGCGTTGCTTGTGAGGTCGGTTGAATTTGGCTTGCACAGGTTATGTTTTGCTGCTGTATGTGTCTTGGCAATTGCTTTATTCATTTTTTGTAGTTTTTATTTGAAATCTTGTTTTTGGTACTCATACGGGCTTTTAATAAAAGAAATGGGTTTATTTTGGGCATTTGTATACTTCCTTTTGTATGAATGTGAGCCTTTAGTTCTTGATCCAAGATATTTTGTAGAACCCCTCTTTTTGAGATGAATAGACTTGGAATATTTTTCTTTGGAACTTTTGTATGAATGAGACTTGAATTGAATTGAATCCACCACTACATTAGGCCTTGAATTATAGATCAGATCTTGATTCCTCCATGAACTTAATATGAATTGGATTAAAATTCTGAATTAATAAATTAATCCTGAATTAATCCTCTTGCACTAATGAACTAATCACATTGATTACATCAACCAGTCATTGGTGAAGCACCTGTCCTAATCACATCCTGGTAACATAAACCATACACCAACTGACAGGAATTGGCATAACAAACCCCAATTGAGGCTTCAGACACGCATCATCTAAATCTTGCATTCCCTGACCTTGATCATGAAACCAAACCTTGCCTGACCCTACACCCCTTGACTAAATATCCTCAAATGAAACACAGACTTGAGCCACAGGAAAACAACATATTTTCGGATTTTCTGGATAACGGTTAGTGGGTGGAAGATACAGATGAAAAATATATACAGGTAGGACAAATTTGGGGTATGACAGATGCCCCTATCTAATTGACTTAAACCGAGTAAGGTGAACTGCTAGGGTGTTTAATCTTTCGAGGTAGAAGATAATTAGATATGAAGAAGACCACGAATTTGTCCGAAAAGAAAGAAAAGACTTAGGAAGTTGGATAAACAGGTAGTCATTATCGACCGTCGAGTAGACACTGAATAATTTGCAAAGGTCGTTATCACCAAAAGGATGATAACAGGAGAATCTGACACCAAAAGGATGACCGGCCTATCACCAAAAGGATGATAGTAACACACGCACACGGACCCTTCCACCAAAAGGATGAAAATGAGGTCAAAGGCTGCTATTACCAAAAGGATAATAGGGCAAACACATACGGACCCTTCCACCAAAAGGATGAAAATGTGGTCAAAACCTGCTATTACCAAAAGGATAATAGGGCACACACACAGACCCTTCCACCAAAAGGATGAAAATGAGGTCAAAGCCTGCTATTACCAAAAGGATAATTGGGCACACACACACAGACCCTTCCACCAAAAGGATGAAAATGAAGTCAAAGCCTGCTATTACCAAAAGGATAATAGGGCACACACATACAGACCCTTCCACCAAAAGGATGAAAATGAGGTCAAAGCCTGCTATTACCAAAAGGATAATAGGGCACACACACAGACCATTCCACCAAAAGGATGAAAATGAGGTCGAAGCCTGCTATTACCAAAAGGATAATAGGGCACACACACAGAGACCCTTCCACCAAAAGGATGAAAATGTGGTCAAAGCTGCTATTACCAAAAGGATAATAGGGCACACACACAGAGACCCTTCCACCAAAAGAATGAAAATGAGGTCAAAACCTGCTATTACCAAAAGGATAATAGGGCACACACACAGACCCTTCCACCAAAAGGATGAAAATGAGGTCAAAGCCTGCTATTACCAAAAGGATAATAGGGCACACACACAGAGACCCTTCCACCAAAGGGATGAAAATGAGGTCAAAGCCTGCTATTACCAAAAGGATAATAGGGCACACACAGAGAGACCCTTCCACCAAAAGGATGAAAATGAGGTCAAAACCTGCTATTACCAAAAGGATAATAGGGAACACACACAGACCCTTCCACCAAAAGGATGAAAATGAGGTCAAAGCCTGCTATTACCAAAAGGATAATAGGGCACACACACACAGACCCTTCCATCAAAAGGATGAAAATGAGGTCAAAGCCTGCTATTACCAAAAGGATAATAGGGTACACACAAAGACCCTTCCACCAAAAGGATAAAAATGAGGTCAAAGCCTGCTATTACCAAAAGGATAATAGGGTACACACAAAGACCCTTCCACCAAAAGGATGAAAATGAGGTCAATGCCTGCTATTACCAAAAGGATAATAGGGCACACACACACACACACAGACCCTTCCACCAAAAGGATGAAAATGAGGTCAAAGCCTGCTATTACCAAAAGGATAATAGGGAACACACACACAGACCCTTCCACCAACAGGATGAAAATGAGGTCAAAGCCTGCTATTACCAATAGGATAACAGGGCGCACACACACACACACACACCTATCTGACACCAAAAAGATGACAGACCTATCACCAAAAGGATGATAGTAAATACACACACAATGACCCTTCACCAAAAGGATGAAAGTGAGGTCACAACTTACTACTACAAAAGGATAATAGCAAGCAAAGCAATAGCAAAGGTTGTCATTCACAAAAAAGATGATTTACATACCACAGGTCTATGGATCGACGACACCAAAAGGATGACGGATCAATACAAGCTACTACCACCAAAAGGATGATAGGAACTTCCCACTTGTGAGGACCAACACCGAAAGGATGCAGGTTAGGTTGATATGATATGAACGACTACCACCAAAAGGATGATAGTAAGTTTCTGATTTTGAGGATTGGCCAACACCAAAAGGATGCAGGTTGAATTGACAGGATTTGACTATCACCAAAAGGATGATAGTAAGGCAATTGACAAAAGGTCAAGTTTGCTGGGGATATGATGAGTAAGGCTTATTTGGAGACATCAACAAAAGGTTAAAGTAAAGAAGTCCCTGAGGAACACCATCCTTGTCAACAAAAGGTTGAAATGACCAACTCACTAGGGAACGCCTAAGGGGAAGGTTGAATTTGTTTGTAGGATAACCATAACTGGTATGAGGCTAACCATTCCATCAACCAAAGGTTGAGGAGACACGACTCAATGAGGAACGCCCAGTGACTCAGAGAAAGATGCCCCTGAATGACCTGGGGATGACAACTTCATCAACAAAAGGTTGAGGAACACAACTCAATGAGGAACTGCCACTGACTTGCTTGGAGATCACAGTATCATCAATAAAAGGTTGAAATAACTTCATGAGGAACGCCCATGAACTTGAAGAAGATGCCCCTGCCTGGGCCGAAGATTGCTTGCAGTCTTATTTTGATCAACAAAAGGTTGAACCAACTTCGTGAGGAACGCCCACGGATTTGCTGAGGATGCCCCTGACTGGGCTGAAGATGCTCTTGTAGTCTTGAGCTTGATCCTGGATCTTGACTATGCACGTATGAATGCTTGATTTTGTAATGATGTGCAATACAAATGCTGACGCACGGAGATGCAAGTGCTGGGGAAGTATGATTTGGTTTTTTGGGTATGCATATGATGCATATGATGTTTATGATGAAGAATGCGATGCATATGATTGCAGACGGGTGATTGGATATGTTTTGAAGGGTGCCAGCATGGTGGTCTTTGGGATAGTTGCCAATACGGATTGGACTTTGGGCGGTGGGAGGGATTTGATTTCCTCGACACTCAGTTAGTTGAAGATGCCATGATTGATGCAGACGAAGATGCTCTCGAGGCCTCAAGTTTGATGACTTGTTGATGAATTGTGGGTTCACTCCTGAGAGATCCACAACTCTGTGCTTAATGGTCAAGATAGCCTGCTTGACCAACTTGAAGATACAAAAGGATATGCCTGCTGCAATGGATCTTGCCCCAGTCTAAACATGGTAATGGTCTGCCCCTGATTAACCAGTTCTTGACATAGTTAGATCTTTGGAAGTCGAACTTTGATATGCTTTGAGATGTCTTGCCCTTGATTGAGGTGTTGAAAGAGTTTGACCCAGACTGTGGGTTTTGAGGGAGTCTTGCTTCGGGTCGGAACCACTGAAATTCAAATTCCTCTTCGATTGCCCCTTGTTGGAGTTGTTTTGAATGTCTAGCACTGGTTTGCGGTTAAAATTGCACATTCATAAATGGTAATCTTAATGCATTTCTCATGCATGTTTTGAAAAAATGTCGTTTATTCGAGTGTCGTCATAGTGATTTTTTTAGACGAATGGACCGTTAGCCTAGACGTTGTGCTGATTTTGTTGGTGTAAAAGATATAGCAAGGAGAATGACACCAATGCTGAAGATTAGCAAATATGGGGAGTCAGTTTACGCAACCTTGCAATAGTATGCTTTCAGAATAAACCTTGCCTCAATTAGGTCTTTCGAGGGTTGTAACGTGGTCTGGTTCACAGTTTATGAAACAAAGGATATAAGGCTCAAGACTTAGTTTGTACCCACCCCTTCTTCGTGATGGTCTCCAGTCCTACGTTCAGTTAATTCTGCACATGTTTGTCTTCCAAAAGGGTTGACGGTGTAAGCGATGAATGATTCAAGGTTTGCTCGAAATGGCAGTCACCTTTATTTTTTATGAATGTCAGTGACCCTTTGATTTTGATATGGTGATCATTGGACTTTATTTTGTTTTTGTTGAGGGTTCGAGGGCCTATTTTGTTTTTGCTTTAAATCCCTATTTTTTGCATGGACTGATTTTGCTTTTCAAGTCCATCAGGGTAGCCTTGATTTTTGCCTAAGTCTCCTTTGAGGTGCTCGACTTAGCAGGCCTTTTTTTGTTTTTTATTTTTTGTTGATTTTGATTTTGTTGGAGGATTGTGACTGCCAAGTCATGGGTATTGATGAACAACCGTCATGCTTTGTGATTTGAGTGCGTAATTGGGTTAATTGAACACTACCCTGCCCCCGGTTGAGTGTAAGGGTTTGTAGATCCGAAGGAAACTACTACTTCTAGGCTCGAAGTGGTTAACTAGGGATTAACTCCTTGTCTCTCCAGTGTTTAGGGGTTGAAACAATGCCTGTACGTCATCGGCGGGATTCTATCCGAAAGCATACATTTTGCAATTATGGGTATTTCGTTTTCATCATCCTCCATCCAATCATTGCTAACAACAGTTTGATATAGAGAGTGAAGTGGATAAATGTGTCTGTGATGAGTAAAAAATGATTGAATATGACATAACTGATTCAAAACATGCATAGTCAATACATTAAGAAAACCACATACGAAAGACAATGTTCAAAGCATACAGTACTTAACCAAATAAAGACAAAATACAAGAATGCAAATGATGGGATGGCAACATGACTGCCTTCTTCAGGGAATAAACTTGACTTGATTTGACTTGACTTGATGCTGGCACTAGTTTGGCGGCGGCATAGGGTTTTTGATGACGTTTGGAGCCCTCCCATTGAACGTGAGAAACTTTGAGTCAATCATGTCTTGAACCTTGTGTTTGAAAGCTCTGCAGTCCTCGATTGTATGCCCTGGAGCACCCTTATGAAACTCGCAATGAGCATTAGCATCATAATCTGGAGGAATGACAGTTGGAGGAGCCAAGTCTCTAGGAGTAACAACCCTCCTTTCCAGCAATTGAGCAAAGATATGAGCATATGACGTTGGCAGATGATCCAAGTCTCTATCAGACCTCCTTGTCCTTTGTTGATTAGGCTGACGTTGTTGAGCAGCTCTCTGTTGTTGATGTTGAGGAGGATACTGATACCCTTGCTGGTTGTGTGATTGTTGCTGAGGAGTCTGTTGCTGAGGCATTGGAGCATGAACATCTTGAACAGTTGGCTGATAAGGCATCGGAGCATATTGCGCATGAGCAACATACGAATACTGGAAGTATGGCATTTGAAAAGGCATTGGAGGGGGAGCTTGTTGAGCTTGCCCTTTATGAGCAGAGACATCATTTGTTTCACCGTCTTTCTTTTTGTATCCATTGAAGGGCTTCTTGACTGCAGACTGACTGCTAGAACCTCCTTGGATCTTTCCACTTTTCAGACCTTCTTCAATTCTCTCACCGACAATTACCAAATCAGAAAATCTAGCAGAAACATTACCAATCAACTTCTCATAGTATTGGCCTTGCAAAGTACCCATGAATATGTCAATCAGTTCACGATCAACAAGAGGTGGATGCACCCTTGTAGCTAGCTCTCTCCAGCGTTGCGCGTACTCCTTAATGGATTCGTTGTCCTTTTGAGCCATACTCTGAAATTGAGTACGATTCGGAGCAAGGTCGGTGTTGTATTTGTATTGCTTGACGAATGCATCCGCTAGCTCATCCCAAGTGTGTACATTACTATGCTCCAGCTACATATACCATTCAAGAGATGCTCCAGACAAGTTGTCCTAGAAGCAATGAATAATCAGCTTTTCGTCTTTGACATAAGCACCCATCTTGCGGCAGTACGTCTTCAGATGGATGTGAGGATAGCTGAGACCTTTGTACTTTGGGAATTCTTACATTTTAAACTTGGGAGGAATGACAACATCTGACACCAAGCACATCTCCAGAGCATTCAAAGAAGTTGAGTTGCGCCCCTCCACAACTCAGAGTTTTTCAACTAGATCACGACACATTTTGATGGCTTCAGAATCCTGAGCAGTAGTAGGATTGATAATTGGGATAGTAGCATGGTAGTTCTGGACCTCATCATACTGATCTAATAGATTTTCTTCAGTATGAGGAAAAGGAATCTGAGTGACAACAGGTTGGGCTTGCGGAATGGCACCAACAGTGACTCCAGGGGTTGGAAGTGGTTGAGACATGGCTCCTTCAGCGGCAGGAGTGAAGTTCATTGGTATCCCATAATTGATAGGGTTGGGAATAGGAACTGAGAGCCTTGAGGGTGACCCTTGCACAAGCACATTGTTGTTGGCAGCAGCAGCTTCACGCAGTTCTTCTTCTTTTCTGGCCATCATGATGGCTTCGAGAATCTGGTCAATCTTTCCCTTGATAGAATCCAACTCTTCTCTAAAGGCAGCTTGCTCTTGTTGAATCTGCTCCATCATTCGTCTGGTATTGGCTCGAGTTGCGTACTGGTGTCGAGGAATCAGCTTGATTTACTGAAAAAGGAAGGAAGTTGAAGTGAGATTCTGAGGTTAAAAATGCAATGCAAGATACGTAACAGATGCAATGCAATGCAATGACATGAGATGCAATGCAAGATGCAAGATCCAAGATCGCAGATCACAGGTTCAACGGATTTTGAGGTTGGCCGGAGAAACGGATCAAGAACCATAACTAGGATCAAGAAAGCCCACAGGTAGGTTTCTAAGACGGGTAGGTGCCTAGATTTATGGATATATTTCGACACATTATAACCAAGACGAAGAGACATCTGATTATAATATCCTCAAAATAATCTCTTCTAGGTGAGGTCTTCGTTTCTTCCCCACGAGAAAGACTCCTCGGAGGCGTCCACTACACAACCATCGACACACGGGTTTTATGTAGGGTTCTCAGAATCCTAGATCGAGGTCGAAAATATTACTGTCAGGAGGTAATACGTTCGAGGGATCTCATCTGATTGGGGAGTTCACATTAACCTACAAGGAGTTAACACTACCAACCACCATGGATAAATGGGTTAATGGTCCTTGGGATCAACGACCCACCTCGAAAATATTACCGCCATGGCAAAGATTCACCACAACAATAATATCTCCAAGGGAATCTACTCCAAGCAGGGTTTTCGCTTCAACTCACGCGGAAGAGACCACGCAAGCCTACACTACACAACCACCATCCTAATCCTAGGGTTTTTCTCGACTCGGGTGTAGATTCATCTCACAAAGTTCCCAATGTCAGAACAACCCAACAATGTCACAAAAGGTAACACAAATAAGGAATAGGAAAACGAATACATAAGGCGAGAAGAAAACAAATAAATAAAACTAACAAGCTCGTGATTCGAATCAAGACAGACTTGACTCTCTCTTGCATGGAGCAAATGGTCCCCAGCAGAGTCGCCATCTGTCGCACCTCGAAAAAATCACTTAACGGAAGACACGACCCTTCGCGCGAAAGGCGCGGAACGGTTCGACAGAGTCGCCACCGAACTTTATTTATCCCAAAAGAGGGAAAGGAAAATATCGAGAAAAACTTTAAGGAGGGGTAAGAACATGGTCGTCGCAACCACATTCTGGGTTCGGGAGTCGATTACGTGAGGGGAAGGTACGCGCACCCCCTCACGTCCGTTGTACTCAACGGGGACCTCTTAGTTCGAATCGCGATGCTCGTTAGCTAAGTTTGTTTGTTTTCTTCTAAAAAATAAATGCAAAATGATAAGATAGAAGGGAAAAGATGCTAAGGGGAAATTGGTGGTTTAAGGATAGGGTGCTCGGCAAGATCATCACAATCTTGTGCCTACGTATGCTCATTCGCACGAGAATGAGTAATCAGAGCAATCGTAGTTCGACTACGGGGTTTGACGGAAAAAGATAGTAGTGTGGAAAAAGAAAAAAGTGTGAACGCTGTCATACCCTAATTTTTGACCCTAAAATTTGGTATTTTTCCATGTCGTATATTTCATACTGATCTATTTTAGTGTACTCGATTTATTTTTTCGATCACTTGCGCGTCTGTTTTTTATTTATTTGGGGTCCGTTTATTTTACTTTTTTAACTAATATTATTTAGAATAAATAATTATAGTAATTAGCATTTTATTTTAAATATTTATTTTCACTCTTATTCTTATTTTTAATTTAAATAATGTTTAGAATAGATAAATAGGATAATTAGTATTTTTATTTTATTCTAAATATTTATTTTATTTTTAATTAATATTGTTTTTCATAAATAAATAGGATTTTTAGTTTCTGTTTTAAATTTATTTTAATTGAATTGTTTAAATTTAATTTAGTTTAAATTTTTATTTAATTTTAATGTTATTTTGGGCCTCAAATTATCCATTAAAGACATTATTGGTAATCAAAGAGTTAACCCTAATTTGTGCCTATATATTGTTGTGTTGCTAAATAAAAAGGGGATCGAAAAAAATAGAAAAGCTGAGACATTGTAACAACACTGCATCACCGTTTTTGTACGCCGCATTCAGGTGCATGCCTTGTTTCTATCATTCGCCTTGTTTCTATCATTCTTCTTAAAACTAACTAAATTTCTAAATTTTCATAACAAGTTTATACCAGGCACAGTGCGAAATTCTTATAGAACCACGTCAATGTTTACACGGCTTGTTTATATATATTGTTAATAATTCTTAATATAATAAGTCTTAACATCATGTATATAATATATAATATATATACTGTTTCATATACACACCGTTTCATATATCCTTTATTTATTTATTTTAGATTTTTCGGATTGAATTATGTCGATACGTTGTTCGCATATTTGTGTGCTTGATGCGTGACATTTATGTTGATTCGATCCGGTTGCGATGATCGCATTTTTGCGTTAGCAACATTGTTGGGTTTTTACCACATTTAAATATTTTTTTTCTTTTTGATAGACTTAGATCCACACAATGTGGATCCGAATTGCGATGATCACATTAAGTGTAGCAAGCTATTGAGTAATTTCATCGGTTTATGTACGGTTTTTTTTATTTTACTCCTTTTAACTAATTATCCTTGTATTTCGATTTTACACGCGTTTGATGGTTTAGCCTAGCGAAAATCCGCCTTTTTATGCGCTTACCTATTCGCGTTGTGATTTCCAATTTGTGATTTTATTTAATATTTTTTTTATGCATTCTCTATCTCTAAAAAATTTTAGATCCTTACGATTTAGATCCAGTTGCGATGACCGCGTTTTCGCGATAGCAATATTGTTGAGGTTTTTTTTTATCAAAGTTAAATTTCTCTTTTCTTTAGTTGCTTTTTTTGTTATATTTAGATCCGTACAATTCGGATCCAGTTGCGATGACCGCATTTTCACGATAGCAATGTTGTTGAGGCTTTTTTTTAATTTTTTTAAATTTTCTTTTCTTTGTAATAATATTACAATTTTAAAACACTTTAAAATTTCTTTTTTATTTTTGTTTCCTTTTTTGTAAATTTAGATCCGCATAATTTGAATCCATTGCGATGACCACGTTGAGTGTAGCAAACCGTTTGTCGATTTTCATCGGTTTTTATGCGGATTTATATTTGTTTATCGTTGCATTTTGATTTCGGAGTTAAAATCTAATTTAACCTTTGAGAACCGCTTGAGTGCATATAGTCATTTGCTTGGCTTCTCATAGAGTGATTCTTACATGAATCCACTCTTAGCTAGCTTTAAAGCTAAATTCAGTTGCCATTCGATTTCGGTTGGTTTTGGACCCTTATTGTTGGGCCTGGATCCCATTTTTTCTAAATGCATCTCACTTATTTGTTATTCTCTTAAGCCCATTCCTTTTCTTTATTAATTTTTTATGTTTAATTTAATTTATTTTAATTTTATATTTTATTAAATAAATAAAAAACTCAAAAAATAATTATTAAGTAATTTTTGATTAATTTTATTAAATTCTTTTATTTAATACTAATTAATCCATTAAAGGATTAATTTTATTAAATATTTGACTTTAATTCAATTAATTATTTTAAATTAATTTTTTCTTAATCCTAAAAATTTCAAAAAAATACTGCTTATTTAGTTCTCAGTTCTAAATTTTCTTTTTTAGATATTACCTATTTTAATTTTAATTTTTAAATAACTTCTTCTCCTTATTTCAAGCGATAAATAACATAAATAATAACAAGAGGTTCCTGTAGGGTACTACAGACGTTTAGGATGCTAATACCTTCCCTAGGCGTAACCAACCCCCGAACTTAGATTCTCTTAACTTAGGTTTTTTCGATCTTTAACCCTTTCCTTTGGATAAAATAAAGACCGGTGGTGAACCTTAAGATTTGTGGTCCTAGTTAACATAATAGCTATGGTATCCGATTCTCACCGTGACAGACGCAAACAGGGAAAAAAGAAAAAGTGTGCTCGCCAAGATCGTCGCAATCTTGTGCCTACGTATCTTTACTTGTACGAGAATAAATAATCAGAGCAGTCGTAGTTCGTGGTACGCCCACGAAACAAGGATGTGTTGGTTTGTTTTAAAGAGGCGTCAATTGCTCACACACGAGTAAGAGAACTCGCACCCAAACAATCGAAGAGAGATCAAAGACTTGAACCCCCATTTTTCACCTTGAAAAGAGTTTCGACAGTTGTTAGTCGTTTTGAGGTTTATTTGTGAAAATCCGCTTGACGTTGGATCAAGGGTTTATTTGTATGCGAAGAGGTTAGTTTGAAAATAAGTTTGGTTAGAGATTGATTTGAAAATGGCTCGACGACGAGTCGAGGGTTTGGTTGAAAATGGGTTTGTTTGAAAATGGCTCGACGACGAATCGAGAATTAGTTGGATGAAAAGAGGTGTGAGAATCGGTCCTAGTCCCTAGGGGTGCTCCTAGTAACAAAGCCACGATGGAATGAGCGATAGGTTGATGGCGATGCTAATGAGCAATCGACTTACGAGGGTGTTTTGAAAATGGCTCGACGAAGAATCGAGAATTAGTTTGAAAATGGGTTGTCTATGCTAGTCCCTAGGGGTGCTCCTAGTAAACAAACCACAATCAAAAGAAAACTAAATGCGTACATCGTAATGGGAGAGGGGTACATGTAAAGTACAATGGATGGCATGAAATAAAAGGTCTCATTGTAAGGTAGCCTAAGAGGAAGCCGTGTGTGTGCAAGGTGTCCTAAACTAAACCTTGAGCAAGAGTCGGACAAAAGCTCCAAGCAAAGGATAGTAACCAACAGTCCACCAATTAGTTTTTTAGGTTTTGATAATTGTTAGTGTGTTTTGATTAAGTGTATAAACAAAGAAAATGGTATGAACAAGTATGAATAATATGATATGGATAATATGAATAATATGAAAAATATAATAAAGATAAAAATGAACAAGATATAATAAAGTTGGTCTCGTCTTAATCAATACTTAGTCGAGAAATCGATAATCAACGATTTTTAACCTTCATTGACCAAAAGTGAAAATAAAAGAATATGTGAAATGAAAATCATAAGAAATGAAATAAAATCGAGAAAAAGAAGAAAGGTCTCACCTTTATCAAGATTTAAAATCGAAAATCGATAAATCTTTGATGTTTGGTTTTCATTGACCTAAAATGAATGGTAAAAACAAATAAATCGAAAAGAAAATAAATAGGCCTCATATTAACCAAGATTATAGATCTATTTGAAATAAATCAACAAATCATGATGTTTTTGATATCATTGGCCCATAACATAAAATAAAATCGATATAGAATCGCAATTAAAAAGAAAAGAGTGATCAAAATAGAATTAAATTTGGAAGAAAATTAATAAAAAGAATATAAGAACAAAAGATTAAAAATACTAAAATATTTGTTTAAGAAAATCTAAAGAACGAAATATTAGACTAAAAAAAATGAAATAAATTAACAAAAGAGGAAATTGAGTGGGGATGGCGCTGAAGCAACATGGCAGTGTGCAAATGGATGGAATCATTTGGGCTTGAAGCCCATCATCCATTTTCAAGACTAACCGTATCCACCAGGAGAAAATAAAATAAAAACGAATTGTATGTACAAACCCAAACGGGCCAAGTGGATCCAAGTACCCAACAAACGTTATCACATCCCCTTCAAAATAAATTGAAGAGCACATGGTCAACCTTATTTCACGGTTCAAACAAAGCCATTGCTGAACATTTGATATCACTTCTCTTTTTTTTAAATTAAATAAATAAATAAATAAATAAATAATACCAACAAGTCAATATCCTGATTCCATTTCCCAAAACCAAATATCATTCACACGATAAAATCAAACGTGTAAACAAACATTGCATCGGATCTGCCATCATCATCGCGCAAGCACAATCAAATGAGAGAAAATAAAATCAGTAAAACACTTCCAACCTTCACCGCGACTCGTGTTTCCGCTTCCGTCTCCTTCTCAGGTTCGATCTTGAGTTTCGAATCAACTCTTTCTCTTCGTCTCGTTCTCTATTTCTCTGCTCTGGGTTGTGTTTCGGTTGTTCTCTCTTACTTCATCTTGTTTCTGGTTTTGGATTGAAAATGGTTTTGAGGAAGGGATGTGTTGAAGGGATTTGTGTTTTTTGAGTTTTGAGTTTTGAATGGATTTTGGTGTTTGCTGTTGTTGATGAACAGGGCTCGGTTTTGGATATGAAGGTGAGTTATTGTTAAAGATTGATTAGTTTTTGCGGTTTTGAGGGAGACTTGGAAAAATGGTGAGGTAGTGATTTGAGTATTAGTTGTTTGTTGAAGAGTTTGAAGGTGTCGGTTTGGGGTTTAGTGGTGGCTAGGGCTCTCCAAAGAATGGAGAAAGGGGCGTGATTTATAGGAGAGTAGTGAAGGGTATTATGGGGAGCATTTGGAAAATTGCGGCTACAATGCGTATTTGCGTATTGCAAATTGTGAGCTCCGTACAGATTTGGCTGTTGTGTAATGTTTGGTGTTGGTTGTAGTATTTTGTTTTGTGAAGGACGTGCTGAACATTTGTGAAAAAAAAGCCGATTTTACGGCGCGAGTCATGTTGCTGTTGTGGGGTCGGCTGAATGGTTTGTGGGATTATTGAGAACAAACGTTGCACACGGTAGGGTCGTGTCTTCGATTAAGCGATTTTTTTGAGGTACGACAGTAAGACCCATCACTTTGTACAGAAAACCTTTTGGGCCTCAGCCACTTGTATAAGTCCCTGTACAAAATGACAGTGCGATCACTGATAAAACCCTAGGCCTCTCCTTCAGCTGTAAGCCCCAACAATCTTTTCAAAGCACTTTCTCCTTTGATTTTAAATATAATATTGTTATCAAAGCTTTCTTTGTTGAACAAACTAACCAAACAGCATGGAAGCTCTACAACCGAGTAAGTGTTTATATGCTTTCTTTAATCGCTTTCATATATATAACTGTATTGTGGGGCTGTTTCACTGTAAGTCTTCTTTAATAAACTCATATCAACTGTGTAATACTAGTATAGATACTTAGAGTTTCCCCGGCAACTACGTCTAGAACCAGACAAAATCTCGTCTCCTTACATCCGATGTTCTCCCGGATATTTTAACATGGCTTAAACAATGAGAATTTTTTTTTACAACAATTTTAGACAACTAGATCTAAGAAATTTCCCCTTTGAACAGTTCATGTACAGAAGGCCATTGTTCCTAGTGAAACCCCTTCTGGAACTGTTCATCAGCCTCCTCTTGGGCTTAGTGCAAGGACCCACAGGCTTCCTAAAAGCATCCCCGCCTCCTCTTGGGCGTTGTACAAGGACCCTACGGCTTATTAGAAGTTTCCACAGCCTCCTCTTAGGCTTCGTATAATGATTCTTCCTCAGCGAAGATAGCCTCCTCTTGGGCTTCGTACAAATTGTCCCTCGGCTTCTTAAAAGTTTTTCTCGCCTTCTCTTAGGCTTCGTACAAATTGACCAGACGACCTCTTAAAGGTATAGGAACAGAAATTAGTCATCTTAATAGAACAGTCTTTCAAAGAGTCTAGATCTTTCTACGGCTAACATATTGTCTCTTGATCTCTCTTAAGCATAGTACAAAAGATAAAACTCTAGACTTGGACAGTCTAATCTCCTTGAGTCTCGAAGACATTCTCAAGTTCCTTTCAAAAATAGGAAAAAACACCGGTAGACTTGGGCAGTCTCAATACCCTTCGGATTCCCCGTTTCCTTAAAGAACAGGAAATAATTCCGGTCCTCAGATCAAATCCATGAGTACAACATTACCCATATAAGAACTGATTTTCTCTTTTAACCAACAGACTAGACCTGTCACTCAACTGAAATAGTAACCCTAGCCTCCTCTTGGGCTTTATACAATGATTCTCCCCAGCGGAGCTAACCTTTTTAGCCTCCATCTCGGGCTTCGTACGAGATAAAAATCACTCTCTTGTTGAGTATAAAAGACTCTCTTGTTGAGTCAAACACTTTTAGCCTCCATCTCGGGCTTCGTACAAGATACAAAAATACTCTCTTGTTGAGTATAAAAAGACTCTCTTGTTGAGTCGATCCTCCTTTAGCCTCTATCTCGGGCTTCGTACGAGATACAAAATCACACTCTTGGTGAGTATAAAAGACTCTCTTGTTGAGTCAAACCCTTTTAGCCTCCGTTTTGGGCTTCGTACAAGACACATATAAAAACACTCTCTTGTTGAGTCAACCCTTCCAGCCTCTATCTCGGGCTTCGTACGAGACACAAAAGCATCCTCTTGTTGGGTCAATAGTCTCCTCTTAGGCTTTGTATAAAGAAATCCCCCGTTTGATTCAATCAACCTTTTAGCGTCAAATCATGCTTTGGTCACAGCATACAAACATCAGCAACTCCTTTTCCCTCGTCTAATTGCTGTAAGCAGCAAGCCTCAGGATTATTTACATCCACGCCACTGTCCCTCTTTTAGCATGAGAAATTCCTAAGGAAAGATGGCATTGCTCTAAACTGAGTTAAAGTCTTCTCCTTCAGGTTGAAAATCCCCTATAAAGGAAATTATGGCATTGCTTGATTCGCATATCCCAGTTAAAGTAATTCTCCTTTATAATCAGTCACCCAACAATTATGACACACATGCCCCTTTAGAGATGACAAATTCTCTCTAAAGTCAAAACCCTTTAGCTTCACATCTTGGGCTTCGAACAAGATACAAATAGACCCTTCAGCTTCACATCTTGGGCTTTGAACAAGATATAAACCACCTTTAGCTTCATGTCTTGGGCTTTGAACAAGACACCAAAACACCATTTCCTCCCATAGAATAGGAGGAACTACGATCGCTCTGATTTCCCTATCCCGGGAATACGTAGGCATAAGATTGAAAAAGAATCTTAGCGAGCACACTAATAAAAAAAACCCCAAAGTCCCCTACCTCTAGCCAATCTAGCGCAGTATCCCAACAAATTCCCCATGAACAGTCTCGGTATTTTGTTCTGAACAAAAAAGCAGAGAGAGACCCACGAACTAAAGCCGCATCTGTAAACCAACAGTTTTGACTGTTTAACCTCAGTTTGCAAGCAGGGTTAATTGGAGACATCAATTTCCTTCCTTCATCAGTGTCAATAGGATAAAAAATGAATCGACCTGTAGTACCAAAGCGATAGTGATTCGAAACCACAAAAACCGCGCTACAGAAAAATGGCGACCACAGTGGGAGAGACTTGTTCTTCTCCCGTCTCTTAGGAGGAAACCTTAAGTTTAGACAATTTCACAGGAAAAAATAGCGCCCACCGTGGGGCCAAACAAAGGAATCTTGTCTCTCTCTTATCTCTCTGGTTAAAACCTTCTCTTAGGACGAGTCCTTGGGTTCACAAGGTATCACCGAATGACGATTCCATCGGGGAATGTCATTATTGCTAGGATCGGCCCTCACTAGGACTTAGGTTAAAAACCTTTAAGTTGGGAAGGTACCATAGAATGGCGACTCCGCCGGGGAGCCATTTTCTGTTAGGATCTTAGGATTCATAGCTCTTAAAAAGTCTAGGACATTAGGACAAATATATATACTGCTTTTCCTAATTGATATCTGTGTTTATTTTTCTGCTAATGGGAATGCGTGTGATGCCGCATGTGGAAAGATTGAGTATACACCTAGGAAAAACCTCTTTCAGTAGTGTTGAAACTATTGGAAATAGTTGTCACGCGATACTACCCTCTTCTGAGATTCTTCGAAATACATCACCTAGCACGGTTCCCGGCCCGCTGATGTTATCTCGACAAGAATCAATGATTTTGAGAGACAAGTACAAAAATCACTAGTATAAACCTTTGGGATGGGTAGAGCCTTGACTTCATGACACCGACCCTTTGACCCCATGTTTTTTCTATGTTTTTATGTGCTGCATTCATGCATTCATTTTAAAAACATTAAAAAAAAATCTTCTCTTCTAGTCTCTCTTTTTCAAATTAAACTAAGACAATGATTGCAAATGTCAGAGAGAAAAGGATCGTGCTAATGGATTTCGGTAGAAGAAAAACTCACAAGTATACCTTCAAGGTTCCAAAACTAGAGGATTTGAGAGGATTAGCAAGGATGATCACTAACCCTGACACTTTCAGAGCCAAGTACGGAGGTCTGCTACCTCTATTAAGGGTCCATGTAATTGAAGGAATCCTGGTGGCACTCATTCAGTTTTACGATCCGGTCTATCACTGTTTCACATTCCCGGATTACCAGCTCGCACCAACGCTGAAAGAGTATTATCATCTGATTGATCTACCTATTACTGATCAAGCTCCATTTTCTGGATTGGAAGAAATGCCAAAGGACCAGACCATTGCAAAGGCAATCTATTTGGATGAGTCAGAAGTCAAGACTCACATGACTACCAAGGAATCCAAGGTTTACCAGCCAAGTTTTTAGTAAAGAAAGCCCTGTACTTTGCCAGTATAGGGAACATGACTGCTTTCGAGAACATCTTTGTTTTACTCACCTACGGGTTATTTCTATTTCCCAACATTGATAACTTCGTCGATATCAACGCCCTTAAGGTTTTTCTCATTGGAAACTCTGTACCAACCTTGCTCGCATATGCGTATCATTCTGTACACTTAAGGAATTTATACAGCGGAGGAATGATCATGTGTCATGTACCCCTGCTATATAAATGGTTTATCTCCCATTTACCTAAGTCTTTCGTTTTTTGGGATCATAAGAGTGCCTTACGTTGGTCACAGAAAATCATGTCTCTTACTAACTCTGACATAGATTGGTACAATAGGATTTATGACGGGATCAGAATTATTGACCGTTGTGGAAACTTCCCCAACGTACCCCTCATATGAACTAAGGGAGGAATCAATTACCATCTAGTTTTAGTTCGTCGTCAATTTGGATACCCGATGAGGCATGTCCCGCATAATGCTCATCTGGAAGGTCTTTTCTTCAAGGAAGGTGAAAATGACAGGGCACTAAAGATGGAAATAGTGCACGCTTGGAAACATGTTCATAAGAAAGGATGGGAGTCTCTAGGAAAACCGGACTGTGTCTCGGTGGAGCCTTATCTCCACTGGGTACAAACTAGAGCTCTCAAGCTAAAGATGCCTTATCCTCGTCACAGAGTTCTTCCGCCAAGGGAATTTGTCATGTACTTCATGACTGAAATGGAAAAACTTCAGGTTACTCTCAACAAAGTTCAACAGGAGAGGAGGTCTTGGAAGAACAAGTACCGTATTCTCAATGTGGAGTGTACCAAAATACAACAACTGCTGAAAGATAAGGATGCTCTAATTGAGATTTTGGAGCAAGATGCTGTAGAAAATCAGGATGACCAAAGGAATTTGCTCGCTCCTTTCACTTGGCAAAGGAATGACAACCCGACAACGGCCCAAGAGCCTCGGTCCAAGAAAAGGAAAGTACCAGAATCAGCACCCGGGTTCTCCTAAGAGAGGACTCGGAACCCATTAGCTTAGGTATCTGTTTCCGCACCTTGTAATTTACTGTATTTCCATTTCCGCAATCCTTTGAATTCAATAAAACGAGGGTATCCCCACTGTTTGATATTGGCAATCTAATTGTCGAAGTTTATTTTGATTAAACCAAAAAATAATTAATACAATCATTGCATTCATCATTCTCACGTCACGTATTCTTCTTACCGACGAATCTCACGTTTGTGTCTCGATTCTAGAGTCAAACTGTCTCATTTGTACAATACTCGGGCCAATCGTCAGAAAAAGATGGATGATCTCGAGGAAGAGAACAGAGAGTTGAAAGAAGAGATCGACGCTCTAAGAGAGGATATGAGAAAGCTTCGTAACGACATGCAAGCCATGGCAGAAGCCCAGCTACAAAGAACTGTGATCTCAGAGATCACCTCAACGCCCATAGTGGAGAAGTATGATCCTAGGTATCAAATGCCGAAAGATCGTCCCTAGGGCATGCCTGTTAACTATATCCCGGAAGGATATGTTCCGCCGATCACTGATGACCAGGGAATCATAGCAGAAGCCGCTGGGCCTAAAGGTTACAAACTTCGGGAAAGCGAGGATGCCAGAGGCATAATGAGGACTCCTGAAGGTTACAAACTTCGGGAAACACCAAGATTCACTGCTGTAGTAACGGTACCAACCCCTGTGGTGCACATTGTCCCAGAAGGACAGATTCCACAGATACCTTCTGGTAGAAAGGAAAGTATGTTCAATAGAATGGATGAATTCCAGGAGCAGTTCCTAGAAATGCAGAAAGAACTGCAAGCTATTCGCAGTCAGGATCTATTTGGAAAGGACGCCGCAGACCTTTGCTTGGTCCCCAATGTGAAAGTTCCGCACAAGTTCCAAGTACCCAATTTTGAAAAATACAAGGGTAACTCTTGCCCTCAAAGCCATTTGGTGATGTACGCTCAGCGAATGTCAGCTCAGACAGAGACCCAGGAGCTACTGATTCACTACTTTCAGGATAGTTTAAGTGGTGCCGCATTAAAATGGTACATGGGTTTAAACCGCTCTACGATTAGCACGTTCAGAGATCTTTGCACTGCCTTCGTCCAATAATACAAATACAATTTGGACATGGCACCAGACAGAGATCAACTCAGATCAATGTCGCAAAAGGACAAGGAAACCTTTAAAGAATACGCTCAGAGATGGCGTGAAATTACCGCTCAGATTTGTCCACCTCTTGAGGAAAAAGAGATGACAAAGATTTTCTTAAAGACCTTGAGCTCATTTTACTACGAAAGAATGGTTGCCAGTGCGCCCAACGACTTCACCGAAATGGTCGGTATGGGAGTGCATCTCGAGGAAGCCGTTCGAGAAGGACGTCTAGTCAAAGACACTGGGTCAACAAGCGGTACTAAAAAATACAGTAGTGCTCTCCCTAAGAAAAAGGAGCAAGATATTGGGAATATCTCTCTCGGAAAGCAAATGCGACGGTACCAACCAGTAGCAGCTGTAACTCCTGCTATCAACCCTGCGCCTATTTCTACGTATCAACCTCAGGTTGCTCAAAGCCAACCGCATTCGCAGCAATTTTAGCAAAGGACATAACAGCCTCTTCAGCAGGCTCGTCCTCAATACAACAACAACCGTACAACGCAGCCACCAGGATTTTATCCTATAACCGTATCGTACACAGAACTATTTTCATTACTGTTAGCCAAGGGGCACGTCCAAACCAAGTCTCCTCTTACAGTACCGGAAAATCTGCCTTTTTGGTTTAAGGTGGATCAGACTTTCCCTTACCATCAAGGAGGACCAGGGCATAACATAGAAAACTGTATCAGTTTCAAATCCGACGTGCAGAAGCTTGTTAGGAGCGGGGTTTTATCTTTCAAAGATACAAATCTGAATGTTCTCACAAACCCGCTGCCTCAACACGAGAAAGCTGCAGTCAATTTGATAGAGGGAGAGTCTAACAACACCTATCAAATTCACGATGTACTCTTGTTAAGGGCCAACTTGGTCAAGATGCATTGTAGACAGAGTGGATATGGCCATGTGCCACCTCATAATTATCACCAGTGTGATATCTGCTCTAAAAACAATCAAGGATGTTTTGTGGTGCAATCAGCTCTACAGGAACAGATGGATCTCAGATGGATCCAAGAGCACCGAGTTCGTGGAGTTAACATGGTTTATACGAATTCCAACATCATTCAAAACCACGATATCCGTACGATGAATGTCAACTTGGTGGCAATGCACTTTAGGCAAGGCCAGTATCATAATCTGCCGCGTCACGATTACAATTCTTGTCTGACTTGCTCGGTAAACAAATAGGGATGCTCTTTCATACAGGAGGCCCTCCAGCGTCAGATGGATCTTTGATGGATTCAAGACTACCATGATAGGAATCATTATTAAATCAACATGATTCAAATCTTCGATATTCGCTTGATGAATACTAGCCTGGTGGAGTTACATGCTAAACAGGTCCGGCTCGGGTTCCTGGTATCACATGATTATCAGGGCTGTAAAACGGGTTGCAAATATGATCAGGGTTGTGCCCTTGTCCAGGAAACACTTCAGCACTTGTTGAACCACTGGTGGCTTCTAATCTATACGGATAAAGACACGCAACAAATCAGTGTGGTTGACGGGAATCCTACTAGATATCAAAGTCAGGATGTTCGATCGATGGAAATAGATCTAGTAAGGTTACACTGTATTCAAAGCAGACGTGGCCAGGTGCCACTACACAACTATGAGCGGTGCGGAGTTTGCTGAGTGGATAATCAAGGATGCTACCTCGTGCGACCAACCCTTCAAAGTCAGTTGGACCGCAAAGAGATTCAACCATGGTCAAGTTCTGGACCAGTCAACTACTTCGTTGATCAAATCGATTGTCGCAATCTCTGATCATCAGAGGGCTAGGGATGTTTGTGCCATCATCCCTCTAATTTACGAATAGAGAGTTCCCAACCAAGAATGGATCGAAATTACTTACGATGGTCAGAAAAATCAGAAGGCTCCCATAGTCATCTATTTACCGGGATCACTACCGTATGAATCAACTAAGGCTATCCCTTACAAATACGGTGCATCAACAATTGAGAATGGAAAGGAAATTCCATTACCCTCCGTCGTGAATATTGCAGACATCAGTCGAGTAACACGGAGTGGTAGAATCTTCAACAGAGGAGTTGGAGAACCCAACAAAGAAAAGGAACCTCAGACAGAAGTTCCCAATCCACCAGTCGGTCAATCCAGTAATCCCGACCTTTCAAAAAACGATGATGAGATGCTAAAGCTAATCCAAAGGAGTGAATCAACATTATTGATCAGCTGTTACAAACTCCTTCAAAGATCTCGGTATTATCGCTGTTACTTAGTTCAGAAGCGCACAGGGAGGCTCTACAGAAAGTCTTGGAGCAAGCCTTTGTGGAACAGGATGTAACAATCAGACAGTTCGATAGCATTGTCTCTAACATCACTTCCTGCAATAACTTGAGATTTAGTGATGAGGAATTACCTGAAGAAGGTTGCCGTCATAACATGGCGCTCAACATTATAGTCAACTGCCAGGACAATGCTTTAGCCAGTGTACTGGTAGACACAGGGTCAGCCCTGAATGTTATGCCGAAGTCCACTTTAATGCGACTGTCATTCAAAGGACCTCCGATGAGAACCAACGAGGTCGTCGTCAAAGCATTTGACGGATCCAAAAAATGGTTTTCGAGGAAGTTGACCTTCCCATAACTATCGGTCCTCACACTTTCCAAGTCACTTTCCAGGTCATGGGCATTCGGGCAACATACAATTGTTTATTAGGAAGACCTTGGATACATCAGGCTGGGGCAGTCACTTCGACCCTCCACCAAAAGCTAAAGTTTGTCCAGAACGATCAACTTGTCACAGTTTGTGGAGAACAGACCTTGCTCGTAAGCAACTTATCATCATCTACTTGTGTAGAACTCGAGGAGGTTGTGGGGACTTAGTTCCAAGCGCTTACGGTGAGCAATAATAATCAATCAGAGAAAGGAACCTCGATTTCCTCATACAGAGATGCTCTCGAAGTGATCGAAAATAACAATGCAAAAGGATGGGGACAACTTGTCATTCCCACTGATAACAAAACAAAGAAGGGTCTTGGTTTTTCTGCAACCTGCACCCAGACAGCTGCTAACAATGAAAGTCTTCATCCCATTCAGAACTTCTTCCACAGTGGAGGCTTCCTTCAACCAGTGACTCAAGACGTGCATACCATCAATAAAGATGATTCCTCCGATAAGGAGAAAGAATGGAAGTCCTATCTCAACGAGGACGGTTATACGTCTCAGGGCGAAACACAGACGCCATTTTGCTATCCTGCACAGAGTCCGAGATTTATACCCAGGTCAGACGTCGAAATGATATATGGAGATTGTGATCCTGAAGGATGTCGTGCTCCGCCAAACTCATTAGAGGAGGACACTCTGATGAAAGACAGCTTTGACCCCGACTATTACGGCCCAATGGATGGTCTGCCTATCTGGCAGCCGTATCCCAGAGACTTGGGGCAAGAAAATCAGCTGAACAATGAAAATCAGCTGAGCATCGTTGAACAGAATACCTGTGTCCCCACTATGTCATGGATCAACACTCAGGTCATTCCGAACTTATCCAGCACAACGATGAATTCACAACGTTTGCAGGACTAGAATTCATTAACTATGCTTTTCCCGAGGTCAACGTCATCGAGAGAGATTACTCCTCCAGTTCCAAAGAAGTGTGGGACACCCTGGGACAACCGAGTGGAAAATACGACTTCAAGGTCAAGTACACCGCTCCTGAAAGCTCTCGTATCAGGCTCGAAGACATCCAGCCAACTGGATGGGGAGATACAGCTGAGAGTACAAATACTATGCAAAATACAACTGAGGAATCCTCCTACAACAACTCTGCCTGGGAGATAGATTCCAATGATCCTGCTCCACCAGAAATCAGCGTTATTTCTAAAGTCTAAAGGTACCAGACTTTGTGATTCAACGAGGAGTTCACCGCTAATGGGTTGCTATCAATGTTCCGAATATTGTTCATAAGTCTAAATTGCTTGTTTTAAACCCCATTGAAACATATGATCTGATGCCTTCTCCCGACTTTGAGTTCCCAATATTTGGGGCTGAAGAAGAAGTTGACAACGAAATTCCAGAAGAGATCTCCCGATTACTCCGACTGGAGGAAAAGTCCATTGAACCTCACAAAGAGCCGTTGGAAACGATCAACGTAGGCTCAGAAAAAGAGAGAAAAGAAATTAGGATTGGGGCACTGCTCAGTCCAACTGCCAAAGAGAGTTTGACAAAGCTTCTCAAAGAGTTTTCCGATGTATTCTCTTGGTCCTATCAGGATATGCCAGGGTTGGATACCAGCATCGTGGAACATCATCTACCATTAAGATCAGAGTGTCTTCCAGTCAAACAGAGGTTGAGACGGACTCACCCGGACATGGCCATCAAAATCAAAGAGGAGGTACAGAAACAGATTGACGCTGGTTTCCTCGCTACGTCAGAATATCCTCAATGGTTAGCCAACATAGTACAGGTTCCAAAAAAAGATGGAAAAGTCAGAATGTGTGTCGATTACAGAGATCTAAACAAGGCTAGTCCAAAGGACGACTTTCCTTTACCACACATTGACATGCTGGTAGACAGTACAGCAAAGTTCAAAGTTTTCTCCTTCATGGATGGATTCTCGGGCTATAATCAGATAAAAATGGCGCCGAAAGACATGGAGAAAACTTCGTTCATTACCCCATGGGGGACCTTTTGTTACAAGATAATGTCGTTCGGTTTGAAAACGCCAGGGCAACCTATCAGAGGGACATGACTACTCTGTTTCATGACATGATACATAAAGAAATCGAAGTGTATGTCGATGATATGATTGCAAAATCTAAAATAGAGGAGAAGCATGTGACCCACCTGTCAAAACTATTCGAGCATTTACGAAAGTATAAAATCCGCTTGAATCCCAATAAGTGCATGTTCGGTGTCCGTTCAGGGAAACTCTTAGGATTCATCGTCAGCCAGAAAGGAATTGAGGTTGATCCTGACAAGGTCAAGGCCATTCAAGAAATGCCTTCTCCAAAGACTGAAAAATAAGTTAGGGGATTCCTGGGACGTTTGAACTACATCTCCAGATTCATATTCCTCATGACCGCGACGTGTGCGCCGATCTTTAAACTACTAAAAAAGAACCAGGACTGCGTTTGGACAAAAGACTGCCAAACCACCTTCGACAGTATCAAGGAATACCTGTCGAACCCGCTGATTCTATCACCTCCAGTGGAAGGAAGACAGCTGATTATCTACTTAACAGTCCTGGAGGACTCAATGGGATGTGTACTTGGCCAACAAGACGAAACAAAAAGAAAAGAGTCTGCCATCTACTATTTGAGCAAGAAATTCACCGACTGCGAGACTCGATACACTATGCTCGAGAAAACTTGCTGCGCTCTGGCTTGGGCAGCCAAACGTCTTTTCCAGTACATGATTCGTCATACTACTTGGTTAATCTCAGAAATGGATCCAATCAAGTATGTCTTTGAAAAACCTGCTCTCACGGGAAGGATTGCCCGTTGACAGATGTTGTTATCAGAATACGACATAGAGTACCATGCTCAGAAAGCCATTAAAGGGAGTATTTTAGCCGATAATTTGGCTCATCAACCGATTGACGATCAGGAATTAGTCGGATTTGACTTCCCAGACGAAGATTTCATGTATCTAAAAATGAAAGACTGCGATGAACCGCTACCCAGTGAAGGGCCAGAACCAGATTCCCAATGGGGACTTATTTTTGACGGAGCTGTCAATCATTACGGAAATGGAATTGGGGCAATCATCATAATACCTCAGGGTACCCACATTCCTTTCACCGCCAGACTTAAATTTAAGTGCACAAACAACGAGGCCGAATATGAAGCTTGTATCATGGGTCTCGAAGAAGCGATCGACTTAAGGATCAAGAACTTGGATGTATATGGCGACTTAGCTTTGGTCGTCAATCAGATCAAAGGAGATTGGAACACATACCAATCAGGACTGATTCCGTACAAAGATTACACAAGAAGGATGTTACCATTCTTCAACAGAATCGAGATTCATCATATCCCTCGTGAAGAGAATCACATGGCTTATGCATTAGCCACTCTCTCTTCCATAATTAGTGTAGGTCAATGGAATGACTTACCTAAGATCGACAAAATGCACCTTGAAAGGTCCGCTTACATCTTCACGATTGAAGCAGTCATAGACGACAAACCTTGGTATCACGATATCAAATGCTTCCTTCAGAAATAAGAGTACCCACCTGAGGCATCCAGGAAAGATAGAAAAACCCTCAGTAGGCTAGCAGGCAGTTTCTTCCTGAGCGGAAATACACTCTATATGATGAACTTTGACATGGTCTTGCTTCGATGCGTTGACAGACCAGAAGCAGACATGCTGATAAAAGAAATTCACGAAGGGTCCTTTGGCACTCATGCCAACGGACATACTATGGCGAGAAAAATTCTAAGAGCAGGGTACTATTGGTTGACAATGGAATCTGACTGCTACAAGTACATGAGGAGATGTCACAAGTGTCAGATATACTCCGACAAAATCCATGTATCGCCAACGCATCTCAAAGTTATCTCTTCCCCATGGCCTTTTTCCATATGGGGAATCGACATGATTGGCATGATTGAACCCAAGGCTTCAAACGGACATCGGTTCATCCTGGTAGCCATTGATTACTTCACCAAGTGGGTCGCAGCAGCGTCATATGCTAATGTAACCCGACAAGTGGAAGTCCGATTTATCAAAAACAATGTCATCTGCCGTTATGGTGTTCCAAGCCAGATCATTACCGATAATGGATCTAACTTGAACAACAAGATGATGAAAGAGTTGTGCACAGAGTTCAAGATCGAACACCATAACTCATCTCCCTACCGACCCAAGATGAACAGAGCGGTAGAAGCGGCTAACAAGAACATCAAAAAAATTGTTCAAAAGATGGTTGTAACCTACAAAGATTGGCACGAGATGCTGCCCTTTGCTCTTCACGGTTATCGGACATCTGTCCGCACTTCAACAGGGGCAACCCCTTTCTCTCTAGTGTATGGCATGGACGCAGTGCTCCCCATAGAGGTAGATATCCCATCAATCCGAGTATTGATGGAAGCTAAGCTAACAGAGGTTGAATGGTGTCAAAGTCGACACGATGAACTGAATCTGATCGAAGAAAAACGAATCACGACACTATGCCATGGTCAGTTGTATCAACAAAGAATGAAGAAGGCGTTCGACAAAAAGGTTCGACCTCGCGTCTTCAGGAAAAGAGACCTCGTGCTCAAGAAGATACAATTATTTCTCACTAATTCTTGGGGCAAGTGGACTCCGAATTATGACGGCCCATATGTGGTCAAGAAAGCTTTCTCAGGCGGTGCCCTGAGACTTGCAACCATGGACAGAGAGGAATTTGCCTACCCCACGAATGTTTACGTAGTCAAGAAATACTTCACCTAAATTTAAAAAAAAACGTCTCGGTGGATTGAAAACCCGAAAGGGCGATCCAGGCAAAAATTAGAGACATGATCAAAAATCATCCTAGTGGATTGGAAAACTCAAAGTACAATCCAGGAAAAAATTAGAGATAATGGCAAGTAACTATGTCCAACAGAGGCAAGTCCCTCAGCAGCTGTTACACCATCCATCGAAAGAAAACTCCAGTCAAGGTCATCTTCGACAGAAGCTCAGGATGCCCGAAATTCAAAGTTGGTAGAAGGATATTGATCATTATGTTTCAATGTAGCCCTTTTCCCTTAAATTACCATATTCTAACTTTGTAAATACTCTATGGAATCACGCGTTTGGCCGATTTCCATCCTATCAATAAAATTTGAGCCTTAGTGCTTTTGTTTGCAATTCTTATTTGTTTTAGCTTTACAGAACGACGTTTTAACGTGATTAACGATTCTTGAAATAAAACAAAAATGAATTTACTTGTAAAATTTTTCTACTTTTAATAAAGATGGCAATTTCTTTTTACTATTGAACATCGAAAGAACATCGATCGTTTCTCCAGAAGCAATTGAGCTTCAAAGTGCAGAATCAAAGTACTCCTTCTAAGCCAGTGCACCTGAATGAAGGATCAGCTGTATCAGATGCGACTTTCCCATCTGATACCCCTGGCAGAGTTCTTATCTCCTAAGCCTGACCAACATAGCTCCCGACAGGGACTATATCTCCTAAGCAAGGCAGAATTACTATCATGAACCAGTGATACTTTTCATCCCCCACTGTGGCCGAGTATCCAGTCGTGTTCATCTACTAGTCTGTATGTCGCGTCAGTTTTGTCAGCATATACATACATACATCATGCATTATTGATTTACATTCATATTCATATTGCATCACTATCACTCTAGTCGGTCTTGTTCCCTAGTGATAAGAGTCATCTCAATCGAGTCGTCAGTTCTTTCCTCGTCAGGAAATGAATCATATAAGCAATCTCTCCTCCAGTTTATCTCTGGATTGAAGGTGGTTCTTTGACCACTTTGATAACTTGAACCTCTGAAAAACCAAAGAACCCTCAGCCAGCATCACTCTTCGCCATGGAAGATGATATCTTCGCTTTCCCGTATTAAGGAAAATCCCTAGAGAAAGCCTCTCAACTAAAGACTTTCAGCAACACATTGGTCCTTCTCTCCAGAATGTCAATGTCAACAAAGTCATCGGCACCTCAAAATTGGGGTACATCGTATGGCATTTCTCTGAGAAGATCTCGAGAAAAGTATGATGTAATAACCCCAAGCGAAAGCAATCTCTCAAGAGACTCGTTTTCCCCACCACTTTTTCCATCAAATGGCATCTCCCCAGGAAAATTCAGCGAGAAGTTTGAGGAAAACTGCTACACATAGCGTCCCTTGTCAATAAAGTTTATTGACAAAAGAAACTTAGACCAGTTCCTTGGTTGGAAACCAGGATCGAGGGGAAGCTTAAATCAGAAACTGAGACCAGTTCCTTGGTAGGAAACCAGGATCGAGGGGAAGTTTAAATCAGAAACTGAGACCAGTTCCTTGGTAGGAAACCGGGATCGAGGGGAAGTTTATTTCAGAAATTGAGACCAGATCCTTGGTAGGAAACCAGGATCGAGGGGAACTTTAAATCAAAAACTGAGACCAGTTCCTTGGTAGGAAACCAGGATCGAGGGGAAGTTTACCTTTTCTAAGCATCATTGCTTAGTGAAAGAGGAAGGATGCGCGAACTGCCATTCATAATCACCATCAAAATTTTGGGTATTCTGATATTTAATCCTCTTGCACCCCAAATGCTCGAATACCTTCACCATTCACACCTTCGGGTCCAAGAAGATTAAATAGGAGCATCTGTCATACCCCAAATTTTGACCACTAAGATTTCCCATCATTGTGCAAATCATCATCACCATATGGATGAACCATTAGTCTCCCCAAAGATGGGTGAGCATCCACTACAATCAGGTTTAGGGTTTCAAGCCCTCTCAGAGCTCTTAGACAAAGGATCAATCAAGAAATGACATGATCTTCAACTTGTATAGCCTCTCAAACATCCACAAAGGATCAAGAGGACTCCCACTTCAAGGATTGAGCACAAGGCTTCTCCCTTCTAGGTGGATCAAGCCTTAAGACCGCCAGTATCACCAAATTAGGGTTTGGTCGACCAGGGCCTCCAGATAGAAATTTTCCTCTGGGCATGAGCCAATGCTTCAAAGCATAACCTATGATTCTCCAAGGGATCTCATGAACCCAATCATCAAGTCAATTTAGCCTCAGGGGATGCATTCATCAAAAAAATCAGGAATTAGGTTTTTTTTAACCTAATTCACCCCTAAGTTGACTTTTGGGACAAATCATGAGCCAAGACCTCAAGAGAAGATTTTAGGGTCTCCAATATACCACATTGATCCATTTGCAACATTGGAATGATCCAGGAAGCTTGATCAACAAGTTTCAATTTCATCTGAACCACAGTTAGGGCTTCGCGGGAAAAGTCAACTGTAGCTTTGACTTTTGACCAGGACATGCTCCCAAACCCTAGGACATGATCCAATACACCCTATGACACCTATGAAATCAATCCATCGAGTTTGATTTAGGTCAAGGACTTGATTTCATAGAGGATCTCACAGTTTGGAATTCATCTGATAAAAAGTCAACTGTACACAAAGTCAACTTTGACTTTTGAGATTTTTCACAATTATGGTTCTTTGACCCTAAAATGATGTTAATGTGTGATATGAATCAACATTCATCAAGAAAAATCAAGAAAAGTGGGATAACTTGTAAAAGGGGTAACCATAAAAACTTAGAAATTTTTCTAAGTTATGGAACAAAGTGGCTAGGGTACCAACTTTGGAGGATCATAACTCCTAAACCACAAGGCCATTTTTCCCCATCCAAATTTGGATTTGTAGCTCTCATGGCCCTCTACAAAATCTTAAACTACACCTCACTCCAATTCATCATGGATTTTGAGTTATGATTGGGTCAAAATGGCTGAAAAAGTGAAAATGTCACTTTTTTCCAACACTTAGTGAAATTTTCACTAAGACAGAATCTGCCTTCACTTTTTTCCAAATGTAGGGGCATTCTTCACTTGGATCCAAAAAGTATCAAAACCAATTATGATCAAACAGTAATTGTATCATATGAGGGCTTTCCAAAATGGCCAAGAACTCCATCAAATTCCACTTGAGCCATGAGATATGACAATGGCAATATGCCTTGTTGAAAACTGCCAAGGCTAGGCAGAATTTTGCACTTTTGCTCGATTTGGAAAAATCAGATAATTCTAAGCCTTGTCATCACTTTGGACACATCTGAGGATCAAATCTAAAGGGAACAAACACTAATCCAAGCCTCCAAAGTCTTTGGAACAAGAAGTAGCATGCCAAACCTAGAAATCCCTAAAAGAGGGACAAGACTCCAATTTTGGATTGGAGCATTTAATGGATGCACCAAGGTGGCATGGACTGACACATTTGCAACTGAATTCAATCAAGAATGATCCAACAACTAGGGAACCACAGCTCTGTGCTCTAACCTCTAGTCAATGGCTAGAGGAGACTTGAGATTCCAAAGTGCAACCATTGGCCAAACCTCTGCAGCAGTTGCCATTCACTATTGCTTGCAAAACAAACTTGCTCTACTATAAATAGAGCTCATTTGTGTTCAGTTTGAGTACACCAAAGCACTACAACACTTGCTTTCCTCAAAATCTCTTTCTCTTGGCCAAAATGCCTTCTTTAGCAAGGTAACTCTGAGTTTTTGAGTTAGGGAGCAATTCCACCACAGCTCATGATCCAAACACATCCAATATGTCATATCTAAGCTGTTCAAACTCACACAAGTGACCTGTAATCCTTAAATCTCAAAGTCACCTCTCAAAACCTCAAAATAGGCTTTTTGTGCATTTTTCAAGCCATGTCTTGATTTAGTCACTTTCCAAACCAGATAAAACCTCAAACATACTCCAAATATCATCCTTGAACTGTCCTAAATGGCTCCCAACATTTGGAACACCATTTGAGAGAGTTGCTATTTTGGCCATTTTAACCCATTTTGCAAGAAACGACCAGTTTTTGTTTTTACAGGTTCCAGCTGATTCCAATCATCCTAAAAGCTTCTAAGAGATCATTTGAGAGTGTCCAAAGCATCAAACCATTTCTGGAACAAGAAACTTGGCGGATTGCACAAAAAACTCCAAAAGCTCAAAAAGAGGTAAGCATCATGACTTGAACTTTCCAAAATATGCATTGCTTTGAAGTCCAATGATCATGCATCTCTTCTACATGTTATATGTGTTGTGTTTACACCAATTTATCATGTAATTCATGCTTGTACCAAGAGATGGCATAGAAAATGCAAAATATGGTCTATTTCAAAACCACTATCAGATTTTGAGGAGGGAGCATGATCTGGAAAAAATACCACCACCATTGGATTTCTTGTGAAATTCTAGGCCAGATGCATATAAATTTTGTCCCCAACCATGGAGAAATAAGAAAGTTATGGACCTTCCCGTTTCTTGCCAAAACTTGCCTTGCCTTGCCTTGGTCGGGCCTAGAAAACAAGGCAAGCCTTGTGTATTTGTTGGTTTGTTTCAATCAACGGATGTATCACCACCCCAGTGGTAAGGCGCGCGCCCTATAACCTTGAGGTCGTGGTTTCAAACCCCAGCCAGACCATTTTGTGTTTTCTCACATTTTTGCTATTTTTCTAATATTTTCATGTTTTATTAATTAATTGGAAAATTAATAACTCCTTCAATTTTAATTATTTTTGATTGGTTCTTTTTGCAAAAAATCACAAAAATGTTGAAATATTTTGTTCCACAAAAAAAATTAGATTTATATTATTTATTTAATATAATTAGTATTTTTGTGAATAAATGTCTTTTATTTGTTTTTAAACCTTTTAAAAATAAATATCCATTTTGGGAAAATCAAAACCAAGTAGGTTTTAATTCATCTTGTGATTAATCCCTCATTTTTCAAACCCTAAACAAAAATCACAAATGATTTATTCAAACTTATTTGCCATTTTTATCATTTTTATTTGATTTTCTTTAAATATTTACTTTTAAAGAAAAGCAAAATTAGGGTTCTTTGATTTTCACCCTCACAAAACATTTTCAAACTTTGGGCCTCTATTAGAGTGTAAGACCCAACCCCTTTGGAAACCTTTTTTGGGCCTCAGTCATTGTATAAGACCCACTGCGCTTTCAAAAATCCCGGCGCGATCGCCAGTTCAAAAATCAAACCCTTGGGCCTCTCCTCGAGCTATAAGACCCATTCAAACCATTTTGGGCGTCTAATAGAGTGTAAGACCCAACCCTTTGTAAATACAAACCTATTTTGGGCCTCAAATGTTGTATAAGTCCCGTTGTATTTCAAAAGTTCGGCGCGATCATCTCCCGTTTAAAACAAACCATCTGGGCCTCTCCTCGAGCTATAAGACCCATTCAAAATCATTTTAGGCCTCTAATAGAGTGTAAGACCCAATCCCCTTTTGAAACCAAAAACTTTTGGGCCTCAGCCGTTGTATAAGACCCACGGTATTTTCAAAACCTCGGCGCGATCGTCACCCTTTTCAAAATTAACCACTGGGCTTCTCCTTGAGCTATAAGACCCATATTTGTTCACTTTCAATCATTTTGGGCCTCTTGAGAGAGTGTAGACCCATCCCTTTGTACAAAAAACCTTTTGGGCTCAATCACTTGTATAAGTCCCTGTACAAAATGACAGTGCGATCACTGATAAAAGCTTGGGCCTCTCCTTGAGCTGTAAGCCCCAACAATATTTTCAAAGCACTTTCTCCTTTGATTTTGAATATAACATTGTTATCAAAGCTTTGTTTATTGAACAAACTAACCAAACAGCATGGAAGCTCTACAACCGAGTAACTGTTTATATGCTTTCTTTACCTACTTTCATATATATAACTGTATTGTGGGGCTGTTTCACTGTAAGCCTTCTTTCATAAACTCATATCAACTGTGTAATACTAGTATAGATATTTAGAGTTTCCCCGGCAACTACGTTTATAACCAGACAAAATCTCGTCTCCTTACATCCGACGTTCTCCCGGATATTTCAACATGGCTTAAATAATGAGAATTTTCTTTTACAACAATTTTAGACAACTAGATCTAAGAAATTTCCCCTTTGAACAGTTCATATAAAGAAGGCCATTGTTCCTAGTGAAACCCCTTTTGGAACTGTTCATCAGCCTCCTCTTGGGCTTAACGCAAGGACCCACAGGCTTCTTAAAAGCATCTACGCCTCCTCTTGGGCATTGTACAAGGATCCTACGGCTTCTTAGAAGTTTTCACGGCCTCTTCTTAGGCTTCGTATAATGATTCTTCCTCAACGAAGATAGCCTCCTCTTGGGCTTCGTACAAATTGTCCCTCGACTTCTTAAATGTTTTTCTCGCCTTCTCTTGGGCTTCGTACAATTTGTCCAGACGACATCTTAAAGGTATAGGAACAGAAATTAGTCATCTTAATAGAACAGTCTTTCAAAGAGTCTAGATCTTTCTAAGGCAAACATATTTTCTCTTGATCTCTCTTAAGCATAGTACAAAAGATAAAACTCTAGACTTGGACAGTCTAATCTCCTTGAGTCTCGAAGACATTCTCAAGTTCCTTTCAAAAATAGGAAAAAAACACCCGTAGACTTGGGCTGTCTCAATACCCTTCGGATTCCCCATTTCCTTAAAGAACAGGAAATAATCTCGGTCCTTAGATCAAATCCATGAGTACAACATTACCCATATAAGAACTGATTTTCTCTTTTAACCAACAGACTGGACCTGTCACTCAACTGAAACAGTAACCCTAGCCTCCTCTTGGGCTTTGTACAATGATTCTCCCCAACGGAGCTAATCTTTTTAGCCTCCATCTCGAGCTTCGTACGAGATATAAATAACTCTCTTGTTGAGTATAAAAGACTCTCTTGTTGAGTCAAACACTTTTAGCCTCCATCTCGAGCTTCGTACGAGATACAAAAACAATCTCTTGTTGAGTATAAAAAGACTCTCTTGTTGAGTCGATCCTCCTTTAGCGTCTATCTCGGGCTTCGTACGAGATACAAAATCACTCTCTTGATGAGCATAAAAGACTCTTGTTGAGTCAAACCCTTTTAGCCTCCGTTAAGGCTTCGTACTAAACACATATAAAAACACTCTCTTGTTGAGTCAACCCTTCCAGCCTCTATCTCGGGCTTCGTACGAGACACAAAAGCATCCTCTTGTTGGGTCAATAGCCTCCTCTTAGGCTTTGTATAAAGAAATCCCCCGCTTGATTCAATCAACCTTTTAGCATCAAATCATGCTTTGGTCACAGCATACAAACATCAACAACTCCTTTTCCCTCGTCTAATTGCTCAAAGCGGCAAGCCTCTAGATTATTTACATCCACGCCACTGTCCCTCTTTTAGCATGAGAAATTCCTAAGGAAAGATGGAAATGCTCTAAACTGAGTTAAAGTCTTCTCCTTTAGGTTGAAAATCCTCTATAAAGGAAATTATGCCATTGCTGGATTTGCATATCCTAGTTAAAGTAATTCTCCTTTATAATCAGTCACCCAACAATTGTGACACACATACCCCTTTAGAGATGACAAATTCTCTCTAAAGTCAAAACCCTTTAGCTTCACATCTTGGGCTTCGAACAAGATACAAATAGACCCTTCAGCTTCACATCTTGGGCTTTGAACAAGATATAAACCACCTTTAGCTTCATGTCTTGGGCTTTGAACAAGACACCAAAATACCATTTCCTCCCATAGAATAGGAGGAACTACGATCGCTCTGATTTCCCTATCCCCGAAATACGTAGGCATAAGATTGAAAAAGAATCTTAGCGAGCACGCTAATCAAAAAAACCCCAAAGTCCCTTACCTCTAGCCAATCTAGCGCAGTATCCCAACAAATTCCCCATCAACAGTCCCGGTATTTCGTTCTGAACAAAATAAGCAGAGAGAGACCCACGAACTAAAGCCGCATTTGTAAACCAACAGTTTTGACTGTTTAACCTCTGTTTGCAAGCAGGGTTAATTGGAGACATCTATTTCCCTTCCTTCATCAGCGTCAATAGGATAAAAAATGAATCGAACTGTAGTACCAAAGCGATAGTGATTCGAAACCACAAAACCGCGCTACATAGTCAATCTTTTCAGCCTCAATCTTGGGCTTTGTACAAGACAAATATAAAACTCCCCCAGTAGAGTCAACCTTTTAGCTTCAACCTCGGGCTTTGATCAAGGCACACAAAAATAAACATCCCCTCAGAGGAAACCAAGATTTCTCTCTGTAGGAAGACATTTCTCTGTACATCACATAACAAAACAAACAATCACAACCTTTTTCCAGATAACTACTATAAGTGGCACACTTGTTGATTCAAAAATCCAAGATGTGGTCCCTCTTTTATCCTGGTAAACTTCTCCTTTCATCTAATTGCTGTAAGTGGCAAGCCTCTGGATTCTTTACATCCAAGCCAATGTCCTTCTCTTAGCATGGAAGAGTCATAAGGAAAAATGACATTGCTCTACACTGAGTTAAAGTTTATTCCTTCATGACACCTCCCTTATAAAGGAAATTATGGCATTGCTGGATTCCATACATTCCAGTTAAAGTAATTCTCATTATAACCAATCCTTCAACAACTGTGATGAATAGATGAGATATCTCCCTTTAGAGATGACAACTCTCTCTCAGTCAAACCTTTAGCTTCAATCTTGGGCTTTATACAAGACTCAAATAAACCTTTAGCTTTAATCTTGGGCTTTGAACAAGACACAAACAAACTTTAGCTTCAATCTTGGGCTTTGAACAAGACACCAAGCAAATTTCCTCTCATAGAATAGGAGGAACTACGATTGCTATGATTTCACAGGATCTCTTTACGGGAATACGTAGGCATAAGATTGCAAAATCTTAGCGAGCACACAAATAAAAAAAACTTTAGGTCTAGTACATTCCCAAAAACCACGAAAAACCCGAAAACAACAAAAACATTCTCTCAAACCTCTCAAAGGAGAAACTTTCCTTACCCATGATAGATAAACACAAGAAAGCATTTCAGTATACCGAAGAAACACGCAATAAAAGGCCTATGGATAACCATATATATATTGGGTGTTAATAGCTTACCTTTGTATAACCTAACCCCGACTCCCCATTCTCTTAGCATTTGTTAAAGAAAACATTTGCGTGCAAGGTTAGTTTTAGATACCTTCCCTTTCCTTTCCAGCTTCATAAGATAAATAAGAAATCAGAAAGTAGCACCCAAATCCAACATTGCGGTAAGGTGGTCGAGTCACCGACAAAAATCGCACGCTATAGTTACGCAAAGGGAAGGTGTTAACACCCAAAACGTCTATAGTACTCTATAGTTAGGCAAAGTGAAGGTTTGTTTGAAATGAGATTGGGGAGATGAGAAGAGAAGTATTTTTTAATATTTTTGTGTTTGGAGAGACTTATCGCCTCACGCCTACGTACCCACAAAGTGAAATATATGATCAAAACCTCGTAGTTCGTGGTACAAATGATAAAAATTTATTGGTTATGATTCATTTTAACTTGAAGAGACAACCTGTCATTCTCAAGAGAGAATACTCAACTAATTACCCAATGGTATGTGAAAGAGGCATTTGTATCACTTTAAGATGGAGGATTTTCTTGGATCAAAATCAACAAGACTGATCACTTCAACATCATAGTGGAAAATGACCATACTTTACACAAAACCATGGTTAGGAGCTTTACATATCATCAAAGAAAATTACTCATGTCTAATATTTTTGAAAAGTTTAAAAGAAAAAGTGGACAAAAGAACAAAAAAAGATTGAATGAGTTTTTGTATTTTTTATGTCTTTTTTGAAATGGTCAAAGTATGATTAACATTGATTGACATTTACTAAAGAAAACAAAGTTTGAAAAACAATTGACCAAAGTCAAGGTTTTATTATGAAAGCGGTTTATGTTTTGAAAATAAGAAGGTTTTGAAAAAGGGAGAAGATTTTGAAAATTAAAGAAGGGGTGGAGAAGAAGGGACTATCCTATTGCATAAAAATAAAAGCTAAGGATAAGAACAGTCCAACCACACAAGCAAGCTCCATAGAATAAGCATTATTTCCTTTAGATTAGGCCTTGATCAAAATGAGTCTTCAAAGGAGAACTTCAAGTACCCAAAATCAAAGGTTTTCCATCACAAACTTCTAAGCATAGGTTAGGATCCTAATTCTAAGTCCAAAGTTCCATGTTCAAATGCAAAGGATAGTAACCACAGTCCAACATTATGAGAACAAGTTTTTTAGGGGTTTAAGCCTTTATTAGTGTTTTTTTTGTCCAAAAGGACAAAAGGAAAAGAGCATAAACATAAACAAATGGTCCAAGTGGACAAAAGAAAAAAGGCGGAAACCTAAACAAATAGAATGATATGATATGATAACATAAAGCATAAAAAGTAAAGAGAGATAAGGAGCAAGAAGGAAACATAAATCAAAATTAGTACAATAATATTGTTATTGAGTTAGTGATTAGTTGTTAGAACAAATTACCAACGATGGTTAAATAATGAACTTAGGCCAAAGTTAATGAAAACTCATTAGAGGATTGATAAAATCAAAGCCTCATAACAACACGTTTCATAAGTAATGGACCCAAGACAAATAATCAACCATACTTGGACTTTCAAACATAAGTTTAAGTCATGAATGATCATTTTCTGATACAGGACATATGTAGCGCTATGTTAAGCAATCGTAGCACAATCTATTAGGAAGATCATACTATGGGAGACCGGTCAATAACGATGTTAGTGCTAATGTATGATAGAGAAGTGATATGTAGATCACTCTCCGAAAGCAATACCGCACGAAAAGAAAAGAGGTAACGATCTCATCTTCATAAAGAACTTAATATAAGTTCCAAAGATATTGAAGATTTTCATCGATCAAAAGAAAATGAGAAATAGATGAAGAAATGCCAAATTGAACTACACAAAGATGTAATCCAAGGCAAAGAACAAAAGGAAAGGGAAGGAAAAGGAATCAAAACAGTCCCAAAAACAAGCAAAAATCACATTTTGGACACTGGTTAATCAATTAACCATTTGCATGTGTAAATGTGTTAATTGAATACCCAGTGTAAAATTGCAATTCTGGGCGCAGAAACCAACTGTTAATCGATTAACCAGTTTGTGCTTGTTTTTGGTTAATCGATTAACACTGTAAAAACATCAGCAAATCAATTTGAAAATTGCAAAATCCTTGATCAATTATTTCTTCAAACACCTCATGATCAAGGATGCAATTGTGCACGAAAATTCAAGTAAAACAATAGCAAATAACACCAATAAAACACAATTTGCAAGATCCAAAGATCAAGCTACAAGAATCAACAAGAGATCACATTGTGAAGGATGTATCAAGAACAACAATGGTGGATCAAGAGTTTACCACTTCAAATCTAAAAATTCTTCAAATAAACTCCAAGAACCACACTCCAAAGCCTTGATCTACGGAGATTGATGATGAAAAAGTGAATGGATGAAGGTTTAGCTTAAAGATTAGTAAGTTCTAATGATGAACTTACTAACTTTCAATCGAAGAAAGAGCTTTGGTGAATTTGGTAGTTGGAGAAAATTGAGGGAGTCAAGAAAAAATTTGACAAGATGAATTTGGCTATCAAAAGCTTGAAGACTGAATGAAATGAGGCCTCTATTTATAGGATTTAGGCTTGGAAATTTTGGTGGTTTGGAACCAAAATTAGGCTTTGAATTTGAATTTTGGAGGCAAAATCAAAATCAAGTGGTAATTAATGAGGGTGTATGGTGGGAATTAATTATGATGAGGTAGGGGAATTAAAATGAGGTGATCTAGAATATTCTCATGATGAAGCATTTGAAAATTGGTGCTAAAATGCTGCAGAATTTGAATTTGGCTCATTTTCTCCAAAAATGCAATGGTTAATCGATTAACAATTTTCATGTGCAAATGTGTTAATCGATTAACACAGTGAAAAAATGAGAAAATTGGCTTTTTGATGTGCTGTCTTGGCTCTAGCTCGATTCTTCTTGCTTGTCAAAGAAGGCATGAAAATAAACACATGAACCTTAGAGTCTCTTGAATAATAATCAATTAAATCTTGGAAACTCTTGATTAGATGATTTTTGAATTGTTTGCAGATCAACTTTGACTTTGTTCAGATAAAACTCATTCGAGCTGAGGAACTGATTTTGATATCCTTGATCCAAATTCTTCCTGAAAAAGTTAGTAAAGGAAAAAACAAACACATTTTTTTTATTTCAATTAATGGTTAGTAAACATAAATAAATACAAACATCAAACAAACAAGAGAACAGGGGTGCTTGGCAATCTCACTCAAGAACAAACCTTCAGAGGAGGGAAAGAGAACCAAAGCTTGTGTTCTTGTTTGTGGTATGCAATGCAAATGATATGTGAGATCTTAGGGGTAAAAATTAGGGTACTACAGCAGTCTTCAAAATCTCCCAAGCATCCTTGGCAACAATACTATTCTTGATCAACCTGAAGATGTTCTTGATGAAGGCCACCATGCGCACTTTCTAATATTCATAATTGGATCCATCAAGAATGAGTGGTTTGTTCTATATTCCTCCTTCTTTGTCCATTGTACCAGAAAGTAACTTCCCTGTATCTCACCCAGATGCAGAGCAAAATGCCTGCTCTGATACCAATTAAAATTCTGGTATGCAGATCTCAGATGTCCTGAGAGATGTCGAGACACTTGATCTATGCTTCAAACACAATGACAATAAGGAGCAAAATACAAATTGCAGAAAATAAACAAACACACAATGATTGTTAACCCAGTTCGGTGAACAACAAGAGCTACGTCTGGGGGCTACCAAGCTAGGAATGAAATCCACTAGATATTATTAATTCTAAGCTAAACACCTTCGGTTTACAACTTATCACTTAATCACTACCCGTGCTTAATTTCTACCTAAGACACTTCCTAGGTATGAGACCCTTCTCAATTCCCTTTCAATCACAATTGTGACAGAAATTACAACTCAATGTAAACAGTCCAACTCTAGTATCAAAACGACACAAGAGAGGCTCACAAATACAAACCCTAAACTCAATAGGCAACAATGTATTTTCCACACTTTTCCTAGGTTAAATCCATCCTATTTATAACCATAAACAAGACTGGATTTGGGCTTCAAAACTGCAGCAATTCTGTTCCACAGAATCTGCAACTAATTCTCCTCTAGAATAGTTTCTTCAATCCTAAGTTTCCTAAAGTGTCCCCACACTTAGAAACAACATCTTTAAATTATAATCAGAATCTCTTATTCCTCAATCTTGGACGCCACCTAGGAAAAAACAAATAGTCACAGAATAATCTAAAATTTGGATTTAAAAAATAGCATAATTAAAAACTGAAAAGTAACAGACAAAGTTGTCGAATCATCATGATAGGACATCTTGATCTTCAGTTAGTTCTTCATGTTAGGACATTTTGTCCAACATCTTGCTGTCAAGTTAGTTTTACCAAAATTGATGCTAACCTCAAAGGCTTGGACTCATCATGCATGTCGAATTCAAAGCCTATTATGACTCCGACAAACCCTCAATTCAAGCTGAGTATAGATCAGGTTCCATTACTAATGTCGAAAGAGCTTATATGAATAACATTGCATATGCTAATATAGTGGGTTCTTTGATGTATCTTATGGTCTGTACTAGACCCGACATAGCATATGCAGTAAGTCTTGTAAACAGGTACATGGCAAATCCTGGAAAGGCTCACTGGCAAGCATTGAAGTGGATTCTAAGGTACATAAATGGGTCTCTGAATAGTCCTAATTTATGGTGGAGCCTTGGGTGAAGATAGTAAAACACCAATAAAAGGATATGTCGACTCTGATTATGCAGGTTGTATGGATTCCAGAAAATCTATTCTTGGATATGTGTTCACTATGTTTGGGACAACAATCAGTTGGAAAACAACACTTCATAAGGTTGTTGCCTTATCAACCACTGAAGCGGAATATATTGCCCTAACTGAAGTTGTGAAGGAAGCATTGTGGCTTGAAGGTTTTTCAAAGGAGATGAAACTTCAAGGTCAAGTTATCACTGTTAAATGTGATAGTCAAAGTGCAATACACCTATCGAAGAATTCAACCTATCATGAAGGAACCAAGAACATTGATGTGAGTCTGCATTTCATCAGAGGGGTAATCGAACCTTGAGAAGTCCAAGTGCTGAAGGTTTCGACAGATCATAATACTACTGATATGATCACCAAGACGTTGCCCAGTTGCACGTTTTTCCACTGTATGCAGTTGATAAAGCTGCATGAAGAAAGCTAGTTTATTTCATGAGGTTATAGAGTTAGATCCAAGGTAAAGATTTGTGAGATATTGGATCGAACTCTAGTTTAGCATGTCTTCGAAGTCTACTCACATGTTGTTGTCGGAGACCTACATGCGGTATTCGGAATGTGTTATAGTATGTAGTTGTCGAATTGGGACTTGTGTTAAGGATCCAAGTGTTTAAGTTAGCTTGTACCATAAGTTAGCTTGTAATGTGTAATTGTTAAAAAGCCCATTAGTTTAGTATGATAGGTTTATTATAAATAGCATACTAGTCTCTCATCATAAGTGTGGTGTGGAAAATCCTAATTAGGGTGAGAGGGTTATTTGTTATTCTTGAGTACTTGTAATCTGATTCAAAGAGAAAGTAAAGAATAACAGTTATAACAAATCCTTGTTGTTCTCCTTGTTTTTCCTTAACCCTAACCCTTGCGTGTTTCTTGCCGATAAAGAAACTAAGTATATTTTGTTTTAAGGCATCCTAGTTCACAACAAATAAGAATGTATTAGAAATTATAGAAAGTCGTATCGAATAGGTGAAAATTAAAATTAATACCTTAACTATTTGACAGCCTTTGGCGCTTGTTCCAATCATCTATCAATATAATGACTTTGCTACGTCCAAGGAACACACCATAACTTTTAAAAAGCGAAGAGTTTTCCCCATCAACTACTCTATAATATGCATCAAACGCGATCGATAATTTGTTACTAAAGTTGCAGACTTTTGTTGATTTGGTAAGCATTGTGGCACCTCTTTGTGATCTTTTTTTCCCGCTTTGAATATCATTTGTATGAGTTTCACTTGTCATAGTTTCGTCATCACTAGAGGAAGAATACGACGAAGACGACATCTATGTTCAAAAACAACAACAACCTTAACAATATCAACAATAACAACAAACGTTTTCATCTATTATTTCCACATATAACCATGAATAGAAATATGGTATCATACACATTCAACAACAAACACAACAACATCAACAAAAGATTAATCAAATGTTATCACATACACATTCAACAACAACAACAACCACAATAAAAGATTAATCAAGTGTAATCACACACATTCAACAACAACCACAAAAAACAGCATGAACAACAACATCAACAATAATGGAAACTGAATTTTACTATAGATGCATGTGATAAAAAATTTACGTATCATAAGCGTGATGACTAAGTAAAGGTGAATATTTGGGTTGAAAGAGATAGTGTTCTTGTTGTATACCTCCTTGACGATGACAATGGTGCTAGTGTTGGTGTTGGTGTGTTGTCTTCATCCTCGCGATGACTACGAGTTGAAAATGAACAATGAATGGAAAACAATGAACCGATGAACAACTTATGAAAAATGATGAACGGTTAATGTTATGGTTGATATGGTGTTTCGTTTCTCAGCATTGAACGTTAGGGTTGAAATGGTGTATCGTATTGTTATTCAGTGCAAAGAATGGCTACTGAAGAGACAAACTAGTTAGCTGTGATAAAAATGAATGAAAGATACCATAATGGTCAACAACCGGAACCGTGGTGATATATTATTTTCTTAACTAAATTTCATAAAGAAGCGCCAATATATTACAATTTAAAATATTTAAAACAAAATGAAAAATATGTCACAACGGTTCAACTACGCAACAATGGTGATATATTATTTGCTTAATTAAATTTCATAAGGAAAAGCCAATATGTTACAATTTAAAAAATTTAAAACAAAATGATAAATATGTCATAACGGTTGTTTAAACAGCCGTGGTGGTATCACATTTATTTTTAAATTAAAAATAAATAAAAATACAAAGGCACGACAAAATGTTAAAGAAATAAAACATTTAAGGGTGCTGAGATTCGAACCCATGAAAGGGTGATTATATAACCATGGTCATATATTTCAACCGTGAGTATATCATATCAAAATTTTAATAAGTAAATAAAAGAAAATATTCGCGCGTTAAGTAATAGATGTCATCACGGTCCTTCGTAGCACCTTGATAACTTTGGCGTTGTTGTATATACATTTTGTAGTAGTGCATGGACTGTTGGACAATGAGGAAAACTTGGGTTGGTGTAGATAGATGTGTTTGAAAGTGGATTTTCTTGCAAAACAAGAATTGAGTATTGTCTCGAGATTTCGGTCGAAGGAAGCATTAGGCAGTACAATATCATTATTACCTTAAAGTTGAAGGTTTCATCACGCCTACCTTTATTAGGAGAAATGGGCTTTGTACGCCTTGTTTTTTCTCCCTGAGAAGGATAGTTGGAATTCTCTCTTCATCCTCATCACTGACGGTGACAATAGTTCCCGTCCTTTGTTTTGTCAGTTCTTTGGTATTAAGATGTGCAACTGAAAAACATTGATATGAGTAAGTAAAGGGCATAATAGAAAATAAAAATTTCCTAAAGAATCTTGTACGTCCCCTGTTAAGATGGGCGACAAGCATTATCCGAGTTCTATTTAGTCGAGACTACTCTATGACGGGGTTTTGTCAGTATATTATTTAATGCTAACAAAGACCCACAAGGGTGCCAGTCTGGAAATGGCAAGCAAAAAGCCAAACTAAGTTCACATGTTAATAATGCTGGAAACTTAGAAAAATAAAACTTTAAAGCAAAACTATACTTATCAGTTACATATGGAGGTATTTTTAAAGTTGGAAGTTTTTCAATAATTTCAAAGTTCGAAGAATATCACAAGAATTATATACGGCCTCAAAGTAATGTTGAAAATTCCGAATTTCAGTAAGTTACTATGGAATTCTCACTATCCTATAAGCTTGAAACCACTCGAGGTAGAGAATCCCCCTACCTCGAATTTTCCATAAAGCTTAGCTCCCTGAAAATCCCATTGATTCCTTGCTCCCAAACCTTCATGATCCTAAAACCATCCGCCTCTTTCATGCTCTGACAAAATTGGATTATAACCAATTTTGTCACAACTTTTAATATTTATACGGACTCATTTTTCAAAATATAGTTTTTGTCCAAATAAATCCAATTCTCTCTCCTTCTACCATCTACTTTCCATTAATCACAAAATTGACTCTTTTTTTAATTTAATCAATTAAATAATTATTTAAATCAAATAAATATTTAAATTAAATAAATATTTGATTAAATAATTATTTAATCACAATTCTCCACATCCTATTATTTTATTTTATTACAAAAAAAATAAGTAATAATTTAAATAATACTACTTACCTGCTCTCATAACTCTTAACCCGATAATTAGTAAACTATCAAATTACCCCTATACTCTAAAAATACTACAATGCTCATATAAAGGCCAAATCATGCAACAATTAAATAAAATATTTAAATAAATTGAGGCATTACAACTAAGCTCGTCATGTGGGTAGTTTTTGTGTTTTTCTGGATATTGGCTCATATGTGTTTGCAATGCTTTCTATGGCTATGTACCATAGTTTTAAAAACCGGACCGGACCGGTTGGACCGGGAACCGGCCAGGTAACCGGTCGGGTTCGCTTGCTGGATCGGCCATGTCGTCGAACCGGTGAGAACCGGGAAAACCGGCGGTTCAACTTCTTATTTAAAAAAAAAAAAAATTTTATTTTTTTTTTAAATTTTTTTTAAATTTTTTTAAATTTTTTTTTTTATTTTTTTTTAAAATTTTTTTTACTCAAATATATAAGAACTTTTCTTCAAGAATAATAGTAATCACTCATTTAATTCAAGTGATACACAAATTAAGTTTTGTAATATCCACAAAACTATTTTTACTATTTTGTATTTATATTGATTGAAAAACCATCATACAAATATTTGTATAGAAATTTAAGAACACAAATTAAGAAACTAAATATAATATAATTTTACACTTAACTTATTTCCATTATATATATATATATATAGACTTGGAAAATTTATTATTTAAAATAATGTTAATATTTGTATTGTTTTAATTATTAACATTAAAACTTATTTTTTATTAACATTAAAACTATGAATTTAAATTAGACTCTGTTTAAAATTTACAATTAGACTCTTTTAAAATTTGAATTTAAATTATGAACCTGTGAATTTATGATATGATCTTTTCAAAAAATTTAAGTGCTAGTTATAGTTTTTAGAGACTGAATCATCCGGTTCGACCGGTTTTACCGGTTTTATACCTATTATAATGACAGGTTTATTAAACCGAGTTATCCGGTTTAATCCGGTTTAATCCGGTTTGGTCATGCGGTTCGACCGATGACCCAGTGGTTCGACCGATAAACCAGTGAACCAGTACCCTCACCGGTTTGATGACCGGTCCGATTTTTAAAACACTGCTATGTACGTGATTGAGAAAGCTAAAGAGTTTAATTGGAAGAAGGTTTGGCTTAATAAGAATTGCATTCTTGTAGTCAATGCAATTTCAAATTCTAGTATGGTTTTTTGGAGGCTTAAGTCCCGTTGGCTTACCTGTTTAGTCATTTAGTTTATGATTTGTATCTGACATATGGTGTCACATTATAAATTTCAATTATGTCATATTTTTAAAATAAAAAAATATTTTTTATGATATTATTTAATATAATTAATAATTAATAAAATAAATAATAATTTTTAATTAATAATTGGTGTCACATATTAGCTAATCTATCAAATAAATAAAACTTAAATATAATTTTTGATCAATAAATCTTACATCATTTAAAATTTACTTGGTTACATTCAATTTTACATTTTTTTTATTTTTTATTATTATTATTTTTTTTTATAAGCAATTTATATTAAAAAGGAGAAACAGAGATTCTCCAACCCGATACAAAGAACCAATCAAAATAGGGAGAACCCCAAGAAAACCAAAACTTACAAGAAATCAATAGGATATTTCAGCCAATCGTATAAACTACACCTTCTGCGCCCTAATTCCAACCATCTCCAAGAGATGACAAGTATTTGGTTAAAAACATTTTCCATATCGAAAACAACATCATTAAAAATGATATTATTCCTAGTGTTCCAAATGCACCAAGCCGAAATAAACCAGACATAGCAACTCATCTCTTCTTTTCCTTTTTCAAACATAGCCAAGAACCACAGAAGAGCATGGTTACAAATAGAATCGGAAAAGATCGGAGGATAACCAAGCCAACCTACGACTTTAAGCCACAACATCTGCACTTTAGGACAGTTCAAGAATAGGTACAAAGCGTCTTCATCCTCAATGTTGTACCCCAAATTTTACCTCTTAGATGTCATGACATCTTGCACAGACATTTAGGATCAATCATATATGCATTGTTTAAACGGACCCATATCTTGCAACTTGTTTCTCTTATGATTGAAAGTAGGGTTTGCACAAAGAAACTCAAGGCCTCCTAAGGTATTCTTCGGCTCCATATAATCCTCACAAAGATTCACCAGTTGTTTAAAACCAAGATCCCAAGGCTTTGAATCAACAAAAGGATCACCAGACCAAAGTATGGGATTAGAGTTTAACCTGAGGAATTAATGAAGAATTTTGCCCTGTCAATTCAAGAAGTGCTTGGTTCATAAACCATTTGAGTTACCTACACCCAAGAGGTCTCACTCAGCAAGAATTCAGGGTCATCTGGCTCTCATCATGTTTTGTTTGAACCACAATCACACCCTATCTCCAAATTAGGGTTTCCACAAGACACATGGATCATTGGGCCTTGATTGTCATCAGGAGGTGCCTCCAAATCTTAAATCATGATTCCATAAGTTGATGGACATCCCCAAAGGTCTTCTAGGAGCCTTGAATGTGAAGGAAGAAGCAAGATCACAAGTTTTATCTCAAGTACATTCACAGTCCAAATTAGGGTTTTTGACTGAAACCCTAATCTTTGGGATTTTGACCCAAATGAAACCACCAATGCCTTATATCATCCTAACATGTCTTGTTGAGGATTTAAAGTACCAAGGACAAGTTTCAAGAAGTTTCTTGCAAAGGAAGCAAAATTATGATCACAAAACCTTTCAAAAGTGGGATTTTCCCCTAATAGCAAAAATGGAAATGATCATAACTTCCTAACCACACATCCAAATTGAGCCACTCAAAGCTCATTGGGAAGCTCTCTTCAAGATCTACAATTGTTTCAATATGACTTTTCTCCTAAAAATGCATGGTTTTTAAGTTATAGAGCTTGCAAGCCAAAATGTCCAACGACTTAGTGAAATTTCAGCATTTTTTACCATAATGAGCAGCTGACTTTAACTCAAATTTTCACATTGATCCAAGCCTCAAATCAAAAATCTTTGAACATGAAAGTTATAGAGGGAAATGATAGCTTTCCAAAGAGTACTAGAACTCCTCCATCCATCAAGGGAGTTGGGAGTTTCGAAGAGTCAAAGATGTAGGCCTCATTACTTAACATTCAAGAAACTAACTTTTTAGTTTTAGTTCAAACACTTCCCTAATCACCAATGTCCATCAATTCTGAGTTTTAATGGCTCACTTAACATCTAACCAAGCCTTTCCACGAAATTCAAACTGAATTGACATTTAAATAGTGATGTATGACTGAGTTGTGCAAGTGGAAGGGAGAGAGAGAAACTTTCCAAAGGAGGAAACATTAGTTTATTCATGGATCAATGCACCTATCAGCTCACAACAGTTCTGCTCAGAAGACTCAGAGATCTTTGGAAGATTTCTCGCTGCAAGTTTGAAAATCCTCACGAAAAAAGGAAGGGCAGATTTGGAACTTTTAGCAAGTTGGCCATACCTTGAAACCTCACACTTTCCCTATAAATAGCAGTTCATCCTGCTTGTATTGAACACCAACACTCTTCACAAAAACACTCTAAAAAGCTTCTAAGCTCAGAGCCTTGGCAAGTAAGAAAGGAGGAGGTGAACTTGAAGAGGTTGCTGCTCACCAGAAGGGAAAGAAACCAGTTCATACTTAAAGGTGCAGTGGACATATTCCACTAGGTAATCCCATTTCTCACACTCCATATTCAACATTCATGCTCATGTAGGTTGATATTGCCATTATGTTATATTTCTGAATATTCGCATGATGCTGTTGTGGTATTATTCCATTTATTGTTCTTAATGTGAAGTTGTTGTGTTCATAGTTCAGTTGCTTTGTATCCATGGTAAGCCATGTATCAAGACTTTATTTGTTGTTGCTCATTGGTAAGCAGGGATGTTATCATCCTCATTATCATTAATCCCTAGCATTTTGGTTGAGATGTTTTGAAACTCATTTTACTTGCTGTTGAAGTTTTGAACTGCTCTAAAACCTGTCCTTTTTATGTCAAACTGTTTGGACTACTAATGGCAGGATTCTTGCTCATGTCTCATTTAAGGGTAATCCTTTGTTTTGCTATCCATGTTGCTGTCAGAGATTGAATGTTTTGTTATTACTACTAACTGTTAAGATGCAAGCTTGTTTTCTTAAACTCATGTTGTTACCCTTGGTTTAACATTTGAGGTGTTGATGTAATGATAGTAATGGTATGCTTCTGAAACATCTCCAAACACATTTGGTATTAGGTTGAGTTTTGTCCTGCTTAGGGATTACTTTGTTCCTTTTCCATTCACCTTGCTACCATGTACTTGTTTAGCTTTGATGTTTGCCTTGTATCAAAATGGGTTGCTTTTGTGTTGATGCTTGTTGAATGCTGTCTTTGAGCATAGAAGTTGTTTTTGACTCAGTCTGTCATAAAGACTATCTTTGGTATCTCTTCTTGTGTTTGCTCGTATTCAGATGTGCACATAAATAATGCCATGCTACTTATTTTGGGCTAAGTTCCTTTATGCATTAGTGACTGACATGTGAGCTAGATATTTCATAAAGGGTTGCTTGCTGCCATCATGCCTAATGTATGTTTAACTTTTGTGTGCAAAGTATGTGGATAAGCTGAAGAGAAGCCTGATACATTGTTATTGATGTGTGAAATGCCCTCTTTCTGTCTCTTAAATATCAGACTGCTCATGTGTTTTGAGTTTTTTCTCTAGGGGCAACAAAAAGAATCAGTTGAAGATTCATTTTATGATGTTGCATCCATATGGTTTCTCAGACTTGCTAACTATGTCATGATAATGCCTTCCCCTATTCTGTCACCTTGCTAACACAACTTTACATAAATCTTGTTTTGCGTTTCACTTTGTTTTGAGTTGGAAATAGTTGCCTTGATTGTTTATATGTAAGACATCATGCTATGTTGTGTGTTTGTAATGTATGTATTAACTGTCAATCTGCTCCTTAAGGTGTGTTAAAGTTGTGAATGTGTATCTTCTTGCTAAGCTGTGCAGTCAATGTGTGTATGTAGATTTGTCAGTGTGTTATCTGTCTGAAACATGCAATATTTTGGTTGGCCATTCAGTTATGTTATACATCATAAGTTAGTTTTGATTGTGCATATGGTAAATCTTGATCTTATGGCTGCCAACTATTTTGAACCAATTTGACCTATGTGGGTAAGGTCAAGTTGGGATTTGTTGACTTCTTGAAGTAACTTTACCATATCCTGCAGCTTATCTCATATTTTGTTGTTGTGAAAGCTTTTTGTCCTCTACATGTATGAATTTCTATGTATTATAACAAGGCATGGGCATATTCTTGAAGTACCTCTAATCCAGCCATGTTATTTATGTTGAGTTAGTGTGAATTATGAGTTGTTGACTGATGTATGAGACACCCATTTCCTGAAGTCCTTGCTTGGTACCACCATGCCTTACCTGCTATATTCTATATGTGTGCAGACTTTTCATCTTCTATTTAGAAGTATAAGATAACTTTTGGCCTGCCTTGTATCCAATGTGTTCAAACTGTTGCTTTATTGTGTCATTAAAATTATGTATGCAAAATTATGGATAAATTGTTATGAAGGGAAGCGACTATGGAATGCATTCCCAACCCCTGCTTGTGTGTTCAAACTGTTGCTTTATTGTGTCATTCAAACTGTTGTTATTCTTTGAAATCAATGCATTGTGCTCTGTTAAGCCTCTAAGGTTGGCATGCGACGATTTCCATGTCTTAGGTTGTTTTGGTCTTCTATGTTCTGCCATCATGATGCTGAAGTTTCCATTCATTTTGAATTAACTGCCATTGTAAATTTCAATGTTGAAAATGACACATTTCACTCCATAGCCAAAAATGGTAATCTTGCATAAGGACTTGTTACTTTTCTTCTGTGTTGAATCATGATTTCTTAACTATATGCTTGTCAAAGTTTCACAAGATTTCATGCACAAACTAATATGCTATGCACATAATGTTGTCATTCTGATTTATAACCAATTGCAAACCTGAAGTTCATGAAATATATGCCTTGCTAAAGTTTGTTTTACATATGTGCTTGTCTAAACTTCATAGTGATGCACCTTTGTTCATATCATGTCATAATCATATGCTTGATATCATCATGCCATTTGTTTTACCTTTAAAAAATACATATCCATGTTGATTTATTTCATTGGATTTGTCTCTGAAGATCTGTTCAGCATGAGCTCAAGAATTTCCAACTGTCATTCATGTGCATGCTCAACTCATGTAAACCAATCTGTCTTGTTTTAATTCTTTTTGTCTCTTCAAAATTGGTTTTGCTTTTGACTCATAAGAACAATCCTTGACAGTCTGCCCCTCAAGTGGCAGAGGTTATGATTTTGTTTGATAAATCTATTTTGTGGAAGTGAATTGGTGTAAATTAATGTCAATACAAGTAGGATAGAAGATTGTTGTTTTGCTATATGATGATAAATTGCTCCAGCTGTACCGTCTGCCAAGGAAGTTCTGCAGGTTCGTGTTTTGGTTGGACAAGGGAAGTTTTTGATCTTTAGTGGCAACGGTTGTTTTCTTTAGGTCACACGCATAGACTCAAGTATTTATTGAGTGAAGTTTTATACCGGATGTACCAGCCACCCCAGTGGCAAGCACACACATACACACGCCCATTTGACCACCAGGACTGGGGTTCGAATCTCCCTCGCCCCGGTCCTTTGTTTTAATTTTCTAAAAACGCCCTTGTTTCATATAAATTGTTTTGTTGCCAAATAAAGTCAAGATGCGCGAATGGTTGGTTTGGTAGTGGTTTTGAGCTGTACACATTAGGTCACGGGTTCAATACCCATGGGAGTCACTTCCCTTTATTTTTATCACTTATTTATCTCATGTTTTATGGTTTATGCCTCATTTTTCAAACACTCATAACTCAACCATTTTTTATCCTTTTTCACTCATTCTTTTTGCTAAATGTTCCTTAACATGTATACTTCTTGAATGTAAAAAGAAATTGATGAAAACAAACATTTGTGAAGCATTTATTGATATTGGAAGTAAGATACTTCTTAGGTTTTTTTTTATGAATACCCTTGACTGTTTTGAGTTCTTTCACTATGTTATCTTGTTCATTTTGACCCAATGATGCCTAATGTGTATGGTTCTCACCTTGTATGGCATTGTGAGCTTTGTTTCACCCTAATACTTTGTTATTTAATGTTGCATCTTCATGTAAATATCTCCACAAACTTCTTGTTTCATAAAACTGTTATTCTCCCAATTCCAAAGGAAAGTCCTCCTAAATTGACTCATAAGTCAATAAACAAATCACACACCATTTTTGGCCTCCTAAGAGCCACATTCCCCCTAGGCCTCCTAAGAGCCTTTGTCCTATTTTGGCCTCCTAAGAGTCATCTTCCCCCTAGGCCTCCTAAGAGCCTTTCTCTTGGCCTCCTAAGAGCCATGAATCATAACTTAGAAATAGGATAGAGTTTCTAAACTCTATGTGGACTCATCACATTGAGTATCCACTTTTTCCCCATTATAACTTAGACTTAGAGAGTTTCCTTAAACTCTAAATGAGCTCATACTCATTTCCCCTGGGAACTTTGGCCATAGTCAATGGTTCCTCAAATTCATCCTTAGTTAGGTGAACTACGGTTGCTCTGATTCTTTAGTCAGATACGTAGGCACAAGATGCGACGTCTTGGCGAGCAAAATTAGTGTACATACCTAGGTATTTACCTTAGCATAGATATCTTTAGCAAGCAAACATAACATAACACAACTTAAACAAGAGGTTCCTGTAGAGTACTACAGATACTTAGGGTGCTAATACCTTCCCTTTGTATAACCAACCCCCGAACTCTAGATCTTTCCCCTTTAGGTTTTTTCTAACGATCTTGAACCTTTCCTTTGGATAAATCAAAGTCGGTTGTAAAAGAAATATGATGCAAGTTAATCCATAACTTGTTATCCGATTTTCACCGCAACAGAAATGGCGACTTCACTGGGGATCTATATCCATATTTTGAGGGCTAAACCCACCTTGTTCTTGTTATTTATGCTTGTTTGCTATATTTGTATATACCTGTATGTTTACTTGTATATATGGTTTGCTTGAAATCTCCTGTTGGCTGGTACCATTGAGCGGTGAGATAAAGTCCTAACCCGGACTTGAGGGCACAAATATGATAGGATCGTGGTGTAATCAATAGTCGGTTGTTGGCAGTAGTACCAACAATTTATGGCATATGATGACCACACTCAGATGAGGCCCTTTGGGATTGTTGATGTCTGATGTGAGCAGTCACATTGATATTACTTTTTCAATTGAGTGCCAGGGATTCTGAGGACCGTAGTTACCTTTACCCCACTTGGCCTTTTAGGATGTAGTGCGGTGACTATAAGGGAGCCAGTCCCGAGTAGTTGTCACGCGATACTACACTCAGACGAGTTTATCTTGAGAATATTATTAACCCGTGTAAGTAGTTACATGGGCCGATAATATCCGAAGGATTTACGTAGACTCTGGGAACTTTTTAGAACCCTGTTCTGCAGATAAAAACCTATAGCCCACACCTTATTGGGATGGGTATACCATGGCTCCATTCGTAAGTCCTCCAAAACCTAAGACTTGTGTGATGTGATTGTGTACATGTGCTTGTGTGTATATTTGTCCATGTTTGCGCATCGCATACATCTCATTGCATCCATTCCATTGGTTTTAAGGAATTCAGTTAAGGAACTCAGCCATTCTCTTTTAAAATTCATAGGTATCATAGAAATTGAGAAAAGAAACACTAAAAAGTTCAATTTCAAGAGGCCCAAATTGGCAAAATTGAAGAAATTAGCAACTCTGGTAACTAGACATGAATGTTTCCGAAAGAGGTATGGAAGATTGGATGGCCTGCTCAGAACTGATATGGAAGAGGGTATTCTTGACACCTTGGTTCAGTTTTATGATCCCCTTTATCATTGCTTCACTTTCCCCGATTACCAGTTGGTTCCAACCTTGGAAGAATATGCTCATTGGTTTGGCTTGCCCGTAAAGAAACAAAGACCTTTCAGCGGTCAAGAGAAGGTTCCCACTCCAAAAGAGATTGCCGAATGTATTCACTTAGAGATGTCAGAGGTCAAGCCTCACATCACTACGAAAGATGGCATCAGAGGGTTACCATCTAAATTCTTATATGAAAAAGCTTGTCAATTCTTCAACGCAAACAGTATACCGGCCTTCGAAGCCACCTTTGCTTTATTGTTCTATGGTCTGTTTCTGTTCGCCAATGTGGAGGATTTTGTCGACATCAACGCCATCAGGATCTTTATTAGCAGAAATCCTGTACCTACACTACTTGGTGATGCTCTCCATTCTGTCCATCATAGGACTCTTCAAGGGAAAGGAACTATTTTGTGTTGTGCCCCGTTGCTTTACCAGTGGTACATCGCTCATCTGCCTCGAACATCGGAATTCCGTGACAACCCTGACAAACTTCGTTGGTCTCAAAGGATCATTTCTCTTACTCATAATGACATCTTTTGGTATGATCCTGTTTATGACCAAAATGTTTACATTGATAGTTGTGGGCCGTTCCCCAATGTACCACTTCTTGGTATTCATGGAGGGATCAGCTATAACCCTGTTCTTACTAAACGCCAATTCGGGTTTGCAATGAAAGAGAAGCCCAAGAGCATTCATGTATCCGGTTTCTTCTACCTTAATGAAAATGCCACTAATGAAACCAAGAATGAAGTTTGGTATGCTTGGGACACGTTCCACAAAAGTACCAAGGACGAGATGGGAAAACAAAACTGTGTGTCTTTGGAGCCATACCTTCAGTGGGTTCGATCTCGCACCCGTGACCTCAAGATGCCCTATATTCCCAAAATACTTCATCAGCCGACTATTGTATCACCATCTATTATTCCCATTGAACGCATGGAGGAGTACCAGGAAAATCTAGCAAGGATGAAGCTTGAAAGGGACACGTGGGAGTGGAAATATCATACCATCTGCATTAAGCAAGAGGAAATGAAGGAAAAGATGAAAGAGAAAGACGACTTGATCGAGTGGCTGGAAAAACGCGTAATTGATGAACCTTTGGCGCAAGAGAATTTATTTTTCTCTAGCACAAAGCCTACTGCTAGCACTCACGAGTATGCTTGTGTTCCTCCAACATCTGGTGCGTGGAAGGGAATTGTGGACAGTTTGGTCAGAGAGAATGACAAGTTGAAAAGACAGAAGAGGGGGCGTGAAGCAGGACACTCTTAGATGTGATCGCTTTGTAGGCTTAGCTGTTATTCCTATCTTCTTGTATTTTGGTCCTTTTTGGAACTATTGAAATCTACTATTTGTAACTTTTCTCAATATTTAATAGAATGAGACTTATGTTGAAAAATGGTTTTTCCTGGGTTCCTTAAAACCAATCACATTTGCATCACACTTTGCATTTTTTTGCTAAACTATCAATGTACTGACTTTGCTTTGCAGATTTTGTAGACATGGATGCCGCAGGAAAGAAAGTTTGGCCTTACTCTTTTGAGCTTCCCCAGCTTGAACAATTATTGTGGTTGGGTGACAAAGTCGAAGACCCATCAGCCTTTGCTGACAAGTATGGGTGCATCCTGCCACTAATGAGGCTCCCGGTAACTGAAGGACCTCTTGAGGTTTTGGCTCAGCTTTACCATCCAGCTTACCGTGGTTTCTTATTTCCTGAATTTCAATTGGTCCCAACACTAGAAGAATTCTCTGCCCTGATTGGAATCCCTGTCAGAGAAGCTCCAATTTTCTCTGGGATCGAGGCGATGTCGTCCATTAAGGAAATTGCTATGGCTACAAGGATCAGAGTCTCTGATATTCAAGCTAATCTAACCATCAAAGGAGGTCGATGTGGGCTACCCGCTTTGTTCTTGCTGGAAAAGGCCATGTATTTCAAGAACAGAGGAAATGAGGCACTGTTTGAATCAACCTTTGCTCTGATGATCTACGGGTTATTTCTGTTTCCAAACGCCAAAGATTTTCTAGACGTCCAAGCCATTCAGATCTTCACCATCAACAATCCAGTCCCAACTTTGCTGGCTGATGTCTATCACTCGGTTCAGACTAGATACTCAAGAGGGTGTGGGCCAATTGTCTGCTGTGTAGCTCTCTTCTACAAGTGGTTCATCTCTTATCTGCCAAAAACTCCCGCCTTCTGGAAGGTTGAAGATTGTGAAATATGGTCCAAGAAGCTAATGGAGTTAAAACATACTGATGTCGAATGGTACGACTCAACAGAAGAAGGAATCCTCATGATTGTTAGCTGTGGGGACTGCCCCAATGTCCCCTTAATGGGGAGAAATGGTTGTATCAATTACAACCCTGTTCTTTCCCGCCGCCAGTTGGGCCACATGAAAGAAGGACCCCCGGATAATGAGGACATGCATATGATGTACTTTGGAGAAGAGGAAGGATTTGAAATGAAACTGCGACTTGAACGCGCCTGGCGCCAGATCAATAGACAACTGTGGAGGGCCGAATGCCCTGTCACCGAAGCTCACCTACAATGGTCCCGTAACATAGCCTGTGTGATGAGGAAGCCATTTCCTCATCACGAAGCAACACCTGAGACCAAGCAGAGAATGGCAGACACTCTGACAGATTTGTTTCTCGAAAAGGAAAGGATCAAGGGTCGTATCGAGGAACTTGTGAAGAAGATCAATGAAGGAGATGGGGCATCCACTAGTGGATCCAATTTCTAGAACCTCCAATGTTGCCACTTTTTCTTTCAATGTTGTTTCCTTTTGTTGTTGTTGTTATTTCCTTTCTGTTGTGGGTGTGTCCCCACTTTTGTACCCAGAGCATGAAGATACTCTGCTCTTGATGTAATGGTTGCCAAATTTTCTTAATGAAGAAGATATTTTGACAAAATGCCATTGTTTACATTATTTGCAAAATTTATTTGGTTACTTGATAGTTTAGCCAGCATCTGCATCAGCATCCTCATTTACATCATGTCATAACATATGCACGTCTCCTTTTTTTATCCTTACCTTATGTCGCCATGTTGTCTCAGAACCGTCACACTGAATCATAAGCACGGCTACAACACTCGGGCCCAAGCTCGGTTGAAGATGTCAGAAACTTATGGGGAGATGGACTGAGTCAATAACGAGCTAACAGAAATACGAGGTGGAATGGGGTAGCTCTTGGAAGCCGTCAATATCTTGAGAGCAAAAATGGATACTCAGGCCACCGTAGTCTCCGAGAGCATCACCACTACAATAGAACCTCCTGTCATTCCTGTTGTGAACCCTACCTTGGGTATGCCTTTTGACTTCGTCTGCGCCACCGTTCCTCAATCTACTCAACAAACAGTACCTCTGGCCAATGAGACTCTACAGGCTATTCCCACTTTCACTCCACCAGCGGTACAGACACAGGCACATCCGGTTTTCCACAACCATCACCCTTACGATTACCTTGACGTATCTGAAGAGGGGGATGACCAAAATGAAAAGTTAAGAGAGAGCGTCGAGACGATGCAAAGGAAGATAAAGGCTATGGAAGGAAGTAACGCCTTTAGCACTGATGTAAAAGATATGTGTTTGGTTTCAGACCTGGTGATTCCCTCTAAATTCAAGTTGCCAAACTTTGAGCTGTACTCAGGCGCCACATGTCCCAGATCCCATCTGGTCATGTATTACCGTAGGATGGCGGCACATGTATGTAACGACAAATTAATGATACATTGTTTTCAAGACAGCTTGAAGGGTGCTGCCGCTAAATGGTACCTAAGTCTGGATCAATCTCGGGTCCGCTGTTTCCAAGATGTGACAGATGCTTTCGTGAAACATTACAAATACAATTTGGATTTAGCCCCTGACCGACGCCAATTGTTAAGTATGACCCAAAGCAGCACCGAATCCTTCAAAGAATATGCACAACGGTGGAGGGAAACTGCTTCCCAAGTTGAACCACCCCTGACTGAGAAGGAACTGGCAGACTGGTTTGTAGACACGGTGAAACCAGAATTCTACGAAAGAATGATCAGCAGCGTCAGTGCTAGTTTTGCTGATATCGTCGCAGTCGGTGTAAAAGTCGAGGCCAGATTAAAAAGCGGGAAGGTCGTAAGCTCTACAAGCACCAATGTCAAAAAGGCTCCCAGTAATTTTCACAAGAAAAAGGAAGGGGAAACCAATGCCGTCATGACAGGGAAAAATCAGAATCCTAGGTGGAAACAACCAATGCACCGACAACAGCCAGGTCCAAACTTCTCCCAACAACCAACTTACCCTATACAGTACGCTCAACAACCTTACATAGCAGCTGTTACACCTACTTTCAATCATCAAGCAGTACAACAAGCGCCAGCTTATCAAAGCACAGCTTATCAGCAATGGCCGAGAAACCAGAATTACCAACAGCAGAGACAGCTGGTTTCACAGCAGAATGCTCCTCAAAGAAGACAGGGGGCAACGTCCACATTCCCACCTATACCAATGTCTTATACTGAGCTCTACCCCTCTTTAGTGGAACAAGGATTGATCGTTACCAGACCTTTGGGACCACCAACTGAAAAGTCAATGTCGTTCTTCAATCCAAATGTGAATTGCGCCTTTCACCAAGGAGAAGCTGGTCACGATTTGGAAGGATGTTTAGCACTGAAAAATGTTGTGAAGAGATTGATGGAGAGGAATGTCCTATCGTTTGCAGACAATCAGCCAAATGTGAAAAGTAATCCTTTGCCTACACACGGGGCTACTAATGCCATTGAGGATGAAAAGAATGAGGCGTTAATTTTGGACGTAGCAAAGATCAAGACTCCTCTCAAGACCTTTCATGCTAAATTGTTCAAGGCTGGTTTGGTCAAAAGTTGCCATAATGACTGTGAGGAATGCAAAACCAATATAAAGGGGTGTCGTTTAGTGCAAGAGGATGTTCAGTGTTTGATCAATGAAGGTTTTCTACAAATTTTCAATAAGGAAAAAGAGAGTAAAATTGCAGTGATTGAACCTGTGTTTAACCTACCGAAGCCAAGGGATCAAGTACCTATGTTCAAGTCAGGTTCTGTGGTTCCTGTATTTAACAAACTCGTGCCGGTTTTCAACAATCCTGAGTCTGTTATTGCTTCCACTGCTAATCATTCCAAGCAATATGATACCCGACAACCTATTCCATTTAGGTTCAGAGGGACCAAGGCCGTGCCGTGGATTTGTGAGAATGTTATGGGTAACAGAAAACGAGAAGACGTGATTCCAAGGAAAGAGGTGGGAATCACTTTTGAGGACGTAGTTCCAAGGAATGAGGTGGGAACTACTATCGAAGATGTGTCAAGCATAGTTGGAACAGGGAAGGTAACCCGAAGCGGTAGAGTTTATACTCCGCCTGTCAGAGAAACTACACCCAGAGAGACCACCATTCCTATACCTCCTAAAGACAAAGGAAAGAAGGTAATTTCTAAAGAAGAAGATGAAGAGTTCTTGAGGATTATAAAAAGAAGTGACTATAGGGTGATAGATCAGCTTCATCAGACTCCGTCCAAAATTTCAATCTTGTCTCTACTAGTCAATTCGCCTATTCACAGATCAGCTTTACAGAAGGTACTGGCCCAGGCACATGTGGCTCAGGATATAACCGCTGGATAATTCGACCATGTCATTGCCAACATTACAGCTTGTAACACTCTCAGTTTCAGTGATGAAGAATTACCTCGAACGGGTAGAAACCATAACCTTGCCTTGCACGTGTCGGTGAAATGTCAAGAAGATACGTTGGCCAGAGTCCTTGTGGATACTGGTTCGTCTCTGAACATCTTACCGAAAAGAGCTCTTGAAAAGTTATCTTACCGAGGAGCTGCGATGAGACCTACTTCGCTTGTTGTCAAAGCCTTTGATGGCTCAAGAAGATCAGTGATGGGTGAAATCGAGTTGCCTATTTTAATTGGTCCACGGGTGTTCAATATTGTTTTCCAAATCTTGGACATCAACCCTGCCTACAGTTGTTTGCTAGGCAGACCATGGATCCATGAGGCTGGCGCTGTGACCTTTACTCTGCATCAGAAAATGAAGTTTGTAACCGATGAGAAATTGGTTATTATACATGGCGAAGAAGACCTGATGGTCAGCAACTTATCTTCCTTCCGTTATATCGAGGCCGATGAGGATGCTCTGGAAACCTCTTTCCAGGCCCTTGAGATAGCCAATGCCATTATGCTTGATGATAAGGAACCAGTGGCTCCCAACTGCCCATCTTTTGCCTCATTTAAAAGTATTCAATCTGCTCTGCAAAATGGTACCCCAGAAGGCTGGGGCAAAGTCGTCGAAATCCAAGAAAGAGAAAAGTACCAAGGGTTGGGTTACAAACCAGCTTTTGAGGAAAAAGACGCTCCAACAATGGGAGGACTGAAGATGATTCAAGAAATATTTGTCAGTGGAGGACATCAGGTCCATGCTATTATCGAGGAGGCCGAAGACGAAGACATCAACCATTTGGTTTTTCAGTGTGACGCCGCTTTGAGCAATTGGGAGTCTATTGAGATCCCTGTCTTGTACCCTATGCCAGAGTAATTTGTTTGCTTTGTTGTTGTTTTCAAATCCTTAGTCTTGCCCAAGGCTAGCGGATTATTTAGTATGGGCCACCACTTTCATTTCCTATTAATCAATGAAAATGATGTTTTGTTAATATCCTTGTCTTTACCTTACTGCATTTGCTTCTAAAAGAAAAATGGCAATCTTTTCAAAAACTACAGAAATTTTTTCATCTCGCATTTAATTTTTTATGCATTCTTAATAAAATAAGTCCCTCCATCATGCAGAGTGAATCCCAAACCCATTGTGTTCAATGACCCCGATCTCACTATTGACTTTGATTCACCTATCAATCAAGCCGGAGGTGAGGAGGATTATGAGAACCCTGATGATTTGGCAGAAATGTGCGAGTATCAATACACGAATCTTCAACCGCATGAGGAACAAGTTGATGTCGTCAATCTTGGTACCGAAGAAAAGAGGAAATAGGTCAAGGTTGGGCAGCACTTGGGGCAGAGATCAGACAACAGCTAGTACTACTTCTTGAAGAGTATGTGGATGTGTTTGCTTGGTCTTATCAGGATATGCCTGGCTTGGATACAGATATAGTAGTTCATAAGCTACCACTCAAGCCCGAATGTCCTCCAGTGAAACAGAAGCTTCGAAGAAGCAGACCTGACATGGCTCTCAAAATCAGAGATGAGGTTAAAAAACAACTGGATGCAGGTTTCTTGGCAGTTTCAAAATATCCTGAATGGGTAGCCAACATCGTGCCGGTAATGAAAAAGAATGGTAAAGTGCGGATGTGCGTAGATTACAGGGATCTCAACAAAGCCAGTCCTAAAGATGATTTCCCTCTACCGCATATCGACACTCTCGTGGATAATACAGCTAGTTTTGCAGTTTTCTCCTTTATGGATGGTTTCTCAGGTTACAATCAGATCAGAATGGACCCAGCCGACATGGATAAAACCACATTCATCACTCCATGGGGAACCTATTGCTACAAAGTCATGCCTTTCGGTTTGAAAAATGCAGGGGCAACATATCAAAGAGCCATGGTGACTTTATTCCATGATATGATCCATAAAGAAATTGAGGTGTACGTGGATGACATGATTGCTAAGTCTCAGAGCGAAGAGGAACATTTGGGCCATCTTCTGAAGTTATTCAAGAAACTCCGGAAATATCAGCTAAAGTTAAATCCGGCTAAGTGTACTTTCGGTGTCAGGTCAGGGAAGCTACTTGGTTTTATCGTCAGTCAAAGAGGAATTGAAGTAGATCCCGATAAGGTACGAGCTATTCAAGAGATGCCGGCGCCACAGACTGAATCTCAAGTAAGAGGGTTTTTGGGCCGTTTGAATTATATTTCTCGATTTATCTCCAATATGACTCCCATCTGTGAACCAATCTTCAAGTTGCTCCGCAAGGATCGGGCCGTAGAGTGGAATTCTGATTGCCAACAAGCTTTTGAAAAACTCAAGAAGTATCTACAAGAACCACCTGTTCTGGTGCCTCCTGTTCCGGGAAGACCTCTCTTCATGTACATGACCGTTTTAGAAGGATCCATGGGCTGTGTCTTGGGCCAACACGATGAAACTGGTCGCAATGAGCATGCCATCTATTACTTGAGCAAAAAGTTTGCTGATAGTGAAAGTCGTTATTCATTGCTTGAGAAGACCTGTTGTGCTTTAGCATGGGCCGCCGGGGGTTTGAGGCAGTATTTGATATGTCACACTACTTTGTTGATCTCGAAAATGGATCCAATAAAGTACATCTTTGAAAAGCCTGCTCAAACAGGAAGACTTGCGCGGTGGCACATGCTGTTGTCAGAGTATGATATCCAATATGTGGCTCAGAAATCCATCAAAGGAAGTGTTCTTTCAGAATATCTTGCCGATCAACCAGTTGAAGACTATGAACCACTCAAGTTTGATTTCCCTGACGAGGATATTATGGCAGTGAAAGATTGTGAAGAGTCAGGCTCTGAGGAAGATCCCAGGGCTAAGTATAGGTGGAAGATGATGTTCGACGGTTCGTCCAATTACAAGGGGCATGGAGTAGGTGTTGTTGTAATTAATCCGGAGGGTGGCTACACCCCTTTTACGGCTAGATTGGATTTTGGGTGTACGAACAATATTGCTGAATATGAAGCCTGCATTCTGGGTCTGGAAGCCGCAATCGATCTTGGAATCTGTTTTCTTGAAGTTATGGGTGACTCCGCTCTAGTCATCTATCAGATCAGAGGCGAATGGGAGACAAAAGATGAGAAGCTCATCCCTTATCAGGCATATGCCTTGGAGTTGATTAAATGCTTTGATGAGATAACCTTTCGTCATATGCCACGTACTGAGAATCATGTAGCTGATGCTTTGGCAACACTGGCTTCAATGTGGCAAGTTAGATTTATCAACGAAGATCCGGTAATCAGTATTGGAAGAAGGACTGAGCCTGCCTACTGCCAGTCCATTGAAGAAGAATCAGACGGTAAATCTTGGTTCCATGACATTCTGAATTATCTAAAGACTCAAGAGTATCCGGCCAATGCGTCCAGTCTTGATAAGAAAACCTTGCGAAGGTTGTCATCCAAGTTCTTCCTCAGCAACGGTGTGCTGTACAAAAGGAATCATGATATGGTTTTATTGAGATGTGTCGATAAGAGAGAAGCGGATTTACTGATTCATGAGATCCATGAGGGAGCTTTTGGCACGCATGCCAGTGGACATGCCATGGTTAAGAAGATTTTGAGGGCTGGATACTATTGGTTGACTATGGAGACTGATTGCATCCAGTACGCTAGAAGATGCCATAAATGTCAGATTTATGCGGACAAAATGCATGTTCCTCCTACTCTGTTGAATGTGCTATCATCACCCTGGTCGTTCTCTATGTGGGGCATCGATATGATTGGGGCAATTGAGCCTAAAGCGTCTAATGGACATCGCTTTATTTTGGTGGCTATAGATTACTTTACCAAGTGGGTGGAAGCCGCCTCTTATACGAACGTGACTAAGCAAGTAGTTGCCCGCTTCATTAAGAATAACATCATCTGTCGTTATGGAATCCCTAACAAGATCATAACTGACAATGGGACAAATCTGAACAATAAGACAGTGAAGGAACTGTGTGACAATTTCAAGATTGAGCATCACAATTCTTCACCCTATCGTCCCAAGATGAATGGAGTTGTCGAAGCTGCTAACAAAAACATCAAGAAGATCCTGCAGAAGATGGTCAAGACTTATAAAGATTGGCATGAAATGTTACCATATGCTTTGCACGGATACAGAACTTCGGTCCGAACTTCGACATGGGCAACCCCCTTTTCTCTGGTTTATGGAATGGATGATGTTCTTCCCATTGAGGTTGAAATACCGTCTCTAAGAATCCTAATGGAAACTAAACTGGATGAAGCAGAATGGGTCCAAGAAAGATATGATCAGTTGAACCTCATTGATGAGAAGCGACTGACTACTATGTGCCATGGTCATCTGTATCAGAAGAGAATGAAGAGAGCATTTGACAAGAAGGTCCGTGTTTGAGAATTTCGAGAAGGAGAATTAGTACTCAAGAAGATTCTGCCATCTCAAAGGGATGTTCGAGGAAAGTGGGCGCCTAACTATGAGGGTCCATTTGTAGTAAAAACTGTGTTCTCAGGAGGTTCCTTATTCCTCACAACGATGGATGGTGAACAACTCGCACACCCCGTGAATGCTGACTCAGTACGAAAATATTACGCCCAAAAAGCTCGCTAAGTCAAAAACCAAAAATGGCAACTTAGGCAAGAAAAGGGTATCCCGGTGGGTCATAACCTATGAAGGAGACTCAGGCAAAAGTTAGGGATTAAATAAAAAAGAAAAGGGCTCGCTAGGTTGAAAACCCGAAAGGGCGGCCTAGGCAAAAAAAAAAAAGAGAACGTCCCGGTGGATCGAAAACCCAAAAGGGCGGTCCAGGCAAAAATTAGGGACAAAGGCGTTTCACTGTGTTAGATAGGGTGTCACCTACATCCCGATGTTCATGAAGAAAGTCAAAGTTCAAATTTCTCTCATCAACAGCAAAGATTGTCAGGACTCTTAGTCAATAGGGAGAGTAGTGGTCATTGAATACGATGTAACCTTTTCCCAAATTTGCCATTTTTCAATTGTAATGTTCCATGGAACTTTGCTATTGGCAAGTTACCATTCTAATGAAATCAGATTTTGAACCATTCTTTGTTTGATATTTATCATTACTCTAATACTTTCCTTGTTATGCAAAACTTCATTTATTCATTAATAACAGTTTTGAAAGCGGAAAATGTTTGAAAAAAAATCTTTTGAGAAAACACGATAAAAGTATACATTTTGCTTTGACATTAGGGACGATTTAGTGAAATCATTTGCCTCTTCCAAAGGCTCAGTTTGCGACAAAAACACTGATAAATCATCTGGAGTGAACTTGTTGTAAAAAAGAAAGTTTGGCAGTACTTCCCCGAATCAAACATTTTAAGTAATGACTGACCACCGGTACAAAAGACTTCTCCCCAGTATCTTCACAGATGTTTGTCGGAAAATACGAACTCTTATTTTCCCAGTGAAGTCAAGACATTCCCGAATCATCTCCAAAACTTTGAACTTTAGTGCGAAGGATATGTCATCTTTCCTCTCGCTGTTCCCTGTCGGTCATCTCTCGTTAGAGTCGTTTCTTGCATATTATTAAGCATTGGCATCATATCATGGCATGGTGCATCTTTGCATTTATTTGACTTGAGTGTAAGGACCTCATATCTCTTCGTCTCCTTCACTGGTCTTCAGACCTTTGTCTGTGTATCACTTGCGTCCGGTCTTCACCTTCGTACGCCAGATCCGACTCTCTATGCTTTATTCCCCAGGAAGTCCAATCTTCGCTTATGCAACCCCGGTATTGACCTATCTGATATCCAATCCAGCTGTCGACGCCAACCATAAGTCCAGTAATCACTGGCGTTGATTTTCAGGTCACCTATGAACCTAAAACCTCGGTCACCTATGAACCATAAGTTCAGTAATCACTGGCGTTGATTTTCAGGTCACCTATGAACCTAAAACCTTGGTCACCTATGAACCATAAGTCCAGTAATCACTGGCGTTGATTTTCAGGTCACCTATGAACCTAAAACCTTGGTCACCTATGAACCTAAAACCTTGGTCACCTATGAACCATAAGTCCAGTAAATCGCTGGCGTTGATTTTTAGGTCACCTATGAACCTTGGTCACCTATGAACCTAAAACCTTGGTCACCTATGAACCATAAGTCCAGTAATCACTGGCGTTGATTTTCAGGTCACCTATGAACCTAAAACCTTGGTCACCTATGAACCATAAGTCCAGTAATCACTGGCGTTGATTTTCAGGTCACCTATGAACCTAAAACCTTGGTCACCTATGAACCTAAAACCTTGGTCACCTATGAACCATAAGTCCAGTAATCACTGGCATTGATTTTCAGGTCACCTATGAACCTTGGTCACCTATGAACCAGAACCTTGGTCACCTATGAACCATAAGTCCAGTAATCACTGGCGTTGATTTTCAGGTCACCTATGAACCTAAAACCTTGGTCACCTATGAACCATAAGTCCAGTAATCACTGGCGTTGATTTTCAGGTCACCTATGAACCTAAAACCTTGGTCACCTATGAACCATAAGTCCAGTAAATCGTTGGCATTGATTTTCAGGTCACCTATGAACCTTGATCACCTATGAACCATAAGTCCAGTAATCGCTGGCGTTAATTGTCAGGTCACCTATGAACCTTGGTCACCTATGAACCAAAATCTCAGGTCGACTATGAACCTCGTTTCTTATCCAGTTCATATTGTTTCCTTAACCTTATTCCCCAGCCAAAAGTCCAGTCATATTATCTGGCGCACGAGTTCATTTCTACCTTTTCTGGCTTTTCTTGAAGATCCCGTTTGAACTCTTCAGTACAAGAAATCCCTAGAAAATATTTTGCTGGATGCTCATCCTTTTGTTTTAAACTGATCCCCAGTGGAGATCATGCCTTCTCTCTAGTTTCACGCTCAGTAAGAATGTGTCTTACTTCCCCAGTGTCGTCCGGTCACGTATGAACCTGTCGTCCATCTCCTGGATCTTTCCCCAGTGGAGAATAGATTTCGGGCTCTCATCTCCAGTGAGGACCTGTAAGGTTTCCCCTCAGCTCTATCTTTCTATCCCCAGTCTTTCCTCAGAGTCTCCCCAGTAAGTCTCTTTTGTTGGTCAACCTGTATCCCCAGTGGGTTTTCCTCATGAATACTAACCTTCATCCTTTCCCAGTAAGCTCTCTGTGGTGGTTTGCTCTTCACCTTCGGTGTCTGGTCTGTCTGCATCTTTGCACTATCATCATTTCATCATACTAGAAGTTCATGACATGTCAGCATTTGTATTGTCCCTCGCTTGTCCTTAACATCTGCATTCCATCTAAGGGCAAAATTTTCGGTTTGCTATATTTAAATACCTTTCACCTTGATGTCTCGAGGAATTCCATTCCTCGCGACCATCTGGCAAAGCTATTTAAATAGGGGCAACTGTTGTACCCCAAATTTTACCTCTTAGATGTCATGACATCTTGCACAGACATTTAGGATCAATCATATATGCATTGTTTAAACGGACCCATATCTTGCAACTTGTTTCTCTTATGATTGAAAGTAGGGTTTGCACAAAGAAACTCAAGGCCTCCTAAGGTATTCTTCGGCTCCATATAATCCTCACAAAGATTCACCAGTTGTTTAAAACCAAGATCCCAAGGCTTTGAATCAACAAAAGGATCACCAGACCAAAGTATGGGATTAGAGTTTAACCTGAGGAATTAATGAAGAATTTTGCCCTGTCAATTCAAGAAGTGCTTGGTTCATAAACCATTTGAGTTACCTACACCCAAGAGGTCTCACTCAGCAAGAATTCAGGGTCATCTGGCTCTCATCATGTTTTGTTTGAACCACAATCACACCCTATCTCCAAATTAGGGTTTCCACAAGACACATGGATCATTGGGCCTTGATTGTCATCAGGAGGTGCCTCCAAATCTTAAATCATGATTCCATAAGTTGATGGACATCCCCAAAGGTCTTCTAGGAGCCTTGAATGTGAAGGAAGAAGCAAGATCACAAGTTTTATCTCAAGTACATTCACAGTCCAAATTAGGGTTTTTGACTGAAACCCTAATCTTTGGGATTTTGACCCAAATGAAACCACCAATGCCTTATATCATCCTAACATGTCTTGTTGAGGATTTAAAGTACCAAGGACAAGTTTCAAGAAGTTTCTTGCAAAGGAAGCAAAATTATGATCACAAAACCTTTCAAAAGTGGGATTTTCCCCTAATAGCAAAAATGGAAATGATCATAACTTCCTAACCACACATCCAAATTGAGCCACTCAAAGCTCATTGGGAAGCTCTCTTCAAGATCTACAATTGTTTCAATATGACTTTTCTCCTAAAAATGCATGGTTTTTAAGTTATAGAGCTTGCAAGCCAAAATGTCCAAGGACTTAGTGAAATTTCAGCATTTTTTACCATAATGAGCAGCTGACTTTAACTCAAATTTTCACATTGATCCAAGCCTCAAATCAAAAATCTTTGAACATGAAAGTTATAGAGGGCAATGAGAGCTTTCCAAAGAGTACTAGAACTCCTCCATCCATCAAGGGAGTTGGGAGTTTCGAAGAGTCAAAGATGTGGGCCTCATTACTTAACATTCAAGAAACTAACTTTTGAGTTTTAGTTCAAACACTTCCCTAATCACCAATGTCCATCAATTCTGAGTTTTAATGGCTCACTTAACATCTAACCAAGCCTTTCCACGAAATTCAAACTGAATTGACATTTAAATAGTGATGTATGACTGAGTTGTGCAAGTGGAAGGGAGAGAGAGAAACTTTCCAAAGGAGGAAACATTAGTTTATTCATGGATCAATGCACCTATCAGCTCACAACAGTTCTGCTCAGAAGACTCAGAGATCTTTGGAAGATTTCTCGCTGCAAGTTTGAAAATCCTCACGAAAAAAGGAAGGGCAGATTTGGAACTTTTAGCAAGTTGGCCATACCTTGAAACCTCACACTTTCCCTATAAATAGCAGTCCATCCTGCTTGTATTGAACACCAACACTCTTCACAAAAACACTCTAAAAAGCTTCTAAGCTCAGAGCCTTGTCAAGTAAGAAAGGAGGAGGTGAACTTGAAGAGGTTGCTTCTCACCAGAAGGGAAAGAAACCAGTTCATACTTAAAGGTGCAGTGGACATATTCCACTAGGTAATCCCATTTCTCACACTCCATATTCAACATTCATGCTCATGTAGGTTGATATTGCCATTATGTTATATTTCTGAATATTCGCATGATGCTGTTGTGGTATTATTCCATTTATTGTTCTTAATGTGAAGTTGCTGTGTTCATAGTTCAGTTGCTTTGTATCCATGGTAAGCCATGTATCAAGACTTTATTTGTTGTTGCTCATTGGTAAGCAGGGATGTTATCATCCTCATTATCATTAATCCCTAGCATTTTGGTTGAGATGTTTTGAAACTCATTTTACTTGTTGTTGAAGTTTTGAACTGCTCTAAAACCTGTCCTTTTTATGTCAAACTGTTTGGACTACTAATGGCAGGATTCTTGCTCATGTCTCATTTAAGGGTAATCCTTTGTTTTGCTATTCATGTTGCTGTCAGAGATTGAATGTTTTGTTATTACTACTAACTGTTAAGATGCAAGCTTGTTTTCTTAAACTCATGTTGTTACCCTTGGTTTAACATTTGAGGTGTTGATGTAATGATAGTAATGGTATGCTTCTGAAACATCTCCAAACACATTTGGTATTAGGTTGAGTTTTGTCCTGCTTAGGGATTACTTTGTTCCTTTTCCATTCACCTTGCTACCATGTACTTGTTTAGCTTTGATGTTTGCCTTGTATCAAAATGGCTTGCTTTTGTGTTGATGCTTGTTGAATGCTGTCTTTGAGCATAGAAGCTGTTTTTGACTCAGTCTGTCATAAAGACTATCTTTGGTATCTCTTCTTGTGTTTGCTCGTATTCAGATGTGCACATAAATAATGCCATGCTACTTATTTTGGGCTAAGTTCCTTTATGCATTAGTGACTGACATGTGAGCTAGATATTTCATAAAGGGTTGCTTGCTGCCATCATGCCTAATGTATGTTTAACTTTTGTGTGCAAAGTATGTGGATAAGCTGAAGAGAAGCCTGATACATTGTTGTTGATGTGTGAAATGCCCTCTTTCTGTCTCTTAAATATCAGACTGCTCATGTGTTTTGAGTTTTGTCTCTAGGGGCAACAAAAAGAATCAGTTGAAGATTCATTTTATGATGTTGCATCCATATGGTTTCTCAGACTTGCTAACTATGTCATGATAATGCCTTCCCCTATTTTGTCACCTTGCTAACACAACTTTACATAAATCTTGTTTTGCGTTTCACTTTGTTTTGAGTTGGAAATAGTTGCCTTGATTATTTATATGTAAGACATCATGCTATGTTGTGTGTTTGTAATGTATGTATTAACTGTCAATCTGCTCCTTAAGGTGTGTTAAAGTTGTGAATGTGTATCTTCTTGCTAAGTTGTGCAGTCAATGTGTGTATGTAGATCTGTCAGTGTGTTATCTGTCTGAAACATGCAATATTTTGGTTGGCCATTCAGTTATGTTATACATCATAAGTTAGTTTTGATTGTGCATATGGTAAATCTTGATCTTATGGCTGCCAACTATTTTGAACCAATTTGACCTATGTGGGTAAGGTCAAGTTGGGATTTGTTGACTTCTTGAAGTAACTTTACCATATCCTGCAGCTTATCTCATATTTTGTTGTTGTGAAAGCTTTTTGTCCTATACATGTATGAATTGCTATGTATTATAACAAGGCATGGGCATATTCTTGAAGCACCTCTAATCCAGCCATGTTATTTATGTTGAGTTAGTGTGAATTATGAGTTGTTGACTGATGTATGAGACACCCATTTCCTGAAGTCCTTGCTTGGTACCACCATGCCTTACCTGCTATATTCTATATGTGTGCAGACTTTTCATCTTCTATTTAGAAGTATAAGATAACTTTTGGCCTGCCTTGTATCCAATGTGTTCAAACTGTTGCTTTATTGTGTCATTAAAATTATGTATGCAAAATTATGGATAAATTGTTATGAAGGGAAGCGACTATGGAATGCATTCCCAACCCCTGCTTGTGTGTTCAAACTGTTGCTTTATTGTGTCATTCAAACTGTTGTTATTCTTTGAAATCAATGCATTGTGCTCTGTTAAGCCTCTAAGGTTGGCATGCGACGATTTCCATGTCTTAGGTTGTTTTGGTCTTCTATGTTCTGCCATCATGATGCTGAAGTTTCCATTCATTTTGAATTAACTGCCATTGTAAATTTCAATGTTGAAAATGACACATTTCACTCCATAGCCAAAAATGGTAATCTTGCATAAGGACTTGTTACTTTTCTTCTGTGTTGAATCATGATTTCTTAACTATATGCTTGTCAAAGTTTCACAAGATTTCATGCACAAACTAATATGCTATGCACATAATGTTGTCATTCTGATTTATAACCAATTGCAAACCTGAAGTTCATGAAATATATGCCTTGCTAAAGTTTGTTTTACATATGTGCTTGTCTAAACTTCATAGTGATGCACCTTTGTTCATATCATGTCATAATCATATGCTTGATATCATCATGCCATTTGTTTTACCTTTAAAAAATACATATCCATGTTGATTTATTTCATTGGATTTGTCTCTGAAGATCTGTTCAGCATGAGCTCAAGAATTGCCAACTGTCATTCATGTGCATACTCAACTCATGTAAACCAATCTGTCTTGTTTTAATTCTTTTTGTCTCTTCAAAATTGGTTTTGCTTTTGACTCATAAGAACAATCCTTGACAGTCTTCCCCTCAAGTGGCAGAGGTTATGATTTTGTTTGATAAATCTATTTTGTGGAAGTGAATTGGTGTAAATTAATGTCAATACAAGTAGGATAGAAGATTGTTGTTTTGCTATATGATGATAAATTGCTCCAGCTGTACCGTCTGCCAAGGAAGTTCTGCAGGTTCGTGTTTTGGTTGGACAAGGGAAGTTTTTGATCTTTAGTGGCAACGGTTGTTTTCTTTAGGTCACACGCATAGACTCAAGTATTTATTGAGTGAAGTTTTATACCGGATGTACCAGCCACCCCAGTGGCAAGCACACACATACACACGCCCATTTGACCACCAGGACTGGGGTTCGAATCTCCCTCGCCCCGGTCCTTTGTTTTAATTTTCTAAAAATGCCCTTGTTTCATATAAATTGTTTTGTTGCCAAATAAAGTCAAGATGCGCGAATGGTTGGTTTGGTAGTGGTTTTGAGCTGTACACATTAGGTCACGGGTTCAATACCCATGGGAGTCACTTCCCTTTATTTTTATCACTTATTTATCTCATGTTTTATGGTTTATGCCTCATTTTTCAAACACTCATAACTCAACCATTTTTTATCCTTTTTCACTCATTCTTTTTGCTAAATGTTCCTTAACATGTATACTTCTTGAATGTAAAAAGAAATTGATGAAAACAAACATTTGTGAAGCATTTATTGATATTGGAAGTAAGATACTTCTTAGGTTTTTTTTATGAATACCCTTGACTGTTTTGAGTTCTTTCACTATGTTATCTTGTTCATTTTGACCTAATGATGCCTAATGTGTATGGTTCTCACCTTGTATGGCATTTTAAACTTTGTTCCACTTTAATACTTTGTTGCATCTTCATGTAAATATCCCACAAACTTCTTGTTTCAAAAACTGTTATTCTCCCAATTCCAAAGGAAAGTTCTCCTAGATTGACTCATAAGTCAATAAACAAATCACACACCATTTTTGGCCTCCTAAGAGCCACATTCCCCCTAGGCCTCCTAAGAGCCTTTGTCCTATTTGGCCTCCTAAGAGTCATCTTCCTCCTAGGCCTCCTAAGAGCCTTTCTCTTGGCCTCCTAAGAGCCATGAATCATAACTTAGAAATAGGATAGAGTTTCTAAACTCTATGTGGACTCATCACATTGAGTATCCACTTTTTCCCCATTATAACTTAGACTTAGAGAGTTTCCTTAAACTCTAAATGAGCTCATACTCATTTCCCCTGGGAACTTTGGCCATAGTCAATGGTTCCTCAAATTCATCCTTAGTTAGGTGAACTACGGTTGCTCTGATTCTTTAGTCAGATACGTAGGCACAAGATGCGACGTCTTGGCGAGCAAACTTAGTGTACATACCTAGGTATTTACCTTAGCATAGATATCTTTAGCAAGCAAACATAACATAACACAACTTAAACAAGAGGTTCCTGTAGAGTACTACAGATACTTAGGGTGCTAATATCTTCCCTTTGTATAACCAACCCCCGAACTCTAGATCTTTCCCCTTTAGGTTTTTTTTAACGATCTTGAACCTTTCCTTTGGATAAATCAAAGTCGGTTGTAAAAGAAATATGATGCAAGTTAATCCATAACTTGTTATCCGATTTTCACCGCAACACTCAAGAAAGCAAAAAACGCAAACCTTTTCATGAAGGGAAGCAATAATACCTTTACGAGCAAGGTTAACACGAGTTGGGAGTCTATCTCGAATTAACCTCCAACAGGAAATCTTAGTCTTCAGTGGAATACGAGTTCTCCGAACGGCCTTTAGAAGCAAAGCTTCCGATTGAGAAAGAAAGGAACCATGCGGATCTGCAGTGAGGAGAGCATAACAAGAACGAACCGTGAACACCTTCAAATTATCCATCCGCCACTCCCAAACGTCCGGAACATCGTAACTGATTTATTGACAAAGAACCAAATTTTGAAGATCAGAAACAGAATCCTGATCAACGACGCCTCCGACCCTCCAACAGACCTGCACAGCCCACTCCCAACTCTGATGGACCCAAATACCAAGATCCGTAACAACAGAGTCCTTGTTGACTATAACAACATAGAGACCTGGCCATAAGTCTTTTAGTAAAGCATCCCCACACCAAGGAGAAGTCCAAAACGGTATTCTGTCTCCACAACCGATAACAGGCACAACAGCAGACAAGAAATTATTAGGAGAACCAACCTTTCTAAGATTAAGAACATCACGCATCCAAAGCGACAAAGGAAAGTTAGGAACAGTAGCAGACTCGGGCTGCATAACCAGGGATTGAAGCATACCGTACCTACTATTCAAAAATAACCTCCAAACCTCTTCTCCACCAGTCAAGAATTTCCAAAGCCATTTCATCAATAGAGAATCATTAAAAGATCCAATGTGTTTAATTCTGAGACCACCCTTCTCAATAGGTTTACACAGCAAGCTCCATTTAACCCAAGCAATGCTCCTTTTAACCGAAGAAACGGACCAAAGAAAACGCCTTTGGATCGCTATAATGTCATTAATAACTTTAGTAGGAGCCTTGAAGAAGGAAAGATAGTGGATAGGCAAATTGGCCAGGACAGAATTGATCATAGTAACCCTGCCACCTATAGACATGTTCCTCCCAACCCAAGTATTAAGCCTAGCCCTTAGAGTAGCCAAAATGGGTTGCCAAAACGACGATCTCCTATGGTTTCCGCCAACGTTAATTCCAAGAAACTTGAAAGGTAACGCACCAGATTTGCAATAAAGAAAACTTTCAGCAGCTTTAATGAAAAGACGGTCAATACCAACTGCAAAGATACAGCTTTTGGAGAAATTAATTTTTAAACCAGAAACCGTTTCAAAACCCCTTAAGACAATCTTCAGGGCCCAGAGATTAGGATAACCACCATTACAAAGAAGCAGTGTATCATCCGCAAATTGCATAATTTCAACGACTGCATCATTAATGCCATAACCATGCCACAAGTTTGAACTAGAAGCGCGTCTGACCATAACAGCCAACGCTTCCGCAACCAACACAAAGAGGAAAGGCGCAAGCAGGTCACCTTGCTTAAGACCTCTCGAAGCCTGGAAATCCACCGACGGGCTGCCGTTAATAAGAACAGAAACGAAACTACTACAAACCGAGCCTTGAATCCACTTTATCCAATTAGGACCAAAATTCATTGATTTAAGAACATGGATCAAGAAATTCCAATCAACGCAGTCATAAGCCTGCGCGAAATCAACCTTAAAAAGAAAGCACTGGTTTTTGAGTCTCCTAGCCGAATCCATCACTTTGTTTGCTAATAGGACACCGTCCAACAAATTTCTCCCAGGAATGAATGTTGTTTGGGCCGATGAGACTAAGACAGACATATAGGGAGAAAGCCTCGCCAACAACAGTTTGGAAATGATTTTTGATATGCAATCCACAAGGCAAATTGGCCTATAGTCCCCAAAATCAAGAGGACTATCGATTTTAGGGACCAAAGTAAGGAAAGACGAAGCGAACACTTTAGGCAGAACACCTGTAGCAGAAAAATGCAGGATGCATTTGATAAAATCAGGGGCCACAATATCCCAGCAATCTTTGATGAACTTAAAGGAGAATCCATCAGGGCCCGGGGATTTACCATCGTCACACGCAAAAACAGTCGTACGAATTTCATCCGGGGAGAAAGGCAAATCCAATTTGCAGCTGTCCTCCAAACTTAACTTAGTAATGTTGCTCAGATCCATAACAGGTCTAGAATCATCCTCACGTTTGAATTTAGCATTAAAGAACTTGAGAGCCTCCTCCTTTAGATACATAGGATCTTCAATGAGATTAGCTCCCGAACCAACAGCCGATATGAAATTCACCCTGGTCCTAGATTTCATAGCCGCATGGAAAAACTTGCTGTTAACATCTCCATCTATCAACCACTTAGATCTACTTTTTTTATAGATCATACTTTCACGAATACGCAGATTGCACCACAAATCCTCCTGAACCTCCCCCTTCTTTTTGATTTCCTCCTCTGATAAACTGTCCAAACTTCCCTCCAAAGCCTCATCGAATTCGGAAATGGAATCTATAATGCTCTCAATTTTTAGGTCCAGCCAGCCAAAGACGTTAACATTCCACCATTTCAGTTTAGCTTTCAGAGCAAAAAGCTTTTCCTTCAAGACGAAAGTCGGAGAACCATAAAAGGAGAAGGAATCCCAAGGCTCGCGAACAAAAGATTTGAAATCCTTATAATCCAGCCAGCAATTAAAAAACTTAAAAGGTTTTGGACCCGAGTTATAACCAAAGGACTTGAGCCAAACAGACCTGTGATCCGAGATATCACGCTTACCGACTGCTTGAGCCCTGAACTCCCAACAATTTATAATGAAGTCATCAACAAGAAACCTATCCAGCCTACTACAACTCACACCATTAGCATTGAACCAAGTGAAACGGTTACCAACAAACGGTAAATCAATTAAAGCCATCTCTTCAATAAAGGCACTGAACTCAACACACTCTCTAGTTGAAGAGATGATCCCACCCTTCCTTTCATCCCTAGATTTAACAGAGTTAAAATCCCCCCAACTATCCACTTGCCACCCGGGTTACGATTTTTAAACTCCACAAGGTCAGCCCAAAGTCTACATTTATCCCTAAGACCACAGGGGGAATAGACATTGACGACATACAAGGTAATGTTCTTCCACATAAGAACAGAACAAAGAAAACCATTACCTTTAACAGTTGAAACCGGCTGAAAAACACCTTCCCTCCAAAATGTCAAGAGACCACCTGCTGCACCTACTGAACCACAAGCAGACCAACCACAACCTCCTTTGCCCCACATGCTTCTAACCATCGCCTAAGAAATACAAGGAACCTTAGTTTCTTGAAACAAGCATAAATCCACATTGCCTTTTGACAAAAAATTATGAATCCTGCTTCTTTTCAGAGACAAGTTACACCTGCACACATTGTATGACACATTGATCATTGATCACCGACTTGCACACCCTTGCTTCCTGCGAAAAGACACCTATCACGGTTCTCAAGTTCTCTGATAACACCCTCGAAGGCCTCCTCATCTCCATCAGCTTCAATCCCCAACAGTTTTACTGATTCCAAAATCTTTCGAGGGACATCGTCCAATTCCTCCTTGCATCTTGCATTACCCCTACAAATATCAGAGTCGTCTATCGAATAGAGATTATCAGATACAGCAGAAGGCTCAACAGCTTCAACAATAGGGGGAAGAGGAAAACGACCCTTCTGAATAAGCTTTAATCATTTTCTGGTTTTGGAAGAGCACCTCTTCGACCTAACAGCTGGCGACGAATTGATAAGGGAGGCATAGAAAGAAGGGGAGAAAGGGAGTTGGGCTTTGTAAATATCAACTAACTATTTTTTCTTCTTGCCTTTAGGCCCAACAGCACTATCCAAATTCTCAAATCTTTCAAAAAAAATTTCACTAGGCTTAACAGGGCAGCCCATTTCAGCGCTAGGGCCCAATGGAACACCAACAATATGAGAGTCAACATTAGGGGAACTAGCCTCACCAACGCGCAGACCAACTAGATTAGTGGGACCCGACACCAAAATGTCTCTGTCATCACAATTTGAGGAGACATCAATGTCCAACATGCCAAAATGTGCCTTTTCAGATAGAACATCATTAACCTTGGAACTGACACACTCCCCCCTACTGCACCTACCTCCAAGCTTTCACTAACATGTGAAAAGTTATCTGACACACCCATCTGTAAAGTTGACTCAAACAAATTGCATGAGTCTTCACCATCAAACCTTACCCCTGAGTCATTGATATCCTCCACGCTGTCAGAAGCATCAGAAAAGCCTCCTTCACCTACTACGCCATCCGGACCGGAAACTTCCTGACCGGAAAATTCCCCTGAATCGAAAGACGTACCATCTTCAACAAAAACCTTCTTTTTAACGATCGCGAAGTCACGAATAACTTCCACCAGATGAACATCGAAGGCGACTCCATTGATTTCAACCTTGAGATTTTCCTCCAAGTAACAATCTCGATCAGTGTTCACACGAAGAACGGCAACATCAAATCTTTCTCTCTTAGTAGTAGATTCGTCACAGCAAATAAACCTCCCAACCACCCCGGCTATCTTTTCAAACGCAGAGTTGTTCCAAGCGAAACATGGAAGCCCGAAACACATGACCCAAGCAGACCTGCTTGTAACAACAACATCAAGGGTCCATGGTTTAATCTCGCTAAATCTTTTCCCGATCCACTCTGCCGCCTCATGAACAAAACAACGTAAATCTCCTCCCATGCAATCTTCTAACAAGCACTTGCTGGCCCCAAACGGAGTAACTTTCACATTAAAGAAACCTTCCTCATGGAGAAGATGTTGCATCTCCCAAGGATCACCACCATCGACCAAAGTACCAATGAAAGCTTTTTCAAATCTTACCACATCTTCCTGATTAACTTCTACCTGAACTAAACTCCTTCGAAGATCTATGGTAGGCCCGATCGACTGAATATTCCTACCGCCCTGGACAGCTTGAGCAAACGAACATTCCGGCACTACAGGCAAAGATGAACCTTGCAGTTGAATGGGACCACCACCCCCAGCCCCATTTTGCCTATTCTGCGAATCATGTCTATCCCCAGAACCACGGTTGAATCTTGGAATATTGGCGAAAATCTTTTTACCATGTAGCTGGATGTTATCAAGTTTCACAGCCATGATCCGAGCATCATGTATTTTTCTGAACTTTGCAAAGCCAAACCTCCTTCCTCTCTTATCTTTCCTAGCCGGAATAAAAACCTCAGATATCAACCCATACGCTTTAAACACTTAGAACATATCTCTAGCACCCAAACTTCCAGGAAACTCCGTGAAGAAGAATGAGGTTAAGGGCTCTCCCCCTTCTGCACCTCTGTCGTTTCTTTCTTTCCAAACAGAAGCCCTAACCATGTTAACGTTAAGCTTCTTTCTGTTAACCACATTCCACTCCATTAAAGCCGCAAAACAAGAGAACCAGAAAAATCCCAAAACCAGAAAGAACAAGGACTAGAAAACACAACCGAGAGCTAAAGAAACACCGAACCAGTACCAAGGCCCCAAGCCCTAAGGCTTGGAATTTAAGCCAAAAATACTGATTAAGTTCAAAAGCCTCTGGAGATGTTGTTACTTGTTCCTGTGATTCTGACGGCCATTCATTCAATTTTACATAAATGGCATCCTCATTAATGATTGACGAGACAATTTTATAGTGCAGTCAAGTCAGATTTGTTTCAATTTTTTATTTAAATTTATTGCTTTCTTAATTAATATAATAATTTTAAATACTCTAAATATTTATGGATTTAGTTAAATGAAAGAAAATATTATTTGAAAATCAAATTCAAACCAATCTTCTTCTTCCTCTTTTTTTCTTACTGCAACTCTAACAAGGCAAACGAATTTATACAAACATAACATATAACATATGTTAAATGTCATTCAAAAATAAGATTCTTTTTCATGTCCTATACCTTCTACTTTACTCAATTCACCAAAACAAAAATTAATTTTACCTTTAACGTTAAGTAATGTTAATCAAACTCATCTTCTCCTTTAATATCTACTCCTTCCTCAAACTTTCATTTCGATTTCGTACAATCTTTCAACTGTTTATCTTACATTTTTCAACATAAACATTAACTCCTTCTATTAACCCTTTTCAATAAATTCACCCTTCACCCTAACTTAACATTGATGAACTAGGAAATACTATACCCTATTACACTAGATTTGTATTTTTTATTCAGATTTTTTCATTTGGGTATGGAGTTGGAAAAGGTATTGAGATGGTGTCATTGGAATCTTTGGATAAAGGGTTTGATTTGGCTAGTGATTTTCTTTTGAGTTTGCTAAGGGAATACGTGAGTGTGGTGGTGATAGTAGGAAAATGTTGGTGGTGATTATGGATTAATAAAATGTTAATTTAAGATTAAATGTAAAATTTAGGGACATTATTAATAAGGATGTCATTTATGCAAAATTGAAGGGATCCTGACTAAATTCTAAATGATACAAAGTTTAAGGATAAAAAAGTTTTTAAAATGGAGGATTTAAAAATTAAAAATCATCAAAGTATGAGTAACAAAAGTGTATTTAAGTCAATAAATAATTTGTATTTCATGTTAATAGTATTTTGAATCATTCAAGTGCTATAACTAGTTAACACGGGGGTGTAACCGGTTATAGCAAGAGAAATTTCACTTATGAGTTGTAGAAAAAGGCCAAACTTTGCAGCTGTAATCGATTAATATCTAAGGCTAACAAGTTCATACTGAAAGCATTATTATCTTCATAACAGTTGTAACTGGTTAAGTAAATGGTGTAACTACTTACACACTCGATTTTAACATTTTTCTATTATGTAATTACTTATTTTAAGTCTTAATCATTTTGTAACACTTGCATACATGTCTTAGAGGCATTCTCATCTCAAAGTAATGTTAATATCACTTTTCACCCTCAATTATATATATATATATATATATATATATATATCAATTTTTCTCTTTCACTATCCACATTCTAATTTTCTCAATCATTGTTCGCCAATCTTATGGTTCAAAGTTCCAGCATTTGACATCAAGAGTCTGTTTTTGATCCACAGACACCTAGTGTGCAACATGAATTGGGTTTTCAATGAAAGAATACCTGTAAATTTACCCATCCTTGATATGAAGAATTACGACAAATAGTGCAAGCAAATGAAAGTGTTGTTTGGCTACCAAGATGTTTTTCAAGTGATCAAGAACGGGGTGACTCCCCTTGTCCAAGGTTCAAATGATGCACAACAAGCAACACATAAAATAGAGAAGAAGAAAAATTTCAAGGCGTTGTTTTTTATCCATCAATGTGTGGATGGTACAACTTTGAGAAAATTGGTTATTGCGAATCATTAAAGCAAGCATGGGAGATCTTAGAGAAAGCATTTGCAGGGGCTGATAAGGCGAAGGTGGCAAGGTTGCAAACTCACAAGTGTCAACTTAAGTTGGTTCAAATGGAAGAAAAGGAGACAGTCGTCGATTTACGTAGGGAGGTAAATCGATTTACCTTTTCAAAAACTTGAAAATCTTCTAAGTTAAAAGATGAAACTTGAAATAATGCATGCAAAAATACTAGAAATTATTTAGTTGAAATTAATTTGAGCACCCAATATATATACAAAAATGACATGCCATTGGTACCTCAAACTTCATGAATCAATCCTTCGATTTCTAAAGCTCATGCAATCTTGATATTTGATTTTAATTTTTTTCTTGTTTGATCTTTCTTCTAAGATAAGCTTTTGTCTTCATCAAAATCAATCTATGATAGATGATGAACATCTTCTTCACACTATATGTTTTTAGTACACTACATCTGTAATACCCCGTATTATCTAAATGCTCAATTGGATATCAGATGGAATCAGATGAGTGCCTTTGTGCTCTATCTTTGGTTAATTGGATTAACGAAATCCTCTAAGTGTTCTAAGTATTGTTAAGTGGGATCAATAGAGCAACTGGTGAACTCTGAAGAGATCAATTATTGTATTAAAGAGACGGATTAATATTTATTAGTTCAAGAGAGGATTTTATGGTAACTCTAATAATTGATCAATTGGGTTGAGACGACAAAATATCAATTGGATATATTTTACCCTGTTGGAATTATATTATATAATAAGAAATATATATATATATATATGTTAAGAGAAAGGAAAGAAAAAGATAGTAAGAAGAAAAAGAAAACAGAGAAAGAGGAAATGGAGAGAAAGAAGAGAAGAAGCTCAAGGAAAAAGAAGAGAAAGTTGGATCATAATTCATCATCTTCTTCAACCTCCTCTTCAATGCTAAGGTGGGTTCTAGTTAGACACTCTAAGTTCCAGAAAAATAAGTTTAGAGCTTAGGGTAGAATTGAGAGAAAATGATTAAACGGATAAATCAATAAAATCTAACGGATGAAACGTGAAATAAACTGCGTAATATAGTCGGGTTGTGTTTGGTGTTGATATATTTATGAATTGGAAGTGTTTTGGGTGAAGAATGTGAGAGGGTTTGGCCCCAATGACCTGTTTTACGCTGCTGAGAAATTCTGAGTTTCACATGGTTCGCCTAGCGAACCTGGCGAAGGGAAAAGCGAATGGTTCATCGAGGGTTCGCTAAGCGAAGGGAAGGCGAATGTTCTCCCATAGTTTGCAAAGCGAACTTTATGCCCTTTTTCTTCTGCCATGGTCCGCTGAGTGGTTCGCCTTGCGAATACAGTAGCGAACATGACAGATTTTCCATGTTGTTTCCTTCATAACTTTTGATCCGTAACTCGGAATGACAAACGGTCAGAAGCGTTAGAAATCTATTTCAATGCTCTATGTGATGGTGAGGTAGAAAAATGGTTATATGGTATGGATTGATAAGAAAATATGGAAAAGTAATGTATGTGTGAATATTGTAGTCCTCGTTTCCACCTAAATTCATGAATCAGGAAGCCGATTGATATGGGACTTGAAGCCTTGGAAAGAGAATCCAATGTGCTATTAAATGGTATGTGAGACCATGATTTAACCAAGGATGCTTGGTAGAGGATAGTAGTGGCCAGTATGCCTTAAAAATGTGTGTGAACGACTATGTGGATTATGTTTGACATGTTATGCTATCATGTGTGTTTTACGATTGATGTTGTAATATGCTTGTCTAATATTGTTGTTGAACATAATTGAGAGAATAACATGCTTAAAATGAATTAGGAAGAGTGAGAAAACCTTACCCCAAACCTAATGATATGATTCTAGGTTGTGACTAGGAATTGATAGAAACTCTGGATGGCGACACTCGTACATTCGATGTAAAAAGGTGCATCCTTGACGAGTTCTGGCCTAGAGTAGATAACCCTAGATGGAAAGGCTCGGACACTTGGTATAGAAAGGTGCACCCATGACGAGATTGGTCTAGGAGTGAGTGAGACACTAGTATGGAACATGTTGAACTATTGTGACTATGAGAAACGGAAAAAGAGATCTTAAGGCGATTGTGGCCTTGTGATTATTGAATACAATCATGTTTGTATGTGTGATCATGTAATCGTAACCGTTTCACCTGAGTGCATTTCATGAGTCTCGAGCTCCTCTAAAACATGTGCACAATTACTTGGCACGTTTGATTCCCGTGTGTGAGTACGATTGGAGCCTATGGGTAAAGAGACTTGTGAAAGTTTATGGCCCGTGTGAAGTGACAGCTCATAACTGTTAGTGGCCCGTAGAACCCGAATGAATTTTGTATGCCAATTAACTACAAGGATCCATGACTCGGGTCGACTTTTAGACGTAGAAGCGGACGAGAAAGGGGATGCCTTGGTAAGGTTATCGATTAGTGATATTTTGAGTTGGTGAACTCATGAACATGTTTCCATATAGTGTGAGATTGTGAACTCAAGGTCATTTTCCCTTCCCCTTGACTTGAGTTAGGATTGATAGAACCATGTAAAGCTGAGAGAATCCATAAGATAGGGAACTCACTGAGATTTAATATCTCACCCCATTATTGTTGCTATTTTTCAGGTGTTATTTGCAGGTTTGTTTTACAAGTGGAGCTATGCTTGGATGTTTCAAGAGAAGCTTAGTTGAGCTTATTCTGCTGTGTAATTTGTTGTATACAATTGAGGATATTGTATATTAATCTTAGATTTTTGTTTTGGCTAGTTTCTATGCCTTGTACCATAAATTGTATTATGTTTTTAAAATGGTCAAGTATGTGAATTATGCCAATAGGCACTTATGATGGTGTCAGTACCAAATAAAACACTTGCATGGTATTATTCTAGATAAATATTATACAGGGCGTTACAGTTGGTATCAGAGCAGGTCGTGTCCTCGACCTAGCCTTAAAACATCATAAGTAAATCTATTCCTGCCTCTTAAGTGTGTCTTGCCAGCATGAATTTAAATATCATACTATGTAGTGTTGGGCCTGATCAACCTAATGCTATGTATGTGATAGGTAGAATCATGGTTGAGCGACCACGAGGACTCCGTAGTGTTGTCGGAGCTTGTGCTGTGAGGGTAGGCTCAAGCCAAGAGTTAGTAGTGATGAGTTTTGTTCAGATCAGGTGAAATCTTAATAGAAGTTGTAATTGGGTAGCATGGAATTGAAGAGTGATGTGTTGTTCAAGTAATCCTTTGGAATGGATGGAGTCCGAAAGTTAAGGATCTCTATTGGACGATTGTTTAAGATATTGAGGAATATGTAAAATCGCTAGTGGAGCTGGATTGACCACTAGTATGGATGAGGATTTCAAGTAATCTCATTCTGTGAAAAAGAAAAGTTGTTTGTAGAACGCGTGGCGTAAGGTCCGGGAGTGAGATAATTATTGGGGTTTAGTTTCTAAGGTTATTATGGTATCTTGAATTGGCGAGAGTACCTTAAGGAATGTGTTCGGAACAATGTCTTCCAACTGGTTAAAAGTTGAGGGCCAAGGACGTTCGACTTTTTTGGGAACCTAAAGTAGTAGAGAAGTGTGAGAAGAAACACAAGGATGTGTTTGCATGCTTCAAGTGAAATAAGTATGTGTCGGACAAATGGTATGAGATAGGTTGCGTGTATTCAATTATGAGGGGAGAGATTAAGTTCGAGATGATACATCAGGATTTCTGTTTTCAGTAAGAGACCAATTTGGAAATGTTAAGTTACCCAAGGAACCGTATAAGGTGTTGTGTTAGAGAAAGAATGAACTTCATTTAGTAACAGAAAGTGTAGTGATACGGATCGGAAGAAGTTTGTATTAAGAAACAAAGTAAGTACCTTAGATTCAAGGAAATCTTAGTAAGATGGTTTTATAATTGGACCTAAGAGGATTGCAATGGAGAGCGAAGTAAGCGCAGTGTGGAAAACGGTATGTTATAAGGAAGTGATAACGGAATGTATCTTGGATGAATGTGCAATAGAGTTATTAAGATGTTGTTAAAGCTAAAATTAAGGAAGTGTAATCACAGATAATTCACCCACGTGAACCCTAGTAGTACGAGCTGAACTGAAGAAGCTACACCTTGGTATTAATAGCAAGCGTAGTAGTAGCACCGTAGTCACAAGTGTACGTGATGAATTCTTATTCTTGAGATAAGTGTGAAGGGACGTACTTTGTGGAACAGTGAGTATTGCATTTGAGGAAATAAGATTGCGGTAAAACAACAAAAAGCAATTCAGGACTTATTACAGACTAAGCATAAATCATGGAACGATTTATACCGGAAGGGTTTTGTAAATAGTTGATGAGAATTGTCGGTTGTGAATCTTCCATTAAGTAATTTGGTGTAAGTGGGATGTGTAATGGATAGGGAAGGGTAAGAAATACCGGTTAATGTGTATGAAGTGATGGAAAGGTTCTTCAAGAGGATGCATTGCCCCGATTTATTTTCAAGTATAGAGAAACTTCTTTATTTGTGAATAATCAGAATATTCGGAATCTACCTTTTGTTGGACTAAGAACGTTGTAGTGTTATTTCTCACCAAGGAATTCAAGTGAGAGGACAAGGTTGTATGCTTGACATGTTATCTCCATCTCTTTTGTGGTATCGTGTAATGGTTGTGTGTTGGGTTTTGCTTATGGACGAATCAAGTATGAGTGGTGGTTAAAACCCTATAATGTCGTCATTATTGGCTTTCATCTAGCGTAGTTGTTTGAGCAGAAAAATGAACTATCCCGATGGAGTTTTGTAGTGTGACCGCGTCAAAATTTGGAATTTTGCCTTGTCACATGGTTGGAGTGTGTCATCTGCATGTTTTAACTTTGATCGGTATTACCTTGAGTGGATCATGGTTAGTGAATGTTACACAAGTTAAGGAGCCATAAGTTGAGAATGATATTGTGGGATAGAACAAACCGGATTGATGGTTTTGGGTAGGGATGGCTTTGAATTAAGAAGGAATTGTTTTTCAGTTTCTGCATTAGTGTTAACCGATTGACACGTACAAGGATGGTATTTTGTTATGAATTTTGAGGAGTTAACCGATTAACCTCAGACGGGTAATCGATTAGCATGTGTGTAAACTGTGAAATCCCTTAGGAACCATCATCTGCGTTTTGTTATCGTATGTCGCTCCGATTTGAGAGTATTGTGTGAATGGAAAATAGGATTGCAAGTAAATGAAAGACGGATTTGTATTTTGAAATTGGAACTTCTAGAAGGGTGTTACATAGTTGACCATTTGTTTAGACGACAAGAGAGTTGACTTTGGGAAGATAATCTTGTGAGCTGTGTTGAGTGTGAGAAAGCTTAGGTGAATTGTTATTAGTACTGTTGAGAGTCTTAAGGACGAAGTTAGAGAATACTCACAAAGTATTGATCTCGTAAGGAATACTTCGGTATTTTTGATTAGGGAGTTAGTAAGGTATGAACGGTTGATCAGAGTTTAGCATTTGTTATTTTTCGCAAGTTCATGGAATCGAATTTAGACTGTGAGAGTGGTACCAGATGTGTACAGTTGTACTTTATCCAGAGAGGAAATTTGAAAGTTATCTTTCCAAGTACGAGTAAGAATTGGACGTTCCGAAGTTAAGCATGCAAATTGAATTGTATATGGATTAGAACGATTCAGGAAAAGTGGATTCAATTGAGAACATGGCATGGCCTTAGAAAATGTAGGTGTATGTGGAGTGTTGTATATGAATTGGTTAGTATGGAAACTCACAGTTGTGCCTTGAATGGGTTAAATTTTGATAAGTGGTGACTCGCATATGATTGAAGTTCTGTGTTGGTGTTACGTCATTTTGGGTTGAGATCTCGAATCAACAAGGAACCTTGAGTAAGTCGAAAACCTTAGGAAGAATTGATATGGAATGTGGTAACCAGAACCAAAGGTTGTTAAGCTATTTTTGGATATATTATTTCGAGTTTGGAATGGTTTTGGAGTTGTATATGTTATAGCTGCAACAGTATAACTCATGTACCTCTACCATCTGGAAAGTGTTAGTCCGATGTTATAATATTGTGTGATGACAAGGAAATTGTTCTACAATAAGACGTCAGTTAGTTTCTTGTACCGTTGGTTAGTAAGGATCCCAGTGGATAAGTGTGTTTCTCCGTGGACTGTTAGCTAATTGGTAGCACTTAAGAATTCGTGATGTTTTACTGTTAAGATTTGGTTACACAGTAGAATATGACAGATGAAAGAGTTGGTCAGAATGATAAGGATTTGAATATTGTTGCTTATAAGCATGGAAATAAGAAGATCTTGTTCTAATTGTGTTACCTTTTGGGGTGATACGAAAGAGATGAATTATCGGATGTAATGGTTACAATGTTTAGTATCAGACCAGATGGAACTGGTAAAGAAGTTGTTTGACTAATTGAAAAGTGGTTTGAATGTTAATGGGATTTATGAAAGAATAGTTATCAGTAATTGCATGAAGATAATAAATCACTGAATTACATCGCGAAGATGTGTTGAGTGTTGTTGTCCTAATTTGAGATAAGGTGTTACGGTTTTGTTTGTGGCTCAGTAGAGAATATAGAATGGTACATTCTTTTCGAAGGTAGAATGCGACCAAGTGTTTTAGTATGAAACAACAGATGAATTGAGGAAAAGCAAGTTGAAAGTTAACCCAATATTGGAATAAGAGTATAACTAAGGACACGAAGTTTGATAATTTGTGAAAAAATGGATTTTGGTCTATGAAATCAAGTTGGAATTTGAATGCGTCAGAATTTGAATAGAAGTAAAGTTGAGTGTGGAACTGAGACGATTATACAAGTTGGGATTATTGTCGAGTAGAGGAAATTCGGGGGCGAATTTCAATTTAAGGGGGGGAGAGTGTAATACCCCGTATTATCTAAATGCTTAATTGGATATCAGATGAGATCAGATGAGTGTCTATGTGCTCTATCTTTGGTTAATTGGATTAACGGAATCCTCTAAGTGTTCTAAGTATTGTTAAGTGGGATCAATAGAGCAACTGGTGAACTCTGAAGAGATCAATTATTTTATTAAAGAGATGGATTAATATTTATTAGTTCAAGAGAGAATTTTATGGTAACTCTAATAATTGATCAATTAGGTTGAGACGACAAAATATCAATTGGAGATATTGTACCATATTGGAATTATATTATATAATAAGCATTATATATATATATATATATATATATATATATATATATATATATATATATATATATATATATATATATATATATATATATATATATATATGTTAAGAGAAAGGAAAGAAAAAGATAGTAAGAAGAAAAAGAAAACAGAGAAAGTGGAAATGGAGAGAAAGAAGAGAAGAAGCTCAAGGAAGAAGAAGAGAAAGTTAGATCATAATTCATCATCTTCTTCAACCTCCTCTTCAATGCTAAGGTGGGTTCTAGTTAGACACTCTGAGTTCCAAAAAATAAGTTTAGAGCTTAGGTTAGATTTGAGAGAAAATGATTAAACGGATAAATCAATGAAATCTAACGGATGTAACGTGAAATAAACTGTGTAATATAGTCGGGTTATGTTTGGTGTTGATATATTTATGAATTGGAAGTGTTTTGGGTGAAGAATGTGAGAGGGTTTGGCCCCAATGACCTGTTTTACGCTGCTAAGAAATTCTGAGTTTCGCATGGTTCGCCTAGCGAACCTGGTGAAGGGCAAAGCGAATGGTTCATCGAGGGTTCGCGAAGGGAAGGCGAATGCTCGCCCAGAGTTTGCAAAGTGAACTTTATGCCCTTTTTCTTCTGCCATGGTTCGCTGAGTGGTTCGCCTTACGAATACACACTACTATGAAAAACCCATTTAACAACGGTTGGGAATGACATATAATGACGTGGGCGAAGGCGTTGTTATGTAGATTGTTGTTGTAAGTTCGTTGTTTCTACAACGGTCTGGAAACCGTTTTTGTATTCTAGAAACGCGCGTTATATTGCAACGGTTCGGTATTTCAACCGTTGTCATATAAATTAACTATCACAACGGTTATTAGTATCAACCGTTGTCATATATATTAACTATCACAACAGTTATGTGTCTCAACCATTGTGGAATTTACCCTTAGTTTATTAAATACAAATGTATATTGCTTGTTTTACTATCCACCTAATTAAAGAAATACAACCATTAAAATTGGTAAAGAACTATATAATCTGAAAATTAAACTGTTCTTGAAAACCAACTTAAACACACCACTATTTTTCGAATTGCATCCATTTCATTCGGCACATTTTATGTTCCTTAACATAAAATTTATAGTTCAATGGTCAGTTTCCTTCAATCCATCGATATCTTTTATTATAGTTTACCTCATCATCGCCAAAAATCAACGCGATTTTATCATCATAACAATCATGATCTTAACAACCACGATGATTAGTGACGACGATGAGGTAAACTATACCATAAATTTTATATTAAGGAACATTAAATGTGCTGAATGAAATGGATGCAATTCGAAAAACATTGACACGATAAAGGTTGGTTTTCAAATACATCCTAATTTTCAGATTATAAGTTTCTATATCAATTTAACTGATTGCATTTTCAATAAAAGGATAGTGAAACAAACAATATACATAGTATATAATAAACTAAATTTCATATACAATATCAGAATGAATTCATATATACGTCGTACCTTATCAGAATGAATTCATATGTATGTACCACCATAATCATCACCATGTGAAACAAACCCTAAGAAGTGGGAAGCAATGAAGAAAATTAGTTAGTATTCAATTTAACTATATACAATATACATAGTATATATATAATAAACTAATGTTCTATATCAATTTAACTGGTTGCATTTTCAGTAAAAGGATAGTGAAACAAACAATATACATAGTATATAATAAACTAAATTTCATATACAATATAAGAATGAATTCATATATATGTACCTTATCAGAATGAATTCATATATATATGTACCACCATCATCATCACCATATGAAACAAACCCTAAGAAGTGGAAAGCAATGAAGAAAATTAGTTAGTATTCAAAACAAAACAACCAAAAGTTGAAACAAAACCCTAAGAAGTGGGATTGTACCATTACAATGAAGTTCACCTTGCTTGAGAAGCATTGAAGTCAAATCTGCACAAAATGAGAACAATCAACAAAAGCAACATTAAGCAAACGAGATAATGGGAACTATCTAACAAAAAGATTGAAGTAGAAGACTACCTTATTTTCCATAAACAATATGTACATTACGCTTGCTACCGCCAACATCATCACCATGTTCATCTAGTTTTAGATTCTGCAAGAAGAAATACAAGGAGGAAGAAGCTTAAATTAAAAGCTTCATACTTCTTGTATTTCTTTTCGCGGATTCTATAAAAAGATGAAGTTTGCTGCCAAAAATGGGTGCTAGGGTTTCGCTGTGAAGGAAACGCCGCTACTGTAAAAAATAGAAAGTTAATTCCCTTATATAGGTAAATATTTCACAACGCTTTTCTAAAATAACCGTAATGATAAGTATATATATTATTTTAATAATATCACAACGGTTAGTTATATTAACCGCATCGATAAACCTTCTAATTGGTACAAGGTTCGACACCAGGCAATAACATTTTTCTATAATTACGTAAAATAGAAAAATGTTATTGCCTGGAGTCGAACTTTGTACCAAGTATAAGGGGTATCGCTACGGTTATTATTATTAACCGTTGTAATATTATAACCTTTGCTCTTCCCGGAGTAGAGAACACTCTGGCCATAATGATTCAAAAATTTCTCCGTTTTTCAAAAAATATCGTTACAGAATATCAACCATTTAGAAGTTATCATCATTGCAAGCATTAAACTATCAGACTTTTCATCTTCAACCTCATCTATAAATAGACAACTTTACATTTCTTCATAATATATTATTCGTAACAATGAGTTCTACAAATGAGAATGCTAGAATCACCAATGAGGACCGCCAGGCGCCAATAGAGGAGGTCCAACTAGCGGCCAGGGATGCCTTAAGGGTGAGGAAGGATAAGAAAAAGAAGAAGAAGAAGCTGAAGAAGAAAAAGATAAAGAAGAAAAGGAGAACAGTTTATTATGATTCCGATGAGGGGAGTGAGGAGAGATGTCTGGATTATGAAGATGCATTTGCAGCAATGGGCTCTGACATTGAATAATATATGTAATATGATTATTAATGTACTCTTCTTAACGAAATCTTAATAAAATGTTATTTTATATATGCTCATCTCTTACAGTTTTATTTTTAAAGTTATATATACTATTCTCTTGCACTTAAAAACACTAACAAAAGAAATAAAATATATGTTTAAAAGAAAAATAATGATGAATTTTGAGTTTTGAGGTTAAATCCCCGTAACACTAACAAAAGAAATAAAATATATGTTTAAAATACAAAAACATGACAAAAAATATAGTTGCTGGGAATCGAAGCTTGTTACATGTATTACAACGGTGTTTTAATACAACCGTGTTTAAAATGTACAAATATGGAAAAAAATGTAGTAGCTGGGAATCGAAGCTTGTTACACAGCTTGTATTACAACGGTTCTTTAGTACAACCGTCGTTAAATATGGCGTTATAAATTTTTTAACGTATTACAACATTGGGATACGAATCCGTGGTAAACCTGGCATCGTTAAATGGGTTTTTCGTAGTAGTGACAGTAGGGAACGTGACAGATTTTCCATGTTGTTTCCTTCATAATTTTTGATCCGTAACTCGGATTGACGCACGGTCAGAAGCGTTGGAAATCTATTTCAATGCTCTATGTGATGGTGAGGTAGAAACATGGTTATATGCTATGGATTGATAAGAAAATATGGAAAAGTAATGTATGTGTGAATATTGTAGTCCTCGTTTCCACCTAAATTCATGAATCGGGAAGCCAATTGATATGAGACTTGAAGCCTTGGAAAGAGAATCCAATGTGCTATTAAATGGTATGTGAGACCATGATTTAACCAAGGATGCTTGGTAGAGGATAGTAGTGGCTAGTATGCCTTAAAAATATGTCTGAACTACTATGTGGATTATGTTTGACATGTTATGTTATCATGTGTGTTTTATGATTGATGTTGTAATATGCTTGTCTAATATTGTTGTTGAACATAATTGAGAGAATAACATACTTAAAATGAATTAGGAAGAGTGAGAAAACCTTACCCCAAACCTAATGATATGATTCTAGGTTGTGACTAGGAATTGATAGAAACTCTGGATGGCGACGCTCGTGTATTCGATGTAGAAAGGTGTATCCTTGACGAGTTCTGGCCTAGAGTAGATAAACCTAGATGGCAAGGCTCGGGCACTTGGTGTAGAAAGGTGCACCCGTGATGAGATTGGTCTAGGAGAGAGTGAAACACTAGTATCGAATATGTTGAACTATTGTGACTATGAGAAAAGGTAAAAGAGGCCTTAAGGCGATTGTGGCCTTGTGATTGTCGAATACAATCACATTTGTGTGTGATCACGTAATCGTAACCGTTTCACCCGAGTGCGTTTCATGAGTCTCGAGCTCCTCTGAAACATGTGCACAATTACTTGGCAGGTTTGATTCCCGTGTGTGAGTATGAATGGAGCCTAAGGGTAAAGAGACTTGTGACGGTTTATGGCCCGTGTGAAGTGACGGTTTATAACGGTTAATGACCCGTAGAACCCGAATCCATTTCGTATGCCAAGTAACTACAAGGATCCATGACTCGGGTCGACTTCTAGATGTAGAAGCGGATAGGAAAAGGGGATGCCTTGGTAAGGTTATCGATTAGTGATATTTTGAGTTGGTGAACTCGTGAACATGTTTCCATATAATGTGAGATTGTGAACTCAAGGTCATTTTCCCTTCCCCTTGACTTGAGTTAGGATTGATAGAACCATGTAAAGCTGAGATAATCCATAAGATAGGGAACTCACTGAGATTTAATATGTCACCCCATTATTGTTGCTATTTTTCAGGTGTTGTTTGCAGGTTTGTTTTACAAGTGGAGCTATGCTTGGATGTTTCAAGAGAAGCTTAGTTGAGCTTATTCCGCTGTGTAATTTGTTGTATACAATTGAGGATATTGTATATTGATCTTAGATTTTTGTTTTCGCTAGTTTCCATGCCTTGTACCATAGATTGTATTATGCTTTTAAAATGGTCAAGTATGTGAATTATGCCAATAGGCACTTATGATGGTGTCAGTACCAAATAAAACACTTGTATGGTATTATTCTAGATAAATATTATACAGGGCGTTACAACATCCATGAGTCTTTAATAGATGGCACATGCGTTTTAAGCCTACAGGGCACGACGTTGTAATAATAGTTACAATGGTTGGACATGAACACTGTCCTAGGTGCATCTATAGGGTCCATCTTAATGTGGTTATACCTAGAGTAGACATACATGAAACTTAACACTTTGTAACTAGAAGACCCATCTATTAGGTGATCTATGTTGGGAAGACGTTATAGATTTATAGGGAAAACAACATTGAAATATGTAAAATCAACGTACATGTACCATTTGTTTGATGTCATTTTTACCAAGACCATATTAGCTATCCACAAAGGGTATTTGACCTCAGTTATGAAGTTGACACTTGTTAGATTATATACTTCTTCTTTAATGGTTGCTCTATTTTCTTCACCAACTTTGCACTTCCTTTGAGATATTGGCTTGACCGCTTGATCTATGGTGAGGTGATGACACACCACATTGGTATATATGTTTAGCATATCTGAGGGCGCCCAAGAAAACATATCAATGTTCTTACTGAGTAGGGCGGCCAAATACTCTTCTTCTGATTTGGACAGGGACTTTCCTAGTTTGTTGACTTGGGGGTGCAAAGGCCCAATTTGGATTTGCTTCAAACCTTTTGTTTGGGGTAAGCCTTTCACTTCATGCTTATAACCTTTGGTCCCAACTTTCTATTTCAGCGTCACATTCCTCTAGACAATGGATGAGACCCGGGGCGGCGAGTTCCCTCTTCATATCTAGGATGCTCTGGTACCACTCATGAGCGATCACCTACCCCCTTAACTGTACCAACATGCCCATAAACTAGCACATATTTGAGGCTTGAATGGATTGCGGGAAATACCACCCCTAGCAAGCTAAGAGTGGGCCTTACCAGGATGGAGTTTTAAGAGGAGGTGGAGTATACCACAAAATACTTAGCTTTGATGGTTTTTGCGCTCGTCCTCGAGTTTAACATCGTTTCGAGTGTGACATGACCCTTAAACTGCACCTGCTCTCCTGAGAGACAAATCAGGGATCCTTGGAAGGCCTTGATGCTATTGAGATCAATCTGGAGCCTCTTGAAGGAGTTCCAAGTTAAGACATCCACCAGACTGCCAAGGTCGATCAACACTCGCTTAAGATCCCAATTGATGTACTGAATTCTGATAACCATGAGATCATTGTTGTAGCGGAAAACACCAATTGTGTGTTCTCTTGAAAAGGCAATTCTAATCTCTCGGTATCTCCCCGAGGTTTTGCAGTCTTAATATAGGCTATGCTTGCACTAACACCTATCGAATATACCTTCTCCGAGAGGAGCTAGATCCCCTCGTTGAAACCTCAGCTTTCTTAAAATTCTGCTAAAAAATCCTCGTGAGAAGATGGTGAAAGCAAAAATGAAAAACGATGAGTGTAGCCCATGTCAACTTTAATCAAAGGAAAGAGCGACTTGAATCAAACAATCGGCAAAGCATATGCCTCCGCTATGCCTCATGAGCCCCTTTCAGTTATACCACTACAAAAATATAATTTAATATTTGTATAACTTTTTTATATGATAGTACCTTCAATTTTTATTATAATTTACTTTGACACTTTTACTTGTTAAAAAATGTATCATTGTTATATGAAAAAGAAAAATATGAAGTTTTAATAGAATTGTTGTTTATAAAAGCTACGCGAGAGATAAGTTTAAATAATTAAAATAAAAGAGTATTTTGATAAAAAAATTCAACAATTTTTCTAGAGCAATAAATTTTCCACCAAAATTTATTAAATCAAAGAAAGGATAAAAAAGTAGATTGTGCTAGAAAAGTATTAGGATTTAGGACTCATCCACGATGACATCAGTTAAAAGAGATGGTTATCTCTAATTAATTATGTAAAATTTTGTTCTTTAAAAATATTTATTTTCTAATTTTTTAGGATAATCTAATTTATCAATTATAAAGAAAAATGTTCAAGTTATTGTATTATTATTTTTAAATGAAAAAGGTTTCTGAAAACAAAACGGTTTTTATCATTTTTGTACTTTCTCCCCCTGCTCAATTGATTTCTTCATATAAGCTTTTATTGTTTCATTATATTACCATGGATAACATTTTTGTTTTTGTTTTTCAAGAATTATGATTGTTGTACTAAGTTTACATTATTTTCAGAGATTAAGCTAGATTTGACTTCTTACGACATTCATGGGATATTGTAGAGATATGCAAGAGATTATCCAAACTTTGGATTGTCAGATTGTTGCTGTCATGGTTCTTCATATTGTAGTGTGCTTTTTTGACAAGGCTGAAATTTATTAACAATAAAGAGGCATAGAATATTAAGTGTTTGTATAAAATGTGGATAGATCGTTGACACTCATCTCCTTTCTCAATCTCCTAAGCCCCCAAAGAAGCTGCTGTAAAAAGATATATTTAAACATGTTATTGTCAAAAATACACATCATTTATTCATTTTAAAATAAAATGGAAATGCAGAAATTTTATTTATTAAAATGTTACCAATAATCATTTCATAACTTTAAGTCAAGATTGAGTTAGGATTTCAATTGTCTAATTATGTGTCTCTGGCATAGTGCATACAAATTATTCTGAAATTAATTTTGCTTTTCAACTACTCTTCACTTATTCTAGTTAGTTACAACCTCCCTTCCCATTCAATAACAAATGAGTCTTTCTACATCTTTTCATCAACTCTATAAATATAGACTTATTTTCAAACTCCCTTCACACTATAAAATCTCTACTCAATTACTCCTTACCTATAAACTCCTTTCAAACTCCCTTCATTCTTTCTCTCTCAATCCATAAATTTTTCATTTCAAACTTTATAAATCTAGAATGAGTATATTTTTTATATATTTACATTTTTTTTACAAATATTTTTTTAATCATTGATAATAATTTAATATTGGCATAACAGTATGTTGCAACTATATAAATAAATTTATGATGTGTATTCCAATAATCTTTCTAAAATAAATTTACTGTTCACGAGTTTGGCCACCCAACTTTGAATTAATTGGCCAAAGGATGTTGAAAGAAGTTTGATGGGCACAATCCGTGAATGGTAAATGTATTTTGGGCATATCCTATGAATGGCAACCATGTATAGCAAGATTATTGAGATACATCTTATATTTATAGAGTTGTAGGCTATTGTTATACCAATAATCTCCCACAAATAATGGATTGTTAACTAGTGCCCTCGACACAGGTTAAGAAATTAAAATGGTAAGTTGAATATTATTTAATAGATTAAAAAGATATGTTTTTTTTTTAAATATATGTGTATTCAATACACTGAAAATAAAAATAATCAATTGTCAATTCTGCTTTTTCTGTTTTGAGTTCTTGTTTAGCAAGCATAACTCCGCGTCCTGAATTGTGTAAAGCCGCTAATGTTATTTGGAAAATCCAAGCACCTTCAAATGCTCTGCTATTTAGGTGGAGGTGGGTTTTTAACAAGCTTCCTACTAGGCATCTTTTGTTCACCTGATATATCATCTTTGATGATAGAGACAAGTTGTGTGTGATCTGTTTTGAGGTAGAGAAAACTCTTTTCCACGTATTGAGTTGTTGCAGTTTCAGCAAAAAGATCTGGTTAGAATTGACTAGTTGGCTAGGTATTGATGTAGTAATGTCGTAGAGGAATTTTCTTTTCTTGTGTTCAACATTGACAAAGTGAAGGGTAACGAGGTAGGCAAGTTGTTAAGTATAATTTAGTTGGCGGCGGCGTGGAACATTTGGAGCTTGCGTAATGCAGTAATTTTTAAGGGTTCAATTCCAAGTGTGGAGGTGTGTGTTTCGAACATTAAGTTTAAGGCGTGAGAATGGTTTGAGTCTGTCTCTAATTTTACTCCTTGCGTTAGTTTTTCTATTTGATTGAAGTTGGTTAAGGAGATTAGAGGATTTTTGGACTCAATGGGTTATTACCGCAGGTTATGGAAGACTCTTCCAAGTTAGCATTTTATCTCAGTTGACTTGCGAAGGGTAAGTCATTTGTGTGGGGATGTTCGTTGTGAGGAAAGTTTTAGAGAGCTGAAGTAGAAGTTGACTACGGCTCCAGTTTTGATTCTGTCTAATCCTAATAAACTGTTTTTGGGGTATTGGGATGTGTTTGTGATGAGTTTAGGCAGTGTACTAATGTAAGATGGTGAAGCCGTAGCTTATGCCTTGCGACAATTGAGGATTCATGAAAGGGTTTATTCTGTTCAATATTTGGGATTGGATATGGTTGCATTTGTGTTGAGGATCCGGAGGTATTATTTTTATGGATCTAGACTCGAAGTGTTTAGTAATCACAAGAGTGTAGAACACCTGTTTGGTCAGAAGGAATAGAGTATGAGACAACGAGGATGGTTGGAATTATTGATGAGTTACGACCTTGGCTTGAATTATCCTATTGGTAAAGTTAATGTCGTGCATGATGAGTTAGGTTAAAAGTCTTTTCATACGTATGCTTTGATGGTCATAGAATTAGAATAGAGTAGCAGTCCAAAGACTTATATCTAGTGTGCGAGCTGACGCAGTAGAGTGTGAGGTTGGGTATATAAAAGGTGAATGATGACTTCCAAGTGAATATTAGAGAGAGTCAGAAGTTGGATGTGAAATTGGTAGATTTGACAGTTGCGAGTAATTCAGAGTGGCGCAGCGGAAGCGTGACGTAGTGCGGTTCGAATATGCGTGCGTGAACGGTGGGAGTTCAAAGGTTGAACGTTAGGACCTGCAGGAATGGAAGTGAGATGGTGAAAGGTTTAGATATTAATCAGGTACTACTAGTTACATGTTCGATTGGTGAATCGTAGAATTGTGGTCTTGGTGATTGTGTGGCCACAAGGTTGGTGTTCCGATTATGTGGAAGTGGTTAACACGACGTTGGGTCGAGGAACTTTATGTTCTTATCTCTGTGGTTGCCTCGTTTTCTATGGTGGTAATCCGAGTGCGAGTAGCTAATTCCTGGGATGGGGAATTAGAGGAGTATTACCCGTGGTGATTGTGTTGTGTTATGGTTCAAGAGTGAACATGTGTATGCATAACTCGGTTACTCTTTGCGTCTTGAGTTGGTCGTCGAGTGCATTGCGTGAGCATTGAATCTTGTTGTTGTTATTGATGAGGTGGTTTATTGTTTCATGTTATTCGTGATGTTGCCTTTTATGACTTGGGAATTAGAGAGCAGGATGCGAGAGTCGTGTCCGGAGTTATTCGCATGAGGTAAATTTTCGAGGACGAAAATATTCTAAGTGGGGGAGAGTTGTAACACCCCGATTTATTTTAATTATTTTTCCTAATTAAAATTGAATGATGTTGTGTGTTGGTGTATGATTATGCATGTTTTCGTCGTATTTGGGTTGCCCTTGATATGGGATAGTGACCTTAGAATTATAGGGATTAAGGTGCAGGAAGGAGTGGTGTGGTTAGTAATTAGTTAATGTGTTAAATAATGTTTACCCCCTGCCATATAGGCGTGTTTTGGTTTACCCCCCCTGAAGTTTTTTTTTGTGATTCCCCCCTTGTAAAACCAAGATTCTGTTTGCAGAACCCCCTATCCCTTGTTTGGCTGACTGGGCATGGGAAATCTACACACGTGGCATTTAGGATATGCTGGCTGGACTTATTTTTAATTTTTTTTTTATTTAACTTTTTTTTTAATTTACGTTTATTTAAAATTTTTTAGAATTTATTTAAGTTATAATTTTTTTATTTATTTAATTTTTTTTACTTATTTAGTATTTTTTTATTTATATATTAATTATTAAAATTAAACAGATTGGGCTTAAAGCCCTTGCTCCAATTGTTAATAGCCCATTAAGACACCCTGTTTTTCCATTCATAAAGGTCTATGTGAATTGGCTTTATAAAGTCTTGTATTATTTGTGTTACAACTGATGTGGGACTAAATTCCCACACCCACTTCACAACAAATAAGAATACATCTGCAGTGAAAATGAAACATCACCATAGCCCTTCATTCCAAACTCAATACTGCACTTCAACCTCACAACAACCTGTTACCCTCTTCAACTAAACCGCACATTCATGAAACCAAAAAACATTATCACTCTCTTCATCATCTTCAAACCCTTCAATTCTCACTGAACCAACACCCAACCTTCACAAAAATCACGACAACCAAACTCGAACCAACCACCACCTGGATTTACTTTGTCTTCAAATGAGTTTTCCTCCAAAAAGGGTCGTGGGAAACCAACTGGGTTTGGAAATTACCAAATCGTTTCTTCTTTTGGTGAGTTATGGAATCTTAAAGCTTTGAACTTTATTCAGAGGTTTTTGAGGCCAAATGTTAATTAGTTATGGTTTTCCTATTTTGAGGCACAAGGGGTGGAATCAAATCAGTATACCTTTCCAACTCTGTTGACATCATGTTCTTCTATTTTAGCTCATTGTTTTGGTGAACAGGTGCATGGTTGCATTGTAAGAAGTGGTTTTGGATGCAATGGTTATGCACAAAATGGTAAGGGAAGAGACATAATGCTGTCACGTTATCTGTGGTTTTAATCTTACTTATTTTTCTCTTTTTTCAAACATTAATTTCTTCAGAGTGGAAGAGGGAGTCTAGGGGACACAATATACAACTATATGTATACCGCAGACATGTTCTCACCTGATTGCCTTCTTGACGGTCTGAAAATAAGCTCTAAACATGAAGCACTTGATCTAGCAGACAGGGTTGAATCGTCGATGTATACGTGGAGACATAAAGCTTGTCTTAGCCATTCAAAGTCGTCATGAAAAGAAGTAAAAGATCTCATGGATGAAACATATTTGGAAGACAAAAACTTTAGTTTAGCTGATAGAGCAGAAGCTTTGTTGTTTTTGCCTCAAGCAAAGGTATCCTGAACTTTCACAAACTTCTTTGGATACATGCAAGATCCAATACAATCGGGTAAGTTTCGGTTTCGACATATATGATGTCATATCTTATGTTAACCATTGAAAAATGGCACAAGACTAAGATATATTTGCTCTGATAGATGTTCAATCCTCATTGTAAGAGAAACATGATCTGAGAAAACAATATGTTGCAGGATGTGGGAAAAGCGGTACTAGAAAGCTATTCAAGAGTTTTAGAAGGCCTCTCATTCAACATTGTTGCGTGGATTGAAGATGTTCTTTACGTAGATAAGACAATGACGAATCAAGAAGTCTAGAAACCACAAATGTGTTTTACAACTCCATCATAACAATGCTTCTCATGTAGACAGTATCTACTGTGTGGAGAGATTTCACTTGCATGTGTGTCAAGCTTACTTGTCAACAATATATAGAAAAAAGTTTCAACATTCAGTTGAAATTCAAAGCATAACCTCCAAGAGTTACATTTTCTGAACTTCAAATTTATTTTAGAGAGTTAAAGGGTTTGAAGAGAGTGACCTCCAAGAGTTACGTTTTTTGGGTGTTGGTTCAGTGAGAATTGAAGGGTTTGTGAGGTTGAAGTGCAGTATTGGGTTTGGAATGAAGGGCTATGGTGATGTTTCATTTTCACTGCAGATGTATTCTTATTTGTTGTGAAGTGGGTGTGGGAATTTAGTCCCACATCAGTTGTAACACAAATAACACAAGACTTTATAAAGCCAATTCATATAGACCTTTATGAATGGAAAAACAGGGTGTCTTAATGGGCTATTAACAATTGGAGCAAGGGCTTTAAGCCCAATCTGTTTAATTTTAATAATTATTATATAAATAAAAATACGAAATAATTAAAAAAAATTAAATAAAGAAAAAAATTATAATTTAAATAAATTCTAAAAAATTTTAAATAAACGTAAATTAAAAAAAAGTTAAAAAAAAAAAATTTAAAAATAAGTCCAGTCAGCATATCCTAAATGCCATGTGTGCAGATTCCCCATGCCCAGACAGCCAAACAAGGAACAGGGGGTTCTGCAAACAGAATCTTGATTTTACAAGGGGAGAATCACAAAAAAAAAAAACTTCAGGGGGGGTAAACCAAAACACGTCTATATGGCAGGGGGGTAAACACTATTTAACCCTTAGTTAATTAATATTGAGAATATTGACTAATAATAGTAACGTGAATTATTAAGAAATTTGTTATTATTATTTAATTAATAAGTTAATAATAATAATATTGGAATAATAATAATATAATGGAAAAAACAAGAAATAGGGAGTGCAAAGTGGTCCTTTTGTGGTGGTTAGTGAGGATAAAGAAGGAAAAACATAATAAGGGTCTAAGGGTTATAGTAGGAAAAAGAGGAAAATTGGAAAGGGAGAATCAGTTTGGAACGATCGTGTTTCTGGAGAAAAGAAGAACGGAAGAGAGAAGCAGAGCTAGGGCTTAGAGATCATTCGAGGAATCGTCACTAAGGTAAGGGTGGGGTTCTTTAATCTCTAAGGGTTGCATAATATTTGTATGAGGGTAGATGAACCTTTAGGATCATTCCATATGTGTGGTTTTGTTGAGTTGGGAATTGGGGAATTGTATGTCGGAGGTTTTGATAAGAGGAAAAATGCATAAATTTATCGGTTGAAATGTGGCTTTTGTGTTTTCTACTTGTTCGTATGTAAATATATGGTTACATGTGTGTTTTTGGACTGATTGTGAGTGAAATCGGAGAAGAGTTGAGGTCTGAGTCGTGCAGAATCAAAATCGCAAGACTGCTGATCCTGCCAGATTCGCTAGGCGAAAGGAAAATCCGCCAGGAAAAAATCTGCCAGATGGTCGCCAGGCAAAAATCGGCAAGATGGTCGCCATGCGAATCGAGAGGCGAGCGAAGGGTGAAAAATAGGGGTTTCTGGATTTTGTATGGGAGAAGGAGATTCGCCACTGCTCCGCTAGGCGAGCATGAGGCGAAAGGGGAATCCGCCATGCGAAAGGAAAATCCGCCAGGCGATAATGGTTTCGCTGGTGCTCCGTGTTAGATGTCAATCATGATATATTTGAGTATGAGTTATTTGGCATTTTTCATGACTTTTCATGTGGAATAGGTTGATTTTAGTGTGAATTGATGTTGTTATGCATTATTTGAAATATACTTGTGGTGCTTGTAATTTGTGTGCTAAATGTGCAGAAATAGGAGTGAAAAGATCAAAGTTTGAAGACCCAAAGAAATAGTGCAAGCTGCCAAAGAATTGAAATCAACAACAGTGTTCGCTAGGCGAGTGTTGGCGAAGGTGCCAGCGAAGGTTCGCCTAGCGAACGTCAGCGAGCATGCCAGCGAGATGGTGGCAGAAAGTGTGCAAAACTTACAGTAGGAAAACTGGGTAAATTCGCTGGGCGAGTAGGCCAGCGAATGCTCGCTGATATGCTCGCGGGGCGAATGTGCCAGCGAAGGGTGGCAGAAACTTTCCATTTTGAAAACACCCAAGCTTCGCTGGGCGAAGGTTGCAGCGAATGCTCGCGAAGCGAATGTTTTGGTTCGCCTAGCGAACCCACGATAATTCTGAGGGGCGGTTTAAGTCTGAGGCACTTAAATGTGCCATATTTTTGGGCATTCGCTAGGCGAATGAAAAGCTTCGCTGGGCGAATGGTGCTGTTTGGAAAAGTGTATAAATAGAATTGTTACTTTTTGTACCAAGGATCTTGCTCATTTTTTACATTAGAATTAAGTGTTTACAGTATTTTGTTCAGAAAAGCTTGTATTTTCATTGGAGAAGCTGATTTTGCATCCATTCTCGATTATTCGTTGTGGATGCTCATTCATCTCCTCTCTTTACTTGTCATCCAAGCTACCATGAGAAGTGGTAGCTAATCACTCAATGTTGAGGTTAGAGGTAGTTGATTCTGTTTTTATGTATTGATGTTGATCTCTTGTATATGAACAAAGTCTTTGATCAATATAGATGATGTTGTTTTCTCTTAATGATCCATTTGTGAATTGTTTTGCTCTAGACATAGACTTTACAACTCTTGACCTAACAATTTCATCTCTTAAAAACCAAACTCTAGACATAGATTTGGGATTTTCTATTCGCATTGTATTGATCTTAATGATCGTTGCTTAGATTGTTAGCGTGAGACATCATCTAACGGTCTAAACAACGGTACTCACGATTCCGCTTTAGACATAAACGTAGTCGGGAGGATACGCGGTTATATTGGTTGGAAACTGAGTTCATATGCTTGATTAATTGTTTATACATGAATAGGATTGATGAAACCTAACCTTAACATGCTTTTATAAAAATCTTTGTGACCTAATTAATCTTTGCTACAAGTGAATGATAACAACAAGTGAAACTTTTGAAAACCTTAACTTAGAATATCACAACTATTGAACGGCAAGCATCAAATATCCGACAATCCCTGTGGAGACGATAACAAAAACCCACACTGATACTATATTCTAACACTCCGCCAGGCGAGCATCAGACGAGCAGATCTGAGACGAACCAAATTTTCTGAAACTTTAAAAATTCGTATCTTTTGATCCGTAGGTCCGTTTCAGTCGCCGTTCGAAGCGTTGGAAAGATGGTTTCACATACTATTTATAAAAATTGATTTCAATACCAGAATTCTAACCCTTAAATGCGTTAATTGGGTTTTGTGTATGTTGTTATGTGTTGTAAGTTGAAATGATAGATTCGGTGGATTGTATGCATGTTATAGTTGTGGATTGATGTGTTTGTATGTGTTGGCAGGTATGGACTGCATGTTGTATAGTTGTCGTATGATGTATTGAAGCATTGATAGTTATATGCATGTAGTTGTCGTTGTATGTTGTCGTTGTATGCATGCCATATTGCATAAGTTGTGTGATAAGTTGTGTGCCCATGTGGGATGTGAGCGTCTTATCGGGATTCTTTGATAAAAGAATCGTGTTGTTGTTGTTGTTGTTGAGGTGATCGTGTGCCCATGTGGGGTGTGAGCGATCACGGATGTCTTGTGCCCATGTGGGGTGTGAGCGACTATTATGGAAATTCCGACGGAAATTATGATCATGAAACAGGGATCGAATTGGTACCACATGCATTTAGTCGTGTTGTGGGTCTCATTGCATTGCATTGTGTTGTGTTGATTATCTGCTTGTGTGGGAAATGCTAATTGTGCTGATGTTGTGATGATAGGGTGAGCTATATGTGGATTATGTTCTTTCATACTTATCTTATGCATTTTCTTATGATTGATTTGAGAATCTCACCCCTTCTGTTTGAATGTTACCTACATGTGGGTAACATACAGATAAACAGGATTAATGCGGAGTTGAAGTTAGTGAAGACGGAGTCTTCTCTTTTATTTCGTTGTGTCGGCGTCTGCTCTGATTGTAACACTAGGTTTTGGAACGCTTGTCGTTGTTTATTTTATTATTTGTCGTCGCTTTAATTACTTGAGGATGATGATGTGATAGTAAACATGTTATGTTTCAGTTGAATTTCCGCTGTTTTATGAGGGGGTTGATTAAGTATGCTTTTGTTGATAATATCGATGTGTTACATATCATATGCACGAGCAGGTGTTTGTTGAATGTAGCATCCTATCTAATAGTAATGTTTTAATTTACTCTGATATTTCTTTATTAATTGTCGTGGGGGTTTAGGGTGTTACACCTAGGGGCAACCGCCCATCTCTACCCTCCGTCTCACCTATGCCCATCATGCACGGGACAGTAATCCAGAACCAAGCAGGAATGCACCTGCCCGGAAACACTCCCCTGCTCAAAGCAGCAGGCTAGTTCCGAGCAGGTCTGCCCATTCCAACGGCTAGTTTTTAGCAGTTACCTATTCTTCGGGAAACGATTATTTCGCTCCGAAAATAAGGACCGTTGGCCACACGCTGGGGGCATTATAAAAACCCTCTCAAATGAGAGGGTCAGGTATCCAATAATCATCCTAAGAACACACTTTGTACTTGCCCTTTTCTCTGACCTTTTCTTACTTAAGCGTCAGAGTGCCTTGCAGGTACACCCCCTCCTCCTCCTCCATTCCACCATCGTAGAAGAAGTCTCTGGCCCACTTCAAAGTTCTCACCAACCGGTAAGATAAGTGGCGCTGTCGGTGGGAATTCTTGTTCTCCCCATCTTTCTTTCCCCGGAAACCAAAGATCAAAGCAGATTTCCAAGATTCCGATCATGGCCCGCCGTGACAGCGCCAGCGATGCTCGCAGCACTGTCATCCTCCCCGTTAACAAGATGGACAAGGATGGAGCATTTCCTCTTCTCGAGGACCACGCCCCTCTCTAAAGGGATGCAGTCGTTATGTCCCCTTCTCCAAATCGCAATGATAAGGATGACCGGCGACCAGACCACAAAAAAAAAATAGAGATCACTGAGGGAGGGACTACCAATTCCTCCACAATACGAGGGCCGGAACAAAAGAAGTTCATCGCTCGAGATCTCCCCCTCCCAGGCGCGAGCTCCAGATCTCCCCCTCCTAAGAGCCAAAAAGAACAGAAGAGAATTACGGGCAGAAGCCCAATGCTCTCCACCACTCAGGACCAGAGGATGTACAATAACCCCTTCTCCTCGTCGAAGTCATAACCCTCGGCACGAAAGAAACGACCACTCGCGCTCGAGGTCGAGCAGCTATAGTGATGATGACCAACCCACTCCCCGCCAAGGAGCTGAGGAAGAAATAAGGAGAAGCCTGACTAACAGGGGAGGGCTCCTCGACATCAACTGACAGCGCGGAGCCTTCCGATCCTCTGCCCCCCATTTCATACGGAGAATTCGAGGTTATCCTCCTCGGCAATGACCCGAACAAAGCAGAGATGACCTCGCCAGCCTCCCCAACGAGTAGAGTGCATAACCAAACAGTTCCCTGCGAACATACAAGCCGAGCAGGAATATGTTCCCCGTGATCACCTCAAACGAGGAAAGCATTTTTCCTTCTGCCCCTCAGCCAAGGAATGATGGTCAGCTGACACCCAAGATCAGCAGGACCACCGATGCCGTCCTTCACATTTCTGCCCGTCACGCATGGGAAACCACCCAAGAACGATCGAAATGCTCCTTCCAGTACCTACGCCCTTGCCCGTCACAACAACCAGTTTCGAGCGGGTCTGCCCATTACAACGACTAGTTCCTGGCAATTGAGGACAAAGGAATACATTTTTCCTTCTGTCCCTTAACCGAGGAAGGCTGGCCAGCTGACACCCAGGATCAGCAGGACCACCGCTGTCCTCCTTCACATCTCTGCTCGTTACGCATGGGCAGCCAAAGTCATACGACAAAACATCAAAGTCAGCAGTTTCGTCCTGAGGAGAAATCAAATATTCTCGCGAAGGCAAACTCGCCGCAAACTGGAAGGGTCCCTATCTTGTCCGAGCAAAAATGAAAAATGGGGCCCACTACCTAGAACACCTCAATGAGGAACAACTTGCTCGATACATTACGGCTAAAGCCACTACAGTCGGCGTGCCCATCTAAGCGACGAAGTGCAACGTACCAACCATAAATGCATGCCTAGGTACAAGCATTGCATACCTAAAAGTTTAACAAGGCAGACGTCTACTCTTGAACGAGAAGATCCTGTCACACGTCGGATACTCGACTGAGTCCGACGTTGTCATCGTACCATGATTAGTAGAACACCCAGCTCGCGATGGAACGTTTACGCCGCGGAGCTCGGGCCACAATCATGACCTGAGCACCGTTCTCGTGCCCGGATACAACCCAAGCCTCTTTCAACAATATCCCCAAACTGGTCGAACAAATAAAATAACTACCGAGCAAACCCCAAAACACTACGAATAATTCATACAAAACTACTCATACAACCGAGCAGTCACGACGAGAATCGTGTAATACTTAAGCGATAACAAGCGAGTGAAAACGTTTCTTGTAGACAAGGTGACGCTTTCGTTCCCCGGGCACGTCCACATATGGGCACCATGAAACGTCGCCATCTCCACAAACACGCATTAACCGTGCACAGTTCTCCCCGGGATCGCGAGCTACTCTAAAGTCATCACTCCTATGCCTAGGAGCACCGACTTGGGGGGCTTCTGTTTCAGACTGGACCTATGGCTAGGCATTGCCCAATTCACTTCTGCATCCAGAACGGTCCAATAGCCTAGATCCATCCAGTTAAGGACAAAGGGAACCGGTTTTCCCTCTGCCCCTCCGCCGAGGAGAGATGGTCAGCCGGCCATCTCTACCCATCCATCACATTTTTGCCCGTCATGCACAGGGCAGACATCCAGGGATGGCCGTAGTGCTCCTGCCCAGAATCATCTCCTGCCCAGGCTGCCCAAAATGACTCAGTAGTCTCGAGCCAGCCAATTGAGGACAAAGGAAAGCCTTTTTCCTCTCGACCCTCTACCGAGGAACACTGGCCAACTGATCTCCAGAGACAGAAGGCCAGCTCTGCCCTCCATTTCATCTATACCCGTCATACACGGGACAGTCATCTAGGACCAACTAGGAATGCACCTGCTCGAAAACACTCCCCTGCTTAAAGTAACAAGCTAGTTCTGAGCAGGTCTGCCCCTCAGCCGAGGAGAGATGGCCAGTTGACCCCTAGGGGTAGCCGCCCATCTCTGCCCTCCGTCTCACCTCTGCCCGTCATGCATGGGACAGACATCCAGAACCAAGCAGGAATGCACCTGCCCAGAAACACTCCCCTACTCAAAGCAACAGGCTAGTTCCGAGCAGGTCTGCCCACTCCAACGGCTAGTTTCTGGCAGTTACCTATTCTTTGGGAAACGGTTATTTCGCCCGGAAAATAGGGACCGTTGGCCACACGCTGAGGGCTTTATAAAAACCCTCTCATTTGAGAGGGTCAAGTATTCAATAATCATCCTAAGAACACACTTTATACTGGCCCTTTTCTCTGACCTTTGCTTACTTGAGCGTCGGAGTGCCTTGCAGGTACACCCCCTCGTCCTCCTCCATTCCAGCATCGTAGAAGAAATCTCTGGCCCACTTCAAGGTTCTGATCAACCGGTAAGATCAGATGGTTTCATTAATCTCTATGATTTGATATCTTGTAGCTATATATTTGCATATTGTGACAATAATTCTTTTTATTTGTCTCTCACTACTACAAAAAGCGTTTTTTTAGCTTGGGCGTGAAATGCATAATACCTCAGCTAAAGAAGTGAGGTAACGATAGGCAACATAAAAACTCGCAACTTATCACTTCAATAGAATTAAAGCTGAGAGATAAAGTTATATGGCCATAGGTTCGAGCCCCAGCAGCCTCTCTTTTATTATTTGCATAATTAACTTATCTTACCTTTCAGTTTATAAATAAAATTGAGGGTAAGATTTTTTTTAAAGAAAATTGTTATATGCTTTAACCAAAATATTACATTGTTTATCTAGAATATTACACTATTTATACAAAATATTAAAATAAAAATCAAATTTCCTACAAAACTAGATAACAATCAAATTTTCTAGGTGGGTGAAGAGCAAATGTTGGTGCAAATATATTCTCCAAGGCTTTGCATGCATTTGATTCTGAAGCAAAACAAAATAAGGGTTAGATATACAATATCAATATCCAAATATATGATTTTGTGCTCAAATACATATTTAAGAAAAAAACCTTAAACCCAAGTAATTTTCTGCTCTTGCAATCCATCTTAGAGAACTTTTTCAAACGTCTTTATATCTCAAACGCTTCATGTTCCATATAGGATGAATTTTCAATATTCATCATGTTTTTATAATGAATGTCCCTTAGGTTTTACGTGGATCACTAATGAAATATTCTTGAGCGTTGATAAATATTAAATTGACGAAAACGATTTGTTTAATGGCGTTGAATATAGTAAAAAAAGCGCTTATATATCCCCTCGGTCAAAAAGAAAACCGAGGTAAATAAGCTATTTTTTTAAAATTATATTGTTTACACAGAATATTAAAAATACATTGTAAAATTTGTTTTCCCATGAGAATTTTTATTTTCCATATCCAAGTTCCATGCAAGATGCTAGAGATTTGTTTCTCAATGAGATTTTTTATTTTCTGCACTTACAATATATCCAATAGATCTGTAGTAGCAACTCATGATCAAATGGACGGTGGTGAATATTTCCTCTCTTTGGGAGGCTACATATAAGTTAATCTTCGGATAAAATCTATTTAACGAGTGTTTTTGATGTAAAATATGATTATTAAACAGCTCGGTTTTATTATAAAACTGAGGTTTTTTTTATCTTCTCCTTTTAACTATCACCTCGGTGATGACGAAAACTCAGGTGAATAATTCTTTTTTATTGAAATTATATTGTTTATACAGAATATTAAAATAAATTATTTACAACAAATATTTGCTCAATTCTTTGTGTAATTTGAAGAAAGAATGATTTTCTACACTTGTAATCTATGAACTGAGTACTCTTTAAAGGTTGAGCTCTGACTTCTTTAACTGAGGTTTTTTCAAAATATACAACAACAATAACATCAACACCATTATGTTGGGATGTATAGTATAGGTAGAAAAATGTATTGTTCAAGATAGAAGAACATTGAAGATTTTTTCTGTCTTGTAATCCATCCCAAAGAATGATGCTTGCGGGTTTAAGGCGGTTTCATATTAGTAAGGATTAGGGTAAAATCTGTTTAACGAGTGCTTCTATAGTAAAATCTTATTATTTTATGTCTCAGTTAAATAAAAAACCGAAGGGTTAGAATATTTTGTTTACACTTTTAAACAAATAAAAATCATAAACTGCAATAATTGGGGATTGAAGCTTGTACCGAGTTGTTTTTTCACCTCGGTGTTATGAAAAACCGAGGGAATGTATGATTTTTTTATTTTTTTAAATAATAAAAAATAGCGCGCCTTGGATTTATACCTCGATTTTCCATTGTTCGAGGTGAAAGTTTCATATGTAACTTTTTAAAACCTGATCCAGGAAAAACTTACAAACATGTAGTAGCTTTTAGCATTTGCTTTCATGGGAGAAACACATATGTATTGAAGGGAAAATTCCAGCTACTGAGTTCATAGCTTCTAGCAATCGCTTCCATGGGAGAACCACGGGGCGCAATTGCTTTAACAAGTAAAGTGAATTACATAACATCATTTGAACATGTTATGTGTGGAGTAACCTTTATAGAGTATGGAAATGCACCAGCCGGTGTAGAGTTAATTCGGCAAGGCAAAGTTGCTTCTCTTTTTGTCGAACCTATCCAAGAAGAAGGGGGGATTTAGCACATTGCTTTTTGAAAGTTACTCAAGAGATTAAACATGTCACTTTTTTTTTAATTCCACCATTTTAGTGAAGAAAATAGGGAAAATCTATAATGGTGTAAAGCACCTATTTTTTCTTTGGTGTTTTGTTGGCATTTTACTGTACCAATTTGATGCATCTTTTTCTTTGTGGATTTTGCTATATTATTTGTTTTTCTTACATAAAATGCATTTTAATGCTTTCCCTCTTTAATGTTTTCTAGCTTAGTATAGATTCTCTCTTCTTTCTGTATCTCAAATTTAGTCTTAAATATTTTAAGTTGATGGTATATTTCTATTAATAATTGTTAGTGTTGATGTATAACTCAACTTTCAGGTGATGCTTAATTGGTATCATGATCATCAACTTTTGTTTGTGTGTGATTTTATCTTCAATTTTTTTATAAGGAACCCTCGTTGCTTTTTATGGACTACAAGATACTTTATGGGAAGCATGGTAATAGATTTGATCTTGGAAATCAGGGAGTAAATAAGGTACTTTTACCATATAAAATTGCGATTCTTGAAGTAATTCAAAATATAGAGCCAATATGTTTTAGTTTTATAATTGATTTAAATTGCAAACATCAGAGTCATAGATCTATCAGTGATCATGAAAAACAAATCCGACAATATTGTAGAATAAATTGCAAACAATGCACTTCTACATGTTTCTGGTAGGCTAAGTTTTCTTTTGAAATGAATTTTGCTTTAATCATAGTCATTTTCCAACGGTTATCACATATTCTTTAAAACAATTAACACCAATGAATTATTTTATCATGCTACCTTATTCTTGAACCAATTTATTCACTTCACATTTTGTTGGCAGTATCATTGTTTGTATATCTTTGTTCAAACATGTGTGACAAGACTAGAATGGTTGTTTTCATGCATAACTGGTTTTTGCCTAACTCCCCAAAATCATTGTTATTCATATTAGATTTTACACACCATTTTGAACAATTTCACTAAGGTGAATTACCTTAGACAAGAAACATATCAATTTTGGCTATTTTGATAACAATTTTAAAACTGCTTGCCATTTCATTTGCTTATTGCTTTGTCTCAATTGATGTTACAACATCTTTAGACAATTTAATATTTTTAACTTGGCTGCATGTAACTCAATATTTTCCAAATCAAATTTTTATATCTTGGACACCAATTACACTTAATCATAATTCCTAACATGTACCACTCATTATGAAAATTTAGCATTTCATTTTTCTAGAGTTAAGTATCCTTAACTACTTAGCATTTCACTTTTCTAGAATAAAGCATATTAAATATGTGTTTTATATTAGGTTGTTAATTTTATGTCATTTAAACCAAATGTTATTATAAACACCAATTTTTGTATCATTGTAGGTTCGATAAAACATGGCAAGAAAGCACATAGTCTACACTTCTGGCCCATCTTTCGTATTTCTTTTTTAGTAGACCTGGCATAAATTTAAATGATAATAATTTGAGCATATTTAAATTAATGTATAAACTTGGCACATCTATAGTATACAGTTGGATGGAAAGTATTACATTTCTCAAGAGTCGGATTATGAGGGATATTTGATAGGCAGTATTATAAGCCCATTCGAAAAATGCAAAAACCTGTTTGGCAAAAAGATTATTCTATGGAATAATTTGCTTATTGGGCCTTAATTTAGTTTATTTTATTTTCTCTTCAAGTGGGCTGAGCCCAGAGTTGTTTAGGTCTGTTTTTAACTCTTGTATTTAATGGTTGGCTGTTTCCTTGAGAGGGCAGAAAATATATGACAATTTAATTCTTCTCTTATTTTTTTTGTGTTTGTCTTTATGAGTTAACCCTAATTTCTTGGTAGTAGTAGAGCACTCTATCATTTGGTGCTTTCATCTTCCTCCTCAATGCCTCCCAAACCTGTAGTTCCCACACCTAAAGACATTGATGATACTCTTCAAGCAACTAACCAACGCATTGAAGACCTCATCACTACTCATGAAAACCTTGAATCCACCATGGAAGCTAACAACCAAGCTGTTGCTTTGCAGCTGAGTCAAATCAACACCAACCACAACAACTTGGAGACAGCCATGAACAGTAATTTCGCAGCACTTACAGCACTCATGACTCAGCAATTTGCAGCAATGAATGCTGCTGCTGCAATCCCTAGATCTACTCCAGCATCAACACCTAGATCTACACCTATCTCCACGGCCAGATCCATAAGTGGTAACTCTTCTATTCCTTTAACAACTTCTTTTTCACAAATCAACTCAACCCTAAGTTCTACACCAACTCATATTACTAGACCTACACCAACTCTACATTCCTCAAATTCTGCTTTCCAACCTTATTCTCACACATTCACAAACCCATTTCCACCAAACTACACACAGCCACCACATTTTCTCACCCAACCAAATTATTCCTCTTTTCAACCGTACAACACTACAACCCAGCCCCACCTTTACCCACTTTTTCCATATTCTAACTCTTCCCATCAAAATCCCCCTTACAATCACATAACACAGCCTAACTCAATGCAAAACCTTAACTTTCGACAACCAAAGATTGAACTATGTCATTTTGATGGCAATGATGTTTTGGAATGGTTGTTCCAAGAGGAACAATTTTTCGCTTTTTACAATATTGCTTATGAAAATCGTGTACCATTGGTGGCCTTTTATATGAAAGGTGATGCACTTGGATGGTATAAGTGGATGTTCCAAAGTAATGAGTTATCAGATTGGCATTCGTTTGCAAAAGCATTAGAGCTGCGTTTTGGACCATCAACATATGAAAATCATCAAGCTCAGCTTTTTAAACTAAGGCAGCATGGTTCAGTTACGGAATATCAAACAAATTTTGAGAGGCTAGGTAATCGGGTTATTGGGTTACCACCAGACGCAATCCTAAACTGTTTTATTTCTGGATTAATTCCTGAAATACGAAATGAACTTGCTGTCCAAAAACCCCAATCAATCTCTCATGCTATTGGTCTGGCCAAGCTCATTGAGGCCAAACTAAAAGATTTAAAGCCCAAGTTTAAAACCCCTTATACACCCCCACCAAAACTCACCTTCCCAACCAGCCACACAAAAACCACCAACCGGGGATACCACCACAACCCCACCAACCAAACCTATAACCACTTCAGCAACTCAACACTCAACAACCCGTTTCCCTATTCGAAGAATCACTCTAGCCCAACAAGCTGAAAGGAGAGCCCAAGGCCTATGTTTTAATTGTGACGAAAAATTCTTTCCTGGCCATAAGTGTGCAGCTGGAAAATTTCTTTTGCTAATGATAGAGGATGACTCCACAATTGAAGGATCCCTTGAACAGAGTGAAACTTCAAATTCTGTGGAAATAGAAACCACAGTTCAGGAATCACAAGAACCTACTGAAACATATTTTCAACTCTCCCCAAAGGCTGTGAGTGGTGAATTCTCTCCTAAAACTCTTAAATTCAAAGGAATGCTTAATGGACTCAATGTATCTGTCCTCATAGACACCGGCAGCACTCATAATATCCTCCAGCCGCGGATCGCACACCATTTACAAATTCCTTGACAAGATATTACAAATTTTTCAGTGATGGTGGGAAATGGCCCAAAACTACAATGTTCAGGCCTATGTTCTCAAGTCCCTATCACCCTTCAATCCCATTTATTTTTCATCCCTTTTTACTTAATCCCAATTGAAGGTGCAAATGTTGTTTTAGGCATGGAATGGTTGAGAACGCTAGGACCTCTTATGGCAGATTTCTCAATTCCCAAAATTTCATTCACCCATGAAAACAAAACCATTACCATAATTGGTGATACCAATCTGACACCATGCCATTCTACTTTTAACCAACTCCGTCATCTTCTACACACAGACTCCATTGCCTCCATCCACTTGCTGCTATATCAGCCTACATCTGACCAAACCACAATATCCAAACCTCAGACCCAAAATTCAATCCATCCCAAAATACAATCCCTCATAACTTCTTACCCAACCGTTTTCAAAGAACCACATGGTTTTCCCCCCACTAGACCACACGATCATCACATCCCTCTAAACCCAAACACTTCCCCAATCAATGTCAAGCCTTATCGCTACCCCCCACTCCCAAAAGGAAGCGATGACCAATATTATTCAAGACATGCTTTCACAAGGCATCATTAAACCCAGCACTAGCCCATTCTCATCCCCGGTACTACTAGTTTGCAAAAAAGATGGTTCATGGCGATTTTGTGTTGATTACCGAGCTTTAAACGTTGTCATTATCCGCGACCGTTTCCCCATACCCACCATTGATGAACTATTTGATGAGCTAGGCTCTGCTACTTTGTTTACAAAGATCGACCTTCGGTCGGGCTACCACCAAATTAGGGTCATACCGGAAGACACTCACAAAACAGCATTCAGAACCTTTGATGGGCACTACGAGTTTTTAGTAATGCCATTTGGTTTAACTAACGCTCCTAGTACTTTTCAATCGGCAATGAATGGCCTTTTTCGTCCCTATTTGCAACGATTTGTTCTCTTTTTTTTTATGACATTCTTATTTACAGCAGTTGTTTTTCTGATCACATACATCATTTGACGTTGATTTTAGATTTGCTTGCATCACATAAATTTGTTGCAAAATTGTCTAAGTGTGTTTTTGCAGTACCTGAGGTTGATTATCTAGGTCATGTTATTTCATCATGTGGAGTTACCCCTGACCCTATGAAAATTCAATCAATGCTGGATTGGCCGAAGCCACGCTCACTCACGCAACTCAGGGGATTTCTGGGCCTCACCGGTTTTTATCGCAGATTTGTCCGCAACTACGCCACACTCGCCGCTCCGCTCACCGATTTATTACATTTTACAACTTTAAAATGGAATGCGGAAGCTGATGCTGCTTTTACAAATTTAAAGAAAAAGATGACTGAAACTACGGTGCTAGCTCTTCCCAACTTCAGCAAGACATTTGTTGTAGAAACAGACGCCTCAGCAGTGGCCATTGGAGCAGTCCTCTCACAAGATGGTCATCCTTTAGCCTTTTTCAGCAAGAAGATGTGCCCTCGCCTTCAAGCATCCTCTGTCTACGTTCGGGAAATGTATGCCATCACAGAAGCTGTCAAGAAATGGCGTCAGTATCTAATAGGACAACATTTTCACATTTTCACAGATCAAAAAAGCCTCAAAAACTTACTGGTTCAGTTTTGAGATATTTTACAAACCTGGAAGTTCTAATAAAGTTGCTGATGCTCTGAGTCGAAAGCATACTGAAGAAGATGGTCTTTGTCTTGCAATCTCATCCCCTTTCCCAACCTTCATCACAAACCTCCTCCAGTACTACAATGAAACAACAAAAGGTCAAGATCTGGTGGCTAAATGTCAGCAAGATCCCAAGATGGCAATGGTTTTCAACTACAGAAACGGTCTATTGTATTACAAGGATCGTATTTTCGTACCCGATGATCTGAATTTCAGAATGGAGGTCTTCACGGAATGCCACAATACTCCTTCGGCGGGCCATTCGGGGTTGAAACTGACACTCTCTCGTATCACTACCACTTTTCTATGGCCTGGACTATACAAAGAACTCAAACAATTTGTTAAGTGTTGTTCTTCTTGCCAACATAACAAGTACCTGCCAACAAAAAAGAAGGGTTTGTTACAACCACTCGAAATTCCATAACAAGTTTGGGACGATTTATCAATGGACTTTATCACTTACCTCCCAAAATCGTTTGGCCATACAGTCATTTGGGTAATTTATGACCGCCTCTCCAAGTTTGCGCACTTTGTGGCCCTTCCCACTAGTTTCTCTGCTAAGGATTTGGCTTTGCGTTTTTTCGTCAAAATCTGCCGCCTCCACGGGATACCAAAATCCATTGTCTCTGATAGAGACCCTATCTTCTTGAGCACCTTTTGGAAAGAACTCTTTCGAGCACAGGGTACAACACTGAAATTTAGTACATCGTACCATCCCGAAACCGATGGTCAAACCGAAGTTCTAAATAAATGTGTAGAAACATACCTTCGTTGTTTTACCAGCGACAACCCCAAGCAGTGGTTCAAGTATCTTCACCTGGCTGAGTATTGGCACAACTCCACCCTCCACTCTTCGATCTGCATGACTCCCTTTGAAGCGTTATACGGCAGACAACCCCCCGCCGTCAAAGACTATGTTGAAGGGTTCTCCACTTTACCGTCGGTTCAAACCACCCTACAAGACAGACAACAAGTTCTTAATCGCTTGAAGCTCAACCTTAGAAACAGTCAAACACTCATGCAGGAACAAGCAAACAAGAAAAGACAAGATTTTACCTTTGCTGAAGGAGACCTCGTTCTGCTCCGCCTACACCCTTATCGTCAAACCTCAGTCCAACGTCGACCATCACAAAAACTGTCCAAACGGTTCTATGGACCCTTTCAAGTGTTGAGACGTATCGGATCTGTAGCGTATGAGTTGGAACTTCCACCAGAATCACGGATCCACCCTGTGTTCCACGTCTCCCAGCTCTGCCCTTATCACCGTCATGACACAACCATCAAAGCTTCACCTCTTCCGCAAAATATACAAGAGAACCAGGTTAGTGAGGAACAAGACTTGGTTTCTCACGTGAGGAAGTTAGAAGAACCAAAGTGTTTAGGTAAGAAAATGGGTCCAGAAGTAAAACAAGGGAGGGTTGAAAACAAAGAAGAATCTGGTACTAAGAAGACAATGGGTACTTTCAAGCCAAACTTGAAACAAAAAATAAGTTATGGAAGTCAAAAGGACTTGGAAAGTGAAACTGAAAATCTAAAGGAGTGTGTGCATGCGGACTCTTTATCTACTTCCTTCACCGATCAATTCCCTTTCTCCGTGGAAAATCATGAGCCGTTGGATCACATGGGATTCCCTTGGCTTCTAGACAACAACGCCCACATGGGGGACCCACCCACCTTGCCAGCACAAAACCCATTTACCCTCACACGTGATCCAGCTGTTTTCCAAGACTTTCCCAATAAAATAATCAACGCATCACTTCCCAACATTACCTGCCAGCCACTTACCCCACTAACTCTTACCCCTAAAGTCTTGGAAGTGGAGCCTAGCCAACCGTTGGATCTCCAACGACTACCTCTTCCATCACCACATGCTAACACGTGTGCTCCTCAAGCTGTCCCTTGCATATCTTCTCCACCACCCTTATCCTGCAATCACGCTGCCCCGTGCAAAAGCAAATCCGTGAAAAATCCCACGGTTTCCAACGCTGAGCTGCTTCCTCCCTTCCTTCCAAATGGGCCGGACAAATGTGATTCTCACCACAACTTTGAGGACAAGGTTTCTTTTGGGCCGAATAGTAGTGATAGGCAGTATTATAAGCCCATTCGAAAAATGCAAAAACCTGTTTGGCAAAAGGATTATTCTATGGAATAATTTGCTTATTGGGCCTTAATTTAGTTTATTTTATTTTCTCTTCAAGTGGGCTGAGCCCAGAGTTGTTTAGGTCTGTTTTTAACTCTTGTATTTAATGGTTGGCTGTTCCCTTGAGAGGGCAGAAAATATATGACAATTTAATTCTTCTCTTATTTTTTTTGTATTTGTCTTTATGAGTTAACCCTAATTTCTTGGTAGTAGTAGAGCACTCTATCAATATTGGTCAAAAGGACAAATTCTTTCCATCTTTAATTTTATAACCAATATAAAAATGTCTTAACAATCAAATTCTAGATTGTACCAAACCATAGGAATTAATTACATTATCTAATATTGTGTTAAAACTTTATAATTTCCTGTTGTAACACCAGAGACTCCTATTACAAGTTTCTACGATTTTTCATGTGCTGTTGCATCACCATAAATGTTGATAAGTCACTGTAACTTAGGCTCTGTTTGGTAAAAATAGCGGTTGACTGATAAGTTAGCTGATAGCTTATAGCGTATGACTGATAGCTGGTGACTGATAGCTTATAGCTGATGGCTGATGGCTGATGACTTATAGCTGATAAGTTAATTGAAGTGTTTGGTAAAATTAGCGGTTTAATTATCTGATAAAATAAAATGACATAAAAGATATTTAATAATTATTATTTTATTTTAAATTATAATAAATTATAAAGGATAATGGTGGGTTTTAGTTAAAATAATAAGGGTAAAAATGGAAGAAAAAATGATAAGCTATAAGTCATAAGCTAAAACGCTATCTAAAATAGTGTCTGGAAAATAAGCTATAAGCTAATAAAATAAGTTATAAGCTCGTGATGAAAAAACTGTTACCAAACAGGTCTTTTATTGTCATACGAGCTTATAAGCTATAAGCTCAAAAACTGTCTTGCCAAACAGAGCCTTAATGTTTTATTCCGTTCTTTTTTTTCGCTCCTTCGAATAATTATTTTATACTATTTACAAAGACTTAGAATTACTAATATTAACAATTAACTTAAGTTATAATAATGTTGATATTGATTTAATTGCGATGTAGACCTCGGGTAACTATTGTCTTTGTATGATGTTTTATTAGACATCCTAACGACTCATCTCACGTATAAAATAATAGAAGTTTTGTTGATGCAAGGTTTAAATTGAAACAATTGCTCTATGTAAATCTACTACAGCTTTCTTTGTGGAACATGATTTCAACATCCACGTATGAGTGTAATTCCCTTTTTCTCAAATATCTAATGCTGCTTTTTAGACATGAATTCCATGTTATCTTTGGCTAAAACATTTCATGGAGTCACATATTTTTTAATTTGTCTCCAAAAATGTATAACAGAAAGTGAAATCACTTGGTTTGAAGTTGCAGCACTGAAATATGAAAGGAATGAGAGTATGATAAAGATTATGAAGAGACAACAACTTTACAATAGTTATGTTATAGAGTTGGAAAAAACAATATATCATTTCTGAATTATCTATTGTATCGCTATAAATTTAAATTATAGCTTAATCTATGTATCAAGCAATTTTCAAGTCAATATTAGTTAACAATAATAATCAAGCTCTTATTATTCCTATCATTATTTAGTAAAATTTATGTTTATTTTAATTAATAAATAGAAGTGTTGAAAAATATGTGAGTATGCTCAAATTAGTTACATGAGATGTTAGTTTTATTTTAAACAGACAAACAAATGATTAATTAAATAATAAAGGAATAAGAAATGCCAAATAATACAAATAAACAGTACCCCTGTTATATGTTTTATGCATACACTACCAAGTAAAGCAGGCAAAGCAGAAGAAATAAGCACCAACTCCTAATTCTGTTTCCCAGCCCCTAACTTGTCCATCCAATACATGAAACAAAGATGCAACACAAACTAACAGAGTTTTCACACACAGACTCCAAGACCCCAATCATATCCGGACTGAAACAAAGACACACCAACCAAACTGATGCTCTTGGAGATATGATGAACGCCTACAGAAACAAATATACTGAACATTTTGCACTTGTCTATCCATGCCGGACATATTGCTTATTTTACACCAAAAGATTTTTTGTAACCGTGCTGCATTAAACAGAGCTACAAACAGTAATACCGTAAATCAGCAGTAACCGTGCTGCATGAATCAGAACAAAAAAATTCGTTGGGGTCAAAATTAAGGAAAATTTACTAACAAGTGAAAATTTAATGCAATAAAACTCAACCACACATGTTATGACTTGACCAAAGACAAAAACAGTAAAAATAAACAACTTAATCTAAAAGAAACTAACTAGAAAGCGATAAAAATTGAAAAATAAATTGGGAAAAGTATAACTAAAGCGATAAAACTCATCCCGCATACTTGAACCAAACATTGTCCCCAATGTTTTAGTGCAAGGCGGAAAAATGAGTGGAAAAACCCTGAGTAGACGGCTCAGTTTTAGCCTCGGCCTCTGTGACGTCCAAAACCGACCCTACCGTGCATAGGGTGTGTAACACCTACATGCTGCATGTACTCCATCACGTTCGATATCCCCATACGCAATCCATTCATCTGCTCAATGAGGTCACCCATGTTATGCTCAGTCCGCTCAGCATAGTCATGCTGCTGCTCCTGAATCTGATGAATGGTGGCCATCATCTCCTCCTGCTTTGTCTGCATGCTCCTAAGTAGCAGGTCACGCTTGGCGTCGACATTGTTCCAGTGTCTCAGCTCAGATAGGACGTCGTCAAGAGCGGTCCTGATAGCTGTGTAGTCGTACTCCTCACGGGACTGATGTTCGGCTGAGGTACATGCAAAAGAGTCAGTAAACCCATGTGCAGTGTGTGGATGGGTATCGGTCTCAGGAGCATCATGATCCATATGCTCAATCTAATCATCGGTGGAATTACCCACATGTCGCATCTGCGAAAATCAACAGGCGGAAAAGACAGAAGAGTCGCCACCGAACGTTATTTATCGCGACGCAGGTAAAAGGAAACGATCGAAGAAAACCTCAACAAAGGGAAAGAAATGGTCATCGCAACCATCACCTGGGCTCGGGAGTCGGTTAGGCGAGAGAAACGTATTAGCACCCCCTCACGTCCATCGTACTCGATGCGATCCACGCTTGTTGTATCGATCAAAGGGTGTAGGTATATGAAGCTTAACTGCTAAACGAAAAGGAATGAGAAACGGGGAAAACGGGAAAAGAAAAGAAAAGGTGACTCGATAGGACATCGTCGTTCTAGGCATACGTATTCCCTCGGGAGTGGGAAAGTCCGAGTCAACGTAGTTCGAGAGACAACGGAAATGATAGGGGAAGGTTGCTCGCCAATACATCGTCATCTCATGCCTACGTATCCTCAATCGGACGAGAGAGATGAAATCAGAGCAGTCGTAGTTCGACCTACGGGTCGATTTTGATTGTTTGGTGAAGGAGTCTCGATCGCATTAGGGTGAGAGAAAAGGTTCGGTTATCATATTGGTTGGTTAACGTCTCAATCGCAAGGGTGCGAGAGAAAAGGGAGGTTAGTTATTAGTGTGCTCGCCGAGATATCGCATCTCGTGCCTACGTATCCTCAATCGGACGGGAAAGAGGAATCAGAGCATCCATAGTTCATGCCAGTACATGAAAACAGGATCTCGATCGCACGGGCGAGAGAAAAGACTCGGGACTCACAGAAGGTCTAAGGGAAACTCGATCCTACAAGTTAGCATACAAAATGGCCCTAAGGTTAGGATCGGGAGGGAAGTCTATCTAATGTTGTCATGTATGGATTAAAAGCCTTATCTCTCTCTTACCTCCAACTTAATCAGAAATTAAGTGGAGCTAGGAATCCTAAGGGATCATGTGAACAAACACAAGTAAACACAGGAGAAATCAATCACAAAATGGACGATGTCGTGATCTTATCTAAGCAATAAACTGAGTGACTCCTCGTTCTCCAACAGAAAATGCAAAAGAAACGGACGATGTCGTAATCTCAACTATGAGAAAGTTGAGTGACTCTTCGTCAACCCTAAGATGAAAACGATGTCGTGACCTCAACTATAATGAAGTTGAGTGACTCTTCGTCCATCACAAAGTAAGACAAACAGAGAAGCCAACAATAGTAGAGTATGAATGCATTGACACCAAGCCAAGTATACCACTAGGAGTGAAAACTCCTCAATCAACAGCAAGCTGTAAGCAAGAGCGCTAAACCCTAAGCATGCTTCATACAAGGGCGCAAGTGGTACCTAACGGAGAAGGTCTGTTGCCTCTTCAAAGCGTGCAACAAGCTCAAGCCTTGAAAATATTAGGTACTTCAAACAAGTAAGCAAGTCCAGTGGTCAAGCATCTAACATCAAGTTCAAGCAAGTTAGAATCTAACAAGCATCAAATGCAAGCAACTATCATTAAAGGTAAACAACCGAAAGAACCAGAATTAGTATCTAGAAATGGTCTAAACGATATCAGGGGCTAAGCATAATCTACACAAAGACAACTCATCAGTCCAAACCATTATGAAAAATAGTCCTTACAGAATCAAGAGAAACAATCAACAGTCTAAACAATTATCCACAATCACAACAATTAGTCAGAAACAAAACCTAACTAGAATTGGTCTACAATTAATCAACTACTAGTCAAAGTTAAGCATCAATCGGAATCAAGGTTAATTTCTAATTCGATATTAGTATCAAATTCTAAAGCAAAAACAAAAATCTAACTAATCCAAAATTAATTTCTAATATCTAATTGATTTCAGGATTGATTTATAAGAAAATAAAATCTAAAATTAATTACCTAAATCAAGATTAATTAATTAGGTAAAACCGAATTATTAAAACTAATGCCGAAGATTAATATATTCCTAACCTAAATATAAAATCTAATTAAACTTTTAAATCCACTAATCTAAAAAAAATTGAATTCTTAAACTAAAATCTAAAGATCAAAATTCAAGTTTAAAAAATAAACTCTAAGAAACACACTTAAAGTGAAAGGGGTGCAGAATTGGTTTTTAGGGTGTGAATAACGTTTACATGGTGGTAAGCCCCGGTCTAGCAAGGTCCGTTATATTCCTTTCTTCTCCTTAAAAACCCTAGAGCATTTCCTCCCAAACAGTTATCATCTCCTTCCTTTTATTCCGCCGTCACCATCTTCTCCTCTCCCATTACAAAAATCGTCGGTGGTTAACTACTCCGCCGCACCGTGGCTTCAAACCGGCAGCGGCGGAGTCTTCGAAATATTCCTAATCGACAAGCCTCAACCTATTCTCTCTGCTCAACACCACTCAGCACGAATTGATACGAAACAAAACGATGATGCGGTCAAAAATTCTGATCGGCACCTAAACACGAGGCGACTACATTGTGCGATTGAGATTTGAAGGTAAAATACACGTACCTGTGTAACGGTGATACCAACGGTGATGACGATGCTTCCAATAACTGTGATATTACAAATTCCTTGTTGCGATTCTCCCTGCTACGACCGCGTGAAACGAAACTTGAGGTAAAATTCTTCAGCTGTTCTTGAATTCTGCTATGACGTTAATTCCATCTTCATATTCTTTGACTGATGTATGTTCATGAACTCCTCATCTGTTGACATTACAGAATGAATATGGTGAATGATTGCAGAGGAACTTGAAGGTGGATCGTGAAGTCGAAGATGAGTTCGATGAAGGTGCAACGTTGCTGAATTGTTTTCCTCGATGCGAATGAGAGAGCGAGATCCAGAAGAAATCATGGATTGGAGACGAGAGTTTGTTACAAGTTATTGGTTTCTGCAGGATGCAAAATTTCTTGAAATTGAAGTTGATGCGTGAATTCCTCCGAAATTGTTGCTGCAGGTAGTTGAATTCCTTTGCGTTCGATTCTTGAGAGTGGGGTGAATTATTGTGCAGTTGCGAATTCTTCCGCGATTTTGTTCTTGGATTTGTATTGTATAAGTTATTGTTGATGTGTTGATGCGTTGATGTGATTTTCAGGTTGCAGCTTGTTGAATGAAGAAGGTGATGATGCCGTTGTAGATAAAGAATTGGTGAATTGAAAACAAATATCAATGGAGGAATTCAACTCATGGTTGAAGATTGAAGATGATTTGTGAGAGAGTTAGAAGAGAGTGAAGTGTGTAAGATGAAGAAGTTGGTAATGGTTTTCTGTTAGAGATTGTTAGGAGCAGTTAGTTTTCTTTTAGGGATTGTTATGAGCAGTTAGTTTTCTGTTATGATTTTGTAATGAGCTGATACAATTCCTCCTTGTAATTCGTTTTTTGATATGTAACTCTATTTTTGTTGCTGTCAATCATTTTCCTGCCATTTGCTTTTTAGCTGCTATGTTTCTGTTATGTGCTTTTTGTTGAGAAATTCTGTCAAAAACTTGGTTAGGATCCGTTATGAGTTTTTTCATTTTCTGTTATATCAGTTTTTTGCTATGAATGTTGTTGTTGAGTTGAACAAATATATGTCATTACATATGCGAATCATCGGTATTGACGGGGATGCGATTTTTCTGCCCCTACTTTGATCATTTCCTATCTGTTTGTTCTTTATCCAAACTCTGCTTCCCTGCATCAGGCTTCCTTTCAGCTGACATCATCTTTAAAAGAGCCTCCATAGCATCCTTTCCATCACCAAGGGCTCCATCAATTTCATCCACCACCAGACCCTTTGGCTTTGAATCATTGCTAGCATTAACCTCCACGACGTCTATAGTACTCTATAGGAACCCTTTGAAATATCTATCGCTTTTTGGTCCGAAAATGGTTTGTTTAAAAAGAGATTGGGGAGATGATAAGAGAAATATTTTTTATATTTTTGTGTTTGGAGAGACTTATCGCCTCATGCCTACGTACCCACAAAGTGCAATATAGGATTAAAACCTCGTAGTTCATGGTATAAATAACAAAAATTATTGATTATGATTCATTTTATCTTGAAAAGACAACCCTTCATTCTCAAGAGAGAATACTCAACTAATTACCCAAAGGTATGGGAAAGAGGCATTTGTATCACATCAAGATGGAGGATTTGCTTGGATTAACATCAACAAGACTATCACTTTAACATCTTAGTGGAAAATGGCCATACTTTGCCTAACACACCATGGTTAGGAGCTTTACACCTTAACAAAGAAAATGACTCATGTCTAATTCTTTTTGAAAAGTTTAAAAGAAAAAGTGCGCACAAAGCACAAAAAGGTTTGAATGAGTTTTTACATTTTTTATGTCTTTTTGAAATGGTCAAAATATGATTAACATGGATTGACATTTATTAAAGAAAACAAAGTTTGAAAATCACTTGACCAAAGTCAAGGTTTTATTATGAAAGCGGTTTTAAGTTTTAAAACAAGAAGGTTTTTGAAAAAAGAAAAGAGATTTTGAAATTTTAAGAAGGGGTGGAGAAGAAGTGACTATCCTAGTGCATAAAATAAAAGCTAGGATAAGAAAGATCTAACCACATGGAGGCACTCTTCAAGGCATAATAAGAAAAGAATTCCATCCTCTTAAGCCAATAAGCAAGCCAAATAAAGGCTAGAATACCAAACTCCATAATGATCCAAAGCACAAGGGAGAGAATCCTAAGTCTAAGTCCATAAGTCCATAATCAAGCCAAGAAGTTTAAGAGTAGAGATCCTCCAATGCAAGGGATAGTGGCCATAGTCCAACATTAAGAGCACAAGTCTTTTAGTGGTTTAATCCTTTATTAATATTTTTGAGTCTAAATGGACAAAAGAAAAACAAAAGCACAAGATAATATGGTCCAAGTGAACGAAAGAAAAATGACATAAACATAAACATGATATGATGTAATGACATAAAGCATATAAAATAAAGAGAGATAGGGAGCGAGAAGGAAGCATAAAGGTAAGGTTAGAAGTTAGTAATTAGTAGCACAAGGCCCTAGTGCCTAAGCCTTCACCGATTATTCCATTTCGCGTCTTGAAGAAATGGTCATCTGGGCTCGGGAGTCGGTTAGGCGAGAGAAACGTATTAGCACCCCCTCACGTCCATCGTACTCGATGTGATCCACGCTTGTTGTATCGATCAAAGGGTGTAGGTATATGAAGCTTAACTGCTAAACGAAAAGGAATGAGAAACGGGGAAAACGGGAAAAGAAAAGAAAAGGTGACTCGATAGGACATCGTCGTTCTAGGCATACGTATTCCCTCGGGAGTGGGAAAGTCCGAGTCAACGTAGTTCGAGAGACAACGGAAATGATAGGGGAAGGTTGCTCGCCAATACATCGTCATCTCATGCCTACGTATCCTCAATCGGACGAGAGAGATGAAATCAGAGCAGTCGTAGTTCGACCTACGGGTCGATTTTGATTGTTTGGTGAAGGAGTCTCGATCGCATTAGGGTGAGAGAAAAGGTTCGGTTATCATATTGGTTGGTTAACGTCTCAATCGCAAGGGTGCGAGAGAAAAGGGAGGTTAGTTATTAGTGTGCTCGCCGAGATATCGCATCTCGTGCCTACGTATCCTCAATCGGACGGGAAAGAGGAATCAGAGCATCCATAGTTCATGCCAGTACATGAAAACAGGATCTCGATCGCACGGGCGAGAGAAAAGACTCGGGACTCACAGAAGGTCTAAGGGAAACTCGATCCTACAAGTTAGCATACAAAATGGCCCTAAGGTTAGGATCGGGAGGGAAGTCTATCTAATGTTGTCATGTATGGATTAAAAGCCTTATCTCTCTCTTACCTCCAACTTAATCAGAAATTAAGTGGAGCTAGGAATCCTAAGGGATCATGTGAACAAACACAAGTAAACACAGGAGAAATCAATCACAAAATGGACGATGTCGTGATCTTATCTAAGCAATAAACTGAGTGACTCCTCGTTCTCCAACAGAAAATGCAAAAGAAACGGACGATGTCGTAATCTCAACTATGAGAAAGTTGAGTGACTCTTCGTCAACCCTAAGATGAAAACGATGTCGTGACCTCAACTATAATGAAGTTGAGTGACTCTTCGTCCATCACAAAGTAAGACAAACAGAGAAGCCAACAATAGTAGAGTATGAATGCATTGACACCAAGCCAAGTATACCACTAGGAGTGAAAACTCCTCAATCAACAGCAAGCTGTAAGCAAGAGCGCTAAACCCTAAGCATGCTTCATACAAGGGCGCAAGTGGTACCTAACGGAGAAGGTCTGTTGCCTCTTCAAAGCGTGCAACAAGCTCAAGCCTTGAAAATATTAGGTACTTCAAACAAGTAAGCAAGTCCAGTGGTCAAGCATCTAACATCAAGTTCAAGCAAGTTAGAATCTAACAAGCATCAAATGCAAGCAACTATCATTAAAGGTAAACAACCGAAAGAACCAGAATTAGTATCTAGAAATGGTCTAAACGATATCAGGGGCTAAGCATAATCTACACAAAGACAACTCATCAGTCCAAACCATTATGAAAAATAGTCCTTACAGAATCAAGAGAAACAATCAACAGTCTAAACAATTATCCACAATCACAACAATTAGTCAGAAACAAAACCTAACTAGAATTGGTCTACAATTAATCAACTACTAGTCAAAGTTAAGCATCAATCGGAATCAAGGTTAATTTCTAATTCGATATTAGTATCAAATTCTAAAGCAAAAACAAAAATCTAACTAATCCAAAATTAATTTCTAATATCTAATTGATTTCAGGATTGATTTCTAAGAAAATAAAATCTAAAATTAATTACCTAAATCAAGATTAATTAATTAGGTAAAACCGAATTATTAAAACTAATGCCGAAGATTAATATATTCCTAACCTAAATATAAAATCTAATTAAACTTTTAAATCCACTAATCTAAAAAAAATTGAATTCTTAAACTAAAATCTAAAGATCAAAATTCAAGTTTAAAAAATAAACTCTAAGAAACACACTTAAAGTGAAAGGGGTGCAGAATTGGTTTTTAGGGTGTGAATAACGTTTACATGGTGGTAAGCCCCGGTCTAGCAAGGTCCGTTATATTCCTTTCTTCTCCTTAAAAACCCTAGAGCATTTCCTCCCAAACAGTTATCATCTCCTTCCTTTTATTCCGCCGTCACCATCTTCTCCTCTCCCATTACAAAAATCGTCGGTGGTTAACTACTCCGCCGCACCGTGGCTTCAAACCGGCAGCGGCGGAGTCTTCGAAATATTCCTAATCGACAAGCCTCAACCTATTCTCTCTGCTCAACACCACTCAGCACGAATTGATACGAAACAAAACGATGATGCGGTCAAAAATTCTGATCGGCACCTAAACACGAGGCGACTACATTGTGCGATTGAGATTTGAAGGTAAAATACACGTACCTGTGTAACGGTGATACCAACGGTGATGACGATGCTTCCAATAACTGTGATATTACAAATTCCTTGTTGCGATTCTCCCTGCTACGACCGCGTGAAACGAAACTTGAGGTAAAATTCTTCAGCTGTTCTTGAATTCTGCTATGACGTTAATTCCATCTTCATATTCTTTGACTGATGTATGTTCATGAACTCCTCATCTGTTGACATTACAGAATGAATATGGTGAATGATTGCAGAGGAACTTGAAGGTGGATCGTGAAGTCGAAGATGAGTTCGATGAAGGTGCAACGTTGCTGAATTGTTTTCCTCGATGCGAATGAGAGAGCGAGATCCAGAAGAAATCATGGATTGGAGACGAGAGTTTGTTACAAGTTATTGGTTTCTGCAGGATGCAAAATTTCTTGAAATTGAAGTTGATGCGTGAATTCCTCCGAAATTGTTGCTGCAGGTAGTTGAATTCCTTTGCGTTCGATTCTTGAGAGTGGGGTGAATTATTGTGCAGTTGCGAATTCTTCCGCGATTTTGTTCTTGGATTTGTATTGTATAAGTTATTGTTGATGTGTTGATGCGTTGATGTGATTTTCAGGTTGCAGCTTGTTGAATGAAGAAGGTGATGATGCCGTTGTAGATAAAGAATTGGTGAATTGAAAACAAATATCAATGGAGGAATTCAACTCATGGTTGAAGATTGAAGATGATTTGTGAGAGAGTTAGAAGAGAGTGAAGTGTGTAAGATGAAGAAGTTGGTAATGGTTTTCTGTTAGAGATTGTTAGGAGCAGTTAGTTTTCTTTTAGGGATTGTTATGAGCAGTTAGTTTTCTGTTATGATTTTGTAATGAGCTGATACAATTCCTCCTTGTAATTCGTTTTTTGATATGTAACTCTATTTTTGTTGCTGTCAATCATTTTCCTGCCATTTGCTTTTTAGCTGCTATGTTTCTGTTATGTGCTTTTTGTTGAGAAATTCTGTCAAAAACTTGGTTAGGATCCGTTATGAGTTTTTTCATTTTCTGTTATATCAGTTTTTTGCTATGAATGTTGTTGTTGAGTTGAACAAATATATGTCATTACATATGCGAATCATCGGTATTGACGGGGATGCGATTTTTCTGCCCCTACTTTGATCATTTCCTATCTGTTTGTTCTTTATCCAAACTCTGCTTCCCTGCATCAGGCTTCCTTTCAGCTGACATCATCTTTAAAAGAGCCTCCATAGCATCCTTTCCATCACCAAGGGCTCCATCAATTTCATCCACCACCAGACCCTTTGGCTTTGAATCATTGCTAGCATTAACCTCCACGACGTCTATAGTACTCTATAGGAACCCTTTGAAATATCTATCGCTTTTTGGTCCGAAAATGGTTTGTTTAAAAAGAGATTGGGGAGATGATAAGAGAAATATTTTTTATATTTTTGTGTTTGGAGAGACTTATCGCCTCATGCCTACGTACCCACAAAGTGCAATATAGGATTAAAACCTCGTAGTTCATGGTATAAATAACAAAAATTATTGATTATGATTCATTTTATCTTGAAAAGACAACCCTTCATTCTCAAGAGAGAATACTCAACTAATTACCCAAAGGTATGGGAAAGAGGCATTTGTATCACATCAAGATGGAGGATTTGCTTGGATTAACATCAACAAGACTATCACTTTAACATCTTAGTGGAAAATGGCCATACTTTGCCTAACACACCATGGTTAGGAGCTTTACACCTTAACAAAGAAAATGACTCATGTCTAATTCTTTTTGAAAAGTTTAAAAGAAAAAGTGCGCACAAAGCACAAAAAGGTTTGAATGAGTTTTTACATTTTTTATGTCTTTTTGAAATGGTCAAAATATGATTAACATGGATTGACATTTATTAAAGAAAACAAAGTTTGAAAATCACTTGACCAAAGTCAAGGTTTTATTATGAAAGCGGTTTTAAGTTTTAAAACAAGAAGGTTTTTGAAAAAAGAAAAGAGATTTTGAAATTTTAAGAAGGGGTGGAGAAGAAGTGACTATCCTAGTGCATAAAATAAAAGCTAGGATAAGAAAGATCTAACCACATGGAGGCACTCTTCAAGGCATAATAAGAAAAGAATTCCATCCTCTTAAGCCAATAAGCAAGCCAAATAAAGGCTAGAATACCAAACTCCATAATGATCCAAAGCACAAGGGAGAGAATCCTAAGTCTAAGTCCATAAGTCCATAATCAAGCCAAGAAGTTTAAGAGTAGAGATCCTCCAATGCAAGGGATAGTGGCCATAGTCCAACATTAAGAGCACAAGTCTTTTAGTGGTTTAATCCTTTATTAATATTTTTGAGTCTAAATGGACAAAAGAAAAACAAAAGCACAAGATAATATGGTCCAAGTGAACGAAAGAAAAATGACATAAACATAAACATGATATGATGTAATGACATAAAGCATATAAAATAAAGAGAGATAGGGAGCGAGAAGGAAGCATAAAGGTAAGGTTAGAAGTTAGTAATTAGTAGCACAAGGCCCTAGTGCCTAAGCCTTCACCGATTATTCCATTTCGCGTCTTGAAGAAATGGTCATCTGGGCTCGGGAGTCGGTTAGGCGAGAGAAACGTATTAGCACCCCCTCACGTCCATCGTACTCGATGCGATCCACGCTTGTTGTATCGATCAAAGGGTGTAGGTATATGAAGCTTAACTGCTAAACGAAAAGGAATGAGAAACGGGGAAAACGGGAAAAGAAAAGAAAAGGTGACTCGATAGGACATCGTCGTTCTAGGCATACGTATTCCCTCGGGAGTGGGAAAGTCCGAGTCAACGTAGTTCGAGAGACAACGGAAATGATAGGGGAAGGTTGCTCGCCAATACATCGTCATCTCATGCCTACGTATCCTCAATCGGACGAGAGAGATGAAATCAGAGCAGTCGTAGTTCGACCTACGGGTCGATTTTGATTGTTTGGTGAAGGAGTCTCGATCGCATTAGGGTGAGAGAAAAGGTTCGGTTATCATATTGGTTGGTTAACGTCTCAATCGCAAGGGTGCGAGAGAAAAGGGAGGTTAGTTATTAGTGTGCTCGCCGAGATATCGCATCTCGTGCCTACGTATCCTCAATCGGACGGGAAAGAGGAATCAGAGCATCCATAGTTCATGCCAGTACATGAAAACAGGATCTCGATCGCACGGGCGAGAGAAAAGACTCGGGACTCACAGAAGGTCTAAGGGAAACTCGATCCTACAAGTTAGCATACAAAATGGCCCTAAGGTTAGGATCGGGAGGGAAGTCTATCTAATGTTGTCATGTATGGATTAAAAGCCTTATCTCTCTCTTACCTCCAACTTAATCAGAAATTAAGTGGAGCTAGGAATCCTAAGGGATCATGTGAACAAACACAAGTAAACACAGGAGAAATCAATCACAAAATGGACGATGTCGTGATCTTATCTAAGCAATAAACTGAGTGACTCCTCGTTCTCCAACAGAAAATGCAAAAGAAACGGACGATGTCGTAATCTCAACTATGAGAAAGTTGAGTGACTCTTCGTCAACCCTAAGATGAAAACGATGTCGTGACCTCAACTATAATGAAGTTGAGTGACTCTTCGTCCATCACAAAGTAAGACAAACAGAGAAGCCAACAATAGTAGAGTATGAATGCATTGACACCAAGCCAAGTATACCACTAGGAGTGAAAACTCCTCAATCAACAGCAAGCTGTAAGCAAGAGCGCTAAACCCTAAGCATGCTTCATACAAGGGCGCAAGTGGTACCTAACGGAGAAGGTCTGTTGCCTCTTCAAAGCGTGCAACAAGCTCAAGCCTTGAAAATATTAGGTACTTCAAACAAGTAAGCAAGTCCAGTGGTCAAGCATCTAACATCAAGTTCAAGCAAGTTAGAATCTAACAAGCATCAAATGCAAGCAACTATCATTAAAGGTAAACAACCGAAAGAACCAGAATTAGTATCTAGAAATGGTCTAAACGATATCAGGGGCTAAGCATAATCTACACAAAGACAACTCATCAGTCCAAACCATTATGAAAAATAGTCCTTACAGAATCAAGAGAAACAATCAACAGTCTAAACAATTATCCACAATCACAACAATTAGTCAGAAACAAAACCTAACTAGAATTGGTCTACAATTAATCAACTACTAGTCAAAGTTAAGCATCAATCGGAATCAAGGTTAATTTCTAATTCGATATTAGTATCAAATTCTAAAGCAAAAACAAAAATCTAACTAATCCAAAATTAATTTCTAATATCTAATTGATTTCAGGATTGATTTATAAGAAAATAAAATCTAAAATTAATTACCTAAATCAAGATTAATTAATTAGGTAAAACCGAATTATTAAAACTAATGCCGAAGATTAATATATTCCTAACCTAAATATAAAATCTAATTAAACTTTTAAATCCACTAATCTAAAAAAAATTGAATTCTTAAACTAAAATCTAAAGATCAAAATTCAAGTTTAAAAAATAAACTCTAAGAAACACACTTAAAGTGAAAGGGGTGCAGAATTGGTTTTTAGGGTGTGAATAACGTTTACATGGTGGTAAGCCCCGGTCTAGCAAGGTCCGTTATATTCCTTTCTTCTCCTTAAAAACCCTAGAGCATTTCCTCCCAAACAGTTATCATCTCCTTCCTTTTATTCCGCCGTCACCATCTTCTCCTCTCCCATTACAAAAATCGTCGGTGGTTAACTACTCCGCCGCACCGTGGCTTCAAACCGGCAGCGGCGGAGTCTTCGAAATATTCCTAATCGACAAGCCTCAACCTATTCTCTCTGCTCAACACCACTCAGCACGAATTGATACGAAACAAAACGATGATGCGGTCAAAAATTCTGATCGGCACCTAAACACGAGGCGACTACATTGTGCGATTGAGATTTGAAGGTAAAATACACGTACCTGTGTAACGGTGATACCAACGGTGATGACGATGCTTCCAATAACTGTGATATTACAAATTCCTTGTTGCGATTCTCCCTGCTACGACCGCGTGAAACGAAACTTGAGGTAAAATTCTTCAGCTGTTCTTGAATTCTGCTATGACGTTAATTCCATCTTCATATTCTTTGACTGATGTATGTTCATGAACTCCTCATCTGTTGACATTACAGAATGAATATGGTGAATGATTGCAGAGGAACTTGAAGGTGGATCGTGAAGTCGAAGATGAGTTCGATGAAGGTGCAACGTTGCTGAATTGTTTTCCTCGATGCGAATGAGAGAGCGAGATCCAGAAGAAATCATGGATTGGAGACGAGAGTTTGTTACAAGTTATTGGTTTCTGCAGGATGCAAAATTTCTTGAAATTGAAGTTGATGCGTGAATTCCTCCGAAATTGTTGCTGCAGGTAGTTGAATTCCTTTGCGTTCGATTCTTGAGAGTGGGGTGAATTATTGTGCAGTTGCGAATTCTTCCGCGATTTTGTTCTTGGATTTGTATTGTATAAGTTATTGTTGATGTGTTGATGCGTTGATGTGATTTTCAGGTTGCAGCTTGTTGAATGAAGAAGGTGATGATGCCGTTGTAGATAAAGAATTGGTGAATTGAAAACAAATATCAATGGAGGAATTCAACTCATGGTTGAAGATTGAAGATGATTTGTGAGAGAGTTAGAAGAGAGTGAAGTGTGTAAGATGAAGAAGTTGGTAATGGTTTTCTGTTAGAGATTGTTAGGAGCAGTTAGTTTTCTTTTAGGGATTGTTATGAGCAGTTAGTTTTCTGTTATGATTTTGTAATGAGCTGATACAATTCCTCCTTGTAATTCGTTTTTTGATATGTAACTCTATTTTTGTTGCTGTCAATCATTTTCCTGCCATTTGCTTTTTAGCTGCTATGTTTCTGTTATGTGCTTTTTGTTGAGAAATTCTGTCAAAAACTTGGTTAGGATCCGTTATGAGTTTTTTCATTTTCTGTTATATCAGTTTTTTGCTATGAATGTTGTTGTTGAGTTGAACAAATATATGTCATTACATATGCGAATCATCGGTATTGACGGGGATGCGATTTTTCTGCCCCTACTTTGATCATTTCCTATCTGTTTGTTCTTTATCCAAACTCTGCTTCCCTGCATCAGGCTTCCTTTCAGCTGACATCATCTTTAAAAGAGCCTCCATAGCATCCTTTCCATCACCAAGGGCTCCATCAATTTCATCCACCACCAGACCCTTTGGCTTTGAATCATTGCTAGCATTAACCTCCACGACGTCTATAGTACTCTATAGGAACCCTTTGAAATATCTATCGCTTTTTGGTCCGAAAATGGTTTGTTTAAAAAGAGATTGGGGAGATGATAAGAGAAATATTTTTTATATTTTTGTGTTTGGAGAGACTTATCGCCTCATGCCTACGTACCCACAAAGTGCAATATAGGATTAAAACCTCGTAGTTCATGGTATAAATAACAAAAATTATTGATTATGATTCATTTTATCTTGAAAAGACAACCCTTCATTCTCAAGAGAGAATACTCAACTAATTACCCCAAAGGTATGGGAAAGAGGCATTTGTATCACATCAAGATGGAGGATTTGCTTGGATTAACATCAACAAGACTATCACTTTAACATCTTAGTGGAAAATGGCCATACTTTGCCTAACACACCATGGTTAGGAGCTTTACACCTTAACAAAGAAAATGACTCATGTCTAATTCTTTTTGAAAAGTTTAAAAGAAAAAGTGCGCACAAAGCACAAAAAGGTTTGAATGAGTTTTTACATTTTTTATGTCTTTTTGAAATGGTCAAAATATGATTAACATGGATTGACATTTATTAAAGAAAACAAAGTTTGAAAATCACTTGACCAAAGTCAAGGTTTTATTATGAAAGCGGTTTTAAGTTTTAAAACAAGAAGGTTTTTGAAAAAAGAAAAGAGATTTTGAAATTTTAAGAAGGGGTGGAGAAGAAGTGACTATCCTAGTGCATAAAATAAAAGCTAGGATAAGAAAGATCTAACCACATGGAGGCACTCTTCAAGGCATAATAAGAAAAGAATTCCATCCTCTTAAGCCAATAAGCAAGCCAAATAAAGGCTAGAATACCAAACTCCATAATGATCCAAAGCACAAGGGAGAGAATCCTAAGTCTAAGTCCATAAGTCCATAATCAAGCCAAGAAGTTTAAGAGTAGAGATCCTCCAATGCAAGGGATAGTGGCCATAGTCCAACATTAAGAGCACAAGTCTTTTAGTGGTTTAATCCTTTATTAATATTTTTGAGTCTAAATGGACAAAAGAAAAACAAAAGCACAAGATAATATGGTCCAAGTGAACGAAAGAAAAATGACATAAACATAAACATGATATGATGTAATGACATAAAGCATATAAAATAAAGAGAGATAGGGAGCGAGAAGGAAGCATAAAGGTAAGGTTAGAAGTTAGTAATTAGTAGCACAAGGCCCTAGTGCCTAAGCCTTCACCGATTATTCCATTTCGCGTCTTGAACGAAATGGTCATCTGGGCTCGGGAGTCGGTTAGGCGAGAGAAACGTATTAGCACCCCCTCACGTCCATCGTACTCGATGCGATCCACGCTTGTTGTATCGATCAAAGGGTGTAGGTATATGAAGCTTAACTGCTAAACGAAAAGGAATGAGAAACGGGGAAAACGGGAAAAGAAAAGAAAAGGTGACTCGATAGGACATCGTCGTTCTAGGCATACGTATTCCCTCGGGAGTGGGAAAGTCCGAGTCAACGTAGTTCGAGAGACAACGGAAATGATAGGGGAAGGTTGCTCGCCAATACATCGTCATCTCATGCCTACGTATCCTCAATCGGACGAGAGAGATGAAATCAGAGCAGTCGTAGTTCGACCTACGGGTCGATTTTGATTGTTTGGTGAAGGAGTCTCGATCGCATTAGGGTGAGAGAAAAGGTTCGGTTATCATATTGGTTGGTTAACGTCTCAATCGCAAGGGTGCGAGAGAAAAGGGAGGTTAGTTATTAGTGTGCTCGCCGAGATATCGCATCTCGTGCCTACGTATCCTCAATCGGACGGGAAAGAGGAATCAGAGCATCCATAGTTCATGCCAGTACATGAAAACAGGATCTCGATCGCACGGGCGAGAGAAAAGACTCGGGACTCACAGAAGGTCTAAGGGAAACTCGATCCTACAAGTTAGCATACAAAATGGCCCTAAGGTTAGGATCGGGAGGGAAGTCTATCTAATGTTGTCATGTATGGATTAAAAGCCTTATCTCTCTCTTACCTCCAACTTAATCAGAAATTAAGTGGAGCTAGGAATCCTAAGGGATCATGTGAACAAACACAAGTAAACACAGGAGAAATCAATCACAAAATGGACGATGTCGTGATCTTATCTAAGCAATAAACTGAGTGACTCCTCGTTCTCCAACAGAAAATGCAAAAGAAACGGACGATGTCGTAATCTCAACTATGAGAAAGTTGAGTGACTCTTCGTCAACCCTAAGATGAAAACGATGTCGTGACCTCAACTATAATGAAGTTGAGTGACTCTTCGTCCATCACAAAGTAAGACAAACAGAGAAGCCAACAATAGTAGAGTATGAATGCATTGACACCAAGCCAAGTATACCACTAGGAGTGAAAACTCCTCAATCAACAGCAAGCTGTAAGCAAGAGCGCTAAACCCTAAGCATGCTTCATACAAGGGCGCAAGTGGTACCTAACGGAGAAGGTCTGTTGCCTCTTCAAAGCGTGCAACAAGCTCAAGCCTTGAAAATATTAGGTACTTCAAACAAGTAAGCAAGTCCAGTGGTCAAGCATCTAACATCAAGTTCAAGCAAGTTAGAATCTAACAAGCATCAAATGCAAGCAACTATCATTAAAGGTAAACAACCGAAAGAACCAGAATTAGTATCTAGAAATGGTCTAAACGATATCAGGGGCTAAGCATAATCTACACAAAGACAACTCATCAGTCCAAACCATTATGAAAAATAGTCCTTACAGAATCAAGAGAAACAATCAACAGTCTAAACAATTATCCACAATCACAACAATTAGTCAGAAACAAAACCTAACTAGAATTGGTCTACAATTAATCAACTACTAGTCAAAGTTAAGCATCAATCGGAATCAAGGTTAATTTCTAATTCGATATTAGTATCAAATTCTAAAGCAAAAACAAAAATCTAACTAATCCAAAATTAATTTCTAATATCTAATTGATTTCAGGATTGATTTATAAGAAAATAAAATCTAAAATTAATTACCTAAATCAAGATTAATTAATTAGGTAAAACCGAATTATTAAAACTAATGCCGAAGATTAATATATTCCTAACCTAAATATAAAATCTAATTAAACTTTTAAATCCACTAATCTAAAAAAAATTGAATTCTTAAACTAAAATCTAAAGATCAAAATTCAAGTTTAAAAAATAAACTCTAAGAAACACACTTAAAGTGAAAGGGGTGCAGAATTGGTTTTTAGGGTGTGAATAACGTTTACATGGTGGTAAGCCCCGGTCTAGCAAGGTCCGTTATATTCCTTTCTTCTCCTTAAAAACCCTAGAGCATTTCCTCCCAAACAGTTATCATCTCCTTCCTTTTATTCCGCCGTCACCATCTTCTCCTCTCCCATTACAAAAATCGTCGGTGGTTAACTACTCCGCCGCACCGTGGCTTCAAACCGGCAGCGGCGGAGTCTTCGAAATATTCCTAATCGACAAGCCTCAACCTATTCTCTCTGCTCAACACCACTCAGCACGAATTGATACGAAACAAAACGATGATGCGGTCAAAAATTCTGATCGGCACCTAAACACGAGGCGACTACATTGTGCGATTGAGATTTGAAGGTAAAATACACGTACCTGTGTAACGGTGATACCAACGGTGATGACGATGCTTCCAATAACTGTGATATTACAAATTCCTTGTTGCGATTCTCCCTGCTACGACCGCGTGAAACGAAACTTGAGGTAAAATTCTTCAGCTGTTCTTGAATTCTGCTATGACGTTAATTCCATCTTCATATTCTTTGACTGATGTATGTTCATGAACTCCTCATCTGTTGACATTACAGAATGAATATGGTGAATGATTGCAGAGGAACTTGAAGGTGGATCGTGAAGTCGAAGATGAGTTCGATGAAGGTGCAACGTTGCTGAATTGTTTTCCTCGATGCGAATGAGAGAGCGAGATCCAGAAGAAATCATGGATTGGAGACGAGAGTTTGTTACAAGTTATTGGTTTCTGCAGGATGCAAAATTTCTTGAAATTGAAGTTGATGCGTGAATTCCTCCGAAATTGTTGCTGCAGGTAGTTGAATTCCTTTGCGTTCGATTCTTGAGAGTGGGGTGAATTATTGTGCAGTTGCGAATTCTTCCGCGATTTTGTTCTTGGATTTGTATTGTATAAGTTATTGTTGATGTGTTGATGCGTTGATGTGATTTTCAGGTTGCAGCTTGTTGAATGAAGAAGGTGATGATGCCGTTGTAGATAAAGAATTGGTGAATTGAAAACAAATATCAATGGAGGAATTCAACTCATGGTTGAAGATTGAAGATGATTTGTGAGAGAGTTAGAAGAGAGTGAAGTGTGTAAGATGAAGAAGTTGGTAATGGTTTTCTGTTAGAGATTGTTAGGAGCAGTTAGTTTTCTTTTAGGGATTGTTATGAGCAGTTAGTTTTCTGTTATGATTTTGTAATGAGCTGATACAATTCCTCCTTGTAATTCGTTTTTTGATATGTAACTCTATTTTTGTTGCTGTCAATCATTTTCCTGCCATTTGCTTTTTAGCTTGCTATGTTTCTGTTATGTGCTTTTTGTTGAGAAATTCTGTCAAAAACTTGGTTAGGATCCGTTATGAGTTTTTTCATTTTCTGTTATATCAGTTTTTTGCTATGAATGTTGTTGTTGAGTTGAACAAATATATGTCATTACATATGCGAATCATCGGTATTGACGGGGATGCGATTTTTCTGCCCCCTACTTTGATCATTTCCTATCTGTTTGTTCTTTATCCAAACTCTGCTTCCCTGCATCAGGCTTCCTTTCAGCTGACATCATCTTTAAAAGAGCCTCCATAGCATCCTTTCCATCACCAAGGGGCTCCATCAATTTCATCCACCACCAGACCCTTTGGCTTTGAATCATTGCTAGCATTAACCTCCACGACGTCTATAGTACTCTATAGGAACCCTTTGAAATATCTATCGCTTTTTGGTCCGAAAATGGTTTGTTTAAAAAGAGATTGGGGAGATGATAAGAGAAATATTTTTTATATTTTTGTGTTTGGAGAGACTTATCGCCTCATGCCTACGTACCC